>OX941096.1:22572338-23822338 GCA_954870635.1 Arctium minus
TCAGACTCATTATGACCCACTTTGTCCCATTACGACCAATCATACCCACAAAGACCAAAATGACCCAATAGCTGCAGCATTTCGAACCACTATGACCCGTTATAGCTCAATTAGAGCCATTAAAGTCAAATCAGACTCTTTTAGACCCATTTAGTCCTAGTACGAAGAATAAGACTCGTTAAGGAGACACAAACCAATTATACACACTAAGACCAAAATGATCCAATAAGGAGCATTACAGATAACTACGACCCGTTATACCTCAATTGGAGCCAATAAGGTCAAATCGGACTCATTATGACCCACATAGTCCCATTACGGCTAATTAGACTCGTTATGGAGACACAAACCCATTATATGCACTAAGACCAAGATGAACCAGTTACGAGTCACAACATACGTTATACCTTATTTAGAGCCAATAAGGTCAAATTAGGCTCATTTTGACCCACTTAGTCTCGTCACGACCAACCAGACTTAATAAGGAGACGTAAACCCATTATATCCAATAAGACCAAAATGAACCAATATCGAAGCAATACACACCATTATGGCCCGTTATACCTCAAATAGAGCCAATAAAGTTAAATCATACTCATTATGGCCCACTTAGTCCGATTATTACCAATTAGACTCGGTAAGGAGACACAAACCATACCCACTAAGACCAAAATGAACCAATTATGAGCCATTACGGATCACTTAGACCCGTTTTACCTCAATTAGAGGCAATAATGTTAAATCGGACTCATTATGACCCACTTTGTCCCATTACGACCAATCAGGCTCAATAAGGTGACAAGAACCCATAGTTTCCGCTCAAAAAATCTAATTATACCCACTAAGACCAAAATGACCCCATAGCGAAGCATTTCAGACCTTTATGACTCGTTACAACTCAATTAGAGCCAGTGTGGTCAAATCGGTTTCATTATAACCCACATACTCCTATTACGAACAATTAGACAAGGAGACACAAACACATTATACCCGCAAAGAAAAAAAATGAACCAATTATGAGCCATTACGGACAACTTACACCCGTTATACCTCAATTAGAGCCAATAAGGTCAAATTAGAGTCATTATTACCCACTTAGTCCTAGTACGAAGAATAAGACTCGTTAAGGAGACACAAACCAATTATACACACTAAGACCAAAATGATCCAATAATGAGCATTACAGATAACTACGACCCGTTATACCTCAATTGGAGCCAATAAGGTCAAATCGGACTCATTATGACCCACATAGTCCCATTACGGCTAATTAGACTCGTTATGGAGACACAAACCCATTATATGCACTAAGACCAAGATGAACCAGTTACGAGTCACAACATACCACTTAGACCTGTTATACCTTATTTAGAGCCAATAAGGTCAAATTAGGCTCATTTTGACCCACTTAGTCTCATCACGACCAATCAGACTTAATAAGGAGACGTAAACCCATTATATCCCATAACACCAAAATGAACCAATACCGAAGCAATACAGACCATTATGGCCCGTTATACCTCAAATAGAGCCACTAAGGTCAAATAGGACTCATTACGACCCACTTAGTCTAATTATGTACGATGAGACTTGTTAAGGAGACACAAATCCCTTACACCCACTAAGACCCAAATGAACCAATAGCGAAGCATTACGGACCACTATGACCCATTATGCCTCCATTAGAGCGAACAATGTCAAATCGGACTCAGTTTCACCCACTGAGTCCTATTACGACCAATTAGACTCGTTAAGGAGACACAAACCCATTATACCCACTAAGACCAAAATGAACCAATAGTGAAACATTACGGACCACTATGACTCGTTATACCTCAATTAGAGCCAATAAGGTCCAATAGGACTCATTATGGCCCACTTAGTCTAAGTATGAACAATGTGACTCCTTAAGGAGACACAAATCCATTATAGCCAACAAGATCGAAATGAACCACTAACGAAGCATTACGGACCACTATGACCCGTTATAGTTCAATTAGAGCCAATAAGGTCAAATCGGACTCATTATGGCCCACTTAGTCTAATTATAGCCACCAAGATCAAAATGAACCACTAACGAAGCATTACGGACCACTATGACCCGTTATACTTCAATTAGAGGCAATAAGGTCAAATCGGACTCATTATGACCCACATAGTCGTATTACGAACAATTAGACTCGTTAAGGGGACACAAACGTATTATACTCACTAAGACCAAAATGAACCAATTATGAGCCATTACGGACCACAAAGATCCGTTATAAGTCAAGTAGAGCAAAAAACTTCAAATCAGACTCATTATACCCACTAAGACCAAGTTGAACCAATTACGAGCCATTACGGACGCCTTAGACGTTATTCCTCATTTAGGGCCAATAAGTTCAAATCAGGCTCATTTTGACCCACTTAGTCCCATTAAGACTAAAATGAACTAATAGCGAAGCATTTCAGATCTCCATGACTCGTTATACCTCTATTAGAGCCCATAAAGTCCAATCGGGCTCATTATGACCCACTTAGTCAAATTACAAACAATGAGACTTGGTAAGAAGACACAAAACCATTATACCCACTAAGACCTAAATGAACCAAAAACGAAGCATTATAGACAACTATGATTCGTTATACCTCAATTAGAGCCAATAAAGTTAAATCGGACTCATTATGGCCCACTTAGTCCTATTATTACCAATTGGACTCGGTAAGGAGACACAAACCCATTATACCCACTAAGATGAAAATGAACCAATTATGATCCATTACGGATCACATAGACCCGTTTTATCTCAATTAGAGCCAATAAGGTTAAATCAGACTCATTATGACCCACTTTGTCCCATTACGACCAATCATACCCACAAAGACCAAAATGACCCAATAGCTGCAGCATTTCGAACCACTATGACCCGTTATAGCTCAATTAGAGCCATTAAAGTCAAATCAGACTCTTTTAGACCCATTTAGTCCTAGTACGAAGAATAAGACTCGTTAAGGAGACACAAACCAATTATACACACTAAGACCAAAATGATCCAATAAGGAGCATTACAGATAACTACGACCCGTTATACCTCAATTGGAGCCAATAAGGTCAAATCGGACTCATTATGACCCACATAGTCCCATTACGGCTAATTAGACTCGTTATGGAGACACAAACCCATTATATGCACTAAGACCAAGATGAACCAGTTACGAGTCACAACATACGTTATACCTTATTTAGAGCCAATAAGGTCAAATTAGGCTCATTTTGACCCACTTAGTCTCGTCACGACCAACCAGACTTAATAAGGAGACGTAAACCCATTATATCCAATAAGACCAAAATGAACCAATATCGAAGCAATACACACCATTATGGCCCGTTATACCTCAAATAGAGCCAATAAAGTTAAATCATACTCATTATGGCCCACTTAGTCCGATTATTACCAATTAGACTCGGTAAGGAGACACAAACCATACCCACTAAGACCAAAATGAACCAATTATGAGCCATTACGGATCACTTAGACCCGTTTTACCTCAATTAGAGGCAATAATGTTAAATCGGACTCATTATGACCCACTTTGTCCCATTACGACCAATCAGGCTCAATAAGGTGACAAGAACCCATAGTTTCCGCTCAAAAAATCTAATTATACCCACTAAGACCAAAATGACCCCATAGCGAAGCATTTCAGACCTTTATGACTCGTTACAACTCAATTAGAGCCAGTGTGGTCAAATCGGTTTCATTATAACCCACATACTCCTATTACGAACAATTAGACAAGGAGACACAAACACATTATACCCGCAAAGAAAAAAAATGAACCAATTATGAGCCATTACGGACAACTTACACCCGTTATACCTCAATTAGAGCCAATAAGGTCAAATTAGAGTCATTATTACCCACTTAGTCCTAGTACGAAGAATAAGACTCGTTAAGGAGACACAAACCAATTATACACACTAAGACCAAAATGATCCAATAATGAGCATTACAGATAACTACGACCCGTTATACCTCAATTGGAGCCAATAAGGTCAAATCGGACTCATTATGACCCACATAGTCCCATTACGGCTAATTAGACTCGTTATGGAGACACAAACCCATTATATGCACTAAGACCAAGATGAACCAGTTACGAGTCACAACATACCACTTAGACCTGTTATACCTTATTTAGAGCCAATAAGGTCAAATTAGGCTCATTTTGACCCACTTAGTCTCATCACGACCAATCAGACTTAATAAGGAGACGTAAACCCATTATATCCCATAACACCAAAATGAACCAATACCGAAGCAATACAGACCATTATGGCCCGTTATACCTCAAATAGAGCCACTAAGGTCAAATAGGACTCATTACGACCCACTTAGTCTAATTATGTACGATGAGACTTGTTAAGGAGACACAAATCCCTTACACCCACTAAGACCCAAATGAACCAATAGCGAAGCATTACGGACCACTATGACCCATTATGCCTCCATTAGAGCGAACAATGTCAAATCGGACTCAGTTTCACCCACTGAGTCCTATTACGACCAATTAGACTCGTTAAGGAGACACAAACCCATTATACCCACTAAGACCAAAATGAACCAATAGTGAAACATTACGGACCACTATGACTCGTTATACCTCAATTAGAGCCAATAAGGTCCAATAGGACTCATTATGGCCCACTTAGTCTAAGTATGAACAATGTGACTCCTTAAGGAGACACAAATCCATTATAGCCAACAAGATCGAAATGAACCACTAACGAAGCATTACGGACCACTATGACCCGTTATAGTTCAATTAGAGCCAATAAGGTCAAATCGGACTCATTATGGCCCACTTAGTCTAATTATAGCCACCAAGATCAAAATGAACCACTAACGAAGCATTACGGACCACTATGACCCGTTATACTTCAATTAGAGGCAATAAGGTCAAATCGGACTCATTATGACCCACATAGTCGTATTACGAACAATTAGACTCGTTAAGGGGACACAAACGTATTATACTCACTAAGACCAAAATGAACCAATTATGAGCCATTACGGACCACAAAGATCCGTTATAAGTCAAGTAGAGCAAAAAACTTCAAATCAGACTCATTATACCCACTAAGACCAAGTTGAACCAATTACGAGCCATTACGGACGCCTTAGACGTTATACCTCATTTAGGGCCAATAAGTTCAAATCAGGCTCATTTTGACCCACTTAGTCCCATTAAGACTAAAATGAACTAATAGCGAAGCATTTCAGATCTCCATGACTCGTTATACCTCTATTAGAGCCCATAAAGTCCAATCGGGCTCATTATGACCCACTTAGTCAAATTACAAACAATGAGACTTGGTAAGAAGACACAAAACCATTATACCCACTAAGACCTAAATGAACCAAAAACGAAGCATTATAGACAACTATGATTCGTTATACCTCAATTAGAGCCAATAAAGTTAAATCGGACTCATTATGGCCCACTAAGTCCTATTATTACCAATTGGACTCGGTAAGGAGACACAAACCCATTATACCCACTAAGATGAAAATGAACCAATTATGATCCATTACGGATCACATAGACCCGTTTTATCTCAATTAGAGCCAATAAGGTTAAATCAGACTCATTATGACCCACTTTGTCCCATTACGACCAATCATACCCACAAAGACCAAAATGACCCAATAGCTGCAGCATTTCGAACCACTATGACCCGTTATAGCTCAATTAGAGCCATTAAAGTCAAATCAGACTCTTTTAGACCCATTTAGTCCTAGTACGAAGAATAAGACTCGTTAAGGAGACACAAACCAATTATACACACTAAGACCAAAATGATCCAATAAGGAGCATTACAGATAACTACGACCCGTTATACCTCAATTGGAGCCAATAAGGTCAAATCGGACTCATTATGACCCACATAGTCCCATTACGGCTAATTAGACTCGTTATGGAGACACAAACCCATTATATGCACTAAGACCAAGATGAACCAGTTACGAGTCACAACATACGTTATACCTTATTTAGAGCCAATAAGGTCAAATTAGGCTCATTTTGACCCACTTAGTCTCGTCACGACCAACCAGACTTAATAAGGAGACGTAAACCCATTATATCCAATAAGACCAAAATGAACCAATATCGAAGCAATACACACCATTATGGCCCGTTATACCTCAAATAGAGCCAATAAAGTTAAATCACACTCATTATGGCCCACTTAGTCCTATTATTACCAATTAGACTCGGTAAGGAGACACAAACCATACCCACTAAGACCAAAATGAACCAATTATGAGCCATTACGGATCACTTAGGCCCGTTTTACCTCAATTAGAGGCAATAATGTTAAATCGGACTCATTATGACCCACTTTGTCCCATTACGACCAATCAGGCTCAATAAGGTGACAAAAACCCATAGTTTCCGCTCAAAAAATCTAATTATACCCACTAAGACCAAAATGACCCCATAGCGAAGCATTTCAGACCTTTATGACTCGTTACAACTCAATTAGAGCCAGTGTGGTCAAATCGGTTTCATTATAACCCACATACTCCTATTACGAACAATTAGACAAGGAGACACAAACACATTATACCCGCAAAGAAAAAAAATGAACCAATTATGAGCCATTACGGACAACTTACACCCGTTATACCTCAATTAGAGCCAATAAGGTCAAATTAGAGTCATTATTACCCACTTAGTCCTAGTACGAAGAATAAGACTCGTTAAGGAGACACAAACCAATTATACACACTAAGACCAAAATGATCCAATAATGAGCATTACAGATAACTACGACCCGTTATACCTCAATTGGAGCCAATAAGGTCAAATCGGACTCATTATGACCCACATAGTCCCATTACGGCTAATTAGACTCGTTATGGAGACACAAACCCATTATATGCACTAAGACCAAGATGAACCAGTTACGAGTCACAACATACCACTTAGACCTGTTATACCTTATTTAGAGCCAATAAGGTCAAATTAGGCTCATTTTGACCCACTTAGTCTCATCACGACCAATCAGACTTAATAAGGAGACGTAAACCCATTATATCCCATAACACCAAAATGAACCAATACCGAAGCAATACAGACCATTATGGCCCGTTATACCTCAAATAGAGCCACTAAGGTCAAATAGGACTCATTACGACCCACTTAGTCTAATTATGTACGATGAGACTTGTTAAGGAGACACAAATCCCTTACACCCACTAAGACCCAAATGAACCAATAGCGAAGCATTACGGACCACTATGACCCATTATGCCTCCATTAGAGCGAACAATGTCAAATCGGACTCAGTTTCACCCACTGAGTCCTATTACGACCAATTAGACTCGTTAAGGAGACACAAACCCATTATACCCACTAAGACCAAAATGAACCAATAGTGAAACATTACGGACCACTATGACTCGTTATACCTCAATTAGAGCCAATAAGGTCCAATAGGACTCATTATGGCCCACTTAGTCTAAGTATGAACAATGTGACTCCTTAAGGAGACACAAATCCATTATAGCCAACAAGATCGAAATGAACCACTAACGAAGCATTACGGACCACTATGACCCGTTATAGTTCAATTAGAGCCAATAAGGTCAAATCGGACTCATTATGGCCCACTTAGTCTAATTATAGCCACCAAGATCAAAATGAACCACTAACGAAGCATTACGGACCACTATGACCCGTTATACTTCAATTAGAGGCAATAAGGTCAAATCGGACTCATTATGACCCACATAGTCGTATTACGAACAATTAGACTCGTTAAGGGGACACAAACGTATTATACTCACTAAGACCAAAATGAACCAATTATGAGCCATTACGGACCACAAAGATCCGTTATAAGTCAAGTAGAGCAAAAAACTTCAAATCAGACTCATTATACCCACTAAGACCAAGTTGAACCAATTACGAGCCATTACGGACGCCTTAGACGTTATACCTCATTTAGGGCCAATAAGTTCAAATCAGGCTCATTTTGACCCACTTAGTCCCATTAAGACTAAAATGAACTAATAGCGAAGCATTTCAGATCTCCATGACTCGTTATACCTCTATTAGAGCCCATAAAGTCCAATCGGGCTCATTATGACCCACTTAGTCAAATTACAAACAATGAGACTTGGTAAGAAGACACAAAACCATTATACCCACTAAGACCTAAATGAACCAAAAACGAAGCATTATAGACAACTATGATTCGTTATACCTCAATTAGAGCCAATAAAGTTAAATCGGACTCATTATGGCCCACTAAGTCCTATTATTACCAATTGGACTCGGTAAGGAGACACAAACCCATTATACCCACTAAGATGAAAATGAACCAATTATGATCCATTACGGATCACATAGACCCGTTTTATCTCAATTAGAGCCAATAAGGTTAAATCAGACTCATTATGACCCACTTTGTCCCATTACGACCAATCATACCCACAAAGACCAAAATGACCCAATAGCTGCAGCATTTCGAACCACTATGACCCGTTATAGCTCAATTAGAGCCATTAAAGTCAAATCAGACTCTTTTAGACCCATTTAGTCCTAGTACGAAGAATAAGACTCGTTAAGGAGACACAAACCAATTATACACACTAAGACCAAAATGATCCAATAAGGAGCATTACAGATAACTACGACCCGTTATACCTCAATTGGAGCCAATAAGGTCAAATCGGACTCATTATGACCCACATAGTCCCATTACGGCTAATTAGACTCGTTATGGAGACACAAACCCATTATATGCACTAAGACCAAGATGAACCAGTTACGAGTCACAACATACGTTATACCTTATTTAGAGCCAATAAGGTCAAATTAGGCTCATTTTGACCCACTTAGTCTCGTCACGACCAACCAGACTTAATAAGGAGACGTAAACCCATTATATCCAATAAGACCAAAATGAACCAATATCGAAGCAATACACACCATTATGGCCCGTTATACCTCAAATAGAGCCAATAAAGTTAAATCACACTCATTATGGCCCACTTAGTCCTATTATTACCAATTAGACTCGGTAAGGAGACACAAACCATACCCACTAAGACCAAAATGAACCAATTATGAGCCATTACGGATCACTTAGGCCCGTTTTACCTCAATTAGAGGCAATAATGTTAAATCGGACTCATTATGACCCACTTTGTCCCATTACGACCAATCAGGCTCAATAAGGTGACAAAAACCCATAGTTTCCGCTCAAAAAATCTAATTATACCCACTAAGACCAAAATGACCCCATAGCGAAGCATTTCAGACCTTTATGACTCGTTACAACTCAATTAGAGCCAGTGTGGTCAAATCGGTTTCATTATAACCCACATACTCCTATTACGAACAATTAGACAAGGAGACACAAACACATTATACCCGCAAAGAAAAAAAATGAACCAATTATGAGCCATTACGGACAACTTACACCCGTTATACCTCAATTAGAGCCAATAAGGTCAAATTAGAGTCATTATTACCCACTTAGTCCTAGTACGAAGAATAAGACTCGTTAAGGAGACACAAACCAATTATACACACTAAGACCAAAATGATCCAATAATGAGCATTACAGATAACTACGACCCGTTATACCTCAATTGGAGCCAATAAGGTCAAATCGGACTCATTATGACCCACATAGTCCCATTACGGCTAATTAGACTCGTTATGGAGACACAAACCCATTATATGCACTAAGACCAAGATGAACCAGTTACGAGTCACAACATACCACTTAGACCTGTTATACCTTATTTAGAGCCAATAAGGTCAAATTAGGCTCATTTTGACCCACTTAGTCTCATCACGACCAATCAGACTTAATAAGGAGACGTAAACCCATTATATCCCATAACACCAAAATGAACCAATACCGAAGCAATACAGACCATTATGGCCCGTTATACCTTAAATAGAGCCACTAAGGTCAAATAGGACTCATTACGACCCACTTAGTCTAATTATGTACGATGAGACTTGTTAAGAAGACACAAATCCCTTACACCCACTAAGACCCAAATGAACCAATAGCGAAGCATTACGGACCACTATGACCCATTATGCCTCCATTAGAGCGAACAATGTCAAATCGGACTCAGTTTCACCCACTGAGTCCTATTACGACCAATTAGACTCGTTAAGGAGACACAAACCCATTATACCCACTAAGACCAAAATGAACCAATAGTGAAACATTACGGACCACTATGACTCGTTATACCTCAATTAGAGCCAATAAGGTCCAATAGGACTCATTATGGCCCACTTAGTCTAAGTATGAACAATGTGACTCCTTAAGGAGACACAAATCCATTATAGCCAACAAGATCGAAATGAACCACTAACGAAGCATTACGGACCACTATGACCCGTTATAGTTCAATTAGAGCCAATAAGGTCAAATCGGACTCATTATGGCCCACTTAGTCTAATTATAGCCACCAAGATCAAAATGAACCACTAACGAAGCATTACGGACCACTATGACCCGTTATACTTCAATTAGAGGCAATAAGGTCAAATCGGACTCATTATGACCCACATAGTCGTATTACGAACAATTAGACTCGTTAAGGGGACACAAACGTATTATACTCACTAAGACCAAAATGAACCAATTATGAGCCATTACGGACCACAAAGATCCGTTATAAGTCAAGTAGAGCAAAAAACTTCAAATCAGACTCATTATACCCACTAAGACCAAGTTGAACCAATTACGAGCCATTACGGACGCCTTAGACGTTATTCCTCATTTAGGGCCAATAAGTTCAAATCAGGCTCATTTTGACCCACTTAGTCCCATTAAGACTAAAATGAACTAATAGCGAAGCATTTCAGATCTCCATGACTCGTTATACCTCTATTAGAGCCCATAAAGTCCAATCGGGCTCATTATGACCCACTTAGTCAAATTACAAACAATGAGACTTGGTAAGAAGACACAAAACCATTATACCCACTAAGACCTAAATGAACCAAAAACGAAGCATTATAGACAACTATGATTCGTTATACCTCAATTAGAGCCAATAAAGTTAAATCGGACTCATTATGGCCCACTTAGTCCTATTATTACCAATTGGACTCGGTAAGGAGACACAAACCCATTATACCCACTAAGATGAAAATGAACCAATTATGATCCATTACGGATCACATAGACCCGTTTTATCTCAATTAGAGCCAATAAGGTTAAATCAGACTCATTATGACCCACTTTGTCCCATTACGACCAATCATACCCACAAAGACCAAAATGACCCAATAGCTGCAGCATTTCGAACCACTATGACCCGTTATAGCTCAATTAGAGCCATTAAAGTCAAATCAGACTCTTTAAGACCCATTTAGTCCTAGTACGAAGAATAAGACTCGTTAAGGAGACACAAACCAATTATACACACTAAGACCAAAATGATCCAATAAGGAGCATTACAGATAACTACGACCCGTTATACCTCAATTGGAGCCAATAAGGTCAAATCGGACTCATTATGACCCACATAGTCCCATTACGGCTAATTAGACTCGTTATGGAGACACAAACCCATTATATGCACTAAGACCAAGATGAACCAGTTACGAGTCACAACATACGTTATACCTTATTTAGAGCCAATAAGGTCAAATTAGGCTCATTTTGACCCACTTAGTCTCGTCACGACCAACCAGACTTAATAAGGAGACGTAAACCCATTATATCCAATAAGACCAAAATGAACCAATATCGAAGCAATACACACCATTATGGCCCGTTATACCTCAAATAGAGCCAATAAAGTTAAATCATACTCATTATGGCCCACTTAGTCCTATTATTACCAATTAGACTCGGTAAGGAGACACAAACCATACCCACTAAGACCAAAATGAACCAATTATGAGCCATTACGGATCACTTAGGCACGTTTTACCTCAATTAGAGGCAATAATGTTAAATCGGACTCATTATGACCCACTTTGTCCCATTACGACCAATCAGGCTCAATAAGGTGACAAAAACCCATAGTTTCCGCTCAAAAAATCTAATTATACCCACTAAGACCAAAATGACCCCATAGCGAAGCATTTCAGACCTTTATAACTCGTTACAACTCAATTAGAGCCAGTGTGGTCAAATCGGTTTCATTATAACCCACATACTCCTATTACGAACAATTAGACAAGGAGACACAAACACATTATACCCGCAAAGAAAAAAAATGAACCAATTATGAGCCATTACGGACAACTTACACCCGTTATACCTCAATTAGAGCCAATAAGGTCAAATTAGAGTCATTATTACCCACTTAGTCCTAGTACGAAGAATAAGACTCGTTAAGGAGACACAAACCAATTATACACACTAAGACCAAAATGATCCAATAATGAGCATTACAGATAACTACGACCCGTTATACCTCAATTGGAGCCAATAAGGTCAAATCGGACTCATTATGACCCACATAGTCCCATTACGGCTAATTAGACTCGTTATGGAGACACAAACCCATTATATGCACTAAGACCAAGATGAACCAGTTACGAGTCACAACATACCACTTAGACCTGTTATACCTTATTTAGAGCCAATAAGGTCAAATTAGGCTCATTTTGACCCACTTAGTCTCATCACGACCAATCAGACTTAATAAGGAGACGTAAACCCATTATATCCCATAACACCAAAATGAACCAATACCGAAGCAATACAGACCATTATGGCCCGTTATACCTCAAATAGAGCCACTAAGGTCAAATAGGACTCATTACGACCCACTTAGTCTAATTATGTACGATGAGACTTGTTAAGGAGACACAAATCCCTTACACCCACTAAGACCCAAATGAACCAATAGCGAAGCATTACGGACCACTATGACCCATTATGCCTCCATTAGAGCGAACAATGTCAAATCGGACTCAGTTTCACCCACTGAGTCCTATTACGACCAATTAGACTCGTTAAGGAGACACAAACCCATTATACCCACTAAGACCAAAATGAACCAATAGTGAAACATTACGGACCACTATGACTCGTTATACCTCAATTAGAGCCAATAAGGTCCAATAGGACTCATTATGGCCCACTTAGTCTAAGTATGAACAATGTGACTCCTTAAGGAGACACAAATCCATTATAGCCAACAAGATCGAAATGAACCACTAACGAAGCATTACGGACCACTATGACCCGTTATAGTTCAATTAGAGCCAATAAGGTCAAATCGGACTCATTATGGCCCACTTAGTCTAATTATAGCCACCAAGATCAAAATGAACCACTAACGAAGCATTACGGACCACTATGACCCGTTATACTTCAATTAGAGGCAATAAGGTCAAATCGGACTCATTATGACCCACATAGTCGTATTACGAACAATTAGACTCGTTAAGGGGACACAAACGTATTATACTCACTAAGACCAAAATGAACCAATTATGAGCCATTACGGACCACAAAGATCCGTTATAAGTCAAGTAGAGCAAAAAACTTCAAATCAGACTCATTATACCCACTAAGACCAAGTTGAACCAATTACGAGCCATTACGGACGCCTTAGACGTTATACCTCATTTAGGGCCAATAAGTTCAAATCAGGCTCATTTTGACCCACTTAGTCCCATTAAGACTAAAATGAACTAATAGCGAAGCATTTCAGATCTCCATGACTCGTTATACCTCTATTAGAGCCCATAAAGTCCAATCGGGCTCATTATGACCCACTTAGTCAAATTACAAACAATGAGACTTGGTAAGAAGACACAAAACCATTATACCCACTAAGACCTAAATGAACCAAAAACGAAGCATTATAGACAACTATGATTCGTTATACCTCAATTAGAGCCAATAAAGTTAAATCGGACTCATTATGGCCCACTTAGTCCTATTATTACCAATTGGACTCGGTAAGGAGACACAAACCCATTATACCCACTAAGATGAAAATGAACCAATTATGATCCATTACGGATCACATAGACCCGTTTTATCTCAATTAGAGCCAATAAGGTTAAATCAGACTCATTATGACCCACTTTGTCCCATTACGACCAATCATACCCACAAAGACCAAAATGACCCAATAGCTGCAGCATTTCGAACCACTATGACCCGTTATAGCTCAATTAGAGCCATTTAAAGTCAAATCAGACTCTTTTAGACCCATTTAGTCCTAGTACGAAGAATAAGACTCGTTAAGGAGACACAAACCAATTATACACACTAAGACCAAAATGATCCAATAAGGAGCATTACAGATAACTACGACCCGTTATACCTCAATTGGAGCCAATAAGGTCAAATCGGACTCATTATGACCCACATAGTCCCATTACGGCTAATTAGACTCGTTATGGAGACACAAACCCATTATATGCACTAAGACCAAGATGAACCAGTTACGAGTCACAACATACGTTATACCTTATTTAGAGCCAATAAGGTCAAATTAGGCTCATTTTGACCCACTTAGTCTCGTCACGACCAACCAGACTTAATAAGGAGACGTAAACCCATCATATCCAATAAGACCAAAATGAACCAATATCGAAGCAATAGACACCATTATGGCCCGTTATACCTCAAATAGAGCCAATAAAGTTAAATCATACTCATTATGGCCCACTTAGTCCTATTATTACCAATTAGACTCGGTAAGGAGACACAAACCATACCCACTAAGACCAAAATGAACCAATTATGAGCCATTACGGATCACTTAGACCCGTTTTACCTCAATTAGAGGCAATAATGTTAAATCGGACTCATTATGACCCACTTTGTCCCATTACGACCAATCAGGCTCAATAAGGTGACAAAAACCCATAGTTTCCGCTCAAAAAATCTAATTATACCCACTAAGACCAAAATGACCCCATAGCGAAGCATTTCAGACCTTTATGACTCGTTACAACTCAATTAGAGCCAGTGTGGTCAAATCGGTTTCATTATAACCCACATACTCCTATTACGAACAATTAGACTCGGTAAGGAGACACAAACACATTATACCCGCAAAGAAAAAAAATGAACCAATTATGAGCCATTACGGATAACTTACACCCGTTATACCTCAATTAGAGCCAATAAGGTCAAATTAGAGTCATTATTACCCACTTAGTCCTAGTACGAAGAATAAGACTCGTTAAGGAGACACAAACCAATTATACACACTAAGACCAAAATGATCCAATAACGAGTATTACAGATAACTACGACCCGTTATACCTAAATTGGAGCCAATAAGGTCAAATCGGACTCATTATGACCCACATAGTCCCATTACGGCTAATTAGACTCGTTATGGAGACACAAACCGATTATATGCACTAAGACCAAGATGAACCAGTTACGAGTCACAACATACCACTTAGACCTGTTATACCTTATTTAGAGCCAATAAGGTCAAATTAGGCTCATTTTGACCCACTTAGTCTCATCACGACCAATCAGACTTAATAAGGAGACGTAAACCCATTATATCCCATAACACCAAAATGAACCAATACCGAAGCAATACAGACCATTATGGCCCGTTATACCTCAAATAGAGCCACTAAGGTCAAATAGGACTCATTACGACCCACTTAGTCTAATTATGTACGATGAGACTTGTTAAGGAGACACAAATCCCTTACACCCACTAAGACCCAAATGAACCAATAGCGAAGCATTACGGACCACTATGACCCATTATGCCTCCATTAGAGCGAACAATGTCAAATCGGACTCAGTTTCACCCACTGAGTCCTATTACGACCAATTAGACTCGTTAAGGAGACACAAACCCATTATACCCACTAAGCCCAAAATGAACCAATAGTGAAACATTACGGACCACTATGACTCGTTATACCTCAATTAGAGCCAATAAGGTCAAATCGGACTCATTATGGCCCACTTAGTCTAATTAAGAACAATGTGACTCCTTAAGGAGACACAAATCCATTATAGCCACCAAGATCAAAATGAACCACTAACGAAGCATTAACGACCACTATGACCCGTTATACTTCAATTAGAGGCAATAAGGTCAAATCGGACTCATTGTGACCCACATAGTCGTATTACGAACCATTAGACTCGTTAAGGGGACACAAACCTATTATACTCACTAAGACCAAAATGAACCAATTATGAGCCATTACGGACCACTAAGATCCGTTATAAGGTCAAGTAGAGCAAAAAACTTCAAATCAGACTCATTATACCCACTAAGACCAAGTTGAACCAATTACGAGCCATTACGGACGCCTTAGACGTTATTCCTCATTTAGGGCCAATAAGTTCAAATCAGGCTCATTTTGACCCACTTAGTCCCATTACGACCAATCAGGCTCATTAAGGAGACAAAAACCCATTATACCCATTAAGACCAAAATGAACCATTTATGAGCCATTACGGATCACTTAGACCCGTTTTACCTCAATTAGAGCCAATAAGGTTAAATCAGACTCATTATGACCCACTTTGTCCCATTACGACCAATCAGGCTCAATAAGGAGACAAAAACCCTCAGTTTCCGCTCAAAAAATCTAATTATACCCACTAAGACCAAAATGACCCCATAGCGAAGCATTTCAGACCTTTATGACTCGTTATAACTCAATTAGAGCCAGTGTGGACAAATCGGTTTCATTATAACCCACATACTCCTATTACGAACAATTGGACTCCTTAGGGAGACACAAACACATTATACCCGCAAAGAAAAAAAATGAACCAATTATGAGCCATTTCGGACAACTTACACCCGTTATACCTCAATTAGAGCCAATAAGGTCAAATTAGAGTCATTATTACCCACTTAGTCCCATTACGACCAATCATACCCACAAAGACCAAAATGACCATTAAGCTGCAGCATTTCGAACCACTATGACCCGTTATAGCTCAATTAGAGCCATTAAAGTCAAGTCAGACTCTTTTAGACCCATTTAGTCGTAGTACGAAGAATAAGACTCGTTAAGGAGACACAAACCAATTATACACACTAAGACCAAAATGATCCAATAACGAGCATTACAGATAACTACGACCCGTTATACCTCAATTGGAGCCAATAAGGTCAAATCGGACTCATTATGACCCACATAGTCCCATTACAGCTAATTAGACTCGTTATGGAGTCACAAACCCATTATATGCACTAAGACCAAGATGAACCAGTTACGAGTCACAACATACCACTTAGACCTGTTATACCTTATTTAGAGCCAATAAGGTCAAATTAGGCTCATTTTGACCCACTTAGTCTCATCACGACCAATCAGACTTAATAAGGAGACGTAAACCCATTATATCCCATAACACCAAAATGAACCAATACCGAAGCAATACAGACCATTATGGCCCGTTATACCTCAAATAGAGCCACTAAGGTCAAATAGGACTCATTACGACCCACTTAGTCTAATTATGTACGATGAGACTTGTTAAGGAGACACAAATCCCTTACACCCACTAAGACCCAAATGAACCAATAGCGAAGCATTACGGACCACTATGACCCATTATGCCTCCATTAGAGCGAACAATGTCAAATCGGACTCAGTTTCACCCACTGAGTCCTATTACGACCAATTAGACTCGTTAAGGAGACACAAACCCATTATACCCACTAAGCCCAAAATGAACCAATAGTGAAACATTACGGACCACTATGACTCGTTATACCTCAATTAGAGCCAATAAGGTCAAATCGGACTCATTATGGCCCACTTAGTCTAATTAAGAACAATGTGACTCCTTAAGGAGACACAAATCCATTATAGCCACCAAGATCAAAATGAACCACTAACGAAGCATTAACGACCACTATGACCCGTTATACTTCAATTAGAGGCAATAAGGTCAAATCGGACTCATTGTGACCCACATAGTCGTATTACGAACCATTAGACTCGTTAAGGGGACACAAACCTATTATACTCACTAAGACCAAAATGAACCAATTATGAGCCATTACGGACCACTAAGATCCGTTATAAGGTCAAGTAGAGCAAAAAACTTCAAATCAGACTCATTATACCCACTAAGACCAAGTTGAACCAATTACGAGCCATTACGGACGCCTTAGACGTTATTCCTCATTTAGGGCCAATAAGTTCAAACCAGGCTCATTTTGACCCACTTAGTCCCATTACGACCAATCAGGCTCATTAAGGAGACAAAAACCCATTATACCCATTAAGACCAAAATGAACCATTTATGAGCCATTACGGATCACTTAGACCCGTTTTACCTCAATTAGAGCCAATAAGGTTAAATCAGACTCATTATGACCCACTTTGTCCCATTACGACCAATCAGGCTCAATAAGGAGACAATAACCCTCAGTTTCCGCTCAAAAAATCTAATTATACCCACTAAGACCAAAATGACCCCATAGCGAAGCATTTCAGACCTTTATGACTCGTTATAACTCAATTAGAGCCAGTGTGGACAAATCGGTTTCATTATAACCCACATACTCCTATTACGAACAATTGGACTCCTTAGGGAGACACAAACACATTATACCCGCAAAGAAAAAAAATGAACCAATTATGAGCCATTTCGGACAACTTACACCCGTTATACCTCAATTAGAGCCAATAAGGTCAAATTAGAGTCATTATTACCCACTTAGTCCCATTACGACCAATCATACCCACAAAGACCAAAATGACCATTAAGCTGCAGCATTTCGAACCACTATGACCCGTTATAGCTCAATTAGAGCCATTAAAGTCAAGTCAGACTCTTTTAGACCCATTTAGTCGTAGTACGAAGAATAAGACTCGTTAAGGAGACACAAACCAATTATACACACTAAGACCAAAATGATCCAATAACGAGCATTACAGATAACTACGACCCGTTATACCTCAATTGGAGCCAATAAGGTCAAATCGGACTCATTATGACCCACATAGTCCCATTACAGCTAATTAGACTCGTTATGGAGTCACAAACCCATTATATGCACTAAGACCAAGATGAACCAGTTACGAGTCACAACATACCACTTAAGACCTGTTATACCTTATTTAGAGCCAATAAGGTCAAATTAGGCTCATTTTGACGCACTTAGTCTCATCACGACCAATCAGACTTAATAAGAAGACGTAAACCCATTATATCCAATAAGACCAAAATGAACCAATATCGAAGCAATACAGACCATTATTGCCCGTTATACCTCAAATAGAGCCACTAAGGTCAAATAGGACTCATTATGACCCACTTAGTCTAATTATGTACGATGAGACTTGTTAAGGAGACACAAATCCCTTACACCCACTAAGAACCAAATGAACCAATAACGAAGCATTATGGACCACTATGACCCATTATGCCTCCATTAGAGCGAACAATCTCAAATCGGACTCAGTTTCACCCACTGAGTCCTATTACGACCAATTAGACTCGTTAAGGAGACACAAACCCGTTATACCCACTAAGCCCAAAATGAACCAATAGTGAAACATTACGGACCACTATGACTCGTTATACCTCAATTAGAGCCAATAAGGTCAAATCGGACTCATTATGGCCCACTTAGTCTAATTAAGAACAACGTGACTCCTTAAGGAGACACAAATCCAATATAGCCACCAAGATCAAAATGAACCACTAACGAAGCATTAACGACCACTATGACCCGTTATACTTCAATTAGAGGCAATAAGGTCAAATCGGACTCATTGTGACCCACATAGTCGTATTACGAACCATTAGACTCGTTAAGGGGACACAAACCTATTATACTCACTAAGACCAAAATGAACCAATTATGAGCCATTACGGACCACTAAGATCCGTTATAAGGTCAAGTAGAGCAAAAAACTTCAAATCAGACTCATTATACCCACTAAGACCAAGTTGAACCAATTACGAGCCATTACGGACGCCTTAGACGTTATTCCTCATTTAGGGCCAATAAGTTCAAATCAGGCTCATTTTGACCCACTTTGTCCCATTACGACCAATCAGGCTCATTAAGGAGACAAAAACCCATTATACCCATTAAGACCAAAATGAACCATTTATGAGCCATTACGGATCACTTAGACCCGTTTTACCTCAATTAGAGCCAATAAGGTTAAATCAGACTCATTATGACCCACTTTGTCCCATTACGACCAATCAGGCTCAATAAGGAGACAAAAACCCTCAGTTTCCGCTCAAAAAATCTAATTATACCCACTAAGACCAAAATGACCCCATAGCGAAGCATTTCAGACCTTTATGACTCGTTATAACTCAATTAGAGCCAGTGTGGACAAATCGGTTTCATTATAACCCACATACTCCTATTACGAACAATTGGACTCCTTAGGGAGACACAAACACATTATACCCGCAAAGAAAAAAAATGAACCAATTATGAGCCATTTCGGACAACTTACACCCGTTATACCTCAATTAGAGCCAATAAGGTCAAATTAGAGTCATTATTACCCACTTAGTCCCATTACGACCAATCATACCCACAAAGACCAAAATGACCATTAAGCTGCAGCATTTCGAACCACTATGACCCGTTATAGCTCAATTAGAGCCATTAAAGTCAAGTCAGACTCTTTTAGACCCATTTAGTCGTAGTACGAAGAATAAGACTCGTTAAGGAGACACAAACCAATTATACACACTAAGACCAAAATGATCCAATAACGAGCATTACAGATAACTACGACCCGTTATACCTCAATTGGAGCCAATAAGGTCAAATCGGACTCATTATGACCCACATAGTCCCATTACAGCTAATTAGACTCGTTATGGAGTCACAAACCCATTATATGCACTAAGACCAAGATGAACCAGTTACGAGTCACAACATACCACTTAAGACCTGTTATACCTTATTTAGAGCCAATAAGGTCAAATTAGGCTCATTTTGACGCACTTAGTCTCATCACGACCAATCAGACTTAATAAGAAGACGTAAACCCATTATATCCAATAAGACCAAAATGAACCAATATCGAAGCAATACAGACCATTATTGCCCGTTATACCTCAAATAGAGCCACTAAGGTCAAATAGGACTCATTATGACCCACTTAGTCTAATTATGTACGATGAGACTTGTTAAGGAGACACAAATCCCTTACACCCACTAAGAACCAAATGAACCAATAACGAAGCATTATGGACCACTATGACCCATTATGCCTCCATTAGAGCGAACAATCTCAAATCGGACTCAGTTTCACCCACTGAGTCCTATTACGACCAATTAGACTCGTTAAGGAGACACAAACCCGTTATACCCACTAAGCCCAAAATGAACCAATAGTGAAACATTACGGACCACTATGACTCGTTATACCTCAATTAGAGCCAATAAGGTCAAATCGGACTCATTATGGCCCACTTAGTCTAATTAAGAACAACGTGACTCCTTAAGGAGACACAAATCCAATATAGCCACCAAGATCAAAATGAACCACTAACGAAGCATTAACGACCACTATGACCCGTTATACTTCAATTAGAGGCAATAAGGTCAAATCGGACTCATTGTGACCCACATAGTCGTATTACGAACCATTAGACTCGTTAAGGGGACACAAACCTATTATACTCACTAAGACCAAAATGAACCAATTATGAGCCATTACGGACCACTAAGATCCGTTATAAGGTCAAGTAGAGCAAAAAACTTCAAATCAGACTCATTATACCCACTAAGACCAAGTTGAACCAATTACGAGCCATTACGGACGCCTTAGACGTTATTCCTCATTTAGGGCCAATAAGTTCAAATCAGGCTCATTTTGACCCACTTTGTCCCATTACGACCAATCAGGCTCATTAAGGAGACAAAAACCCATTATACCCATTAAGACCAAAATGAACCATTTATGAGCCATTACGGATCACTTAGACCCGTTTTACCTCAATTAGAGCCAATAAGGTTAAATCAGACTCATTATGACCCACTTTGTCCCATTACGACCAATCAGGCTCAATAAGGAGACAAAAACCCTCAGTTTCCGCTCAAAAAATCTAATTATACCCACTAAGACCAAAATGACCCCATAGCGAAGCATTTCAGACCTTTATGACTCGTTATAACTCAATTAGAGCCAGTGTGGACAAATCGGTTTCATTATAACCCACATACTCCTATTACGAACAATTGGACTCCTTAGGGAGACACAAACACATTATACCCGCAAAGAAAAAAAATGAACCAATTATGAGCCATTTCGGACAACTTACACCCGTTATACCTCAATTAGAGCCAATAAGGTCAAATTAGAGTCATTATTACCCACTTAGTCCCATTACGACCAATCATACCCACAAAGACCAAAATGACCATTAAGCTGCAGCATTTCGAACCACTATGACCCGTTATAGCTCAATTAGAGCCATTAAAGTCAAGTCAGACTCTTTTAGACCCATTTAGTCGTAGTACGAAGAATAAGACTCGTTAAGGAGACACAAACCAATTATACACACTAAGACCAAAATGATCCAATAACGAGCATTACAGATAACTACGACCCGTTATACCTCAATTGGAGCCAATAAGGTCAAATCGGACTCATTATGACCCACATAGTCCCATTACAGCTAATTAGACTCGTTATGGAGTCACAAACCCATTATATGCACTAAGACCAAGATGAACCAGTTACGAGTCACAACATACCACTTAAGACCTGTTATACCTTATTTAGAGCCAATAAGGTCAAATTAGGCTCATTTTGACGCACTTAGTCTCATCACGACCAATCAGACTTAATAAGAAGACGTAAACCCATTATATCCAATAAGACCAAAATGAACCAATATCGAAGCAATACAGACCATTATTGCCCGTTATACCTCAAATAGAGCCACTAAGGTCAAATAGGACTCATTATGACCCACTTAGTCTAATTATGTACGATGAGACTTGTTAAGGAGACACAAATCCCTTACACCCACTAAGAACCAAATGAACCAATAACGAAGCATTATGGACCACTATGACCCATTATGCCTCCATTAGAGCGAACAATCTCAAATCGGACTCAGTTTCACCCACTGAGTCCTATTACGACCAATTAGACTCGTTAAGGAGACACAAACCCGTTATACCCACTAAGCCCAAAATGAACCAATAGTGAAACATTACGGACCACTATGACTCGTTATACCTCAATTAGAGCCAATAAGGTCAAATCGGACTCATTATGGCCCACTTAGTCTAATTAAGAACAACGTGACTCCTTAAGGAGACACAAATCCAATATAGCCACCAAGATCAAAATGAACCACTAACGAAGCATTAACGACCACTATGACCCGTTATACTTCAATTAGAGGCAATAAGGTCAAATCGGACTCATTGTGACCCACATAGTCGTATTACGAACCATTAGACTCGTTAAGGGGACACAAACCTATTATACTCACTAAGACCAAAATGAACCAATTATGAGCCATTACGGACCACTAAGATCCGTTATAAGGTCAAGTAGAGCAAAAAACTTCAAATCAGACTCATTATACCCACTAAGACCAAGTTGAACCAATTACGAGCCATTACGGACGCCTTAGACGTTATTCCTCATTTAGGGCCAATAAGTTCAAATCAGGCTCATTTTGACCCACTTTGTCCCATTACGACCAATCAGGCTCATTAAGGAGACAAAAACCCATTATACCCATTAAGACCAAAATGAACCATTTATGAGCCATTACGGATCACTTAGACCCGTTTTACCTCAATTAGAGCCAATAAGGTTAAATCAGACTCATTATGACCCACTTTGTCCCATTACGACCAATCAGGCTCAATAAGGAGACAAAAACCCTCAGTTTCCGCTCAAAAAATCTAATTATACCCACTAAGACCAAAATGACCCCATAGCGAAGCATTTCAGACCTTTATGACTCGTTATAACTCAATTAGAGCCAGTGTGGACAAATCGGTTTCATTATAACCCACATACTCCTATTACGAACAATTGGACTCCTTAGGGAGACACAAACACATTATACCCGCAAAGAAAAAAAATGAACCAATTATGAGCCATTTCGGACAACTTACACCCGTTATACCTCAATTAGAGCCAATAAGGTCAAATTAGAGTCATTATTACCCACTTAGTCCCATTACGACCAATCATACCCACAAAGACCAAAATGACCATTAAGCTGCAGCATTTCGAACCACTATGACCCGTTATAGCTCAATTAGAGCCATTAAAGTCAAGTCAGACTCTTTTAGACCCATTTAGTCGTAGTACGAAGAATAAGACTCGTTAAGGAGACACAAACCAATTATACACACTAAGACCAAAATGATCCAATAACGAGCATTACAGATAACTACGACCCGTTATACCTCAATTGGAGCCAATAAGGTCAAATCGGACTCATTATGACCCACATAGTCCCATTACAGCTAATTAGACTCGTTATGGAGTCACAAACCCATTATATGCACTAAGACCAAGATGAACCAGTTACGAGTCACAACATACCACTTAAGACCTGTTATACCTTATTTAGAGCCAATAAGGTCAAATTAGGCTCATTTTGACGCACTTAGTCTCATCACGACCAATCAGACTTAATAAGGAGACGTAAACCCATTATATCCAATAAGACCAAAATGAACCAATATCGAAGCAATACAGACCATTATTGCCCGTTATACCTCAAATAGAGCCACTAAGGTCAAATAGGACTCATTATGACCCACTTAGTCTAATTATGTACGATGAGACTTGTTAAGGAGACACAAATCCCTTACACCCACTAAGAACCAAATGAACCAATAACGAAGCATTATGGACCACTATGACCCATTATGCCTCCATTAGAGCGAACAATCTCAAATCGGACTCAGTTTCACCCACTGAGTCCTATTACGACCAATTAGACTCGTTAAGGAGACACAAACCCGTTATACCCACTAAGCCCAAAATGAACCAATAGTGAAACATTACGGACCACTATGACTCGTTATACCTCAATTAGAGCCAATAAGGTCAAATCGGACTCATTATGGCCCACTTAGTCTAATTAAGAACAACGTGACTCCTTAAGGAGACACAAATCCAATATAGCCACCAAGATCAAAATGAACCACTAACGAAGCATTAACGACCACTATGACCCGTTATACTTCAATTAGAGGCAATAAGGTCAAATCGGACTCATTGTGACCCACATAGTCGTATTACGAACCATTAGACTCGTTAAGGGGACACAAACCTATTATACTCACTAAGACCAAAATGAACCAATTATGAGCCATTACGGACCACTAAGATCCGTTATAAGGTCAAGTAGAGCAAAAAACTTCAAATCAGACTCATTATACCCACTAAGACCAAGTTGAACCAATTACGAGCCATTACGGACGCCTTAGACGTTATTCCTCATTTAGGGCCAATAAGTTCAAATCAGGCTCATTTTGACCCACTTTGTCCCATTACGACCAATCAGGCTCATTAAGGAGACAAAAACCCATTATACCCATTAAGACCAAAATGAACCATTTATGAGCCATTACGGATCACTTAGACCCGTTTTACCTCAATTAGAGCCAATAAGGTTAAATCAGACTCATTATGACCCACTTTGTCCCATTACGACCAATCAGGCTCAATAAGGAGACAAAAACCCTCAGTTTCCGCTCAAAAAATCTAATTATACCCACTAAGACCAAAATGACCCCATAGCGAAGCATTTCAGACCTTTATGACTCGTTATAACTCAATTAGAGCCAGTGTGGACAAATCGGTTTCATTATAACCCACATACTCCTATTACGAACAATTGGACTCCTTAGGGAGACACAAACACATTATACCCGCAAAGAAAAAAAATGAACCAATTATGAGCCATTTCGGACAACTTACACCCGTTATACCTCAATTAGAGCCAATAAGGTCAAATTAGAGTCATTATTACCCACTTAGTCCCATTACGACCAATCATACCCACAAAGACCAAAATGACCATTAAGCTGCAGCATTTCGAACCACTATGACCCGTTATAGCTCAATTAGAGCCATTAAAGTCAAGTCAGACTCTTTTAGACCCATTTAGTCGTAGTACGAAGAATAAGACTCGTTAAGGAGACACAAACCAATTATACACACTAAGACCAAAATGATCCAATAACGAGCATTACAGATAACTACGACCCGTTATACCTCAATTGGAGCCAATAAGGTCAAATCGGACTCATTATGACCCACATAGTCCCATTACAGCTAATTAGACTCGTTATGAAGTCACAAACCCATTATATGCACTAAGACCAAGATGAACCAGTTACGAGTCACAACATACCACTTAGACCTGTTATACCTTATTTAGAGCCAATAAGGTCAAATTAGGCTCATTTTGACCCACTTAGTCTCATCACGACCAATCAGACTTAATAAGGAGACGTAAACCCATTATATCCCATAACACCAAAATGAACCAATACCGAAGCAATACAGACCATTATGGCCCGTTATACCTCAAATAGAGCCACTAAGGTCAAATAGGACTCATTACGACCCACTTAGTCTAATTATGTACGATGAGACTTGTTAAGGAGACACAAATCCCTTACACCCACTAAGACCCAAATGAACCAATAGCGAAGCATTACGGACCACTATGACCCATTATGCCTCCATTAGAGCGAACAATGTCAAATCGGACTCAGTTTCACCCACTGAGTCCTATTACGACCAATTAGACTCGTTAAGGAGACACAAACCCATTATACCCACTAAGCCCAAAATGAACCAATAGTGAAACATTACGGACCACTATGACTCGTTATACCTCAATTAGAGCCAATAAGGTCAAATCGGACTCATTATGGCCCACTTAGTCTAATTAAGAACAATGTGACTCCTTAAGGAGACACAAATCCATTATAGCCACCAAGATCAAAATGAACCACTAACGAAGCATTAACGACCACTATGACCCGTTATACTTCAATTAGAGGCAATAAGGTCAAATCGGACTCATTGTGACCCACATAGTCGTATTACGAACCATTAGACTCGTTAAGGGGACACAAACCTATTATACTCACTAAGACCAAAATGAACCAATTATGAGCCATTACGGACCACTAAGATCCGTTATAAGGTCAAGTAGAGCAAAAAACTTCAAATCAGACTCATTATACCCACTAAGACCAAGTTGAACCAATTAGGAGCCATTACGGACGCCTTAGACGTTATTCCTCATTTAGGGCCAATAAGTTCAAAACAGGCTCATTTTGACCCACTTAGTCCCATTACGACCAATCAGGCTCATTAAGGAGACAAAAACCCATTATACCCATTAAGACCAAAATGAACCATTTATGAGCCATTACGGATCACTTAGACCCGTTTTACCTCAATTAGAGCCAATAAGGTTAAATCAGACTCATTATGACCCACTTTGTCCCATTACGACCAATCAGGCTCAATAAGGAGACAAAAACCCTCAGTTTCCGCTCAAAAAATCTAATTATACCCACTAAGACCAAAATGACCCCATAGCGAAGCATTTCAGACCTTTATGACTCGTTATAACTCAATTAGAGCCAGTGTGGACAAATCGGTTTCATTATAACCCACATACTCCTATTACGAACAATTGGACTCCTTAGGGAGACACAAACACATTATACCCGCAAAGAAAAAAAATGAACCAATTATGAGCCATTTCGGACAACTTACACCCGTTATACCTCAATTAGAGCCAATAAGGTCAAATTAGAGTCATTATTACCCACTTAGTCCCATTACGACCAATCATACCCACAAAGACCAAAATGACCATTAAGCTGCAGCATTTCGAACCACTATGACCCGTTATAGCTCAATTAGAGCCATTAAAGTCAAGTCAGACTCTTTTAGACCCATTTAGTCGTAGTACGAAGAATAAGACTCGTTAAGGAGACACAAACCAATTATACACACTAAGACCAAAATGATCCAATAACGAGCATTACAGATAACTACGACCCGTTATACCTCAATTGGAGCCAATAAGGTCAAATCGGACTCATTATGACCCACATAGTCCCATTACAGCTAATTAGACTCGTTATGGAGTCACAAACCCATTATATGCACTAAGACCAAGATGAACCAGTTACGAGTCACAACATACCACTTAAGACCTGTTATACCTTATTTAGAGCCAATAAGGTCAAATTAGGCTCATTTTGACGCACTTAGTCTCATCACGACCAATCAGACTTAATAAGAAGACGTAAACCCATTATATCCAATAAGACCAAAATGAACCAATATCGAAGCAATACAGACCATTATGGCCCGTTATACCTCAAATAGAGCCACTAAGGTCAAATAGGACTCATTATGACCCACTTAGTCTAATTATGTACGATGAGACTTGTTAAGGAGACACAAATCCCTTACACCCACTAAGAGCCAAATGAACCAATAACGAAGCATTATGGACCACTATGACCCATTATGCCTCCATTAGAGCGAACAATGTCAAATCGGACTCAGTTTCACCCACTGAGTCCTATTACGACCAATTAGACTCGTTAAGGAGACACAAACCCGTTATACCCACTAAGCCCAAAATGAACCAATAGTGAAACATTACGGACCACTATGACTCGTTATACCTCAATTAGAGACAATAAGGTCAAATCGGACTCATTATGGCCCACTTAGTCTAATTAAGAACAATGTGACTCCTTAAGGAGACACAAATCCATTATAGCCACCAAGATCAAAATGAACCACTAACGAAGCATTAACGACCACTATGACCCGTTATACTTCAATTAGAGGCAATAAGGTCAAATCGAACTGATTGTGACCCACATAGTCGTATTACGAACAATTAGACTCGTTAAGGGGACACAAACCTATTATACTCACTAAGACCAAAATGAACCAATTATGAGCCATTACGGACCACTAAGATCCGTTATAAGTCAAGTAGAGCAAAAAACTTCAAATCAGACTCATTATACCCACTAAGACCAAGTTGAACCAATTACGAGCCATTACGGACGCCTTAGACGTTATCCCTCATTTAGGGCCAATAAGTTCAAATCAGGCTCATTTTGACCCACTTAGTCCCATTACGACCAATCAGGCTCATTAAGGAGACAAAAACCCATTATACCCATTAAGACCAAAATGAACTAATAGCGAAGCATTTAAGATCTCCGTGACTCGTTATTCCTATATTATATTAGAGCCCATAAAGTCCAATCGGGCTCATTATGACCCACTTAGTCAAATTACGAACAATGAGACTTGGTAAGAAGACACAAAACCATTATACCCACTAAGACCAAAATGAACCAATTATGAGCCATTACGGACCACTAAGATCCGTTATAAGGTCAAGTAGAGCAAAAAACTTCAAATCAGACTCATTATACCCACTAAGACCAAGTTGAACCAATTACGAGCCATTACGGACGCCTTAGACGTTATTCCTCATTTAGGGCCAATAAGTTCAAATCAGGCTCATTTTGACCCACTTAGTCCCATTACGACCAATCAGGCTCATTAAGGAGACAAAAACCCATTATACCCATTAAGACCAAAATGAACCATTTATGAGCCATTATGGATCACTTAGACCCGTTTTACCTCAATTAGAGCCAATAAGGTTAAATCAGACTCATTATGACCCACTTTGTCCCATTACGACCAATCAGGCTCAATAAGGAGACAAAAACCCTCAGTTTCCGCTCAAAAAATCTAATTATACCCACTAAGACCAAAATGACCCCATAGCGAAGCATTTCAGACCTTTATGACTCGTTATAACTCAATTAGAGCCAGTGTGGACAAATCGGTTTCATTATAACCCACATACTCCTATTACGAACAATTGGACTCCTTAGGGAGACACAAACACATTATACCCGCAAAGAAAAAAAATGAACCAATTATGAGCCATTTCGGACAACTTACACCCGTTATACCTCAATTAGAGCCAATAAGGTCAAATTAGAGTCATTATTACCCACTTAGTCCCATTACGACCAATCATACCCACAAAGACCAAAATGACCATTAAGCTGCAGCATTTCGAACCACTATGACCCGTTATAGCTCAATTAGAGCCATTAAAGTCAAGTCAGACTCTTTTAGACCCATTTAGTCGTAGTACGAAGAATAAGACTCGTTAAGGAGACACAAACCAATTATACACACTAAGACCAAAATGATCCAATAACGAGCATTACAGATAACTACGACCCGTTATACCTCAATTGGAGCCAATAAGGTCAAATCGGACTCATTATGACCCACATAGTCCCATTACAGCTAATTAGACTCGTTATGGAGTCACAAACCCATTATATGCACTAAGACCAAGATGAACCAGTTACGAGTCACAACATACCACTTAAGACCTGTTATACCTTATTTAGAGCCAATAAGGTCAAATTAGGCTCATTTTGACGCACTTAGTCTCATCACGACCAATCAGACTTAATAAGAAGACGTAAACCCATTATATCCAATAAGACCAAAATGAACCAATATCGAAGCAATACAGACCATTATGGCCCGTTATACCTCAAATAGAGCCACTAAGGTCAAATAGGACTCATTATGACCCACTTAGTCTAATTATGTACGATGAGACTTGTTAAGGAGACACAAATCCCTTACACCCACTAAGAGCCAAATGAACCAATAACGAAGCATTATGGACCACTATGACCCATTATGCCTCCATTAGAGCGAACAATGTCAAATCGGACTCAGTTTCACCCACTGGGTCCTATTACGACCAATTAGACTCGTTAAGGAGACACAAACCCGTTATACCCACTAAGCCCAAAATGAACCAATAGTGAAACATTACGGACCACTATGACTCGTTATACCTCAATTAGAGACAATAAGGTCAAATCGGACTCATTATGGCCCACTTAGTCTAATTAAGAACAATGTGACTCCTTAAGGAGACACAAATCCATTATAGCCACCAAGATCAAAATGAACCACTAACGAAGCATTAACGACCACTATGACCCGTTATACTTCAATTAGAGGCAATAAGGTCAAATCGAACTGATTGTGACCCACATAGTCGTATTACGAACAATTAGACTCGTTAAGGGGACACAAACCTATTATACTCACTAAGACCAAAATGAACCAATTATGAGCCATTACGGACCACTAAGATCCGTTATAAGTCAAGTAGAGCAAAAAACTTCAAATCAGACTCATTATACCCACTAAGACCAAGTTGAACCAATTACGAGCCATTACGGACGCCTTAGACGTTATCCCTCATTTAGGGCCAATAAGTTCAAATCAGGCTCATTTTGACCCACTTAGTCCCATTACGACCAATCAGGCTCATTAAGGAGACAAAAACCCATTATACCCATTAAGACCAAAATGAACTAATAGCGAAGCATTTAAGATCTCCATGACTCGTTATTCCTATATTATATTAGAGCCCATAAAGTCCAATCGGGCTCATTATGACCCACTTAGTCAAATTACGAACAATGAGACTTGGTAAGAAGACACAAAACCATTATACCCACTAAGACCAAAATGAACCAAAAACGAAGCATTATAGACAACTATGATTCGTTATACCTCAATTAGAGCCAATAAAGTTAAATCGGACTCATTATGGCCCACTTAGTCCTATTATTACCAATTAGACTCAGTATGGAGACACAAACCCATTATACCCACTAAGACCAAAATGAACCATTTATGAGCCATTACGGATCACTTAGACCCGTTTTACCTCAATTAGAGCCAATAAGGTTAAATCAGACTCATTATGACCCACTTTGTCCCATTACGACCAATCAGGCTCAATAAGGAGACAAAAACCCTCAGTTTACGCTCAAAAAATCTAATTATACCCACTAAGACCAAAATGACCCCATAGCGAAGCATTTCAGACCTTTATGACTCGTTATAACTCAATTAGAGCCAGTGTGGACAAATCGGTTTCATTATAACCCACATACTCCTATTACGAACAATTAGACTCCTTAGGGAGACACAAACACATTATACCCGCAAAGAAAAAAAATGAACCAATTATGAGCCATTACGGACAACTTACACCCGTTATACCTCAATTAGAGCCAATAAGGTCAAATTAGAGTCATTATTACCCACTTAGTCCCATTACGACCAATCATACCCACAAAGACCAAAATGACCATTAAGCTGCAGCATTTCGAACCACTATGACCCGTTATAGCTCAATTAGAGCCATTAAAGTCAAGTCAGACTCTTTTAGACCCATTTAGTCGTAGTACGAAGAATAAGACTCGTTAAGGAGACACAAACCAATTATACACACTAAGACCAAAATGATCCAATAACGAGCATTACAGATAACTACGACCCGTTATACCTCAATTGGAGCCAATAAGGTCAAATCGGACTCATTATGACCCACATAGTCCCATTACAGCTAATTAGACTCGTTATGGAGTCACAAACCCATTATATGCACTAAGACCAAGATGAACCAGTTACGAGTCACAACATACCACTTAAGACCTGTTATACCTTATTTAGAGCCAATAAGGTCAAATTAGGCTCATTTTGACGCACTTAGTCTCATCACGACCAATCAGACTTAATAAGAAGACGTAAACCCATTATATCCAATAAGACCAAAATGAACCAATATCGAAGCAATACAGACCATTATGGCCCGTTATACCTCAAATAGAGCCACTAAGGTCAAATAGGACTCATTATGACCCACTTAGTCTAATTATGTACGATGAGACTTGTTAAGGAGACACAAATCCCTTACACCCACTAAGAGCCAAATGAACCAATAACGAAGCATTACGGACCACTATGACCCATTATGCCTCCATTAGAGCGAACAATGTCAAATCGGACTCAGTTTCACCCACTGAGTCCTATTACGACCAATTAGACTCGTTAAGGAGACACAAACCCATTATACCCACTAAGCCCAAAATGAACCAATAGTGAAACATTACGGACCACCATGACTCGTTATACCTCAATTAGAGCCAATAAGGTCCAATCGGACTCATTATGGCCCACTTAGTCTAATTAAGAACAATGTGACTCCTTAAGGAGACACAAATCCATTATAGCCACCAAGATCAAAATGAACCACTAACGAAGCATTAACGACCACTATGACCCGTTATACTTCAATTAGAGGCAATAAGGTCAAATCGAACTCATTGTGACCCACATAGTCGTATTACGAACAATTAGACTCGTTAAGGGGACACAAACCTATTATACTCACTAAGACCAAAATGAACCAATTATGAGCCATTACGGACCACTAAGATCCGTTATAAGTCAAGTAGAGCAAAAAACTTCAAATCAGACTCATTATACCCACTAAGACCAAGTTGAATATGATTCGTTATACCTCAATTAGAGCCAATAAAGTTAAATCGGACTCATTATGGCCCACTTAGTCCTATTATTACCAATTAGACTCAGTATGGAGACACAAACCCATTATACCCACTAAGACCAAAATGAACCATTTATGAGCCATTACGGATCACTTAGACCCGTTTTACCTCAATTAGAGCCAATAAGGTTTAATCAGACTCATTATGACCCACTTTGTCCCATTACGACCAATCAGGCTCAATAAGGAGACAAAAACCCTCAGTTTCCGCTCAAAAAATCTAATTATACCCACTAAGACCAAAATGACCCCATAGCGAAGCATTTCAGACCTTTATGACTCGTTATAACTCAATTAGAGCCAGTGTGGACAAATCGGTTTCATTATAACCCACATACTCCTATTACGAACAATTAGACTCCTTAGGGAGACACAAACACATTATACCCGCAAAGAAAAAAAATGAACCAATTATGAGCCATTTCGGACAACTTACACCCGTTATACCTCAATTAGAGCCAATAAGGTCAAATTAGAGTCATTATTACCCACTTAGTCCCATTACGACCAATCATACCCACAAAGACCAAAATGACCATTAAGCTGCAGCATTTCGAACCACTATGACCCGTTATAGCTCAATTAGAGCCATTAAAGTCAAGTCAGACTCTTTTAGACCCATTTAGTCGTAGTACGAAGAATAAGACTCGTTAAGGAGACACAAACCAATTATACACACTAAGACCAAAATGATCCAATAACGAGCATTACAGATAACTACGACCCGTTATACCTCAATTGGAGCCAATAAGGTCAAATCGGACTCATTATGACCCACATAGTCCCATTACAGCTAATTAGACTCGTTATGGAGTCACAAACCCATTATATGCACTAAGACCAAGATGAACCAGTTACGAGTCACAACATACCACTTAAGACCTGTTATACCTTATTTAGAGCCAATAAGGTCAAATTAGGCTCATTTTGACGCACTTAGTCTCATCACGACCAATCAGACTTAATAAGAAGACGTAAACCCATTATATCCAATAAGACCAAAATGAACCAATATCGAAGCAATACAGACCATTATGGCCCGTTATACCTCAAATAGAGCCACTAAGGTCAAATAGGACTCATTATGACCCACTTAGTCTAATTATGTACGATGAGACTTGTTAAGGAGACACAAATCCCTTACACCCACTAAGAGCCAAATGTACCAATAACGAAGCATTACGGACCACTATGACCCATTATGCCTCCATTAGAGCGAACAATGTCAAATCGGACTCAGTTTCACCCACTGAGTCCTATTACGACCAATTAGACTCGTTAAGGAGACACAAACCCATTATACCCACTAAGCCCAAAATGAACCAATAGTGAAACATTACGGACCACTATGACTCGTTATACCTCAATTAGAGCCAATAAGGTCAAATCGGACTCATTATGGCCCACTTAGTCTAATTAAGAACAATGTGACTCCTTAAGGAGACACAAATCCATTATAGCCACCAAGATCAAAATGAACCACTAACGAAGCATTAACGACCACTATGACCCGTTATACTTCAATTAGAGGTAATAAGGTCAAATCGAACTCATTGTGACCCACATAGTCGTATTACGAACAATTAGACTCGTTAAGGGGACACAAACCTATTATACTCACTAAGACCAAAATGAACCAATTATGAACCATTACGGACCACTAAGATCCGTTATAAGTCAAGTAGAGCAAAAAACTTCAAATCAGACTCATTATACCCACTAAGACCAAGTTGAACCAATTACGAGCCATTACGGACGCCTTAGACGTTATCCCTCATTTAGGGCCAATAAGTTCAAATCAGGCTCATTTTGACCCACTTAGTCCCATTACGACCAATCAGGCTCATTAAGGAGACAAAAACCCATTATACCCATTAAGACCAAAATGAACTAATAGCGAAGCATTTAAGATCTCCATGACTCGTTATTCCTATATTATATTAGAGCCCATAAAGTCCAATCGGGCTCATTATGACCCACTTAGTCAAATTACGAACAATGAGACTTGGTAAGAAGACACAAAACCATTATACCCACTAAGACCAAAATGAACCAAAAACGAAGCATTATAGACAACTATGATTCGTTATACCTCAATTAGAGCCAATAAAGTTAAATCGGACTCATTATGGCCCACTTAGTCCTATTATTACCAATTAGACTCAGTATGGAGACACAAACCCATTATACCCACTAAGACCAAAATGAACCATTTATGAGCCATTACGGATCACTTAGACCCGTTTTACCTCAATTAGAGCCAATAAGGTTAAATCAGACTCATTATGACCCACTTTGTCCCATTACGACCAATCAGGCTCAATAAGGAGACAAAAACCCTCAGTTTACGCTCAAAAAATCTAATTATACCCACTAAGACCAAAATGACCCCATAGCGAAGCATTTCAGACCTTTATGACTCGTTATAACTCAATTAGAGCCAGTGTGGACAAATCGGTTTCATTATAACCCACATACTCCTATTACGAACAATTAGACTCCTTAGGGAGACACAAACACATTATACCCGCAAAGAAAAAAAATGAACCAATTATGAGCCATTTCGGACAACTTACACCCGTTATACCTCAATTAGAGCCAATAAGGTCAAATTAGAGTCATTATTACCCACTTAGTCCCATTACGACCAATCATACCCACAAAGACCAAAATGACCATTAAGCTGCAGCATTTCGAACCACTATGACCCGTTATAGCTCAATTAGAGCCATTAAAGTCAAGTCAGACTCTTTTAGACCCATTTAGTCGTAGTACGAAGAATAAGACTCGTTAAGGAGACACAAACCAATTATACACACTAAGACCAAAATGATCCAATAACGAGCATTACAGATAACTACGACCCGTTATACCTCAATTGGAGCCAATAAGGTCAAATCGGACTCATTATGACCCACATAGTCCCATTACAGCTAATTAGACTCGTTATGGAGTCACAAACCCATTATATGCACTAAGACCAAGATGAACCAGTTACGAGTCACAACATACCACTTAAGACCTGTTATACCTTATTTAGAGCCAATAAGGTCAAATTAGGCTCATTTTGACGCACTTAGTCTCATCACGACCAATCAGACTTAATAAGAAGACGTAAACCCATTATATCCAATAAGACCAAAATGAACCAATATCAAAGCAATACAGACCATTATGGCCCGTTATACCTCAAATAGAGCCACTAAGGTCAAATAGGACTCATTATGACCCACTTAGTCTAATTATGTACGATGAGACTTGTTAAGGAGACACAAATCCCTTACACCCACTAAGAGCCAAATGAACCAATAACGAAGCATTACGGACCACTATGACCCATTATGCCTCCATTAGAGCGAACAATGTCAAATCGGACTCAGTTTCACCCACTGAGTCCTATTACGACCAATTAGACTCGTTAAGGAGACACAAACCCATTATACCCACTAAGCCCAAAATGAACCAATAGTGAAACATTACGGACCACCATGACTCGTTATACCTCAATTAGAGCCAATAAGGTCAAATCGGACTCATTATGGCCCACTTAGTCTAATTAAGAACAATGTGACTCCTTAAGGAGACACAAATCCATTATAGCCACCAAGATCAAAATGAACCACTAACGAAGCATTAACGACCACTATGACCCGTTATACTTCAATTAGAGGCAATAAGGTCAAATCGAACTCATTGTGACCCACATAGTCGTATTACGAACAATTAGACTCGTTAAGGGGACACAAACCTATTATACTCACTAAGACCAAAATGAACCAATTATGAGCCATTACGGACCACTAAGATCCGTTATAAGTCAAGTAGAGCAAAAAACTTCAAATCAGACTCATTATACCCACTAAGACCAAGTTGAATATGATTCGTTATACCTCAATTAGAGCCAATAAAGTTAAATCGGACTCATTATGGCCCACTTAGTCCTATTATTACCAATTAGACTCAGTATGGAGACACAAACCCATTATACCCACTAAGACCAAAATGAACCATTTATGAGCCATTACGGATCACTTAGACCCGTTTTACCTCAATTAGAGCCAATAAGGTTAAATCAGACTCATTATGACCCACTTTGTCCCATTACGACCAATCAGGCTCAATAAGGAGACAAAAACCCTCAGTTTCCGCTCAAAAAATCTAATTATACCCACTAAGACCAAAATGACCCCATAGCGAAGCATTTCAGACCTTTATGACTCGTTATAACTCAATTAGAGCCAGTGTGGACAAATCGGTTTCATTATAACCCACATACTCCTATTACGAACAATTAGACTCCTTAGGGAGACACAAACACATTATACCCGCAAAGAAAAAAAATGAACCAATTATGAGCCATTTCGGACAACTTACACCCGTTATACCTCAATTAGAGCCAATAAGGTCAAATTAGAGTCATTATTACCCACTTAGTCCCATTACGACCAATCATACCCACAAGACCAAAATGACCATTAAGCTGCAGCATTTCGAACCACTATGACCCGTTATAGCTCAATTAGAGCCATTAAAGTCAAGTCAGACTCTTTTAGACCCATTTAGTCGTAGTACGAAGAATAAGACTCGTTAAGGAGACACAAACCAATTATACACACTAAGACCAAAATGATCCAATAACGAGCATTACAGATAACTACGACCCGTTATACCTCAATTGGAGCCAATAAGGTCAAATCGGACTCATTATGACCCACATAGTCCCATTACAGCTAATTAGACTCGTTATGGAGTCACAAACCCATTATATGCACTAAGACCAAGATGAACCAGTTACGAGTCACAACATACCACTTAAGACCTGTTATACCTTATTTAGAGCCAATAAGGTCAAATTAGGCTCATTTTGACGCACTTAGTCTCATCACGACCAATCAGACTTAATAAGAAGACGTAAACCCATTATATCCAATAAGACCAAAATGAACCAATATCGAAGCAATACAGACCATTATGGCCCGTTATACCTCAAATAGAGCCACTAAGGTCAAATAGGACTCATTATGACCCACTTAGTCTAATTATGTACGATGAGACTTGTTAAGGAGACACAAATCCCTTACACCCACTAAGAGCCAAATGAACCAATAACGAAGCATTACGGACCACTATGACCCATTATGCCTCCATTAGAGCGAACAATGTCAAATCGGACTCAGTTTCACCCACTGAGTCCTATTACGACCAATTAGACTCGTTAAGGAGACACAAACCCATTATACCCACTAAGCCCAAAATGAACCAATAGTGAAACATTACGGACCACCATGACTCGTTATACCTCAATTAGAGCCAATAAGGTCAAATCGGACTCATTATGGCCCACTTAGTCTAATTAAGAACAATGTGACTCCTTAAGGAGACACAAATCCATTATAGCCACCAAGATCAAAATGAACCACTAACGAAGCATTAACGACCACTATGACCCGTTATACTTCAATTAGAGGCAATAAGGTCAAATCGAACTCATTGTGACCCACATAGTCGTATTACGAACAATTAGACTCGTTAAGGGGACACAAACCTATTATACTCACTAAGACCAAAATGAACCAATTATGAGCCATTACGGACCACTAAGATCCGTTATAAGTCAAGTAGAGCAAAAAACTTCAAATCAGACTCATTATACCCACTAAGACCAAGTTGAATATGATTCGTTATACCACAATTAGAGCCAATAAAGTTAAATCGGACTCATTATGGCCCACTTAGTCCTATTATTACCAATTAGACTCAGTATGGAGACACAAACCCATTATACCCACTAAGACCAAAATGAACCATTTATGAGCCATTACGGATCACTTAGACCCGTTTTACCTCAATTAGAGCCAATAAGGTTAAATCAGACTCATTATGACCCACTTTGTCCCATTACGACCAATCAGGCTCAATAAGGAGACAAAAACCCTCAGTTTCCGCTCAAAAAATCTAATTATACCCACTAAGACCAAAATGACCCCATAGCGAAGCATTTCAGACCTTTATGACTCGTTATAACTCAATTAGAGCCAGTGTGGACAAATCGGTTTCATTATAACCCACATACTCCTATTACGAACAATTAGACTCCTTAGGGAGACACAAACACATTATACCCGCAAAGAAAAAAAATGAACCAATTATGAGCCATTTCGGACAACTTACACCCGTTATACCTCAATTAGAGCCAATAAGGTCAAATTAGAGTCATTATTACCCACTTAGTCCCATTACGACCAATCATACCCACAAAGACCAAAATGACCATTAAGCTGCAGCATTTCGAACCACTATGACCCGTTATAGCTCAATTAGAGCCATTAAAGTCAAGTCAGACTCTTTTAGACCCATTTAGTCGTAGTACGAAGAATAAGACTCGTTAAGGAGACACAAACCAATTATACACACTAAGACCAAAATGATCCAATAACGAGCATTACAGATAACTACGACCCGTTATACCTCAATTGGAGCCAATAAGGTCAAATCGGACTCATTATGACCCACATAGTCCCATTACAGCTAATTAGACTCGTTATGGAGTCACAAACCCATTATATGCACTAAGACCAAGATGAACCAGTTACGAGTCACAACATACCACTTAAGACCTGTTATACCTTATTTAGAGCCAATAAGGTCAAATTAGGCTCATTTTGACGCACTTAGTCTCATCACGACCAATCAGACTTAATAAGAAGACGTAAACCCATTATATCCAATAAGACCAAAATGAACCAATATCGAAGCAATACAGACCATTATGGCCCGTTATACCTCAAATAGAGCCACTAAGGTCAAATAGGACTCATTATGACCCACTTAGTCTAATTATGTACGATGAGACTTGTTAAGGAGACACAAATCCCTTACACCCACTAAGAGCCAAATGTACCAATAACGAAGCATTACGGACCACTATGACCCATTATGCCTCCATTAGAGCGAACAATGTCAAATCGGACTCAGTTTCACCCACTGAGTCCTATTACGACCAATTAGACTCGTTAAGGAGACACAAACCCATTATACCCACTAAGCCCAAAATGAACCAATAGTGAAACATTACGGACCACTATGACTCGTTATACCTCAATTAGAGCCAATAAGGTCAAATCGGACTCATTATGGCCCACTTAGTCTAATTAAGAACAATGTGACTCCTTAAGGAGACACAAATCCATTATAGCCACCAAGATCAAAATGAACCACTAACGAAGCATTAACGACCACTATGACCCGTTATACTTCAATTAGAAGTAATAAGGTCAAATCGAACTCATTGTGACCCACATAGTCGTATTACGAACAATTAGACTCGTTAAGGGGACACAAACCTATTATACTCACTAAGACCAAAATGAACCAATTATGAGCCATTACGGACCACTAAGATCCGTTATAAGTCAAGTAGAGCAAAAAACTTCAAATCAGACTCATTATACCCACTAAGACCAAGTTGAACCAATTACGAGCCATTACGGACGCCTTAGACGTTATCCCTCATTTAGGGCCAATAAGTTCAAATCAGGCTCATTTTGACCCACTTAGTCCCATTACGACCAATCAGGCTCATTAAGGAGACAAAAACCCATTATACCCATTAAGACCAAAATGAACTAATAGCGAAGCATTTAAGATCTCCATGACTCGTTATTCCTATATTATATTAGAGCCCATAAAGTCCAATCGGGCTCATTATGACCCACTTAGTCAAATTACGAACAATGAGACTTGGTAAGAAGACACAAAACCATTATACCCACTAAGACCAAAATGAACCAAAAACGAAGCATTATAGACAACTATGATTCGTTATACCTCAATTAGAGCCAATAAAGTTAAATCGGACTCATTATGGCCCACTTAGTCCTATTATTACCAATTAGACTCAGTATGGAGACACAAACCCATTATACCCACTAAGACCAAAATGAACCATTTATGAGCCATTACGGATCACTTAGACCCGTTTTACCTCAATTAGAGCCAATAAGGTTAAATCAGACTCATTATGACCCACTTTGTCCCATTACGACCAATCAGGCTCAATAAGGAGACAAAAACCCTCAGTTTACGCTCAAAAAATCTAATTATACCCACTAAGACCAAAATGACCCCATAGCGAAGCATTTCAGACCTTTATGACTCGTTATAACTCAATTAGAGCCAGTGTGGACAAATCGGTTTCATTATAACCCACATACTCCTATTACGAACAATTAGACTCCTTAGGGAGACACAAACACATTATACCCGCAAAGAAAAAAAATGAACCAATTATGAGCCATTTCGGACAACTTACACCCGTTATACCTCAATTAGAGCCAATAAGGTCAAATTAGAGTCATTATTACCCACTTAGTCCCATTACGACCAATCATACCCACAAAGACCAAAATGACCATTAAGCTGCAGCATTTCGAACCACTATGACCCGTTATAGCTCAATTAGAGCCATTAAAGTCAAGTCAGACTCTTTTAGACCCATTTAGTCGTAGTACGAAGAATAAGACTCGTTAAGGAGACACAAACCAATTATACACACTAAGACCAAAATGATCCAATAACGAGCATTACAGATAACTACGACCCGTTATACCTCAATTGGAGCCAATAAGGTCAAATCGGACTCATTATGACCCACATAGTCCCATTACAGCTAATTAGACTCGTTATGGAGTCACAAACCCATTATATGCACTAAGACCAAGATGAACCAGTTACGAGTCACAACATACCACTTAAGACCTGTTATACCTTATTTAGAGCCAATAAGGTCAAATTAGGCTCATTTTGACGCACTTAGTCTCATCACGACCAATCAGACTTAATAAGAAGACGTAAACCCATTATATCCAATAAGACCAAAATGAACCAATATCGAAGCAATACAGACCATTATGGCCCGTTATACCTCAAATAGAGCCACTAAGGTCAAATAGGACTCATTATGACCCACTTAGTCTAATTATGTACGATGAGACTTGTTAAGGAGACACAAATCCCTTACACCCACTAAGAGCCAAATGAACCAATAACGAAGCATTACGGACCACTATGACCCATTATGCCTCCATTAGAGCGAACAATGTCAAATCGAACTCAGTTTCACCCACTGAGTCCTATTACGACCAATTAGACTCGTTAAGGAGACACAAACCCATTATACCCACTAAGCCCAAAATGAACCAATAGTGAAACATTACGGACCACCATGACTCGTTATACCTCAATTAGAGCCAATAAGGTCAAATCGGACTCATTATGGCCCACTTAGTCTAATTAAGAACAATGTGACTCCTTAAGGAGACACAAATCCATTATAGCCACCAAGATCAAAATGAACCACTAACGAAGCATTAACGACCACTATGACCCGTTATACTTCAATTAGAGGCAATAAGGTCAAATCGAACTCATTGTGACCCACATAGTCGTATTACGAACAATTAGACTCGTTAAGGGGACACAAACCTATTATACTCACTAAGACCAAAATGAACCAATTATGAGCCATTACGGACCACTAAGATCCGTTATAAGTCAAGTAGAGCAAAAAACTTCAAATCAGACTCATTATACCCACTAAGACCAAGTTGAATATGATTCGTTATACCTCAATTAGAGCCAATAAAGTTAAATCGGACTCATTATGGCCCACTTAGTCCTATTATTACCAATTAGACTCAGTATGGAGACACAAACCCATTATACCCACTAAGACCAAAATGAACCATTTATGAGCCATTACGGATCACTTAGACCCGTTTTACCTCAATTAGAGCCAATAAGGTTAAATCAGACTCATTATGACCCACTTTGTCCCATTACGACCAATCAGGCTCAATAAGGAGACAAAAACCCTCAGTTTCCGCTCAAAAAATCTAATTATACCCACTAAGACCAAAATGACCCCATAGCGAAGCATTTCAGACCTTTATGACTCGTTATAACTCAATTAGAGCCAGTGTGGACAAATCGGTTTCATTATAACCCACATACTCCTATTACGAACAATTAGACTCCTTAGGGAGACACAAACACATTATACCCGCAAAGAAAAAAAATGAACCAATTATGAGCCATTTCGGACAACTTACACCCGTTATACCTCAATTAGAGCCAATAAGGTCAAATTAGAGTCATTATTACCCACTTAGTCCCATTACGACCAATCATACCCACAAAGACCAAAATGACCATTAAGCTGCAGCATTTCGAACCACTATGACCCGTTATAGCTCAATTAGAGCCATTAAAGTCAAGTCAGACTCTTTTAGACCCATTTAGTCGTAGTACGAAGAATAAGACTCGTTAAGGAGACACAAACCAATTATACACACTAAGACCAAAATGATCCAATAACGAGCATTACAGATAACTACGACCCGTTATACCTCAATTGGAGCCAATAAGGTCAAATCGGACTCATTATGACCCACATAGTCCCATTACAGCTAATTAGACTCGTTATGGAGTCACAAACCCATTATATGCACTAAGACCAAGATGAACCAGTTACGAGTCACAACATACCACTTAAGACCTGTTATACCTTATTTAGAGCCAATAAGGTCAAATTAGGCTCATTTTGACGCACTTAGTCTCATCACGACCAATCAGACTTAATAAGAAGACGTAAACCCATTATATCCAATAAGACCAAAATGAACCAATATCGAAGCAATACAGACCATTATGGCCCGTTATACCTCAAATAGAGCCACTAAGGTCAAATAGGACTCATTATGACCCACTTAGTCTAATTATGTACGATGAGACTTGTTAAGGAGACACAAATCCCTTACACCCACTAAGAGCCAAATGAACCAATAACGAAGCATTACGGACCACTATGACCCATTATGCCTCCATTAGAGCGAACAATGTCAAATCGGACTCAGTTTCACCCACTGAGTCCTATTACGACCAATTAGACTCGTTAAGGAGACACAAACCCATTATACCCACTAAGCCCAAAATGAACCAATAGTGAAACATTACGGACCACCATGACTCGTTATACCTCAATTAGAGCCAATAAGGTCAAATCGGACTCATTATGGCCCACTTAGTCTAATTAAGAACAATGTGACTCCTTAAGGAGACACAAATCCATTATAGCCACCAAGATCAAAATGAACCACTAACGAAGCATTAACGACCACTATGACCCGTTATACTTCAATTAGAGGCAATAAGGTCAAATCGAACTCATTGTGACCCACATAGTCGTATTACGAACAATTAGACTCGTTAAGGGGACACAAACCTATTATACTCACTAAGACCAAAATGAACCAATTATGAGCCATTACGGACCACTAAGATCCGTTATAAGTCAAGTAGAGCAAAAAACTTCAAATCAGACTCATTATACCCACTAAGACCAAGTTGAATATGATTCGTTATACCTCAATTAGAGCCAATAAAGTTAAATCGGACTCATTATGGCCCACTTAGTCCTATTATTACCAATTAGACTCAGTATGGAGACACAAACCCATTATACCCACTAAGACCAAAATGAACCATTTATGAGCCATTACGGATCACTTAGACCCGTTTTACCTCAATTAGAGCCAATAAGGTTAAATCAGACTCATTATGACCCACTTTGTCCCATTACGACCAATCAGGCTCAATAAGGAGACAAAAACCCTCAGTTTCCGCTCAAAAAATCTAATTATACCCACTAAGACCAAAATGACCCCATAGCGAAGCATTTCAGACCTTTATGACTCGTTATAACTCAATTAGAGCCAGTGTGGACAAATCGGTTTCATTATAACCCACATACTCCTATTACGAACAATTAGACTCCTTAGGGAGACACAAACACATTATACCCGCAAAGAAAAAAAATGAACCAATTATGAGCCATTTCGGACAACTTACACCCGTTATACCTCAATTAGAGCCAATAAGGTCAAATTAGAGTCATTATTACCCACTTAGTCCCATTACGACCAATCATACCCACAAAGACCAAAATGACCATTAAGCTGCAGCATTTCGAACCACTATGACCCGTTATAGCTCAATTAGAGCCATTAAAGTCAAGTCAGACTCTTTTAGACCCATTTAGTCGTAGTACGAAGAATAAGACTCGTTAAGGAGACACAAACCAATTATACACACTAAGACCAAAATGATCCAATAACGAGCATTACAGATAACTACGACCCGTTATACCTCAATTGGAGCCAATAAGGTCAAATCGGACTCATTATGACCCACATAGTCCCATTACAGCTAATTAGACTCGTTATGGAGTCACAAACCCATTATATGCACTAAGACCAAGATGAACCAGTTACGAGTCACAACATACCACTTAAGACCTGTTATACCTTATTTAGAGCCAATAAGGTCAAATTAGGCTCATTTTGACGCACTTAGTCTCATCACGACCAATCAGACTTAATAAGAAGACGTAAACCCATTATATCCAATAAGACCAAAATGAACCAATATCGAAGCAATACAGACCATTATGGCCCGTTATACCTCAAATAGAGCCACTAAGGTCAAATAGGACTCATTATGACCCACTTAGTCTAATTATGTACGATGAGACTTGTTAAGGATACACAAATCCCTTACACCCACTAAGAGCCAAATGAACCAATAACGAAGCATTACGGACCACTATGACCCATTATGCCTCCATTAGAGCGAACAATGTCAAATCGGACTCAGTTTCACCCACTGAGTCCTATTACGACCAATTAGACTCGTTAAGGAGACACAAACCCATTATACCCACTAAGCCCAAAATGAACCAATAGTGAAACATTACGGACCACCATGACTCGTTATACCTCAATTAGAGCCAATAAGGTCAAATCGGACTCATTATGGCCCACTTAGTCTAATTAAGAACAATGTGACTCCTTAAGGAGACACAAATCCATTATAGCCACCAAGATCAAAATGAACCACTAACGAAGCATTAACGACCACTATGACCCGTTATACTTCAATTAGAGGCAATAAGGTCAAATCGAACTCATTGTGACCCACATAGTCGTATTACGAACAATTAGACTCGTTAAGGGGACACAAACCTATTATACTCACTAAGACCAAAATGAACCAATTATGAGCCATTACGGACCACTAAGATCCGTTATAAGTCAAGTAGAGCAAAAAACTTCAAATCAGACTCATTATACCCACTAAGACCAAGTTGAATATGATTCGTTATACCTCAATTAGAGCCAATAAAGTTAAATCGAACTCATTATGGCCCACTTAGTCCTATTATTACCAATTAGACTCAGTATGGAGACACAAACCCATTATACCCACTAAGACCAAAATGAACCATTTATGAGCCATTACGGATCACTTAGACCCGTTTTACCTCAATTAGAGCCAATAAGGTTAAATCAGACTCATTATGACCCACTTTGTCCCATTACGACCAATCAGGCTCAATAAGGAGACAAAAACCCTCAGTTTCCGCTCAAAAAATCTAATTATACCCACTAAGACCAAAATGACCCCATAGCGAAGCATTTCAGACCTTTATGACTCGTTATAACTCAATTAGAGCCAGTGTGGACAAATCGGTTTCATTATAACCCACATACTCCTATTACGAACAATTAGACTCCTTAGGGAGACACAAACACATTATACCCGCAAAGAAAAAAAATGAACCAATTATGAGCCATTTCGGACAACTTACACCCGTTATACCTCAATTAGAGCCAATAAGGTCAAATTAGAGTCATTATTACCCACTTAGTCCCATTACGACCAATCATACCCACAAAGACCAAAATGACCATTAAGCTGCAGCATTTCGAACCACTATGACCCGTTATAGCTCAATTAGAGCCATTAAAGTCAAGTCAGACTCTTTTAGACCCATTTAGTCGTAGTACGAAGAATAAGACTCGTTAAGGAGACACAAACCAATTATACACACTAAGACCAAAATGATCCAATAACGAGCATTACAGATAACTACGACCCGTTATACCTCAATTGGAGCCAATAAGGTCAAATCGGACTCATTATGACCCACATAGTCCCATTACAGCTAATTAGACTCGTTATGGAGTCACAAACCCATTATATGCACTAAGACCAAGATGAACCAGTTACGAGTCACAACATACCACTTAAGACCTGTTATACCTTATTTAGAGCCAATAAGGTCAAATTAGGCTCATTTTGACCCACTTAGTCTCATCACGACCAATCAGACTTAATAAGGAGACGTAAACCCATTATATCCAATAAGACCAAAATGAACCAATATCGAAGCAATACAGACCATTATGGCCCGTTATACCTCAAATAGAGCCACTAAGGTCAAATAGGACTCATTATGACCCACTTAGTCTAATTATGTACGATGAGACTTGTTAAGGAGACACAAATCCCTTACACCCACTAAGAGCCAAATGAACCAATAACGAAGCATTACGGACCACTATGACCCATTATGCCTCCATTAGAGCGAACAATGTCAAATCGGACTCAGTTTCACCCACTGAGTCCTATTACGACCAATTAGACTCGTTAAGGAGACACAAACCCATTATACCCACTAAGCCCAAAATGAACCAATAGTGAAACATTACGGACCACCATGACTCGTTATACCTCAATTAGAGCCAATAAGGTCCAATCGGACTCATTATGGCCCACTTAGTCTAATTAAGAACAATGTGACTCCTTAAGGAGACACAAATCCATTATAGCCACCAAGATCAAAATGAACCACTAACGAAGCATTAACGACCACTATGACCCGTTATACTTCAATTAGAGGCAATAAGGTCAAATCGAACTCATTGTGACCCACATAGTCGTATTACGAACAATTAGACTCGTTAAGGGGACACAAACCTATTATACTCACTAAGACCAAAATGAACCAATTATGAGCCATTACGGACCACTAAGATCCGTTATAAGTCAAGTAGAGCAAAAAACTTCAAATCAGACTCATTATACCCACTAAGACCAAGTTGAATATGATTCGTTATACCTCAATTAGAGCCAATAAAGTTAAATCGGACTCATTATGGCCCACTTAGTCCTATTATTACCAATTAGACTCAGTATGGAGACACAAACCCATTATACCCACTAAGACCAAAATGAACCATTTATGAGCCATTACGGATCACTTAGACCCGTTTTACCTCAATTAGAGCCAATAAGGTTAAATCAGACTCATTATGACCCACTTTGTCCCATTACGACCAATCAGGCTCAATAAGGAGACAAAAACCCTCAGTTTCCGCTCAAAAAATCTAATTATACCCACTAAGACCAAAATGACCCCATAGCGAAGCATTTCAGACCTTTATGACTCGTTATAACTCAATTAGAGCCAGTGTGGACAAATCGGTTTCATTATAACCCACATACTCCTATTACGAACAATTAGACTCCTTAGGGAGACACAAACACATTATACCCGCAAAGAAAAAAAATGAACCAATTATGAGCCATTTCGGACAACTTACACCCGTTATACCTCAATTAGAGCCAATAAGGTCAAATTAGAGTCATTATTACCCACTTAGTCCCATTACGACCAATCATACCCACAAAGACCAAAATGACCATTAAGCTGCAGCATTTCGAACCACTATGACCCGTTATAGCTCAATTAGAGCCATTAAAGTCAAGTCAGACTCTTTTAGACCCATTTAGTCGTAGTACGAAGAATAAGACTCGTTAAGGAGACACAAACCAATTATACACACTAAGACCAAAATGATCCAATAACGAGCATTACAGATAACTACGACCCGTTATACCTCAATTGGAGCCAATAAGGTCAAATCGGACTCATTATGACCCACATAGTCCCATTACAGCTAATTAGACTCGTTATGGAGTCACAAACCCATTATATGCACTAAGACCAAGATGAACCAGTTACGAGTCACAACATACCACTTAAGACCTGTTATACCTTATTTAGAGCCAATAAGGTCAAATTAGGCTCATTTTGACCCACTTAGTCTCATCACGACCAATCAGACTTAATAAGGAGACGTAAACCCATTATATCCAATAAGACCAAAATGAACCAATATCGAAGCAATACAGACCATTATGGCCCGTTATACCTCAAATAGAGCCACTAAGGTCAAATAGGACTCATTATGACCCACTTAGTCTAATTATGTACGATGAGACTTGTTAAGGAGACACAAATCCCTTACACCCACTAAGAGCCAAATGAACCAATAACGAAGCATTACGGACCACTATGACCCATTATGCCTCCATTAGAGCGAACAATGTCAAATCGGACTCAGTTTCACCCACTGAGTCCTATTACGACCAATTAGACTCGTTAAGGAGACACAAACCCATTATACCCACTAAGCCCAAAATGAACCAATAGTGAAACATTACGGACCACCATGACTCGTTATACCTCAATTAGAGCCAATAAGGTCCAATCGGACTCATTATGGCCCACTTAGTCTAATTAAGAACAATGTGACTCCTTAAGGAGACACAAATCCATTATAGCCACCAAGATCAAAATGAACCACTAACGAAGCATTAACGACCACTATGACCCGTTATACTTCAATTAGAGGCAATAAGGTCAAATCGAACTCATTGTGACCCACATAGTCGTATTACGAACAATTAGACTCGTTAAGGGGACACAAACCTATTATACTCACTAAGACCAAAATGAACCAATTATGAGCCATTACGGACCACTAAGATCCGTTATAAGTCAAGTAGAGCAAAAAACTTCAAATCAGACTCATTATACCCACTAAGACCAAGTTGAATATGATTCGTTATACCTCAATTAGAGCCAATAAAGTTAAATCGGACTCATTATGGCCCACTTAGTCCTATTATTACCAATTAGACTCAGTATGGAGACACAAACCCATTATACCCACTAAGACCAAAATGAACCATTTATGAGCCATTACGGATCACTTAGACCCGTTTTACCTCAATTAGAGCCAATAAGGTTTAATCAGACTCATTATGACCCACTTTGTCCCATTACGACCAATCAGGCTCAATAAGGAGACAAAAACCCTCAGTTTCCGCTCAAAAAATCTAATTATACCCACTAAGACCAAAATGACCCCATAGCGAAGCATTTCAGACCTTTATGACTCGTTATAACTCAATTAGAGCCAGTGTGGACAAATCGGTTTCATTATAACCCACATACTCCTATTACGAACAATTAGACTCCTTAGGGAGACACAAACACATTATACCCGCAAAGAAAAAAAATGAACCAATTATGAGCCATTTCGGACAACTTACACCCGTTATACCTCAATTAGAGCCAATAAGGTCAAATTAGAGTCATTATTACCCACTTAGTCCCATTACGACCAATCATACCCACAAAGACCAAAATGACCATTAAGCTGCAGCATTTCGAACCACTATGACCCGTTATAGCTCAATTAGAGCCATTAAAGTCAAGTCAGACTCTTTTAGACCCATTTAGTCGTAGTACGAAGAATAAGACTCGTTAAGGAGACACAAACCAATTATACACACTAAGACCAAAATGATCCAATAACGAGCATTACAGATAACTACGACCCGTTATACCTCAATTGGAGCCAATAAGGTCAAATCGGACTCATTATGACCCACATAGTCCCATTACAGCTAATTAGACTCGTTATGGAGTCACAAACCCATTATATGCACTAAGACCAAGATGAACCAGTTACGAGTCACAACATACCACTTAAGACCTGTTATACCTTATTTAGAGCCAATAAGGTCAAATTAGGCTCATTTTGACGCACTTAGTCTCATCACGACCAATCAGACTTAATAAGAAGACGTAAACCCATTATATCCAATAAGACCAAAATGAACCAATATCGAAGCAATACAGACCATTATGGCCCGTTATACCTCAAATAGAGCCACTAAGGTCAAATAGGACTCATTATGACCCACTTAGTCTAATTATGTACGATGAGACTTGTTAAGGAGACACAAATCCCTTACACCCACTAAGAGCCAAATGAACCAATAACGAAGCATTACGGACCACTATGACCCATTATGCCTCCATTAGAGCGAACAATGTCAAATCGGACTCAGTTTCACCCACTGAGTCCTATTACGACCAATTAGACTCGTTAAGGAGACACAAACCCATTATACCCACTAAGCCCAAAATGAACCAATAGTGAAACATTACGGACCACCATGACTCGTTATACCTCAATTAGAGCCAATAAGGTCCAATCGGACTCATTATGGCCCACTTAGTCTAATTAAGAACAATGTGACTCCTTAAGGAGACACAAATCCATTATAGCCACCAAGATCAAAATGAACCACTAACGAAGCATTAACGACCACTATGACCCGTTATACTTCAATTAGAGGCAATAAGGTCAAATCGAACTCATTGTGACCCACATAGTCGTATTACGAACAATTAGACTCGTTAAGGGGACACAAACCTATTATACTCACTAAGACCAAAATGAACCAATTATGAGCCATTACGGACCACTAAGATCCGTTATAAGTCAAGTAGAGCAAAAAACTTCAAATCAGACTCATTATACCCACTAAGACCAAGTTGAATATGATTCGTTATACCTCAATTAGAGCCAATAAAGTTAAATCGGACTCATTATGGCCCACTTAGTCCTATTATTACCAATTAGACTCAGTATGGAGACACAAACCCATTATACCCACTAAGACCAAAATGAACCATTTATGAGCCATTACGGATCACTTAGACCCGTTTTACCTCAATTAGAGCCAATAAGGTTTAATCAGACTCATTATGACCCACTTTGTCCCATTACGACCAATCAGGCTCAATAAGGAGACAAAAACCCTCAGTTTCCGCTCAAAAAATCTAATTATACCCACTAAGACCAAAATGACCCCATAGCGAAGCATTTCAGACCTTTATGACTCGTTATAACTCAATTAGAGCCAGTGTGGACAAATCGGTTTCATTATAACCCACATACTCCTATTACGAACAATTAGACTCCTTAGGGAGACACAAACACATTATACCCGCAAAGAAAAAAAATGAACCAATTATGAGCCATTTCGGACAACTTACACCCGTTATACCTCAATTAGAGCCAATAAGGTCAAATTAGAGTCATTATTACCCACTTAGTCCCATTACGACCAATCATACCCACAAAGACCAAAATGACCATTAAGCTGCAGCATTTCGAACCACTATGACCCGTTATAGCTCAATTAGAGCCATTAAAGTCAAGTCAGACTCTTTTAGACCCATTTAGTCGTAGTACGAAGAATAAGACTCGTTAAGGAGACACAAACCAATTATACACACTAAGACCAAAATGATCCAATAACGAGCATTACAGATAACTACGACCCGTTATACCTCAATTGGAGCCAAGAAGGTCAAATCGGACTCATTATGACCCACATAGTCCCATTACAGCTAATTAGACTCGTTATGGAGTCACAAACCCATTATATGCACTAAGACCAAGATGAACCAGTTACGAGTCACAACATACCACTTAAGACCTGTTATACCTTATTTAGAGCCAATAAGGTCAAATTAGGCTCATTTTGACGCACTTAGTCTCATCACGACCAATCAGACTTAATAAGAAGACGTAAACCCATTATATCCAATAAGACCAAAATGAACCAATATCGAAGCAATACAGACCATTATGGCCCGTTATACCTCAAATAGAGCCACTAAGGTCAAATAGGACTCATTATGACCCACTTAGTCTAATTATGTACGATGAGACTTGTTAAGGAGACACAAATCCCTTACACCCACTAAGAGCCAAATGAACCAATAACGAAGCATTACGGACCACTATGACCCATTATGCCTCCATTAGAGCGAACAATGTCAAATCGGACTCAGTTTCACCCACTGAGTCCTATTACGACCAATTAGACTCGTTAAGGAGACACAAACCCATTATACCCACTAAGCCCAAAATGAACCAATAGTGAAACATTACGGACCACCATGACTCGTTATACCTCAATTAGAGCCAATAAGGTCCAATCGGACTCATTATGGCCCACTTAGTCTAATTAAGAACAATGTGACTCCTTAAGGAGACACAAATCCATTATAGCCACCAAGATCAAAATGAACCACTAACGAAGCATTAACGACCACTATGACCCGTTATACTTCAATTAGAGGCAATAAGGTCAAATCGAACTCATTGTGACCCACATAGTCGTATTACGAACAATTAGACTCGTTAAGGGGACACAAACCTATTATACTCACTAAGACCAAAATGAACCAATTATGAGCCATTACGGACCACTAAGATCCGTTATAAGTCAAGTAGAGCAAAAAACTTCAAATCAGACTCATTATACCCACTAAGACCAAGTTGAATATGATTCGTTATACCTCAATTAGAGCCAATAAAGTTAAATCGGACTCATTATGGCCCACTTAGTCCTATTATTACCAATTAGACTCAGTATGGAGACACAAACCCATTATACCCACTAAGACCAAAATGAACCATTTATGAGCCATTACGGATCACTTAGACCCGTTTTACCTCAATTAGAGCCAATAAGGTTAAATCAGACTCATTATGACCCACTTTGTCCCATTACGACCAATCAGGCTCAATAAGGAGACAAAAACCCTCAGTTTCCGCTCAAAAAATCTAATTATACCCACTAAGACCAAAATGACCCCATAGCGAAGCATTTCAGACCTTTATGACTCGTTATAACTCAATTAGAGCCAGTGTGGACAAATCGGTTTCATTATAACCCACATACTCCTATTACGAACAATTAGACTCCTTAGGGAGACACAAACACATTATACCCGCAAAGAAAAAAAATGAACCAATTATGAGCCATTTCGGACAACTTACACCCGTTATACCTCAATTAGAGCCAATAAGGTCAAATTAGAGTCATTATTACCCACTTAGTCCCATTACGACCAATCATACCCACAAAGACCAAAATGACCATTAAGCTGCAGCATTTCGAACCACTATGACCCGTTATAGCTCAATTAGAGCCATTAAAGTCAAGTCAGACTCTTTTAGACCCATTTAGTCGTAGTACGAAGAATAAGACTCGTTAAGGAGACACAAACCAATTATACACACTAAGACCAAAATGATCCAATAACGAGCATTACAGATAACTACGACCCGTTATACCTCAATTGGAGCCAATAAGGTCAAATCGGACTCATTATGACCCACATAGTCCCATTACAGCTAATTAGACTCGTTATGGAGTCACAAACCCATTATATGCACTAAGACCAAGATGAACCAGTTACGAGTCACAACATACCACTTAAGACCTGTTATACCTTATTTAGAGCCAATAAGGTCAAATTAGGCTCATTTTGACGCACTTAGTCTCATCACGACCAATCAGACTTAATAAGAAGACGTAAACCCATTATATCCAATAAGACCAAAATGAACCAATATCGAAGCAATACAGACCATTATGGCCCGTTATACCTCAAATAGAGCCACTAAGGTCAAATAGGACTCATTATGACCCACTTAGTCTAATTATGTACGATGAGACTTGTTAAGGAGACACAAATCCCTTACACCCACTAAGAGCCAAATGAACCAATAACGAAGCATTACGGACCACTATGACCCATTATGCCTCCATTAGAGCGAACAATGTCAAATCGGACTCAGTTTCACCCACTGAGTCCTATTACGACCAATTAGACTCGTTAAGGAGACACAAACCCATTATACCCACTAAGCCCAAAATGAACCAATAGTGAAACATTACGGACCACCATGACTCGTTATACCTCAATTAGAGCCAATAAGGTCCAATCGGACTCATTATGGCCCACTTAGTCTAATTAAGAACAATGTGACTCCTTAAGGAGACACAAATCCATTATAGCCACCAAGATCAAAATGAACCACTAACGAAGCATTAACGACCACTATGACCCGTTATACTTCAATTAGAGGCAATAAGGTCAAATCGAACTCATTGTGACCCACATAGTCGTATTACGAACAATTAGACTCGTTAAGGGGACACAAACCTATTATACTCACTAAGACCAAAATGAACCAATTATGAGCCATTACGGACCACTAAGATCCGTTATAAGTCAAGTAGAGCAAAAAACTTCAAATCAGACTCATTATACCCACTAAGACCAAGTTGAATATGATTCGTTATACCTCAATTAGAGCCAATAAAGTTAAATCGGACTCATTATGGCCCACTTAGTCCTATTATTACCAATTAGACTCAGTATGGAGACACAAACCCATTATACCCACTAAGACCAAAATGAACCATTTATGAGCCATTACGGATCACTTAGACCCGTTTTACCTCAATTAGAGCCAATAAGGTTAAATCAGACTCATTATGACCCACTTTGTCCCATTACGACCAATCAGGCTCAATAAGGAGACAAAAACCCTCAGTTTCCGCTCAAAAAATCTAATTATACCCACTAAGACCAAAATGACCCCATAGCGAAGCATTTCAGACCTTTATGACTCGTTATAACTCAATTAGAGCCAGTGTGGACAAATCGGTTTCATTATAACCCACATACTCCTATTACGAACAATTAGACTCCTTAGGGAGACACAAACACATTATACCCGCAAAGAAAAAAAATGAACCAATTATGAGCCATTTCGGACAACTTACACCCGTTATACCTCAATTAGAGCCAATAAGGTCAAATTAGAGTCATTATTACCCACTTAGTCCCATTACGACCAATCATACCCACAAAGACCAAAATGACCATTAAGCTGCAGCATTTCGAACCACTATGACCCGTTATAGCTCAATTAGAGCCATTAAAGTCAAGTCAGACTCTTTTAGACCCATTTAGTCGTAGTACGAAGAATAAGACTCGTTAAGGAGACACAAACCAATTATACACACTAAGACCAAAATGATCCAATAACGAGCATTACAGATAACTACGACCCGTTATACCTCAATTGGAGCCAATAAGGTCAAATCGGACTCATTATGACCCACATAGTCCCATTACAGCTAATTAGACTCGTTATGGAGTCACAAACCCATTATATGCACTAAGACCAAGATGAACCAGTTACGAGTCACAACATACCACTTAAGACCTGTTATACCTTATTTAGAGCCAATAAGGTCAAATTAGGCTCATTTTGACGCACTTAGTCTCATCACGACCAATCAGACTTAATAAGAAGACGTAAACCCATTATATCCAATAAGACCAAAATGAACCAATATCGAAGCAATACAGACCATTATGGCCCGTTATACCTCAAATAGAGCCACTAAGGTCAAATAGGACTCATTATGACCCACTTAGTCTAATTATGTACGATGAGACTTGTTAAGGAGACACAAATCCCTTACACCCACTAAGAGCCAAATGAACCAATAACGAAGCATTACGGACCACTATGACCCATTATGCCTCCATTAGAGCGAACAATGTCAAATCGGACTCAGTTTCACCCACTGAGTCCTATTACGACCAATTAGACTCGTTAAGGAGACACAAACCCATTATACCCACTAAGCCCAAAATGAACCAATAGTGAAACATTACGGACCACCATGACTCGTTATACCTCAATTAGAGCCAATAAGGTCCAATCGGACTCATTATGGCCCACTTAGTCTAATTAAGAACAATGTGACTCCTTAAGGAGACACAAATCCATTATAGCCACCAAGATCAAAATGAACCACTAACGAAGCATTAACGACCACTATGACCCGTTATACTTCAATTAGAGGCAATAAGGTCAAATCGAACTCATTGTGACCCACATAGTCGTATTACGAACAATTAGACTCGTTAAGGGGACACAAACCTATTATACTCACTAAGACCAAAATGAACCAATTATGAGCCATTACGGACCACTAAGATCCGTTATAAGTCAAGTAGAGCAAAAAACTTCAAATCAGACTCATTATACCCACTAAGACCAAGTTGAATATGATTCGTTATACCTCAATTAGAGCCAATAAAGTTAAATCGGACTCATTATGGCCCACTTAGTCCTATTATTACCAATTAGACTCAGTATGGAGACACAAACCCATTATACCCACTAAGACCAAAATGAACCATTTATGAGCCATTACGGATCACTTAGACCCGTTTTACCTCAATTAGAGCCAATAAGGTTAAATCAGACTCATTATGACCCACTTTGTCCCATTACGACCAATCAGGCTCAATAAGGAGACAAAAACCCTCAGTTTCCGCTCAAAAAATCTAATTATACCCACTAAGACCAAAATGACCCCATAGCGAAGCATTTCAGACCTTTATGACTCGTTATAACTCAATTAGAGCCAGTGTGGACAAATCGGTTTCATTATAACCCACATACTCCTATTACGAACAATTAGACTCCTTAGGGAGACACAAACACATTATACCCGCAAAGAAAAAAAATGAACCAATTATGAGCCATTTCGGACAACTTACACCCGTTATACCTCAATTAGAGCCAATAAGGTCAAATTAGAGTCATTATTACCCACTTAGTCCCATTACGACCAATCATACCCACAAAGACCAAAATGACCATTAAGCTGCAGCATTTCGAACCACTATGACCCGTTATAGCTCAATTAGAGCCATTAAAGTCAAGTCAGACTCTTTTAGACCCATTTAGTCGTAGTACGAAGAATAAGACTCGTTAAGGAGACACAAACCAATTATACACACTAAGACCAAAATGATCCAATAACGAGCATTACAGATAACTACGACCCGTTATACCTCAATTGGAGCCAATAAGGTCAAATCGGACTCATTATGACCCACATAGTCCCATTACAGCTAATTAGACTCGTTATGGAGTCACAAACCCATTATATGCACTAAGACCAAGATGAACCAGTTACGAGTCACAACATACCACTTAAGACCTGTTATACCTTATTTAGAGCCAATAAGGTCAAATTAGGCTCATTTTGACGCACTTAGTCTCATCACGACCAATCAGACTTAATAAGAAGACGTAAACCCATTATATCCAATAAGACCAAAATGAACCAATATCGAAGCAATACAGACCATTATGGCCCGTTATACCTCAAATAGAGCCACTAAGGTCAAATAGGACTCATTATGACCCACTTAGTCTAATTATGTACGATGAGACTTGTTAAGGAGACACAAATCCCTTACACCCACTAAGAGCCAAATGAACCAATAACGAAGCATTACGGACCACTATGACCCATTATGCCTCCATTAGAGCGAACAATGTCAAATCGGACTCAGTTTCACCCACTGAGTCCTATTACGACCAATTAGACTCGTTAAGGAGACACAAACCCATTATACCCACTAAGCCCAAAATGAACCAATAGTGAAACATTACGGACCACCATGACTCGTTATACCTCAATTAGAGCCAATAAGGTCCAATCGGACTCATTATGGCCCACTTAGTCTAATTAAGAACAATGTGACTCCTTAAGGAGACACAAATCCATTATAGCCACCAAGATCAAAATGAACCACTAACGAAGCATTAACGACCACTATGACCCGTTATACTTCAATTAGAGGCAATAAGGTCAAATCGAACTCATTGTGACCCACATAGTCGTATTACGAACAATTAGACTCGTTAAGGGGACACAAACCTATTATACTCACTAAGACCAAAATGAACCAATTATGAGCCATTACGGACCACTAAGATCCGTTATAAGTCAAGTAGAGCAAAAAACTTCAAATCAGACTCATTATACCCACTAAGACCAAGTTGAATATGATTCGTTATACCTCAATTAGAGCCAATAAAGTTAAATCGGACTCATTATGGCCCACTTAGTCCTATTATTACCAATTAGACTCAGTATGGAGACACAAACCCATTATACCCACTAAGACCAAAATGAACCATTTATGAGCCATTACGGATCACTTAGACCCGTTTTACCTCAATTAGAGCCAATAAGGTTAAATCAGACTCATTATGACCCACTTTGTCCCATTACGACCAATCAGGCTCAATAAGGAGACAAAAACCCTCAGTTTCCGCTCAAAAAATCTAATTATACCCACTAAGACCAAAATGACCCCATAGCGAAGCATTTCAGACCTTTATGACTCGTTATAACTCAATTAGAGCCAGTGTGGACAAATCGGTTTCATTATAACCCACATACTCCTATTACGAACAATTAGACTCCTTAGGGAGACACAAACACATTATACCCGCAAAGAAAAAAAATGAACCAATTATGAGCCATTTCGGACAACTTACACCCGTTATACCTCAATTAGAGCCAATAAGGTCAAATTAGAGTCATTATTACCCACTTAGTCCCATTACGACCAATCATACCCACAAAGACCAAAATGACCATTAAGCTGCAGCATTTCGAACCACTATGACCCGTTATAGCTCAATTAGAGCCATTAAAGTCAAGTCAGACTCTTTTAGACCCATTTAGTCGTAGTACGAAGAATAAGACTCGTTAAGGAGACACAAACCAATTATACACACTAAGACCAAAATGATCCAATAACGAGCATTACAGATAACTACGACCCGTTATACCTCAATTGGAGCCAATAAGGTCAAATCGGACTCATTATGACCCACATAGTCCCATTACAGCTAATTAGACTCGTTATGGAGTCACAAACCCATTATATGCACTAAGACCAAGATGAACCAGTTACGAGTCACAACATACCACTTAAGACCTGTTATACCTTATTTAGAGCCAATAAGGTCAAATTAGGCTCATTTTGACGCACTTAGTCTCATCACGACCAATCAGACTTAATAAGAAGACGTAAACCCATTATATCCAATAAGACCAAAATGAACCAATATCGAAGCAATACAGACCATTATGGCCCGTTATACCTCAAATAGAGCCACTAAGGTCAAATAGGACTCATTATGACCCACTTAGTCTAATTATGTACGATGAGACTTGTTAAGGAGACACAAATCCCTTACACCCACTAAGAGCCAAATGAACCAATAACGAAGCATTACGGACCACTATGACCCATTATGCCTCCATTAGAGCGAACAATGTCAAATCGGACTCAGTTTCACCCACTGAGTCCTATTACGACCAATTAGACTCGTTAAGGAGACACAAACCCATTATACCCACTAAGCCCAAAATGAACCAATAGTGAAACATTACGGACCACCATGACTCGTTATACCTCAATTAGAGCCAATAAGGTCAAATCGGACTCATTATGGCCCACTTAGTCTAATTAAGAACAATGTGACTCCTTAAGGAGACACAAATCCATTATAGCCACCAAGATCAAAATGAACCACTAACGAAGCATTAACGACCACTATGACCCGTTATACTTCAATTAGAGGCAATAAGGTCAAATCGAACTCATTGTGACCCACATAGTCGTATTACGAACAATTAGACTCGTTAAGGGGACACAAACCTATTATACTCACTAAGACCAAAATGAACCAATTATGAGCCATTACGGACCACTAAGATCCGTTATAAGTCAAGTAGAGCAAAAAACTTCAAATCAGACTCATTATACCCACTAAGACCAAGTTGAATATGATTCGTTATACCTCAATTAGAGCCAATAAAGTTAAATCGGACTCATTATGGCCCACTTAGTCCTATTATTACCAATTAGACTCAGTATGGAGACACAAACCCATTATACCCACTAAGACCAAAATGAACCATTTATGAGCCATTACGGATCACTTAGACCCGTTTTACCTCAATTAGAGCCAATAAGGTTAAATCAGACTCATTATGACCCACTTTGTCCCATTACGACCAATCAGGCTCAATAAGGAGACAAAAACCCTCAGTTTCCGCTCAAAAAATCTAATTATACCCACTAAGACCAAAATGACCCCATAGCGAAGCATTTCAGACCTTTATGACTCGTTATAACTCAATTAGAGCCAGTGTGGACAAATCGGTTTCATTATAACCCACATACTCCTATTACGAACAATTAGACTCCTTAGGGAGACACAAACACATTATACCCGCAAAGAAAAAAAATGAACCAATTATGAGCCATTTCGGACAACTTACACCCGTTATACCTCAATTAGAGCCAATAAGGTCAAATTAGAGTCATTATTACCCACTTAGTCCCATTACGACCAATCATACCCACAAAGACCAAAATGACCATTAAGCTGCAGCATTTCGAACCACTATGACCCGTTATAGCTCAATTAGAGCCATTAAAGTCAAGTCAGACTCTTTTAGACCCATTTAGTCGTAGTACGAAGAATAAGACTCGTTAAGGAGACACAAACCAATTATACACACTAAGACCAAAATGATCCAATAACGAGCATTACAGATAACTACGACCCGTTATACCTCAATTGGAGCCAATAAGGTCAAATCGGACTCATTATGACCCACATAGTCCCATTACAGCTAATTAGACTCGTTATGGAGTCACAAACCCATTATATGCACTAAGACCAAGATGAACCAGCTACGAGTCACAACATACCACTTAAGACCTGTTATACCTTATTTAGAGCCAATAAGGTCAAATTAGGCTCATTTTGACGCACTTAGTCTCATCACGACCAATCAGACTTAATAAGAAGACGTAAACCCATTATATCCAATAAGACCAAAATGAACCAATATCGAAGCAATACAGACCATTATGGCCCGTTATACCTCAAATAGAGCCACTAAGGTCAAATAGGACTCATTATGACCCACTTAGTCTAATTATGTACGATGAGACTTGTTAAGGAGACACAAATCCCTTACACCCACTAAGAGCCAAATGAACCAATAACGAAGCATTACGGACCACTATGACCCATTATGCCTCCATTAGAGCGAACAATGTCAAATCGGACTCAGTTTCACCCACTGAGTCCTATTACGACCAATTAGACTCGTTAAGGAGACACAAACCCATTATACCCACTAAGCCCAAAATGAACCAATAGTGAAACATTACGGACCACCATGACTCGTTATACCTCAATTAGAGCCAATAAGGTCCAATCGGACTCATTATGGCCCACTTAGTCTAATTAAGAACAATGTGACTCCTTAAGGAGACACAAATCCATTATAGCCACCAAGATCAAAATGAACCACTAACGAAGCATTAACGACCACTATGACCCGTTATACTTCAATTAGAGGCAATAAGGTCAAATCGAACTCATTGTGACCCACATAGTCGTATTACGAACAATTAGACTCGTTAAGGGGACACAAACCTATTATACTCACTAAGACCAAAATGAACCAATTATGAGCCATTACGGACCACTAAGATCCGTTATAAGTCAAGTAGAGCAAAAAACTTCAAATCAGACTCATTATACCCACTAAGACCAAGTTGAATATGATTCGTTATACCTCAATTAGAGCCAATAAAGTTAAATCGGACTCATTATGGCCCACTTAGTCCTATTATTACCAATTAGACTCAGTATGGAGACACAAACCCATTATACCCACTAAGACCAAAATGAACCATTTATGAGCCATTACGGATCACTTAGACCCGTTTTACCTCAATTAGAGCCAATAAGGTTAAATCAGACTCATTATGACCCACTTTGTCCCATTACGACCAATCAGGCTCAATAAGGAGACAAAAACCCTCAGTTTCCGCTCAAAAAATCTAATTATACCCACTAAGACCAAAATGACCCCATAGCGAAGCATTTCAGACCTTTATGACTCGTTATAACTCAATTAGAGCCAGTGTGGACAAATCGGTTTCATTATAACCCACATACTCCTATTACGAACAATTAGACTCCTTAGGGAGACACAAACACATTATACCCGCAAAGAAAAAAAATGAACCAATTATGAGCCATTTCGGACAACTTACACCCGTTATACCTCAATTAGAGCCAATAAGGTCAAATTAGAGTCATTATTACCCACTTAGTCCCATTACGACCAATCATACCCACAAAGACCAAAATGACCATTAAGCTGCAGCATTTCGAACCACTATGACCCGTTATAGCTCAATTAGAGCCATTAAAGTCAAGTCAGACTCTTTTAGACCCATTTAGTCGTAGTACGAAGAATAAGACTCGTTAAGGAGACACAAACCAATTATACACACTAAGACCAAAATGATCCAATAACGAGCATTACAGATAACTACGACCCGTTATACCTCAATTGGAGCCAATAAGGTCAAATCGGACTCATTATGACCCACATAGTCCCATTACAGCTAATTAGACTCGTTATGGAGTCACAAACCCATTATATGCACTAAGACCAAGATGAACCAGCTACGAGTCACAACATACCACTTAAGACCTGTTATACCTTATTTAGAGCCAATAAGGTCAAATTAGGCTCATTTTGACGCACTTAGTCTCATCACGACCAATCAGACTTAATAAGAAGACGTAAACCCATTATATCCAATAAGACCAAAATGAACCAATATCGAAGCAATACAGACCATTATGGCCCGTTATACCTCAAATAGAGCCACTAAGGTCAAATAGGACTCATTATGACCCACTTAGTCTAATTATGTACGATGAGACTTGTTAAGGAGACACAAATCCCTTACACCCACTAAGAGCCAAATGAACCAATAACGAAGCATTACGGACCACTATGACCCATTATGCCTCCATTAGAGCGAACAATGTCAAATCGGACTCAGTTTCACCCACTGAGTCCTATTACGACCAATTAGACTCGTTAAGGAGACACAAACCCATTATACCCACTAAGCCCAAAATGAACCAATAGTGAAACATTACGGACCACCATGACTCGTTATACCTCAATTAGAGCCAATAAGGTCCAATCGGACTCATTATGGCCCACTTAGTCTAATTAAGAACAATGTGACTCCTTAAGGAGACACAAATCCATTATAGCCACCAAGATCAAAATGAACCACTAACGAAGCATTAACGACCACTATGACCCGTTATACTTCAATTAGAGGCAATAAGGTCAAATCGAACTCATTGTGACCCACATAGTCGTATTACGAACAATTAGACTCGTTAAGGGGACACAAACCTATTATACTCACTAAGACCAAAATGAACCAATTATGAGCCATTACGGACCACTAAGATCCGTTATAAGTCAAGTAGAGCAAAAAACTTCAAATCAGACTCATTATACCCACTAAGACCAAGTTGAATATGATTCGTTATACCTCAATTAGAGCCAATAAAGTTAAATCGGACTCATTATGGCCCACTTAGTCCTATTATTACCAATTAGACTCAGTATGGAGACACAAACCCATTATACCCACTAAGACCAAAATGAACCATTTATGAGCCATTACGGATCACTTAGACCCGTTTTACCTCAATTAGAGCCAATAAGGTTAAATCAGACTCATTATGACCCACTTTGTCCCATTACGACCAATCAGGCTCAATAAGGAGACAAAAACCCTCAGTTTCCGCTCAAAAAATCTAATTATACCCACTAAGACCAAAATGACCCCATAGCGAAGCATTTCAGACCTTTATGACTCGTTATAACTCAATTAGAGCCAGTGTGGACAAATCGGTTTCATTATAACCCACATACTCCTATTACGAACAATTAGACTCCTTAGGGAGACACAAACACATTATACCCGCAAAGAAAAAAAATGAACCAATTATGAGCCATTTCGGACAACTTACACCCGTTATACCTCAATTAGAGCCAATAAGGTCAAATTAGAGTCATTATTACCCACTTAGTCCCATTACGACCAATCATACCCACAAAGACCAAAATGACCATTAAGCTGCAGCATTTCGAACCACTATGACCCGTTATAGCTCAATTAGAGCCATTAAAGTCAAGTCAGACTCGTTTAGACCCATTTAGTCGTAGTACGAAGAATAAGACTCGTTAAGGAGACACAAACCAATTATACACACTAAGACCAAAATGATCCAATAACGAGCATTACAGATAACTACGACCCGTTATACCTCAATTGGAGCCAATAAGGTCAAATCGGACTCATTATGACCCACATAGTCCCATTACAGCTAATTAGACTCGTTATGGAGTCACAAACCCATTATATGCACTAAGACCAAGATGAACCAGTTACGAGTCACAACATACCACTTAAGACCTGTTATACCTTATTTAGAGCCAATAAGGTCAAATTAGGCTCATTTTGACGCACTTAGTCTCATCACGACCAATCAGACTTAATAAGAAGACGTAAACCCATTATATCCAATAAGACCAAAATGAACCAATATCGAAGCAATACAGACCATTATGGCCCGTTATACCTCAAATAGAGCCACTAAGGTCAAATAGGACTCATTATGACCCACTTAGTCTAATTATGTACGATGAGACTTGTTAAGGAGACACAAATCCCTTACACCCACTAAGAGCCAAATGAACCAATAACGAAGCATTACGGACCACTATGACCCATTATGCCTCCATTAGAGCGAACAATGTCAAATCGGACTCAGTTTCACCCACTGAGTCCTATTACGACCAATTAGACTCGTTAAGGAGACACAAACCCATTATACCCACTAAGCCCAAAATGAACCAATAGTGAAACATTACGGACCACCATGACTCGTTATACCTCAATTAGAGCCAATAAGGTCAAATCGGACTCATTATGGCCCACTTAGTCTAATTAAGAACAATGTGACTCCTTAAGGAGACACAAATCCATTATAGCCACCAAGATCAAAATGAACCACTAACGAAGCATTAACGACCACTATGACCCGTTATACTTCAATTAGAGGCAATAAGGTCAAATCGAACTCATTGTGACCCACATAGTCGTATTACGAACAATTAGACTCGTTAAGGGGACACAAACCTATTATACTCACTAAGACCAAAATGAACCAATTATGAGCCATTACGGACCACTAAGATCCGTTATAAGTCAAGTAGAGCAAAAAACTTCAAATCAGACTCATTATACCCACTAAGACCAAGTTGAATATGATTCGTTATACCTCAATTAGAGCCAATAAAGTTAAATCGGACTCATTATGGCCCACTTAGTCCTATTATTACCAATTAGACTCAGTATGGAGACACAAACCCATTATACCCACTAAGACCAAAATGAACCATTTATGAGCCATTACGGATCACTTAGACCCGTTTTACCTCAATTAGAGCCAATAAGGTTAAATCAGACTCATTATGACCCACTTTGTCCCATTACGACCAATCAGGCTCAATAAGGAGACAAAAACCCTCAGTTTCCGCTCAAAAAATCTAATTATACCCACTAAGACCAAAATGACCCCATAGCGAAGCATTTCAGACCTTTATGACTCGTTATAACTCAATTAGAGCCAGTGTGGACAAATCGGTTTCATTATAACCCACATACTCCTATTACGAACAATTAGACTCCTTAGGGAGACACAAACACATTATACCCGCAAAGAAAAAAAATGAACCAATTATGAGCCATTTCGGACAACTTACACCCGTTATACCTCAATTAGAGCCAATAAGGTCAAATTAGAGTCATTATTACCCACTTAGTCCCATTACGACCAATCATACCCACAAAGACCAAAATGACCATTAAGCTGCAGCATTTCGAACCACTATGACCCGTTATAGCTCAATTAGAGCCATTAAAGTCAAGTCAGACTCTTTTAGACCCATTTAGTCGTAGTACGAAGAATAAGACTCGTTAAGGAGACACAAACCAATTATACACACTAAGACCAAAATGATCCAATAACGAGCATTACAGATAACTACGACCCGTTATACCTCAATTGGAGCCAATAAGGTCAAATCGGACTCATTATGACCCACATAGTCCCATTACAGCTAATTAGACTCGTTATGGAGTCACAAACCCATTATATGCACTAAGACCAAGATGAACCAGTTACGAGTCACAACATACCACTTAAGACCTGTTATACCTTATTTAGAGCCAATAAGGTCAAATTAGGCTCATTTTGACGCACTTAGTCTCATCACGACCAATCAGACTTAATAAGAAGACGTAAACCCATTATATCCAATAAGACCAAAATGAACCAATATCGAAGCAATACAGACCATTATGGCCCGTTATACCTCAAATAGAGCCACTAAGGTCAAATAGGACTCATTATGACCCACTTAGTCTAATTATGTACGATGAGACTTGTTAAGGAGACACAAATCCCTTACACCCACTAAGAGCCAAATGAACCAATAACGAAGCATTACGGACCACTATGACCCATTATGCCTCCATTAGAGCGAACAATGTCAAATCGGACTCAGTTTCACCCACTGAGTCCTATTACGACCAATTAGACTCGTTAAGGAGACACAAACCCATTATACCCACTAAGCCCAAAATGAACCAATAGTGAAACATTACGGACCACCATGACTCGTTATACCTCAATTAGAGCCAATAAGGTCAAATCGGACTCATTATGGCCCACTTAGTCTAATTAAGAACAATGTGACTCCTTAAGGAGACACAAATCCATTATAGCCACCAAGATCAAAATGAACCACTAACGAAGCATTAACGACCACTATGACCCGTTATACTTCAATTAGAGGCAATAAGGTCAAATCGAACTCATTGTGACCCACATAGTCGTATTACGAACAATTAGACTCGTTAAGGGGACACAAACCTATTATACTCACTAAGACCAAAATGAACCAATTATGAGCCATTACGGACCACTAAGATCCGTTATAAGTCAAGTAGAGCAAAAAACTTCAAATCAGACTCATTATACCCACTAAGACCAAGTTGAATATGATTCGTTATACCTCAATTAGAGCCAATAAAGTTAAATCGGACTCATTATGGCCCACTTAGTCCTATTATTACCAATTAGACTCAGTATGGAGACACAAACCCATTATACCCACTAAGACCAAAATGAACCATTTATGAGCCATTACGGATCACTTAGACCCGTTTTACCTCAATTAGAGCCAATAAGGTTAAATCAGACTCATTATGACCCACTTTGTCCCATTACGACCAATCAGGCTCAATAAGGAGACAAAAACCCTCAGTTTCCGCTCAAAAAATCTAATTATACCCACTAAGACCAAAATGACCCCATAGCGAAGCATTTCAGACCTTTATGACTCGTTATAACTCAATTAGAGCCAGTGTGGACAAATCGGTTTCATTATAACCCACATACTCCTATTACGAACAATTAGACTCCTTAGGGAGACACAAACACATTATACCCGCAAAGAAAAAAAATGAACCAATTATGAGCCATTTCGGACAACTTACACCCGTTATACCTCAATTAGAGCCAATAAGGTCAAATTAGAGTCATTATTACCCACTTAGTCCCATTACGACCAATCATACCCACAAAGACCAAAATGACCATTAAGCTGCAGCATTTCGAACCACTATGACCCGTTATAGCTCAATTAGAGCCATTAAAGTCAAGTCAGACTCTTTTAGACCCATTTAGTCGTAGTACGAAGAATAAGACTCGTTAAGGAGACACAAACCAATTATACACACTAAGACCAAAATGATCCAATAACGAGCATTACAGATAACTACGACCCGTTATACCTCAATTGGAGCCAATAAGGTCAAATCGGACTCATTACGACCCACATAGTCCCATTACAGCTAATTAGACTCGTTATGGAGTCACAAACCCATTATATGCACTAAGACCAAGATGAACCAGTTACGAGTCACAACATACCACTTAAGACCTGTTATACCTTATTTAGAGCCAATAAGGTCAAATTAGGCTCATTTTGACGCACTTAGTCTCATCACGACCAATCAGACTTAATAAGAAGACGTAAACCCATTATATCCAATAAGACCAAAATGAACCAATATCGAAGCAATACAGACCATTATGGCCCGTTATACCTCAAATAGAGCCACTAAGGTCAAATAGGACTCATTATGACCCACTTAGTCTAATTATGTACGATGAGACTTGTTAAGGAGACACAAATCCCTTACACCCACTAAGAGCCAAATGAACCAATAACGAAGCATTACGGACCACTATGACCCATTATGCCTCCATTAGAGCGAACAATGTCAAATCGGACTCAGTTTCACCCACTGAGTCCTATTACGACCAATTAGACTCGTTAAGGAGACACAAACCCATTATACCCACTAAGCCCAAAATGAACCAATAGTGAAACATTACGGACCACCATGACTCGTTATACCTCAATTAGAGCCAATAAGGTCAAATCGGACTCATTATGGCCCACTTAGTCTAATTAAGAACAATGTGACTCCTTAAGGAGACACAAATCCATTATAGCCACCAAGATCAAAATGAACCACTAACGAAGCATTAACGACCACTATGACCCGTTATACTTCAATTAGAGGCAATAAGGTCAAATCGAACTCATTGTGACCCACATAGTCGTATTACGAACAATTAGACTCGTTAAGGGGACACAAACCTATTATACTCACTAAGACCAAAATGAACCAATTATGAGCCATTACGGACCACTAAGATCCGTTATAAGTCAAGTAGAGCAAAAAACTTCAAATCAGACTCATTATACCCACTAAGACCAAGTTGAATATGATTCGTTATACCTCAATTAGAGCCAATAAAGTTAAATCGGACTCATTATGGCCCACTTAGTCCTATTATTACCAATTAGACTCAGTATGGAGACACAAACCCATTATACCCACTAAGACCAAAATGAACCATTTATGAGCCATTACGGATCACTTAGACCCGTTTTACCTCAATTAGAGCCAATAAGGTTAAATCAGACTCATTATGACCCACTTTGTCCCATTACGACCAATCAGGCTCAATAAGGAGACAAAAACCCTCAGTTTCCGCTCAAAAAATCTAATTATACCCACTAAGACCAAAATGACCCCATAGCGAAGCATTTCAGACCTTTATGACTCGTTATAACTCAATTAGAGCCAGTGTGGACAAATCGGTTTCATTATAACCCACATACTCCTATTACGAACAATTAGACTCCTTAGGGAGACACAAACACATTATACCCGCAAAGAAAAAAAATGAACCAATTATGAGCCATTTCGGACAACTTACACCCGTTATACCTCAATTAGAGCCAATAAGGTCAAATTAGAGTCATTATTACCCACTTAGTCCCATTACGACCAATCATACCCACAAAGACCAAAATGACCATTAAGCTGCAGCATTTCGAACCACTATGACCCGTTATAGCTCAATTAGAGCCATTAAAGTCAAGTCAGACTCTTTTAGACCCATTTAGTCGTAGTACGAAGAATAAGACTCGTTAAGGAGACACAAACCAATTATACACACTAAGACCAAAATGATCCAATAACGAGCATTACAGATAACTACGACCCGTTATACCTCAATTGGAGCCAATAAGGTCAAATCGGACTCATTACGACCCACATAGTCCCATTACAGCTAATTAGACTCGTTATGGAGTCACAAACCCATTATATGCACTAAGACCAAGATGAACCAGTTACGAGTCACAACATACCACTTAAGACCTGTTATACCTTATTTAGAGCCAATAAGGTCAAATTAGGCTCATTTTGACGCACTTAGTCTCATCACGACCAATCAGACTTAATAAGAAGACGTAAACCCATTATATCCAATAAGACCAAAATGAACCAATATCGAAGCAATACAGACCATTATGGCCCGTTATACCTCAAATAGAGCCACTAAGGTCAAATAGGACTCATTATGACCCACTTAGTCTAATTATGTACGATGAGACTTGTTAAGGAGACACAAATCCCTTACACCCACTAAGAGCCAAATGAACCAATAACGAAGCATTACGGACCACTATGACCCATTATGCCTCCATTAGAGCGAACAATGTCAAATCGGACTCAGTTTCACCCACTGAGTCCTATTACGACCAATTAGACTCGTTAAGGAGACACAAACCCATTATACCCACTAAGCCCAAAATGAACCAATAGTGAAACATTACGGACCACCATGACTCGTTATACCTCAATTAGAGCCAATAAGGTCAAATCGGACTCATTATGGCCCACTTAGTCTAATTAAGAACAATGTGACTCCTTAAGGAGACACAAATCCATTATAGCCACCAAGATCAAAATGAACCACTAACGAAGCATTAACGACCACTATGACCCGTTATACTTCAATTAGAGGCAATAAGGTCAAATCGAACTCATTGTGACCCACATAGTCGTATTACGAACAATTAGACTCGTTAAGGGGACACAAACCTATTATACTCACTAAGACCAAAATGAACCAATTATGAGCCATTACGGACCACTAAGATCCGTTATAAGTCAAGTAGAGCAAAAAACTTCAAATCAGACTCATTATACCCACTAAGACCAAGTTGAATATGATTCGTTATACCTCAATTAGAGCCAATAAAGTTAAATCGGACTCATTATGGCCCACTTAGTCCTATTATTACCAATTAGACTCAGTATGGAGACACAAACCCATTATACCCACTAAGACCAAAATGAACCATTTATGAGCCATTACGGATCACTTAGACCCGTTTTACCTCAATTAGAGCCAATAAGGTTAAATCAGACTCATTATGACCCACTTTGTCCCATTACGACCAATCAGGCTCAATAAGGAGACAAAAACCCTCAGTTTCCGCTCAAAAAATCTAATTATACCCACTAAGACCAAAATGACCCCATAGCGAAGCATTTCAGACCTTTATGACTCGTTATAACTCAATTAGAGCCAGTGTGGACAAATCGGTTTCATTATAACCCACATACTCCTATTACGAACAATTAGACTCCTTAGGGAGACACAAACACATTATACCCGCAAAGAAAAAAAATGAACCAATTATGAGCCATTTCGGACAACTTACACCCGTTATACCTCAATTAGAGCCAATAAGGTCAAATTAGAGTCATTATTACCCACTTAGTCCCATTACGACCAATCATACCCACAAAGACCAAAATGACCATTAAGCTGCAGCATTTCGAACCACTATGACCCGTTATAGCTCAATTAGAGCCATTAAAGTCAAGTCAGACTCTTTTAGACCCATTTAGTCGTAGTACGAAGAATAAGACTCGTTAAGGAGACACAAACCAATTATACACACTAAGACCAAAATGATCCAATAACGAGCATTACAGATAACTACGACCCGTTATACCTCAATTGGAGCCAATAAGGTCAAATCGGACTCATTACGACCCACATAGTCCCATTACAGCTAATTAGACTCGTTATGGAGTCACAAACCCATTATATGCACTAAGACCAAGATGAACCAGTTACGAGTCACAACATACCACTTAAGACCTGTTATACCTTATTTAGAGCCAATAAGGTCAAATTAGGCTCATTTTGACGCACTTAGTCTCATCACGACCAATCAGACTTAATAAGAAGACGTAAACCCATTATATCCAATAAGACCAAAATGAACCAATATCGAAGCAATACAGACCATTATGGCCCGTTATACCTCAAATAGAGCCACTAAGGTCAAATAGGACTCATTATGACCCACTTAGTCTAATTATGTACGATGAGACTTGTTAAGGAGACACAAATCCCTTACACCCACTAAGAGCCAAATGAACCAATAACGAAGCATTACGGACCACTATGACCCATTATGCCTCCATTAGAGCGAACAATGTCAAATCGGACTCAGTTTCACCCACTGAGTCCTATTACGACCAATTAGACTCGTTAAGGAGACACAAACCCATTATACCCACTAAGCCCAAAATGAACCAATAGTGAAACATTACGGACCACCATGACTCGTTATACCTCAATTAGAGCCAATAAGGTCAAATCGGACTCATTATGGCCCACTTAGTCTAATTAAGAACAATGTGACTCCTTAAGGAGACACAAATCCATTATAGCCACCAAGATCAAAATGAACCACTAACGAAGCATTAACGACCACTATGACCCGTTATACTTCAATTAGAGGCAATAAGGTCAAATCGAACTCATTGTGACCCACATAGTCGTATTACGAACAATTAGACTCGTTAAGGGGACACAAACCTATTATACTCACTAAGACCAAAATGAACCAATTATGAGCCATTACGGACCACTAAGATCCGTTATAAGTCAAGTAGAGCAAAAAACTTCAAATCAGACTCATTATACCCACTAAGACCAAGTTGAATATGATTCGTTATACCTCAATTAGAGCCAATAAAGTTAAATCGGACTCATTATGGCCCACTTAGTCCTATTATTACCAATTAGACTCAGTATGGAGACACAAACCCATTATACCCACTAAGACCAAAATGAACCATTTATGAGCCATTACGGATCACTTAGACCCGTTTTACCTCAATTAGAGCCAATAAGGTTAAATCAGACTCATTATGACCCACTTTGTCCCATTACGACCAATCAGGCTCAATAAGGAGACAAAAACCCTCAGTTTCCGCTCAAAAAATCTAATTATACCCACTAAGACCAAAATGACCCCATAGCGAAGCATTTCAGACCTTTATGACTCGTTATAACTCAATTAGAGCCAGTGTGGACAAATCGGTTTCATTATAACCCACATACTCCTATTACGAACAATTAGACTCCTTAGGGAGACACAAACACATTATACCCGCAAAGAAAAAAAATGAACCAATTATGAGCCATTTCGGACAACTTACACCCGTTATACCTCAATTAGAGCCAATAAGGTCAAATTAGAGTCATTATTACCCACTTAGTCCCATTACGACCAATCATACCCACAAAGACCAAAATGACCATTAAGCTGCAGCATTTCGAACCACTATGACCCGTTATAGCTCAATTAGAGCCATTAAAGTCAAGTCAGACTCTTTTAGACCCATTTAGTCGTAGTACGAAGAATAAGACTCGTTAAGGAGACACAAACCAATTATACACACTAAGACCAAAATGATCCAATAACGAGCATTACAGATAACTACGACCCGTTATACCTCAATTGGAGCCAATAAGGTCAAATCGGACTCATTATGACCCACATAGTCCCATTACAGCTAATTAGACTCGTTATGGAGTCACAAACCCATTATATGCACTAAGACCAAGATGAACCAGTTACGAGTCACAACATACCACTTAAGACCTGTTATACCTTATTTAGAGCCAATAAGGTCAAATTAGGCTCATTTTGACGCACTTAGTCTCATCACGACCAATCAGACTTAATAAGAAGACGTAAACCCATTATATCCAATAAGACCAAAATGAACCAATATCGAAGCAATACAGACCATTATGGCCCGTTATACCTCAAATAGAGCCACTAAGGTCAAATAGGACTCATTATGACCCACTTAGTCTAATTATGTACGATGAGACTTGTTAAGGAGACACAAATCCCTTACACCCACTAAGAGCCAAATGAACCAATAACGAAGCATTACGGACCACTATGACCCATTATGCCTCCATTAGAGCGAACAATGTCAAATCGGACTCAGTTTCACCCACTGAGTCCTATTACGACCAATTAGACTCGTTAAGGAGACACAAACCCATTATACCCACTAAGCCCAAAATGAACCAATAGTGAAACATTACGGACCACCATGACTCGTTATACCTCAATTAGAGCCAATAAGGTCAAATCGGACTCATTATGGCCCACTTAGTCTAATTAAGAACAATGTGACTCCTTAAGGAGACACAAATCCATTATAGCCACCAAGATCAAAATGAACCACTAACGAAGCATTAACGACCACTATGACCCGTTATACTTCAATTAGAGGCAATAAGGTCAAATCGAACTCATTGTGACCCACATAGTCGTATTACGAACAATTAGACTCGTTAAGGGGACACAAACCTATTATACTCACTAAGACCAAAATGAACCAATTATGAGCCATTACGGACCACTAAGATCCGTTATAAGTCAAGTAGAGCAAAAAACTTCAAATCAGACTCATTATACCCACTAAGACCAAGTTGAATATGATTCGTTATACCTCAATTAGAGCCAATAAAGTTAAATCGGACTCATTATGGCCCACTTAGTCCTATTATTACCAATTAGACTCAGTATGGAGACACAAACCCATTATACCCACTAAGACCAAAATGAACCATTTATGAGCCATTACGGATCACTTAGACCCGTTTTACCTCAATTAGAGCCAATAAGGTTAAATCAGACTCATTATGACCCACTTTGTCCCATTACGACCAATCAGGCTCAATAAGGAGACAAAAACCCTCAGTTTCCGCTCAAAAAATCTAATTATACCCACTAAGACCAAAATGACCCCATAGCGAAGCATTTCAGACCTTTATGACTCGTTATAACTCAATTAGAGCCAGTGTGGACAAATCGGTTTCATTATAACCCACATACTCCTATTACGAACAATTAGACTCCTTAGGGAGACACAAACACATTATACCCGCAAAGAAAAAAAATGAACCAATTATGAGCCATTTCGGACAACTTACACCCGTTATACCTCAATTAGAGCCAATAAGGTCAAATTAGAGTCATTATTACCCACTTAGTCCCATTACGACCAATCATACCCACAAAGACCAAAATGACCATTAAGCTGCAGCATTTCGAACCACTATGACCCGTTATAGCTCAATTAGAGCCATTAAAGTCAAGTCAGACTCTTTTAGACCCATTTAGTCGTAGTACGAAGAATAAGACTCGTTAAGGAGACACAAACCAATTATACACACTAAGACCAAAATGATCCAATAACGAGCATTACAGATAACTACGACCCGTTATACCTCAATTGGAGCCAATAAGGTCAAATCGGACTCATTATGACCCACATAGTCCCATTACAGCTAATTAGACTCGTTATGGAGTCACAAACCCATTATATGCACTAAGACCAAGATGAACCAGTTACGAGTCACAACATACCACTTAAGACCTGTTATACCTTATTTAGAGCCAATAAGGTCAAATTAGGCTCATTTTGACGCACTTGTCTCATCACGACCAATCAGACTTAATAAGAAGACGTAAACCCATTATATCCAATAAGACCAAAATGAACCAATATCGAAGCAATACAGACCATTATGGCCCGTTATACCTCAAATAGAGCCACTAAGGTCAAATAGGACTCATTATGACCCACTTAGTCTAATTATGTACGATGAGACTTGTTAAGGAGACACAAATCCCTTACACCCACTAAGAGCCAAATGAACCAATAACGAAGCATTACGGACCACTATGACCCATTATGCCTCCATTAGAGCGAACAATGTCAAATCGGACTCAGTTTCACCCACTGAGTCCTATTACGACCAATTAGACTCGTTAAGGAGACACAAACCCATTATACCCACTAAGCCCAAAATGAACCAATAGTGAAACATTACGGACCACCATGACTCGTTATACCTCAATTAGAGCCAATAAGGTCAAATCGGACTCATTATGGCCCACTTAGTCTAATTAAGAACAATGTGACTCCTTAAGGAGACACAAATCCATTATAGCCACCAAGATCAAAATGAACCACTAACGAAGCATTAACGACCACTATGACCCGTTATACTTCAATTAGAGGCAATAAGGTCAAATCGAACTCATTGTGACCCACATAGTCGTATTACGAACAATTAGACTCGTTAAGGGGACACAAACCTATTATACTCACTAAGACCAAAATGAACCAATTATGAGCCATTACGGACCACTAAGATCCGTTATAAGTCAAGTAGAGCAAAAAACTTCAAATCAGACTCATTATACCCACTAAGACCAAGTTGAATATGATTCGTTATACCTCAATTAGAGCCAATAAAGTTAAATCGGACTCATTATGGCCCACTTAGTCCTATTATTACCAATTAGACTCAGTATGGAGACACAAACCCATTATACCCACTAAGACCAAAATGAACCATTTATGAGCCATTACGGATCACTTAGACCCGTTTTACCTCAATTAGAGCCAATAAGGTTAAATCAGACTCATTATGACCCACTTTGTCCCATTACGACCAATCAGGCTCAATAAGGAGACAAAAACCCTCAGTTTCCGCTCAAAAAATCTAATTATACCCACTAAGACCAAAATGACCCCATAGCGAAGCATTTCAGACCTTTATGACTCGTTATAACTCAATTAGAGCCAGTGTGGACAAATCGGTTTCATTATAACCCACATACTCCTATTACGAACAATTAGACTCCTTAGGGAGACACAAACACATTATACCCGCAAAGAAAAAAAATGAACCAATTATGAGCCATTTCGGACAACTTACACCCGTTATACCTCAATTAGAGCCAATAAGGTCAAATTAGAGTCATTATTACCCACTTAGTCCCATTACGACCAATCATACCCACAAAGACCAAAATGACCATTAAGCTGCAGCATTTCGAACCACTATGACCCGTTATAGCTCAATTAGAGCCATTAAAGTCAAGTCAGACTCTTTTAGACCCATTTAGTCGTAGTACGAAGAATAAGACTCGTTAAGGAGACACAAACCAATTATACACACTAAGACCAAAATGATCCAATAACGAGCATTACAGATAACTACGACCCGTTATACCTCAATTGGAGCCAATAAGGTCAAATCGGACTCATTATGACCCACATAGTCCCATTACAGCTAATTAGACTCGTTATGGAGTCACAAACCCATTATATGCACTAAGACCAAGATGAACCAGTTACGAGTCACAACATACCACTTAAGACCTGTTATACCTTATTTAGAGCCAATAAGGTCAAATTAGGCTCATTTTGACGCACTTGTCTCATCACGACCAATCAGACTTAATAAGAAGACGTAAACCCATTATATCCAATAAGACCAAAATGAACCAATATCGAAGCAATACAGACCATTATGGCCCGTTATACCTCAAATAGAGCCACTAAGGTCAAATAGGACTCATTATGACCCACTTAGTCTAATTATGTACGATGAGACTTGTTAAGGAGACACAAATCCCTTACACCCACTAAGAGCCAAATGAACCAATAACGAAGCATTACGGACCACTATGACCCATTATGCCTCCATTAGAGCGAACAATGTCAAATCGGACTCAGTTTCACCCACTGAGTCCTATTACGACCAATTAGACTCGTTAAGGAGACACAAACCCATTATACCCACTAAGCCCAAAATGAACCAATAGTGAAACATTACGGACCACCATGACTCGTTATACCTCAATTAGAGCCAATAAGGTCAAATCGGACTCATTATGGCCCACTTAGTCTAATTAAGAACAATGTGACTCCTTAAGGAGACACAAATCCATTATAGCCACCAAGATCAAAATGAACCACTAACGAAGCATTAACGACCACTATGACCCGTTATACTTCAATTAGAGGCAATAAGGTCAAATCGAACTCATTGTGACCCACATAGTCGTATTACGAACAATTAGACTCGTTAAGGGGACACAAACCTATTATACTCACTAAGACCAAAATGAACCAATTATGAGCCATTACGGACCACTAAGATCCGTTATAAGTCAAGTAGAGCAAAAAACTTCAAATCAGACTCATTATACCCACTAAGACCAAGTTGAATATGATTCGTTATACCTCAATTAGAGCCAATAAAGTTAAATCGGACTCATTATGGCCCACTTAGTCCTATTATTACCAATTAGACTCAGTATGGAGACACAAACCCATTATACCCACTAAGACCAAAATGAACCATTTATGAGCCATTACGGATCACTTAGACCCGTTTTACCTCAATTAGAGCCAATAAGGTTAAATCAGACTCATTATGACCCACTTTGTCCCATTACGACCAATCAGGCTCAATAAGGAGACAAAAACCCTCAGTTTCCGCTCAAAAAATCTAATTATACCCACTAAGACCAAAATGACCCCATAGCGAAGCATTTCAGACCTTTATGACTCGTTATAACTCAATTAGAGCCAGTGTGGACAAATCGGTTTCATTATAACCCACATACTCCTATTACGAACAATTAGACTCCTTAGGGAGACACAAACACATTATACCCGCAAAGAAAAAAAATGAACCAATTATGAGCCATTTCGGACAACTTACACCCGTTATACCTCAATTAGAGCCAATAAGGTCAAATTAGAGTCATTATTACCCACTTAGTCCCATTACGACCAATCATACCCACAAAGACCAAAATGACCATTAAGCTGCAGCATTTCGAACCACTATGACCCGTTATAGCTCAATTAGAGCCATTAAAGTCAAGTCAGACTCTTTTAGACCCATTTAGTCGTAGTACGAAGAATAAGACTCGTTAAGGAGACACAAACCAATTATACACACTAAGACCAAAATGATCCAATAACGAGCATTACAGATAACTACGACCCGTTATACCTCAATTGGAGCCAATAAGGTCAAATCGGACTCATTATGACCCACATAGTCCCATTACAGCTAATTAGACTCGTTATGGAGTCACAAACCCATTATATGCACTAAGACCAAGATGAACCAGTTACGAGTCACAACATACCACTTAAGACCTGTTATACCTTATTTAGAGCCAATAAGGTCAAATTAGGCTCATTTTGACGCACTTGTCTCATCACGACCAATCAGACTTAATAAGAAGACGTAAACCCATTATATCCAATAAGACCAAAATGAACCAATATCGAAGCAATACAGACCATTATGGCCCGTTATACCTCAAATAGAGCCACTAAGGTCAAATAGGACTCATTATGACCCACTTAGTCTAATTATGTACGATGAGACTTGTTAAGGAGACACAAATCCCTTACACCCACTAAGAGCCAAATGAACCAATAACGAAGCATTACGGACCACTATGACCCATTATGCCTCCATTAGAGCGAACAATGTCAAATCGGACTCAGTTTCACCCACTGAGTCCTATTACGACCAATTAGACTCGTTAAGGAGACACAAACCCATTATACCCACTAAGCCCAAAATGAACCAATAGTGAAACATTACGGACCACTATGACTCGTTATACCTCAATTAGAGCCAATAAGGTCAAATCGGACTCATTATGGCCCACTTAGTCTAATTAAGAACAATGTGACTCCTTAAGGAGACACAAATCCATTATAGCCACCAAGATCAAAATGAACCACTAACGAAGCATTAACGACCACTATGACCCGTTATACTTCAATTAGAGGCAATAAGGTCAAATCGAACTCATTGTGACCCACATAGTCGTATTACGAACAATTAGACTCGTTAAGGGGACACAAACCTATTATACTCACTAAGACCAAAATGAACCAATTATGAGCCATTACGGACCACTAAGATCCGTTATAAGTCAAGTAGAGCAAAAAACTTCAAATCAGACTCATTATACCCACTAAGACCAAGTTGAATATGATTCGTTATACCTCAATTAGAGCCAATAAAGTTAAATCGGACTCATTATGGCCCACTTAGTCCTATTATTACCAATTAGACTCAGTATGGAGACACAAACCCATTATACCCACTAAGACCAAAATGAACCATTTATGAGCCATTACGGATCACTTAGACCCGTTTTACCTCAATTAGAGCCAATAAGGTTAAATCAGACTCATTATGACCCACTTTGTCCCATTACGACCAATCAGGCTCAATAAGGAGACAAAAACCCTCAGTTTCCGCTCAAAAAATCTAATTATACCCACTAAGACCAAAATGACCCCATAGCGAAGCATTTCAGACCTTTATGACTCGTTATAACTCAATTAGAGCCAGTGTGGACAAATCGGTTTCATTATAACCCACATACTCCTATTACGAACAATTAGACTCCTTAGGGAGACACAAACACATTATACCCGCAAAGAAAAAAAATGAACCAATTATGAGCCATTTCGGACAACTTACACCCGTTATACCTCAATTAGAGCCAATAAGGTCAAATTAGAGTCATTATTACCCACTTAGTCCCATTACGACCAATCATACCCACAAAGACCAAAATGACCATTAAGCTGCAGCATTTCGAACCACTATGACCCGTTATAGCTCAATTAGAGCCATTAAAGTCAAGTCAGACTCTTTTAGACCCATTTAGTCGTAGTACGAAGAATAAGACTCGTTAAGGAGACACAAACCAATTATACACACTAAGACCAAAATGATCCAATAACGAGCATTACAGATAACTACGACCCGTTATACCTCAATTGGAGCCAATAAGGTCAAATCGGACTCATTATGACCCACATAGTCCCATTACAGCTAATTAGACTCGTTATGGAGTCACAAACCCATTATATGCACTAAGACCAAGATGAACCAGTTACGAGTCACAACATACCACTTAAGACCTGTTATACCTTATTTAGAGCCAATAAGGTCAAATTAGGCTCATTTTGACGCACTTGTCTCATCACGACCAATCAGACTTAATAAGAAGACGTAAACCCATTATATCCAATAAGACCAAAATGAACCAATATCGAAGCAATACAGACCATTATGGCCCGTTATACCTCAAATAGAGCCACTAAGGTCAAATAGGACTCATTATGACCCACTTAGTCTAATTATGTACGATGAGACTTGTTAAGGAGACACAAATCCCTTACACCCACTAAGAGCCAAATGAACCAATAACGAAGCATTACGGACCACTATGACCCATTATGCCTCCATTAGAGCGAACAATGTCAAATCGGACTCAGTTTCACCCACTGAGTCCTATTACGACCAATTAGACTCGTTAAGGAGACACAAACCCATTATACCCACTAAGCCCAAAATGAACCAATAGTGAAACATTACGGACCACCATGACTCGTTATACCTCAATTAGAGCCAATAAGGTCAAATCGGACTCATTATGGCCCACTTAGTCTAATTAAGAACAATGTGACTCCTTAAGGAGACACAAATCCATTATAGCCACCAAGATCAAAATGAACCACTAACGAAGCATTAACGACCACTATGACCCGTTATACTTCAATTAGAGGCAATAAGGTCAAATCGAACTCATTGTGACCCACATAGTCGTATTACGAACAATTAGACTCGTTAAGGGGACACAAACCTATTATACTCACTAAGACCAAAATGAACCAATTATGAGCCATTACGGACCACTAAGATCCGTTATAAGTCAAGTAGAGCAAAAAACTTCAAATCAGACTCATTATACCCACTAAGACCAAGTTGAATATGATTCGTTATACCTCAATTAGAGCCAATAAAGTTAAATCGGACTCATTATGGCCCACTTAGTCCTATTATTACCAATTAGACTCAGTATGGAGACACAAACCCATTATACCCACTAAGACCAAAATGAACCATTTATGAGCCATTACGGATCACTTAGACCCGTTTTACCTCAATTAGAGCCAATAAGGTTAAATCAGACTCATTATGACCCACTTTGTCCCATTACGACCAATCAGGCTCAATAAGGAGACAAAAACCCTCAGTTTCCGCTCAAAAAATCTAATTATACCCACTAAGACCAAAATGACCCCATAGCGAAGCATTTCAGACCTTTATGACTCGTTATAACTCAATTAGAGCCAGTGTGGACAAATCGGTTTCATTATAACCCACATACTCCTATTACGAACAATTAGACTCCTTAGGGAGACACAAACACATTATACCCGCAAAGAAAAAAAATGAACCAATTATGAGCCATTTCGGACAACTTACACCCGTTATACCTCAATTAGAGCCAATAAGGTCAAATTAGAGTCATTATTACCCACTTAGTCCCATTACGACCAATCATACCCACAAAGACCAAAATGACCATTAAGCTGCAGCATTTCGAACCACTATGACCCGTTATAGCTCAATTAGAGCCATTAAAGTCAAGTCAGACTCTTTTAGACCCATTTAGTCGTAGTACGAAGAATAAGACTCGTTAAGGAGACACAAACCAATTATACACACTAAGACCAAAATGATCCAATAACGAGCATTACAGATAACTACGACCCGTTATACCTCAATTGGAGCCAATAAGGTCAAATCGGACTCATTATGACCCACATAGTCCCATTACAGCTAATTAGACTCGTTATGGAGTCACAAACCCATTATATGCACTAAGACCAAGATGAACCAGTTACGAGTCACAACATACCACTTAAGACCTGTTATACCTTATTTAGAGCCAATAAGGTCAAATTAGGCTCATTTTGACGCACTTGTCTCATCACGACCAATCAGACTTAATAAGAAGACGTAAACCCATTATATCCAATAAGACCAAAATGAACCAATATCGAAGCAATACAGACCATTATGGCCCGTTATACCTCAAATAGAGCCACTAAGGTCAAATAGGACTCATTATGACCCACTTAGTCTAATTATGTACGATGAGACTTGTTAAGGAGACACAAATCCCTTACACCCACTAAGAGCCAAATGAACCAATAACGAAGCATTACGGACCACTATGACCCATTATGCCTCCATTAGAGCGAACAATGTCAAATCGGACTCAGTTTCACCCACTGAGTCCTATTACGACCAATTAGACTCGTTAAGGAGACACAAACCCATTATACCCACTAAGCCCAAAATGAACCAATAGTGAAACATTACGGACCACCATGACTCGTTATACCTCAATTAGAGCCAATAAGGTCAAATCGGACTCATTATGGCCCACTTAGTCTAATTAAGAACAATGTGACTCCTTAAGGAGACACAAATCCATTATAGCCACCAAGATCAAAATGAACCACTAACGAAGCATTAACGACCACTATGACCCGTTATACTTCAATTAGAGGCAATAAGGTCAAATCGAACTCATTGTGACCCACATAGTCGTATTACGAACAATTAGACTCGTTAAGGGGACACAAACCTATTATACTCACTAAGACCAAAATGAACCAATTATGAGCCATTACGGACCACTAAGATCCGTTATAAGTCAAGTAGAGCAAAAAACTTCAAATCAGACTCATTATACCCACTAAGACCAAGTTGAATATGATTCGTTATACCTCAATTAGAGCCAATAAAGTTAAATCGGACTCATTATGGCCCACTTAGTCCTATTATTACCAATTAGACTCAGTATGGAGACACAAACCCATTATACCCACTAAGACCAAAATGAACCATTTATGAGCCATTACGGATCACTTAGACCCGTTTTACCTCAATTAGAGCCAATAAGGTTAAATCAGACTCATTATGACCCACTTTGTCCCATTACGACCAATCAGGCTCAATAAGGAGACAAAAACCCTCAGTTTCCGCTCAAAAAATCTAATTATACCCACTAAGACCAAAATGACCCCATAGCGAAGCATTTCAGACCTTTATGACTCGTTATAACTCAATTAGAGCCAGTGTGGACAAATCGGTTTCATTATAACCCACATACTCCTATTACGAACAATTAGACTCCTTAGGGAGACACAAACACATTATACCCGCAAAGAAAAAAAATGAACCAATTATGAGCCATTTCGGACAACTTACACCCGTTATACCTCAATTAGAGCCAATAAGGTCAAATTAGAGTCATTATTACCCACTTAGTCCCATTACGACCAATCATACCCACAAAGACCAAAATGACCATTAAGCTGCAGCATTTCGAACCACTATGACCCGTTATAGCTCAATTAGAGCCATTAAAGTCAAGTCAGACTCTTTTAGACCCATTTAGTCGTAGTACGAAGAATAAGACTCGTTAAGGAGACACAAACCAATTATACACACTAAGACCAAAATGATCCAATAACGAGCATTACAGATAACTACGACCCGTTATACCTCAATTGGAGCCAATAAGGTCAAATCGGACTCATTATGACCCACATAGTCCCATTACAGCTAATTAGACTCGTTATGGAGTCACAAACCCATTATATGCACTAAGACCAAGATGAACCAGTTACGAGTCACAACATACCACTTAAGACCTGTTATACCTTATTTAGAGCCAATAAGGTCAAATTAGGCTCATTTTGACGCACTTAGTCTCATCACGACCAATCAGACTTAATAAGAAGACGTAAACCCATTATATCCAATAAGACCAAAATGAACCAATATCGAAGCAATACAGACCATTATGGCCCGTTATACCTCAAATAGAGCCACTAAGGTCAAATAGGACTCATTATGACCCACTTAGTCTAATTATGTACGATGAGACTTGTTAAGGAGACACAAATCCCTTACACCCACTAAGAGCCAAATGAACCAATAACGAAGCATTACGGACCACTATGACCCATTATGCCTCCATTAGAGCGAACAATGTCAAATCGGACTCAGTTTCACCCACTGAGTCCTATTACGACCAATTAGACTCGTTAAGGAGACACAAACCCATTATACCCACTAAGCCCAAAATGAACCAATAGTGAAACATTACGGACCACCATGACTCGTTATACCTCAATTAGAGCCAATAAGGTCAAATCGGACTCATTATGGCCCACTTAGTCTAATTAAGAACAATGTGACTCCTTAAGGAGACACAAATCCATTATAGCCACCAAGATCAAAATGAACCACTAACGAAGCATTAACGACCACTATGACCCGTTATACTTCAATTAGAGGCAATAAGGTCAAATCGAACTCATTGTGACCCACATAGTCGTATTACGAACAATTAGACTCGTTAAGGGGACACAAACCTATTATACTCACTAAGACCAAAATGAACCAATTATGAGCCATTACGGACCACTAAGATCCGTTATAAGTCAAGTAGAGCAAAAAACTTCAAATCAGACTCATTATACCCACTAAGACCAAGTTGAATATGATTCGTTATACCTCAATTAGAGCCAATAAAGTTAAATCGGACTCATTATGGCCCACTTAGTCCTATTATTACCAATTAGACTCAGTATGGAGACACAAACCCATTATACCCACTAAGACCAAAATGAACCATTTATGAGCCATTACGGATCACTTAGACCCGTTTTACCTCAATTAGAGCCAATAAGGTTAAATCAGACTCATTATGACCCACTTTGTCCCATTACGACCAATCAGGCTCAATAAGGAGACAAAAACCCTCAGTTTCCGCTCAAAAAATCTAATTATACCCACTAAGACCAAAATGACCCCATAGCGAAGCATTTCAGACCTTTATGACTCGTTATAACTCAATTAGAGCCAGTGTGGACAAATCGGTTTCATTATAACCCACATACTCCTATTACGAACAATTAGACTCCTTAGGGAGACACAAACACATTATACCCGCAAAGAAAAAAAATGAACCAATTATGAGCCATTTCGGACAACTTACACCCGTTATACCTCAATTAGAGCCAATAAGGTCAAATTAGAGTCATTATTACCCACTTAGTCCCATTACGACCAATCATACCCACAAAGACCAAAATGACCATTAAGCTGCAGCATTTCGAACCACTATGACCCGTTATAGCTCAATTAGAGCCATTAAAGTCAAGTCAGACTCTTTTAGACCCATTTAGTCGTAGTACGAAGAATAAGACTCGTTAAGGAGACACAAACCAATTATACACACTAAGACCAAAATGATCCAATAACGAGCATTACAGATAACTACGACCCGTTATACCTCAATTGGAGCCAATAAGGTCAAATCGGACTCATTATGACCCACATAGTCCCATTACAGCTAATTAGACTCGTTATGGAGTCACAAACCCATTATATGCACTAAGACCAAGATGAACCAGTTACGAGTCACAACATACCACTTAAGACCTGTTATACCTTATTTAGAGCCAATAAGGTCAAATTAGGCTCATTTTGACGCACTTAGTCTCATCACGACCAATCAGACTTAATAAGAAGACGTAAACCCATTATATCCAATAAGACCAAAATGAACCAATATCGAAGCAATACAGACCATTATGGCCCGTTATACCTCAAATAGAGCCACTAAGGTCAAATAGGACTCATTATGACCCACTTAGTCTAATTATGTACGATGAGACTTGTTAAGGAGACTCAAATCCCTTACACCCACTAAGAGCCAAATGAACCAATAACGAAGCATTACGGACCACTATGACCCATTATGCCTCCATTAGAGCGAACAATGTCAAATCGGACTCAGTTTCACCCACTGAGTCCTATTACGACCAATTAGACTCGTTAAGGAGACACAAACCCATTATACCCACTAAGCCCAAAATGAACCAATAGTGAAACATTACGGACCACCATGACTCGTTATACCTCAATTAGAGCCAATAAGGTCAAATCGGACTCATTATGGCCCACTTAGTCTAATTAAGAACAATGTGACTCCTTAAGGAGACACAAATCCATTATAGCCACCAAGATCAAAATGAACCACTAACGAAGCATTAACGACCACTATGACCCGTTATACTTCAATTAGAGGCAATAAGGTCAAATCGAACTCATTGTGACCCACATAGTCGTATTACGAACAATTAGACTCGTTAAGGGGACACAAACCTATTATACTCACTAAGACCAAAATGAACCAATTATGAGCCATTACGGACCACTAAGATCCGTTATAAGTCAAGTAGAGCAAAAAACTTCAAATCAGACTCATTATACCCACTAAGACCAAGTTGAATATGATTCGTTATACCTCAATTAGAGCCAATAAAGTTAAATCGGACTCATTATGGCCCACTTAGTCCTATTATTACCAATTAGACTCAGTATGGAGACACAAACCCATTATACCCACTAAGACCAAAATGAACCATTTATGAGCCATTACGGATCACTTAGACCCGTTTTACCTCAATTAGAGCCAATAAGGTTAAATCAGACTCATTATGACCCACTTTGTCCCATTACGACCAATCAGGCTCAATAAGGAGACAAAAACCCTCAGTTTCCGCTCAAAAAATCTAATTATACCCACTAAGACCAAAATGACCCCATAGCGAAGCATTTCAGACCTTTATGACTCGTTATAACTCAATTAGAGCCAGTGTGGACAAATCGGTTTCATTATAACCCACATACTCCTATTACGAACAATTAGACTCCTTAGGGAGACACAAACACATTATACCCGCAAAGAAAAAAAATGAACCAATTATGAGCCATTTCGGACAACTTACACCCGTTATACCTCAATTAGAGCCAATAAGGTCAAATTAGAGTCATTATTACCCACTTAGTCCCATTACGACCAATCATACCCACAAAGACCAAAATGACCATTAAGCTGCAGCATTTCGAACCACTATGACCCGTTATAGCTCAATTAGAGCCATTAAAGTCAAGTCAGACTCTTTTAGACCCATTTAGTCGTAGTACGAAGAATAAGACTCGTTAAGGAGACACAAACCAATTATACACACTAAGACCAAAATGATCCAATAACGAGCATTACAGATAACTACGACCCGTTATACCTCAATTGGAGCCAATAAGGTCAAATCGGACTCATTATGACCCACATAGTCCCATTACAGCTAATTAGACTCGTTATGGAGTCACAAACCCATTATATGCACTAAGACCAAGATGAACCAGTTACGAGTCACAACATACCACTTAAGACCTGTTATACCTTATTTAGAGCCAATAAGGTCAAATTAGGCTCATTTTGACGCACTTAGTCTCATCACGACCAACCAGACTTAATAAGAAGACGTAAACCCATTATATCCAATAAGACCAAAATGAACCAATATCGAAGCAATACAGACCATTATGGCCCGTTATACCTCAAATAGAGCCACTAAGGTCAAATAGGACTCATTATGACCTACTTAGTCTAATTATGTACGATGAGACTTGTTAAGGAGACACAAATCCCTTACACCCACTAAGAGCCAAATGAACCAATAACGAAGCATTACGGACCACTATGACCCATTATGCCTCCATTAGAGCGAACAATGTCAAATCGGACTCAGTTTCACCCACTGAGTCCTATTACGACCAATTAGACTCGTTAAGGAGACACAAACCCATTATACCCACTAAGCCCAAAATGAACCAATAGTGAAACATTACGGACCACCATGACTCGTTATACCTCAATTAGAGCCAATAAGGTCCAATCGGACTCATTATGGCCCACTTAGTCTAATTAAGAACAATGTGACTCCTTAAGGAGACACAAATCCATTATAGCCACCAAGATCAAAATGAACCACTAACGAAGCATTAACGACCACTATGACCCGTTATACTTCAATTAGAGGCAATAAGGTCAAATCGAACTCATTGTGACCCACATAGTCGTATTACGAACAATTAGACTCGTTAAGGGGACACAACCCTATTATACTCACTAAGACCAAAATGAACCAATTATGAGCCATTACGGACCACTAAGATCCGTTATAAGTCAAGTAGAGCAAAAAACTTCAAATCAGACTCATTATACCCACTAAGACCAAGTTGAATATGATTCGTTATACCTCAATTAGAGCCAATAAAGTTAAATCGGACTCATTATGGCCCACTTAGTCCTATTATTACCAATTAGACTCAGTATGGAGACACAAACCCATTATACCCACTAAGACCAAAATGAACCATTTATGAGCCATTACGGATCACTTAGACCCGTTTTACCTCAATTAGAGCCAATAAGGTTTAATCAGACTCATTATGACCCACTTTGTCCCATTACGACCAATCAGGCTCAATAAGGAGACAAAAACCCTCAGTTTCCGCTCAAAAAATCTAATTATACCCACTAAGACCAAAATGACCCCATAGCGAAGCATTTCAGACCTTTATGACTCGTTATAACTCAATTAGAGCCAGTGTGGACAAATCGGTTTCATTATAACCCACATACTCCTATTACGAACAATTAGACTCCTTAGGGAGACACAAACACATTATACCCGCAAAGAAAAAAAATGAACCAATTATGAGCCATTTCGGACAACTTACACCCGTTATACCTCAATTAGAGCCAATAAGGTCAAATTAGAGTCATTATTACCCACTTAGTCCCATTACGACCAATCATACCCACAAAGACCAAAATGACCATTAAGCTGCAGCATTTCGAACCACTATGACCCGTTATAGCTCAATTAGAGCCATTAAAGTCAAGTCAGACTCTTTTAGACCCATTTAGTCGTAGTACGAAGAATAAGACTCGTTAAGGAGACACAAACCAATTATACACACTAAGACCAAAATGATCCAATAACGAGCATTACAGATAACTACGACCCGTTATACCTCAATTGGAGCCAATAAGGTCAAATCGGACTCATTATGACCCACATAGTCCCATTACAGCTAATTAGACTCGTTATGGAGTCACAAACCCATTATATGCACTAAGACCAAGATGAACCAGTTACGAGTCACAACATACCACTTAAGACCTGTTATACCTTATTTAGAGCCAATAAGGTCAAATTAGGCTCATTTTGACGCACTTAGTCTCATCACGACCAATCAGACTTAATAAGAAGACGTAAACCCATTATATCCAATAAGACCAAAATGAACCAATATCGAAGCAATACAGACCATTATGGCCCGTTATACCTCAAATAGAGCCACTAAGGTCAAATAGGACTCATTACGACCCACTTAGTCTAATTATGTACGATGAGACTTGTTAAGGAGACACAAATCCCTTACACCCACTAAGAGCCAAATGAACCAATAACGAAGCATTACGGACCACTATGACCCATTATGCCTCCATTAGAGCGAACAATGTCAAATCGGACTCAGTTTCACCCACTGAGTCCTATTACGACCAATTAGACTCGTTAAGGAGACACAAACCCATTATACCCACTAAGCCCAAAATGAACCAATAGTGAAACATTACGGACCACCATGACTCGTTATACCTCAATTAGAGCCAATAAGGTCAAATCGGACTCATTATGGCCCACTTAGTCTAATTAAGAACAATGTGACTCCTTAAGGAGACACAAATCCATTATAGCCACCAAGATCAAAATGAACCACTAACGAAGCATTAACGACCACTATGACCCGTTATACTTCAATTAGAGGCAATAAGGTCAAATCGAACTCATTGTGACCCACATAGTCGTATTACGAACAATTAGACTCGTTAAGGGGACACAAACCTATTATACTCACTAAGACCAAAATGAACCAATTATGAGCCATTACGGACCACTAAGATCCGTTATAAGTCAAGTAGAGCAAAAAACTTCAAATCAGACTCATTATACCCACTAAGACCAAGTTGAATATGATTCGTTATACCTCAATTAGAGCCAATAAAGTTAAATCGGACTCATTATGGCCCACTTAGTCCTATTATTACCAATTAGACTCAGTATGGAGACACAAACCCATTATACCCACTAAGACCAAAATGAACCATTTATGAGCCATTACGGATCACTTAGACCCGTTTTACCTCAATTAGAGCCAATAAGGTTAAATCAGACTCATTATGACCCACTTTGTCCCATTACGACCAATCAGGCTCAATAAGGAGACAAAAACCCTCAGTTTCCGCTCAAAAAATCTAATTATACCCACTAAGACCAAAATGACCCCATAGCGAAGCATTTCAGACCTTTATGACTCGTTATAACTCAATTAGAGCCAGTGTGGACAAATCGGTTTCATTATAACCCACATACTCCTATTACGAACAATTAGACTCCTTAGGGAGACACAAACACATTATACCCGCAAAGAAAAAAAATGAACCAATTATGAGCCATTTCGGACAACTTACACCCGTTATACCTCAATTAGAGCCAATAAGGTCAAATTAGAGTCATTATTACCCACTTAGTCCCATTACGACCAATCATACCCACAAAGACCAAAATGACCATTAAGCTGCAGCATTTCGAACCACTATGACCCGTTATAGCTCAATTAGAGCCATTAAAGTCAAGTCAGACTCTTTTAGACCCATTTAGTCGTAGTACGAAGAATAAGACTCGTTAAGGAGACACAAACCAATTATACACACTAAGACCAAAATGATCCAATAACGAGCATTACAGATAACTACGACCCGTTATACCTCAATTGGAGCCAATAAGGTCAAATCGGACTCATTATGACCCACATAGTCCCATTACAGCTAATTAGACTCGTTATGGAGTCACAAACCCATTATATGCACTAAGACCAAGATGAACCAGTTACGAGTCACAACATACCACTTAAGACCTGTTATACCTTATTTAGAGCCAATAAGGTCAAATTAGGCTCATTTTGACGCACTTAGTCTCATCACGACCAATCAGACTTAATAAGAAGACGTAAACCCATTATATCCAATAAGACCAAAATGAACCAATATCGAAGCAATACAGACCATTATGGCCCGTTATACCTCAAATAGAGCCACTAAGGTCAAATAGGACTCATTATGACCCACTTAGTCTAATTATGTACGATGAGACTTGTTAAGGAGACACAAATCCCTTACACCCACTAAGAGCCAAATGAACCAATAACGAAGCATTACGGACCACTATGACCCATTATGCCTCCATTAGAGCGAACAATGTCAAATCGGACTCAGTTTCACCCACTGAGTCCTATTACGACCAATTAGACTCGTTAAGGAGACACAAACCCATTATACCCACTAAGCCCAAAATGAACCAATAGTGAAACATTACGGACCACCATGACTCGTTATACCTCAATTAGAGCCAATAAGGTCCAATCGGACTCATTATGGCCCACTTAGTCTAATTAAGAACAATGTGACTCCTTAAGGAGACACAAATCCATTATAGCCACCAAGATCAAAATGAACCACTAACGAAGCATTAACGACCACTATGACCCGTTATACTTCAATTAGAGGCAATAAGGTCAAATCGAACTCATTGTGACCCACATAGTCGTATTACGAACAATTAGACTCGTTAAGGGGACACAAACCTATTATACTCACTAAGACCAAAATGAACCAATTATGAGCCATTACGGACCACTAAGATCCGTTATAAGTCAAGTAGAGCAAAAAACTTCAAATCAGACTCATTATACCCACTAAGACCAAGTTGAATATGATTCGTTATACCTCAATTAGAGCCAATAAAGTTAAATCGGACTCATTATGGCCCACTTAGTCCTATTATTACCAATTAGACTCAGTATGGAGACACAAACCCATTATACCCACTAAGACCAAAATGAACCATTTATGAGCCATTACGGATCACTTAGACCCGTTTTACCTCAATTAGAGCCAATAAGGTTAAATCAGACTCATTATGACCCACTTTGTCCCATTACGACCAATAAGGCTCAATAAGGAGACAAAAACCCTCAGTTTCCGCTCAAAAAATCTAATTATACCCACTAAGACCAAAATGACCCCATAGCGAAGCATTTCAGACCTTTATGACTCGTTATAACTCAATTAGAGCCAGTGTGGACAAATCGGTTTCATTATAACCCACATACTCCTATTACGAACAATTAGACTCCTTAGGGAGACACAAACACATTATACCCGCAAAGAAAAAAAATGAACCAATTATGAGCCATTTCGGACAACTTACACCCGTTATACCTCAATTAGAGCCAATAAGGTCAAATTAGAGTCATTATTACCCACTTAGTCCCATTACGACCAATCATACCCACAAAGACCAAAATGACCATTAAGCTGCAGCATTTCGAACCACTATGACCCGTTATAGCTCAATTAGAGCCATTAAAGTCAAGTCAGACTCTTTTAGACCCATTTAGTCGTAGTACGAAGAATAAGACTCGTTAAGGAGACACAAACCAATTATACACACTAAGACCAAAATGATCCAATAACGAGCATTACAGATAACTACGACCCGTTATACCTCAATTGGAGCCAATAAGGTCAAATCGGACTCATTATGACCCACATAGTCCCATTACAGCTAATTAGACTCGTTATGGAGTCACAAACCCATTATATGCACTAAGACCAAGATGAACCAGTTACGAGTCACAACATACCACTTAAGACCTGTTATACCTTATTTAGAGCCAATAAGGTCAAATTAGGCTCATTTTGACGCACTTAGTCTCATCACGACCAATCAGACTTAATAAGAAGACGTAAACCCATTATATCCAATAAGACCAAAATGAACCAATATCGAAGCAATACAGACCATTATGGCCCGTTATACCTCAAATAGAGCCACTAAGGTCAAATAGGACTCATTATGACCCACTTAGTCTAATTATGTACGATGAGACTTGTTAAGGAGACACAAATCCCTTACACCCACTAAGAGCCAAATGAACCAATAACGAAGCATTACGGACCACTATGACCCATTATGCCTCCATTAGAGCGAACAATGTCAAATCGGACTCAGTTTCACCCACTGAGTCCTATTACGACCAATTAGACTCGTTAAGGAGACACAAACCCATTATACCCACTAAGCCCAAAATGAACCAATAGTGAAACATTACGGACCACCATGACTCGTTATACCTCAATTAGAGCCAATAAGGTCCAATCGGACTCATTATGGCCCACTTAGTCTAATTAAGAACAATGTGACTCCTTAAGGAGACACAAATCCATTATAGCCACCAAGATCAAAATGAACCACTAACGAAGCATTAACGACCACTATGACCCGTTATACTTCAATTAGAGGCAATAAGGTCAAATCGAACTCATTGTGACCCACATAGTCGTATTACGAACAATTAGACTCGTTAAGGGGACACAAACCTATTATACTCACTAAGACCAAAATGAACCAATTATGAGCCATTACGGACCACTAAGATCCGTTATAAGTCAAGTAGTGCAAAAAACTTCAAATCAGACTCATTATACCCACTAAGACCAAGTTGAATATGATTCGTTATACCTCAATTAGAGCCAATAAAGTTAAATCGGACTCATTATGGCCCACTTAGTCCTATTATTACCAATTAGACTCAGTATGGAGACACAAACCCATTATACCCACTAAGACCAAAATGAACCATTTATGAGCCATTACGGATCACTTAGACCCGTTTTACCTCAATTAGAGCCAATAAGGTTAAATCAGACTCATTATGACCCACTTTGTCCCATTACGACCAATCAGGCTCAATAAGGAGACAAAAACCCTCAGTTTCCGCTCAAAAAATCTAATTATACCCACTAAGACCAAAATGACCCCATAGCGAAGCATTTCAGACCTTTATGACTCGTTATAACTCAATTAGAGCCAGTGTGGACAAATCGGTTTCATTATAACCCACATACTCCTATTACGAACAATTAGACTCCTTAGGGAGACACAAACACATTATACCCGCAAAGAAAAAAAATGAACCAATTATGAGCCATTTCGGACAACTTACACCCGTTATACCTCAATTAGAGCCAATAAGGTCAAATTAGAGTCATTATTACCCACTTAGTCCCATTACGACCAATCATACCCACAAAGACCAAAATGACCATTAAGCTGCAGCATTTCGAACCACTATGACCCGTTATAGCTCAATTAGAGCCATTAAAGTCAAGTCAGACTCTTTTAGAACCATTTAGTCGTAGTACGAAGAATAAGACTCGTTAAGGAGACACAAACCAATTATACACACTAAGACCAAAATGATCCAATAACGAGCATTACAGATAACTACGACCCGTTATACCTCAATTGGAGCCAATAAGGTCAAATCGGACTCATTATGACCCACATAGTCCCATTACAGCTAATTAGACTCGTTATGGAGTCACAAACCCATTATATGCACTAAGACCAAGATGAACCAGTTACGAGTCACAACATACCACTTAAGACCTGTTATACCTTATTTAGAGCCAATAAGGTCAAATTAGGCTCATTTTGACGCACTTAGTCTCACCACGACCAATCAGACTTAATAAGAAGACGTAAACCCATTATATCCAATAAGACCAAAATGAACCAATATCGAAGCAATACAGACCATTATGGCCCGTTATACCTCAAATAGAGCCACTAAGGTCAAATAGGACTCATTATGACCCACTTAGTCTAATTATGTACGATGAGACTTGTTAAGGAGACACAAATCCCTTACACCCACTAAGACCCAAATGAACCAATAACGAAGCATTACGGACCACTATGACCCATTATGCCTCCATTAGAGCGAACAATGTCAAATCGGACTCAGTTTCACCCACTGAGTCCTATTACGACCAATTAGACTCGTTAAGGAGACACAAACCCATTATACCCACTAAGCCCAAAATGAACCAATAGTGAAACATTACGGACCACCATGACTCGTTATACCTCAATTAGAGCCAATAAGGTCCAATCGGACTCATTATGGCCCACTTAGTCTAATTAAGAACAATGTGACTCCTTAAGGAGACACAAATCCATTATAGCCACCAAGATCAAAATGAACCACTAACGAAGCATTAACGACCACTATGACCCGTTATACTTCAATTAGAGGCAATAAGGTCAAATCGAACTCATTGTGACCCACATAGTCGTATTACGAACAATTAGACTCGTTAAGGGGACACAAACCTATTATACTCACTAAGACCAAAATGAACCAATTATGAGCCATTACGGACCACTAAGATCCGTTATAAGTCAAGTAGAGCAAAAAACTTCAAATCAGACTCATTATACCCACTAAGACCAAGTTGAATATGATTCGTTATACCTCAATTAGAGCCAATAAAGTTAAATCGGACTCATTATGGCCCACTTAGTCCTATTATTACCAATTAGACTCAGTATGGAGACACAAACCCATTATACCCACTAAGACCAAAATGAACCATTTATGAGCCATTACGGATCACTTAGACCCGTTTTACCTCAATTAGAGCCAATAAGGTTAAATCAGACTCATTATGACCCACTTTGTCCCATTACGACCAATCAGGCTCAATAAGGAGACAAAAACCCTCAGTTTCCGCTCAAAAAATCTAATTATACCCACTAAGACCAAAATGACCCCATAGCGAAGCATTTCAGACCTTTATGACTCGTTATAACTCAATTAGAGCCAGTGTGGACAAATCGGTTTCATTATAACCCACATACTCCTATTACGAACAATTAGACTCCTTAGGGAGACACAAACACATTATACCCGCAAAGAAAAAAAATGAACCAATTATGAGCCATTTCGGACAACTTACACCCGTTATACCTCAATTAGAGCCAATAAGGTCAAATTAGAGTCATTATTACCCACTTAGTCCCATTACGACCAATCATACCCACAAAGACCAAAATGACCATTAAGCTGCAGCATTTCGAACCACTATGACCCGTTATAGCTCAATTAGAGCCATTAAAGTCAAGTCAGACTCTTTTAGAACCATTTAGTCGTAGTACGAAGAATAAGACTCGTTAAGGAGACACAAACCAATTATACACACTAAGACCAAAATGATCCAATAACGAGCATTACAGATAACTACGACCCGTTATACCTCAATTGGAGCCAATAAGGTCAAATCGGACTCATTATGACCCACATAGTCCCATTACAGCTAATTAGACTCGTTATGGAGTCACAAACCCATTATATGCACTAAGACCAAGATGAACCAGTTACGAGTCACAACATACCACTTAAGACCTGTTATACCTTATTTAGAGCCAATAAGGTCAAATTAGGCTCATTTTGACGCACTTAGTCTCATCACGACCAATCAGACTTAATAAGAAGACGTAAACCCATTATATCCAATAAGACCAAAATGAACCAATATCGAAGCAATACAGACCATTATGGCCCGTTATACCTCAAATAGAGCCACTAAGGTCAAATAGGACTCATTATGACCCACTTAGTCTAATTATGTACGATGAGACTTGTTAAGGATACACAAATCCCTTACACCCACTAAGACCCAAATGAACCAATAACGAAGCATTACGGACCACTATGACCCATTATGCCTCCATTAGAGCGAACAATGTCAAATCGGACTCAGTTTCACCCACTGAGTCCTATTACGACCAATTAGACTCGTTAAGGAGACACAAACCCATTATACCCACTAAGCCCAAAATGAACCAATAGTGAAACATTACGGACCACCATGACTCGTTATACCTCAATTAGAGCCAATAAGGTCAAATCGGACTCATTATGGCCCACTTAGTCTAATTAAGAACAATGTGACTCCTTAAGGAGACACAAATCCGTTATAGCCACCAAGATCAAAATGAACCACTAACGAAGCATTAACGACCACTATGACCCGTTATACTTCAATTAGAGGCAATAAGGTCAAATCGAACTCATTGTGACCCACATAGTCGTATTACGAACAATTAGACTCGTTAAGGGGACACAAACCTATTATACTCACTAAGACCAAAATGAACCAATTATGAGCCATTACGGACCACTAAGATCCGTTATAAGTCAAGTAGAGCAAAAAACTTCAAATCATACTCATTATACCCACTAAGACCAAGTTGAATATGATTCGTTATACCTCAATTAGAGCCAATAAAGTTAAATCGGACTCATTATGGCCCACTTAGTCCTATTATTACCAATTAGACTCAGTATGGAGACACAAACCCATTATACCCACTAAGACCAAAATGAACCATTTATGAGCCATTACGGATCACTTAGACCCGTTTTACCTCAATTAGAGCCAATAAGGTTAAATCAGACTCATTATGACCCACTTTGTCCCATTACGACCAATCAGGCTCAATAAGGAGACAAAAACCCTCAGTTTCCGCTCAAAAAATCTAATTATACCCACTAAGACCAAAATGACCCCATAGCGAAGCATTTCAGACCTTTATGACTCGTTATAACTCAATTAGAGCCAGTGTGGACAAATCGGTTTCATTATAACCCACATACTCCTATTACGAACAATTAGACTCCTTAGGGAGACACAAACACATTATACCCGCAAAGAAAAAAAATGAACCAATTATGAGCCATTTCGGACAACTTACACCCGTTATACCTCAATTAGAGCCAATAAGGTCAAATTAGAGTCATTATTACCCACTTAGTCCCATTACGACCAATCATACCCACAAAGACCAAAATGACCATTAAGCTGCAGCATTTCGAACCACTATGACCCGTTATAGCTCAATTAGAGCCATTAAAGTCAAGTCAGACTCTTTTAGACCCATTTAGTCGTAGTACGAAGAATAAGACTCGTTAAGGAGACACAAACCAATTATACACACTAAGACCAAAATGATCCAATAACGAGCATTACAGATAACTACGACCCGTTATACCTCAATTGGAGCCAATAAGGTCAAATCGGACTCATTATGACCCACATAGTCCCATTACAGCTAATTAGACTCGTTATGGAGTCACAAACCCATTATATGCACTAAGACCAAGATGAACCAGTTACGAGTCACAACATACCACTTAAGACCTGTTATACCTTATTTAGAGCCAATAAGGTCAAATTAGGCTCATTTTGACGCACTTAGTCTCATCACGACCAATCAGACTTAATAAGAAGACGTAAACCCATTATATCCAATAAGACCAAAATGAACCAATATCGAAGCAATACAGACCATTATGGCCCGTTATACCTCAAATAGAGCCACTAAGGTCAAATAGGACTCATTATGACCCACTTAGTCTAATTATGTACGATGAGACTTGTTAAGGAGACACAAATCCCTTACACCCACTAAGACCCAAATGAACCAATAACGAAGCATTACGGACCACTATGACCCATTATGCCTCCATTAGAGCGAACAATGTCAAATCGGACTCAGTTTCACCCACTGAGTCCTATTACGACCAATTAGACTCGTTAAGGAGACACAAACCCATTATACCCACTAAGCCCAAAATGAACCAATAGTGAAACATTACGGACCACCATGACTCGTTATACCTCAATTAGAGCCAATAAGGTCAAATCGGACTCATTATGGCCCACTTAGTCTAATTAAGAACAATGTGACTCCTTAAGGAGACACAAATCCATTATAGCCACCAAGATCAAAATGAACCACTAACGAAGCATTAACGACCACTATGACCCGTTATACTTCAATTAGAGGCAATAAGGTCAAATCGAACTCATTGTGACCCACATAGTCGTATTACGAACAATTAGACTCGTTAAGGGGACACAAACCTATTATACTCACTAAGACCAAAATGAACCAATTATGAGCCATTACGGACCACTAAGATCCGTTATAAGTCAAGTAGAGCAAAAAACTTCAAATCAGACTCATTATACCCACTAAGACCAAGTTGAATATGATTCGTTATACCTCAATTAGAGCCAATAAAGTTAAATCGGACTCATTATGGCCCACTTAGTCCTATTATTACCAATTAGACTCAGTATGGAGACACAAACCCATTATACCCACTAAGACCAAAATGAACCATTTATGAGCCATTACGGATCACTTAGACCCGTTTTACCTCAATTAGAGCCAATAAGGTTAAATCAGACTCATTATGACCCACTTTGTCCCATTACGACCAATCAGGCTCAATAAGGAGACAAAAACCCTCAGTTTCCGCTCAAAAAATCTAATTATACCCACTAAGACCAAAATGACCCCATAGCGAAGCATTTCAGACCTTTATGACTCGTTATAACTCAATTAGAGCCAGTGTGGACAAATCGGTTTCATTATAACCCACATACTCCTATTACGAACAATTAGACTCCTTAGGGAGACACAAACACATTATACCCGCAAAGAAAAAAAATGAACCAATTATGAGCCATTTCGGACAACTTACACCCGTTATACCTCAATTAGAGCCAATAAGGTCAAATTAGAGTCATTATTACCCACTTAGTCCCATTACGACCAATCATACCCACAAAGACCAAAATGACCATTAAGCTGCAGCATTTCGAACCACTATGACCCGTTATAGCTCAATTAGAGCCATTAAAGTCAAGTCAGACTCTTTTAGACCCATTTAGTCGTAGTACGAAGAATAAGACTCGTTAAGGAGACACAAACCAATTATACACACTAAGACCAAAATGATCCAATAACGAGCATTACAGATAACTACGACCCGTTATACCTCAATTGGAGCCAATAAGGTCAAATCGGACTCATTATGACCCACATAGTCCCATTACAGCTAATTAGACTCGTTATGGAGTCACAAACCCATTATATGCACTAAGACCAAGATGAACCAGTTACGAGTCACAACATACCACTTAAGACCTGTTATACCTTATTTAGAGCCAATAAGGTCAAATTAGGCTCATTTTGACGCACTTAGTCTCATCACGACCAATCAGACTTAATAAGAAGACGTAAACCCATTATATCCAATAAGACCAAAATGAACCAATATCGAAGCAATACAGACCATTATGGCCCGTTATACCTCAAATAGAGCCACTAAGGTCAAATAGGACTCATTATGACCCACTTAGTCTAATTATGTACGATGAGACTTGTTAAGGATACACAAATCCCTTACACCCACTAAGACCCAAATGAACCAATAACGAAGCATTACGGACCACTATGACCCATTATGCCTCCATTAGAGCGAACAATGTCAAATCGGACTCAGTTTCACCCACTGAGTCCTATTACGACCAATTAGACTCGTTAAGGAGACACAAACCCATTATACCGACTAAGCCCAAAATGAACCAATAGTGAAACATTACGGACCACTACGACTCGTTATACCTCAATTAGAGCCAATAAGGTCAAATCGGACTCATTATGGTCCACTTAGTCTAATTAAGAACAATGTGACTCCTTAAGGAGACACAAATCCATTATAGCCACCAAGATCAAAATGAACCACTAACGAAGCATTAACGACCACTATGACCCGTTATACTTCAATTAGAGGCAATAAGGTCAAATCGAACTCATTGTGACCCACATAGTCGTATTACGAACAATTAGACTCGTTAAGGGGACACAAACCTATTATACTCACTAAGACCAAAATGAACCAATTATGAGCCATTACGGACCACTAAGATCCGTTATAAGTCAAGTAGAGCAAAAAACTTCAAATCAGACTCATTATACCCACTAAGACCAAGTTGAACCAATTACGAGCCAATACGGACGCCTTAGACGTTATTCCTCATTTAGGGCCAATAAGTTCAAATCAGGCTCATTTTGACCCACTTAGTCCCATTACGACCAATCAGGCTCATTAAGGAGACAAAAACCCATTATACCCATTAAGACCAAAATGAACTAATAGCGAAGCATTTAAGATCTCCATGACTCGTTATTCCTATATTATATTAGAGCCCATAAAGTCCAATCGGGCTCATTATGACCCACTTAGTCAAATTACGAACAATGAGACTTGGTAAGAAGACACAAAACCATTATACCCACTAAGACCAAAATGAACCAAAAACGAAGCATTATAGACAACTATGATTCGTTATACCTCAATTAGAGCCAATAAAGTTAAATCGGACTCATTATGGCCCACTTAGTCCTATTATTACCAATTAGACTCAGTATGGAGACACAAACCCATTATACCCACTAAGACCAAAATGAACCATTTATGAGCCATTACGGATCACTTAGACCCGTTTTACCTCAATTAGAGCCAATAAGGTTAAATCAGACTCATTATGACCCACTTTGTCCCATTACGACCAATCAGGCTCAATAAGGAGACAAAAACCCTCAGTTTCCGCTCAAAAAATCTAATTATACCCACTAAGACCAAAATGACCCCATAGCTCAATTAGACCCTGAGTGTAAGTTGACCTTATTTGCTCTAATTTGACCCATAGTCTGAAATGCTTCGCTATGGGGTCATTTTGGTCTTAGTGGGTATAATTAGATTTTTTGAGCGGAAACTGAAGGTTTTTGTCTCCTTATTGAGCCTGATTGGTCGTAATGGGACAAAGTGGGTCATAATGAGTCTGATTTAACCTTATTGCCTCTAATTGAGGTAAAAGGGGTCTAAGTGATCTGTAATGGCTCATATTGGTTCATTTTGGTCTTAGTGGGTATAATGGGTTTGTGTCTCCTTACCGAGTCTAATTGGTAATAATAGGACTAAGTGGGCCATAATGAGTCCGATTTAACTTTATTGGCTCTAATTGAGGTATCCATAGTTGTCTATAATGCTTCGTTTTTGGTTCATTTTGGTCTTAGTGGGTATAATGGTTTTGTGTCTTCTTACCAAGTCTCATTGTTCGTAATTTGACTAAGTGGGTCATAATGAGCCCGATTGGACTTTATGGGCTCTAATAGAGGTATAACGAGTCATGGAGATCTGAAATGCTTCGCTATTAGTTCATTTTGGTCTTAATGGGACTAAGTGGGTCAAAATGAGCCTGATTTGAACTTATTGGCCCTAAATGAGGAATAACGTCTAAGGCGTCCGTAATGGCTCGTAATTGGTTCAACTTGGTCTTAGTGGGTATAATGAGTCTGATTTGAAGTTTAACGAGTCTAATTGTTCGTAATACGACTATGTGGGTCATAATGAGTCCGATTTGACCTTATTGCCTCTAATTGAGGTATAACGAGTCTTAGTGCATATAATGGGTTTGTGTCTCCATAACGAGTCTAATTAGCCGTGATGGGACTATGTGGGTCATAATGAGTCCGATTTGACCTTATTGGCTCCAATTGAGGTATAACGGGTCGTAGTTATCTGTAATGCTCGTTATTGGATCATTTTGGTCTTAGTGTGTATAATTGGTTTGTGTCTCCTTAACGAGTCTTATTCTTCGTACTAGGACTAAATGGGTCTAAAAGAGTCTGATTTGACTTTAATGGCTCTAATTGAGCTATAACGGGTCATAGTGGTTCGAAATGCTGCAGCTATTGGGTCATTTTGGTCTTTGTGGGTATGATTGGTCGTAATGGGACAAAGTGGGTCATAATGAGTCTGATTTAACCTTATTGGCTCTAATTGAGATAAAACGGGTCTATGTGATCCGTAATGGATCAAAATTGGTTCATTTTCGTCTTAGTCGGTATAATGGGTTTGTGTCTCCTTACCGAGTCTAATTGGTAATAATTGGACTAAGTGGGCCATAATGAGTCCGATTTAACTTTATTGGCTCTAATTGAGGTATAACGAATCATAGTTGTCTATAATGCTTCGTTTTGGGTTCATTTTGCTCTTAGTAGGTATAATGGTTTTGTGTCTTCTTACCAAGTCTCATTGTTCGTAATTTGACTAAGTGGGTCATAATGAGCCCGATTGGACTTTATGGGCTATAATAGAGGTATAACGAGTCATGGAGATCTGAAATGCTTCGCTATTAGTTCATTTTGGTCTTAATGGGAATAAGTGGGTCAAAATGAGCCTCATTTGAACTTATTGGCCCTAAAGAGGAATAACGTCTAAGGCGTCCGTAATGGCTCGTAATTGGTTCAACTTGGTCTTAGTGGGTATAATGAGTCTGATTTGAAGTTTTTTGCTCTACTTGACTTATAACGGATCTTAGTGGTCCGTAATGGCTCATAATTGGTTCATTTTGGTCTTAGTGAGTATAATACGTTTGTGTCCCCTTAACTAGTCTAATTGTTCGTAATACGACTATGTGGGTTATAATGAGTCCGAGTTGACCTTATTGCCTCTAATTGAGGTATTACGAGTCATAGTGGTCCGTAATGTTTCACTATTGGTTCATTTTGGGCTTAGTGGGTATAATGGGTTTGTGTCTCCTTAACGAGTCTAATTGGTCGGAATAGGACTCAGTGGGTGAAACTGAGTCCGATTTGACATTGTTCGCTCTAATGGAGGCATAATGGGTCATAGTGGTCCATAATGCTTCGCTATTTGTTCATTTGGGTCTTAGTGGGTGTAAGGGATTTGTGTCTCCTAAACAAGTCTCATCGTACATAATTAGACTAAGTGAGTCGTAATGAGTCCTATTTGACCTTAGTGGCTCTATTTGACGTATTGCTTCGGTATTGGTTCATTTTGGTCTTATTGGATATAAGTCTCCTTATTAAGTCTGATTGGTCGTGATGAGACTAAGTGGGTCAAAATGAGCCGAATTTGACCTTATTGGCTCTAAATAAGGTATAACAAGTCTAAGTGGTATGTTGTGCCTCGTAACTGGTTCATCTTGGTCTTAGTACATATAATGGGTTTATGTCTCCATAACGAGTCTAATTAGCCGTAATGGGACTATGTGGGTCATAAGGAGTCCAATTTGACCTTATTGGTTCCAATTGACGTATAACGGGTCGTAGTTATCTGTAATGCTCGTTATTGGATCATTTTGGTCTTAGTGTGTATAATTGGTTTGTGTCTCCTTAACGAGTCTTATTCTTCGTACTAGGACTAAATGGGTCTAAAAGAGTCTGATTTGACTTTAATGGCTCTAATTGAGCTATAACGGGTCATAGTGGTTCGAAATGCTGCAGCTATTGGGTCATTTTGGTCTTTGTGGGTATGATTGGTCGTAATGGGACAAAGTGGGTCATAATGAGTCTGATTTAACCTTATTGGCTCTAATTGAGATAAAACGGGTCTATCTGATCCGTAATGGATCAAAATTGGTTCATTTTCGTCTTAGTCGGTATAATGGGTTTGTGTCTCCTTACCGAGTCTAATTGGTAATAATTGGACTAAGTGGGCCATAATGAGTCCGATTTAACTTTATTGGCTCTAATTGAGGTATAACGAATCATAGTTGTCTATAATGCTTCGTTTTTGGTTCATTTTGGTCTTAGTGGGTATAATGGTTTTGTGTCTTCTTACCAAGTCTCATTGTTCGTAATTTGACTAAGTGGGTCATAATGAGCCCGATTGGACTTTATGGGCTCTAATAGAGGTATAACGAGTCATGGAGATCTGAAATGCTTCACTATTAGTTCACTTTGGTCTTAATGGGACTAAGTGGGTCAAAATGAGCCTGATTTGAACTTATTGGCCCTAAATGAGGAATAACGTCTAAGGCGTCCGTAATGGCTCGTAATTGGTTCAACTTGGTCTTAGTGGGTATAATGAGTCTGATTTGAAGTTTTTTGCTCTACTTGACTTATAACGGATATTAGTGGTCCGTAATGGCTCGTAATTGGTTCATTTTGGTCTTAGTGAGTACAATACGTTTGTGTCCCCTTAACGAGTCTAATTGTTCGTAATACGACTATGTGGGTCATAATGAGTCTGATTTGACCTTATTGCCTCTAATTGAGGTATAACGAGTCATAGTGGTCCGTAATGTTTCACTATTGGTTCATTTTGGGCTTAGTGGGTATAATAGGTTTGTGTCTCCTTAACGAGTCTAATTGGTCGTAATAGGACTTAGTGGGTGAAACTGAGTCCGATTTGACATTGTTCGCTCTAATGGAGGCATAATGGGTCATAGTGGTCCGTAATGCTTCGCTATTGGTTCATTTGGGTCTTAGTGGGTGTAAGGGATTTGTGTCTCCTTAACAAGTCTCATCGTACATAATTAGACTAAGTGGGTCGTAATGAGTCCTATTTGACCTTAGTGGCTCTATTTGACGTATTGCTTCGGTATTGGTTCATTTTGGTCTTATTGGATATAATGGGTTTACGTCTCCTTATTAAGTCTGATTGGTCGTGATGAGACTAAGTGGGTCAAAATGAGCCTAATTTGACCTTATTGCCTCTAAATAAGGTATAACAAGTCTAAGTGGTATGTTGTGACTCGTAACTGGTTCATCTTGGTCTTAGTGCATATAATGGGTTTGTGTCTCCATAACGACTCTAATTAGCCGTAATGGGACTATGTGGGTCATAATGAGTCCAATTTGACCTTATTGGCTCCAATTGAGGTATAACGGGTCGTAGTTATCTGTAATGCTCGTTATTGGATCATTTTGGTCTTAGTGTGTATAATTGGTTTGTGTCTCCTTAACGAGTCTTATTCTTCGTACTAGGACTAAATGGGTCTAAAAGAGTCTGATTTGACTTTAATGGCTCTAATTGAGCTATAACGGGTCATAGTGGTTCGAAATGCTGCAGCTATTGGGTCATTTTGGTCTTTGTGGGTATGATTGGTCGTAATGGGACTAAGTGGGTAATAATGACTCTAATTTGACCTTATTGGCTCTAATTGAGGTATAACGGGTGTAAGTTGTCCGTAATGGCTCATAATTGGTTCATTTTTTTTCTTTGCGGGTATAATGTGTTTGTGTCTCCCTAAGGAGTCTAATTGTTCGTAATAGGAGTAGGTGGGTTATAATGAAACCGATTTGACCACACTGGCTCTAATTGAGTTATAAGGAGTCATAAAGGTCTGAAATGCTTCGCTATGGGGTCATTTTGGTCTTAGTGGGTATAATTAGATTTTTTTGAGCGGAAAGTGAGGGTTTTTGTCTCCTTATTGAGCCTGATTGGTCGTAATGGGACAAAGTGGGTCATAATGAGTCTGATTTAACCTTATTGCCTCTAATTGAGGTAAAAGGGGTCTAAGTGATCTGTAATGGCTCATATTGGTTCATTTTGGTCTTAGTGGGTATAATGGGTTTGTGTCTCCTTACCGAGTCTAATTGGTAATAATAGGACTAAGTGGGCCATAATGAGTCCGATTTAACTTTATTGGCTCTAATTGAGGTATAACGAATCATAGTTGTCTATAATGCTTCGTTTTTGGTTCCTTTTGGTCTTAGTGGGTATAATGGTTTGTGTCTTCTTACCAAGTCTCATTGTTCGTAATTTGGCTAAGTGGGTCATAATAAGCTCGTCATACATAATTAGACTAAGTGGGTCGTAATGAGTCCTATTTGACCTTAGTGGCTCTATTTGAGGTATAACGGGCCATAATGGTCTGTATTGCTTCGGTATTGGTTCATTTTGGTGTTATTGGATATAATGGGTTTACGTCTCCTTATTAAGTCTGGTTGGTCGTGACGAGACTAAGTGGGTCAAAATGAGCCTAATTTGACCTTATTGGCTCTAAATAAGGTATAACAGATCTAAGTGGTATGTTGTGACTCGTAACTGGTTCATCTTGGTCTTAGTGCATATAATGGGTTTGTGTCTCCATAACGAGTCTAATTAGCCGTAATGGGACTATGTGGGTCATAATGAGTCCAATTTGACCTTATTGGCTCCAATTGAGGTATAACGGTTCGTAGTTATCTGTAATGCTCATTATTGGATCATTTTGGTCTTAGTGTGTATAATTGGTTTGTGTCTCCTTAACGAGTCTTATTCTTCGTACTAGGACTAAATGGGTCTAAAAGAGTCTGATTTGACTTTAATGGCTCTAATTGAGCTATAACGGGTCATAGTGGTTCGAAATGCTGCAGCTATTGGGTCATTTTGATCTTTGTGGGTATGATTGGTCGTAACGGGACTAAGTGGGTAATAATGACTCTAATTTGACCTTATTGGCTCTAATTGAGGTATAACGGGTGTAAGTTATCCGTAATGGCTCATAATTGGTTCATTTTTTTTCTTTGCGGGTATAATGTGTTTGTGTCTCCTTACCGAGTCTAATTGTTCGTAATAGGAGTATGTGGGTTATAATGAAACCGATTTGACCACACTGGATCTAATTGAGTTGTAACGAGACATAAAGGTCTGAAATGCTTCGCTATGGGGTCATTTTGGTCTTAGTGGGTATAATTAGATTTTTTGAGCGGAAACTAAGGGTTTTTGTCTCCTTATTGAGCCTGATTGGTCGTAATGGGACAAAGTGGGTCATAATGAGTCTGATTTAACATTATTGCCTCTAATTGAGGTAAAACGGGTCTAAGTGATCCGTAATGGCTCATAATTGGTTCATTTTGGTCTTAGTGGGTATGGTTTGTGTCTCCTTACCGAGTCTAATTGGTAATAATAGGACAAAGTGGGCCATAATGAGTATGATTTAACTTCATTGGCTCTAATTGAGGTATGACGAATCATAGTTGCCTATAATGCTTCGTTTTTGGTTCATTTTGGTCTTAGTGGGTATAATGGTTTTGTGTCTTCTTACCAAGTCTCATTCTTCGTAATTTGACTAAGTGGGTCATAATGAGCCCGATTGGACTTTATAGGCTCTAATAGAGGTATAACAAGTCATGGAGATCCGAAATGCTTCGCTATTAGTTCATTTTGGTCTTAATGGGACTAAGTGGGTCAAAATGAGCCTGATTTGAACTTATTGGCCTTAAATGAGGAATAACGTCTAAGGCGTCCGTAATGGCTCGTAATTGGTTCAACTTGGTCTTAGTGGGTATAATGAGTCTGATTTGAAGCTTTTTGCTCTACTTCACTTATAACGGATCTTAGTGGTCCGTAATGGCTCATAATTGGTTCATTTTGGTCTTAGTGAGTATAATACGTTTGTGTCCCCTTAACGAGTCTAATTGTTCGTAATACGACTATGTGGGTCATAATGAGTCCGATTTGACCTTATTGCCTCTAATTGAAGTATAACGGGTCATAGTGGTCCGTAATGCTTCGTTAGTGGTTCATTTTGATCTTGGTGGCTATAATGGATTTGTGTCTCCTTAAGGAGTCAAATTGTTCATCATTAGACTAAGTGGGCCATAATGAGTCCGATTTGACCTTATTGGCTCGATATGAGGTATAACGAGTCATAGTGGTCCGTAATGTTTCACTATTGGTTCATTTTGGGCTTAGTGGGTATAATGGGTTTGTGTCTCCTTAACGAGTCTAATTGGTCTTAATAGGACTCAGTGGATGAAACTGAGTCCGATTTGACATTGTTCGCTCTGATGGAGGCATAATGGGTCATAGTGGTCCGTAATGCTTCGCTATTGGTTCATTTGGGTCTTAGTGGGTGTAAGGGATTTGTGTCTCTTTAACAAGTCTCATCGTACATAATTAGACTAAGTGGGTCGTAATGAGTCCTATTTGACCTTAGTGGCTCTATTTGAGGTATAACGGGCCATAATGGTCTGTATTGCTTCGATATTGGTTCATTTTGGTCTTATTGGATATAATGGGTTTACGTCTCCTTATTAAGTCTGATTGGTCGTGACGAGACTAAGTGGGTCAAAATGAGCCTAATTTGACCTTATTGGCTCTAAATAAGGTATAACAGGTCTAAGTGGTGTGTTGTGACTAGTAACTGGTTCATCTTGGTCTTAGTGCATATAATGGGTTTGTGTCTCCATAACGAGTCTAATTAGCCGTAATGGGACTGTGTGGGTCATAATGAGTCCGATTTGACCTTATTGGCTCTAATTGAGGTAAAACGGGTCTAAGTGATCCGTAGTGGCTCATAATTGGTTCATTTTGGTCTTAGTGGGTATAATGGGTTTGTGTCTCCATACCGAGTCTTATTCTTCGTACTAGGACTAAATGGGTCTAAAAGAGTCTGATTTAACTTTAATGGCTCTAATTGAGCTATAACGGGTCATAGTGATTCGAAATGCTGCAGCTATTGGGTCATTTTGGTCTTTGTGGGTTTGATTGTTCGTAATGGGACAAAGTGGGTCATAATGAGTCTGATTTAACCTTATTGGCTCTAATTGAGATAAAACGGGTCTATTTGATCCCTAATGGATCATAATTGGTTCATTTTCGTCTTAGTGGGTATAATGGGTTTGTGTCTGCTTACCGAGTCAAATTGGTAATAATAGGACTAAGTGGGTCATAATGAGTCCGATTTAACTTTATTGGCTCTAATTGAGGTATAACGAATCATAGTTGTCTATAATGCTTCGTTTTTGGTTCATTTTGCTCTTAGTAGGTATAGTGGTTTTGTGTCTTCTTACCAAGTCTCATTGTTCGTAATTTGACTAAGTGGGTCATAATGAGCCCGATTGGACTTTATGGGCTCTAATAGAGGTATAACGAGTCATGGAGATCTGAAATGCTTCCCTATTAGTTCATTTTGGTCTTAATGGGAATAAGTGGGTCAAAATGAGCCTCATTTGAACTTATTGGCCCTAAAGAGGAATAACGTCTAAGGCGTCCGTAATGGCTCGTAATTGGTTCAACTTGGTCTTAGTGGGTATAATGAGTCTGATTTGAAGTTTTTTGCTCTACTTGACTTATAACGGATCTTAGTGGTCCGTAATGGCTCATAATTGGTTCATTTTGGTCTTAGTGAGTATAATACGTTTGTGTCCCCTTAACTAGTCTAATTGTTCGTAATACGACTATGTGGGTTATAATGAGTCCGAGTTGACCTTATTGCCTCTAATTGAGGTATTACGAGTCATAGTGGTCCGTAATGTTTCACTATTGGTTCATTTTGGGCTTAGTGGGTATAATGGGTTTGTGTCTCCTTAACGAGTCTAATTGGTCGGAATAGGACTCAGTGGGTGAAACTGAGTCCGATTTGACATTGTTCGCTCTAATGGAGGCATAATGGGTCATAGTGGTCCATAATGCTTCGCTATTTGTTCATTTGGGTCTTAGTGGGTGTAAGGGATTTGTGTCTCCTAAACAAGTCTCATCGTACATAATTAGACTAAGTGAGTCGTAATGAGTCCTATTTGACCTTAGTGGCTCTATTTGACGTATTGCTTCGGTATTGGTTCATTTTGGTCTTATTGGATATAAGTCTCCTTATTAAGTCTGATTGGTCGTGATGAGACTAAGTGGGTCAAAATGAGCCGAATTTGACCTTATTGGCTCTAAATAAGGTATAACAAGTCTAAGTGGTATGTTGTGCCTCGTAACTGGTTCATCTTGGTCTTAGTACATATAATGGGTTTATGTCTCCATAACGAGTCTAATTAGCCGTAATGGGACTATGTGGGTCATAAGGAGTCCAATTTGACCTTATTGGCTCCAATTGACGTATAACGGGTCGTAGTTATCTGTAATGCTCGTTATTGGATCATTTTGGTCTTAGTGTGTATAATTGGTTTGTGTCTCCTTAACGAGTCTTATTCTTCGTACTACGACTAAGTGGGTAATAATGAGTCCAATTTGACCTTATTGGCTCCAATTGAGGTATAACGGGTCGTAGTTATCTGTAATGCTCGTTATTGGATCATTTTGGTCTTAGTGTGTATAATTGGTTTGTGTCTCCTTAACGAGTCTTATTCTTCGTACTAGGACTAAATGGGTCTAAAAGAGTCTGATTTGACTTTAATGGCTCTAATTGAGCTATAACGGGTCATAGTGATTCGAAATGCTGCAGCTATTGGGTCATTTTGGTCTTTGTTGGTATGATTGGTCGTAATGTGACTAAGTGGGTAATAATGACTCTAATTTGACTCTATTGGCTCTAATTGAGGTATAACGGGTCTAAGTTGTCCGTAATGGCTCATAATTGGTTCATTTTTTTTCTTTCCGAGTATAATGTGTTTGTGTCACCCTAAGGAGTCTAGTTGTTCGTAATAGGAGTATGTGGGTTATAATGAAACCGATTTGACCACACTGGCTCTAATTGAGTTATAACGAGTCATAAAGGTCTGAAATGCTTTGCTATGGGGTCATTTTGGTCTTTGTGGGTATAATTAGATTTTTTGAGCGGAAACTGAGGGTTTTTGTCTCCTTATTGAGCCTGATTGGTCGTAATGGGACAAAGTGGGTCATAATGAGTCTGATTTAACCTTATTGCCTCTAATTGAGGTAAAAGGGGTCTAAGTGATCTGTAATGGCTCATATTGGTTCATTTTGGTCTTAGTGGGTATAATGGGTTTGTGTCTCCTTACCGAGTCTAATTGGTAATAATAGGACTAAGTGGGCCATAATGAGTCCGATTTAACTTTATTGGCTCTAATTGAGGTATAACGAATCATAGTTGTCTATAATGCTTCGTTTTTGGTTCATTTTGGTCTTAGTGGGTATAATGGTTTTGTGTCTTCTTACCAAGTCTCATTGTTCGTAATTTGACTAAGTGGGTCATAATGAGCCCGATTGGACTTTATGGGCTCTAATAGAGGTATAACGAGTCATGGAGATCTGAAATGCTTCGCTATTAGTTCATTTTGGTCTTAATGGGACTAAGTGGGTCAAAATGAGCCTGATTTGAACTTATTGGCCCTAAATGAGGAATAACGTCTAAGGCATCCGTAATGGCTCGTAATTGGTTCAACTTGGTCTTAGTGGGTATAATGAGTCTGATTTCAAGTTTTTTGCTCTACTTGACTTATAACGGATCTTAGTGGTCCGTAATGGCTCATAATTGGTTCATTTTGGTCTTAGTGAGTATAATACGTTTGTGTCCCCTTAACGAGTCTAATTGTTCGTAATACAACTATCTGGGTCATAATTAGTCCGATTTGACTTTATTGCCTCTAATTGAGGTATAACGAGTCTTAGTGCGTATAATGGGTTTGTGTCTCCATAACGAGTCTAATTAGCCGTAATGGGACTATGTGGGTCATAATGAGTCCAATTTGACCTTATTGGCTCCAATTGAGGTATAACGGGTCGTAGTTATATGTAATGCTCGTTATTGGATCATTTTGGTCTTAGTGTGTATAATTGGTTTGTGTCTCCTTAACGAGTCTTATTCTTCGTACTAGGACTAAATGGGTCTAAAAGAGTCTGATTTGACTTTAATGGCTCTAATTGAGCTATAACGGGTCATAGTGGTTCAAAATGCAACATCTATTGGGTCATTTTGGTCTTTGTGGGTATGATTGGTCGTAATGGGACTAAGTGGGTAATAATGACTCTAATTTGACCTTATTGGCTCTAATTGAGGTATAACGGGTGTAAGTTGTCCGTAATGGCTCATAATTGGTTCATTTTCGTCTTAGTGGGTATAATGGGTTTGTGTCTCCTTACCGAGTCTAATTGGTAGTAATAGGACTAAGTGGGCCATAATGAGTCCGATTTAACTTTATTGGCTCTAATTGAGGTATAACGAATCATAGTTGTCTATAATGCTTCGTTTTTGGTTCATTTTGGTCTTAGTGGATATAATGGTTTTGTGTCTTCTTACCAAGTCTCATTGTTCGTAATTTGACTAAGTGGGTCATAATGATCCCGATTGGACTTTATGGGCTCTAATAGAGGTATAACGAGTCATGGAGATCTGAAATGCTTCACTATTAGTTCACTTTGGTCTTAATGGGACTAAGTGGGTCAAAATGAGCCTGATTTGAACTTATTGGCCCTAAATGAGGAATAACGTCTAAGGCGTCCGTAATGGCTCGTAATTGGTTCAACTTGGTCTTAGTGGGTATAATGAGTCTGATTTGAAGTTTTTTGCTCTACTTGACTTATAACGGATATTAGTGGTCCGTAATGGCTCGTAATTGGTTCATTTTGGTCTTAGTGAGTATAATACGTTTGTGTCCCCTCAACGAGTCTAATTGTTCGTAATACGACTATGTGGGTCATAATGAGTCCGATTTGACCTTATTGCCTCTAATTGAAGTATAACGGGTCATAGTGGTCCGTAATGCTTCGTTAGTGGTTCATTTTGATCTTGGTGGCAATAATGGATTTGTGTCTCCTTAAGGAGTCCAATTGTTCATAATTAGACTAAGTGGGCCATAATGAGTCCGATTTGACCTTATTGGCTCTATATGAGGTATAACGAGTCATAGTGGTCCGTAATGTTTCACTATTGGTTCATTTTGGGCTTAGTGGGTATAATGGGTTTGTGTCTCCTTAACGAGTCTAATTGGTCGTAATAGGACTCAGTGGGTGAAACTGAGTCCGATTTGACATTGTTCGCTCTAATGGAGGCATAATGGGTCATAGTGGTCCGTCATGCTTCGCTATTGGTTCATTTGGGTCTTAGTAGGTGTAAGGGATTTGTGTCTCCTTAACAAGTCTCATCGTACATAATTAGACTAAGTGGGTCGTAATGAGTCCTATTTGACCTTAGTGGCTCTATTTGAGGTATAACGGGCCATAATGGTGTGTATTGCTTCGATATTGGTTCATTTTGGTCTTACTGGATATAACGTCTCCTTATTAAGTCTGGTTGGTCGTGACGAGACTAAGTGGGTCAAAATGAGCCTAATTTGACCTTATTGGCTCTAAATAAGGTATAACGTATGTTGTGACTCGTAACTGGTTCATCTTGGTCTTAGTGCATATAATGGGTTTGTGTCTCCATAACGAGTCTAATTAGCCGTAATGGGACTATGTGGGTCTTAATGAGTCCGATTTGACCTTATTTGCTCCAATTGAGGTATAACGGGTCGTAGTTATCTGTAATGCTCATTATTGGATCATTTTGGTCTTAGTGTGTATAATTGTTTGTGTCTCCTTAACGAGTCTTATTCTTCGTACTAGGACTAAGTGGGTAATAATGACTAAAATTTGGCCTTATTGGCTCTAATTGAGGTATAACGGGTGTAAGTTGTCCGTAATGGCTCATAATTGGTTCATTTTTTTTCTTTGCGGGTATAATGTGTTTGTGTCTCCTTACCGAGTCTAATTGTTCGTAATAGGAGTATGTGGGTTATAATGAAACCGATTTGACCACACTGGCTCTAATTGAGTTGTAACGAGTCATAAAGGTCTGAAATGCTTCGCTATGGGGTCATTTTGGTCTTAGTGGGTATAATTAGATTTTTTGAGCGGAAACTAAGGGTTTTTGTCACCTTACTGAGCCTGATTGGTCGTAATGGGACAAAGTGGGTCATAATGAGTCTGATTTAACATTATTGCCTCTAATTGAGGTAAAACGGGTCTAAGCGATCCGTAATTGCTCATAATTGGTTCATTTTGGTCTTAGTGGGTATGGTTTGTGTCTCCTTACCGAGTCTAATTGGTAATAATAGGACTAAGTGGGCCATAATGAGTATGATTTAACTTTATTGGCTCTATTTGAGGTATAACGGGCCATAATGGTGTGTATTGCTTCGATATTGGTTCATTTTGGTCTTATTGGATATAATGGGTTTACGTCTCCTTATTAAGTCTGGTTGGTCGTGACGAGACTAAGTGGGTCAAAATGAGCCTAATTTGACCTTATTGGCTCTAAATAAGGTATAGCGTATGTTGTGACTCGTAACTGGTTCATCTTGGTCTTAGTGCATATATAATGGGTTTGTGTCTCCATAACGAGTCTAATTAGCCGTAATGGGACTATGTGGGTCATAATGAGTCCGATTTGACCTTATTGGCTCCAATTGAGGTATAACGGGTCGTAGTTATCTGTAATGCTCATTATTGGATCATTTTGGTCTTAGTGTGTATAATTGGTTTGTGTCTCCTTAACGAGTCTTATTCTTCGTACTAGGACTAAGCGGGTAATAATGACTCTAATTTGACCTTATTGGCTCTAATTGAGGTATATCGGGTGTAAGTTGTCCGTAATGGCTCATAATTGGTTCATTTTTTTTCTTTGCGGGTATAATGTGTTTGTGTCTCCTTACCGAGTCTAATTGTTCGTAATAGGAGTATGTGGGTTATAATGAAACCGATTTGACCACACTGGCTCTAATTGAGTTGTAACGAGTCATAAAGGTCTGAAATGCTTCGCTATGGGGTCATTTTGGTCTTAGTGGGTATAATTAGATTTTTTAAGCGGAAACTAATGGTTTTTGTCACCTTATTGAGCCTGATTGGTCGTAATGGGACAAAGTGGGTCATAATGAGTCTGATTTAACATTATTGCCTCTAATTGAGGTAAAACGGGTCTAAGTGATCCGTAATTGCTCATAATTGGTTCATTTTGGTCTTAGTGGGTATGGTTTGTGTCTCCTTACCGAGTCTAATTGGTAATAATAGGACTAAGTGGGCCATAATGAGTATGATTTAACTTTATTGGCTCTATTTGAGGTATAACGGGCCATAATGGTGTGTATTGCTTCGATATTGGTTCATTTTGGTCTTATTGGATATAATGGGTTTACGTCTCCTTATTAAGTCTGGTTGGTCGTGACGAGACTAAGTGGGTCAAAATGAGCCTAATTTGACCTTATTGGCTCTAAATAAGGTATAACGTATGTTGTGACTCGTAACTGGTTCATCTTGGTCTTAGTGCATATAATGGGTTTGTGTCTCCATAACGAGTCTAATTAGCCGTAATGGGACTATGTGGGTCATAATGAGTCCGATTTGACCTTATTGGCTCCAATTGAGGTATAACGGGTCGTAGTTATCTGTAATGCTCGTTATTGGATCATTTTGGTCTTAGTGTGTATAATTGGTTTGTGTCTCCTTAACGAGTCTTATTCTTCGTACTAGGACTAAATGGGTCTAAAAGAGTCTGATTTGACTTTAATGGCTCTAATTGAGCTATAACGGGTCATAGTGGTTCGAAATGCTGCAGCTATTGGGTCATTTTGGTCTTTGTGGGTATGATTGGTCGTAATGGGACAAAGTGGGTCATAATGAGTCTGATTTAACCTTATTGGCTCTAATTGAGATAAAACGGGTCTATGTGATCCGTAATGGATCATAATTGGTTCATTTTCGTCTTAGTGGGTATAATGGGTTTGTGTCTCCTTACCGAGTCTAATTGGTAGTAATAGGACTAAGTGGGCCATAATGAGTCCGATTTAACTTTATTGGCTCTAATTGAGGTATAACGAATCATAGTTGTCTATAATGCTTCGTTTTTGGTTCATTTTGGTCTTAGTGGGTATAATGGTTTTGTGTCTTCTTACCAAGTCTCATTGTTCGTAATTTGACTAAGTGGGTCATAATGAGCCTGATTGGACTTTATAGGCTCTAATAGAGGTATAACGAGTCATGGAGAGGTGGGTAATAATGACTCTAATTTGACCTTATTGGCTCTAATTGAGGTATAACGGGTGTAAGTTGTCCGTTAATGGCTCATAATTGGTTCATTTTTTTTCTTTGCGGGTATAATGTGTTTGTGTCTCCCTAAGGAGTCTAATTGTTCGTAATAGGAGTAGGTGGGTTATAATGAAATCGATTTGACCACACTGGCTCTAATTGAGTTATAACTAGTCATAAAGGTCTGAAATGCTTCGCTATGGGGTCATTTTGGTCTTAGTGGGTATAATTAGATTTTTTGAGCGAAAACTGAAGGTTTTTGTCTCCTTATTGAGCCTGATTGGTCGTAATGGGACAAAGTGGGTCATAATGAGTCTGATTTAACCTTATTGCCTCTAATTGAGGTAAAAGGGGTCTAAGTGATCTGTAATGGCTCATATTGGTTCATTTTGGTCTTAGTGGGTATAATGGGTTTGTGTCTCCTTACCGAGTCTAATTGGTAATAATAGGACTAAGTGGGCCATAATGAGTCCGATTTAACTTTATTGGCTCTAATTGAGGTATCCATAGTTGTCTATAATGATTCGTTTTTGGTTCATTTTGGTCTTAGTGGGTGTAATGGTTTTGTGTCTTCTTACCAAGTCTCATTGTTCGTAATTTGACTAAGTGGGTCATAATGAGCCCGATTGGACTTTATGGGCTCTAATAGAGGTATAACGAGTCATGGAGATCTGAAATGCTTCGCTATTAGTTCATTTTGGTCTTAATGGGACTAAGTGGGTCAAAATGAGCCTGATTTGAACTTATTGGCCCTAAATGAGGAATAACGTCTAAGGCGTCCGTAATGGCTCGTAATTGGTTCAACTTGGTCTTAGTGGGTATAATGAGTCTGATTTGAAGTTTTTTGCTCTACTTGACTTATAACGGATATTAGTGGTCCGTAATGGCTCATATTGGTTCATTTTGGTCTTAGTGAGTATAATACGTTTGTGTCCCCTTAACGAGTCTAATTGTTCGTAATACGACTATGTGGGTCATAATGAGTCCGATTTGACCTTATTGCCTCTAATTGAGGTATAACGAGTCTTAGTGCATATAATGGGTTTGTGTCTCCATAACGAGTCTAATTAGCCGTGATGGGACTATGTGGGTCATAATGAGTCCGATTCGACCTTATTGGCTCCAATTGAGGTATAACGGGTCGTAGTTATCTGTAATGCTCGTTATTGGATCATTTTGGTCTTAGTGTGTATAATTGGTTTGTGTCTCCTTAACGAGTCTTATTCTTCGTACTAGGACTAAATGGGTCTAAAAGAGTCTGATTTGACTTTAATGGCTCTAATTGAGCTATAACGGGTCATAGTGGTTCGAAATGCAGCAGCTATTGGGTCATTTTGGTCTTTGTGGGTATGATTGGTCGTAATGGGACTAAGTGGGTAATAATGACTCTAATTTGACCTTATTGGCTCTAATTGAGGTATAACGGGTGTAAGTTGTCCGTAATGGCTCATAATTGGTTCATTTTCGTCTTAGTGGGTATAATGGGTTTGTGTCTCCTTACCGAGTCTAATTGGTAATAAATAGGACTAAGTGGGCCATAATGAGTCCGATTTAACTTTATTGGCTCTAATTGAGGTATAACGAATCATAGTTGTCTATAATGCTTCGTTTTTGGTTCATTTTGGTCTTAGTGGGTGTAATGGTTTTGTGTCTTCTTACCAAGTCTCATTGTTCGTAATTTGACTAAGTGGGTCATAATGAGCCCGATTGGACTTTATGGGCTCTAATAGAGGTATAACGAGTCATGGAGATCTGAAATGCTTCACTATTAGTTCACTTTGGTCTTAATGGGACTAAGTGGGTCAAAATGAGCCTGATTTGAACTTATTGGCCCTAAATGAGGAATAACGTCTAAGGCGTCCGTAATGGCTCGTAATTGGTTCAACTTGGTCTTAGTGGGTATAATGAGTCTGATTTGAAGTTTTTTGCTCTACTTGACTTATAACGGATATTAGTGGTCCGTAATGGCTCATAATTGGTTCATTTTGGTCTTAGTGAGTACAATACGTTTGTGTCCCCTTAACGAGTCTAATTGTTCGTAATACGGCTATGTGGGTCATAATGAGTCTGATTTGACCTTATTGCCTCTAATTGAGGTATAACGAGTCATAGTGGTCCGTAATGTTTCACTATTGGTTCATTTTGGGCTTAGTGGGTATAATAGGTTTGTGTCTCCTTAACGAGTCTAATTGGTCGTAATAGGACTTAGTGGGTTAAACTGAGTCCGATTTGACATTGTTCGCTCTAATGGAGGCATAATGGGTCATAGTGGTCCGTAATGCTTCGCTATTGGTTCATTTGGGTCTTAGTGGGTGTAAGGGATTTGTGTCTCCTTAACAAGTCTCATCGTACAGAATTAGACTAAGTGGGTCGTAATGAGTCCTATTTGACCTTAGTCGCTCTATTTGACGTATTGCTTCGGTATTGGTTCATTTTGGTCTTATTGGATATAATGGGTTTACGTCTCCTTATTAAGTCTGATTGGTCGTGATGAGACTAAGTGGGTCAAAATGAGCCTAATTTGACCTTATTGCCTCTAAATAAGGTATAACAAGTCTAAGTGGTATGTTGTGACTCGTAACTGGTTCATCTTGGTCTTAGTGCATATAATGGGTTTGTGTCTCCATAACGAGTCTAATTAGCCGTAATGGGACTATGTGGGTCATAATGAGTCCGATTTGACCTTATTGGCTCCAATTGAGGTATAACGGGTCGTAGTTATCTGTAATGCTCATTATTGGATCATTTTGGTCTTAGTGTGTATAATTGGTTTGTGTCTCCTTAACGAGTCTTATTCTTCGTACTAGGACTAAGTGGGTAATAATGACTCTAATTTGACCTTATTGGCTCTAATTGAGGTATATCGGGTGTAAGTTGTCCGTAATGGCTCATAATTGGTTCATTTTTTTTCTTTGCGGGTATAATGTGTTTGTGTCTCCTTACCGAGTCTAATTGTTCGTAATAGGAGTATGTGGGTTATAATGAAACCGATTTGACCACACTGGCTCTAATTGAGTTGTAACGAGTCATAAAGGTCTGAAATGCTTCGCTATGGGGTCATTTTGGTCTTAGTGGGTATAATTAGATTTTTTAAGCGGAAACTAATGGTTTTTGTCACCTTATTGAGCCTGATTGGTCGTAATGGGACAAAGTGGGTCATAATGAGTCTGATTTAACATTATTGCCTCTAATTGAGGTAAAACGGGTCTAAGTGATCCGTAATTGCTCATAATTGGTTCATTTTGGTCTTAGTGGGTATGGTTTGTGTCTCCTTACCGAGTCTAATTGGTAATAATAGGACTAAGTGGGCCATAATGAGTATGATTTAACTTTATTGGCTCTATTTGAGGTATAACGGGCCATAATGGTGTGTATTGCTTCGATATTGGTTCATTTTGGTCTTATTGGATATAATGGGTTTACGTCTCCTTATTAAGTCTGGTTGGTCGTGACGAGACTAAGTGGGTCAAAATGAGCCTAATTTGACCTTATTGGCTCTAAATAAGGTATAACGTATGTTGTGACTCGTAACTGGTTCATCTTGGTCTTAGTGCATATAATGGGTTTGTGTCTCCATAACGAGTCTAATTAGCCGTAATGGGACTATGTGGGTCATAATGAGTCCGATTTGACCTTATTGGCTCCAATTGAGGTATAACGGGTCGTAGTTATCTGTAATGCTCGTTATTGGATCATTTTGGTCTTAGTGTGTATAATTGGTTTGTGTCTCCTTAACGAGTCTTATTCTTCGTACTAGGACTAAATGGGTCTAAAAGAGTCTGATTTGACTTTAATGGCTCTAATTGAGCTATAACGGGTCATAGTGGTTCGAAATGCTGCAGCTATTGGGTCATTTTGGTCTTTGTGGGTATGATTGGTCGTAATGGGACAAAGTGGGTCATAATGAGTCTGATTTAACCTTATTGGCTCTAATTGAGATAAAACGGGTCTATGTGATCCGTAATGGATCATAATTGGTTCATTTTCGTCTTAGTGGGTATAATGGGTTTGTGTCTCCTTACCGAGTCTAATTGGTAGTAATAGGACTAAGTGGGCCATAATGAGTCCGATTTAACTTTATTGGCTCTAATTGAGGTATAACGAATCATAGTTGTCTATAATGCTTCGTTTTTGGTTCATTTTGGTCTTAGTGGGTATAATGGTTTTGTGTCTTCTTACCAAGTCTCATTGTTCGTAATTTGACTAAGTGGGTCATAATGAGCCTGATTGGACTTTATAGGCTCTAATAGAGGTATAACGAGTCATGGAGAGGTGGGTAATAATGACTCTAATTTGACCTTATTGGCTCTAATTGAGGTATAACGGGTGTAAGTTGTCCGTTAATGGCTCATAATTGGTTCATTTTTTTTCTTTGCGGGTATAATGTGTTTGTGTCTCCCTAAGGAGTCTAATTGTTCGTAATAGGAGTAGGTGGGTTATAATGAAATCGATTTGACCACACTGGCTCTAATTGAGTTATAACTAGTCATAAAGGTCTGAAATGCTTCGCTATGGGGTCATTTTGGTCTTAGTGGGTATAATTAGATTTTTTGAGCGAAAACTGAAGGTTTTTGTCTCCTTATTGAGCCTGATTGGTCGTAATGGGACAAAGTGGGTCATAATGAGTCTGATTTAACCTTATTGCCTCTAATTGAGGTAAAAGGGGTCTAAGTGATCTGTAATGGCTCATATTGGTTCATTTTGGTCTTAGTGGGTATAATGGGTTTGTGTCTCCTTACCGAGTCTAATTGGTAATAATAGGACTAAGTGGGCCATAATGAGTCCGATTTAACTTTATTGGCTCTAATTGAGGTATCCATAGTTGTCTATAATGCTTCGTTATTGGTTCATTTTGGTCTTAGTGGGTGTAATGGTTTTGTGTCTTCTTTTGTCTCATTGTTCGTAATTTGACTAAGTGGGTCATAATGAGCCCGATTGGACTTTATAGGCTCTAATAGAGGTATAACGAGTCATGGAGATCTGAAATGCTTCGCTATTAGTTCATTTTGATCTTAATGGGACTAAGTGGGTCAAAATGAGCCTGATTTGAACTTATTGGCCCTAAATGAGGAATAACGTCTAAGGCGTCCGTAATGGCTCGTAATTGGTTCAACTTGGTCTTAGTGGGTATAATGAGTCTGATTTGAAGTTTTTTGCTCTACTTGACTTATAACGGATCTTAGTGGTCCGTAATGGCTCATATTGGTTCATTTTGGTCTTAGTGAGTATAATACGTTTGTGTCCCCTTAACGAGTCTAATTGTTCGTAATACGACTATGTGGGTCATAATGAGTCCGATTTGACCTTATTGCCTCTAATTGAGGTATAACGAGTCTTAGTGCATATAATGGGTTTGTGTCTCCATAACGAGTCTAATTAGCCGTGATGGGACTATGTGGGTCATAATGAGTCCGATTTGACCTTATTGGCTCCAATTGAGGTATAACGGGTCGTAGTTATCTGTAATGCTCGTTATTGGATCATTTTGGTCTTAGTGTGTATAATTGGTTTGTGTCTCCTTAACGAGTCTTATTCTTCGTACTAGGACTAAATGGGTCTAAAAGAGTCTGATTTGACTTTAATGGCTCTAATTGAGCTATAACGGGTCATAGTGGTTCGAAATGCAGCAGCTATTGGGTCATTTTGGTCTTTGTGGGTATGATTGGTCGTAATGGGACTAAGTGGGTAATAATGACTCTAATTTGACCTTATTGGCTCTAATTGAGGTATAACGGGTGTAAGTTGTCCGTAATGGCTCATAATTGGTTCATTTTGGTCTTAGTGGGTATAATGGGTTTGTGTCTCCTTACCGAGTCTAATTGGTAATAATAGGACTAAGTGGGCCATAATGAGTCCGATTTAACTTTATTGGCTCTAATTGAGGTATAACGAATCATAGTTGTCTATAATGCTTCGTTTTTGGTTCATTTTGGTCTTAGTGGGTGTAATGGTTTTGTGTCTTCTTTTGTCTCATTGTTCGTAATTTGACTAAGTGGGTCATAATGAGCCCGATTGGACTTTATGGGCTCTAATAGAGGTATAACGAGTCATGGAGATCTGAAATGCTTCACTATTAGTTCACTTTGGTCTTAATGGGACTAAGTGGGTCAAAATGAGCCTGATTTGAACTTATTGGCCCTAAATGAGGAATAACGTCTAAGGCGTCCGTAATGGCTCGTAATTGGTTCAACTTGGTCTTAGTGGGTATAATGAGTCTGATTTGAGGTTTTTTGCTCTACTTGACTTATAACGGATATTAGTGGTCCGTAATGGCTCATAATTGGTTCATTTTGGTCTTAGTGAGTATAATACGTTTGTGTCCCCTTAACGAGTCTAATTGTTCGTAATACGACTATGTGGGTCATAATGAGTCTGATTTGACCTTATTGCCTCTAATTGAGGTATAACGAGTCATAGTGGTCCGTAATGTTTCACTATTGGTTCATTTTGGGCTTAGTGGGTATAATAGGTTTGTGTCTCCTTAACGAGTCTAATTGGTCGTAATAGGACTCAGTGGGTTAAACTGAGTCCGATTTGACATTGTTCGCTCTAATGGAGGCATAATGGGTCATAGTGGTCCGTAATGCTTCGCTATTGGTTCATTTGGGTCTTAGTGGGTGTAAGGGATTTGTGTCTCCTTAACAAGTCTCATCGTACAGAATTAGACTAAGTGGGTCGTAATGAGTCCTATTTGACCTTAGTCGCTCTATTTGACGTATTGCTTCGGTATTGGTTCATTTTGGTCTTATTGGATATAATGGGTTTACGTCTCCTTATTAAGTCTGATTGGTCGTGATGAGACTAAGTGGGTCAAAATGAGCCTAATTTGACCTTATTGCCTCTAAATAAGGTATAACAAGTCTAAGTGGTATGTTGTGACTCGTAACTGGTTCATCTTGGTCTTAGTGCATATAATGGGTTTGTGTCTCCATAACGAGTCTAATTAGCCGTAATGGGACTATGTGGGTCATAATGAGTCCGATTTGACCTTATTGGCTCCAATTGAGGTATAACGGGTCGTAGTTATCTGTAATGCTCGTTATTGGATCATTTTGGTCTTAGTGTGTATAATTGGTTTGTGTCTCCTTAACGAGTCTTATTCTTCGTACTAGGACTAAATGGGTCTAAAAGTGTCTGATTTGACTTTAATGGCTCTAATTGAGCTATAACGGGTCATAGTGGTTCGAAATGCTGCAGCTATTGGGTCATTTTGGTCTTTGTGGGTATGATTGGTCGTAATGGGACAAAGTGGGTCATAATGAGTCTGATTTAACCTTATTGGCTCTAATTGAGATAAAACGGGTCTATGTGATCCGTAATGGATCATAATTGGTTCATTTTCGTCTTAGTGGGTATAATGGGTTTGTGTCTCCTTACCGAGTCTAATTGGTAGTAATAGGACTAAGTGGGCCATAATGAGTCCGATTTAACTTTATTGGCTCTAATTGAGGTATAACGAATCATAGTTGTCTATAATGCTTCGTTTTTGGTTCATTTTGGTCTTAGTGGGTATAATGGTTTTGTGTCTTCTTACCAAGTCTCATTGTTCGTAATTTGACTAAGTGGGTCATAATGAGCCTGATTGGACTTTATAGGCTCTAATAGAGGTATAACGAGTCATGGAGAGGTGGGTAATAATGACTCTAATTTGACCTTATTGGCTCTAATTGAGGTATAACGGGTGTAAGTTGTCCGTTAATGGCTCATAATTGGTTCATTTTTTTTCTTTGCGGGTATAATGTGTTTGTGTCTCCCTAAGGAGTCTAATTGTTCGTAATAGGAGTAGGTGGGTTATAATGAAATCGATTTGACCACACTGGCTCTAATTGAGTTATAACTAGTCATAAAGGTCTGAAATGCTTCGCTATGGGGTCATTTTGGTCTTAGTGGGTATAATTAGATTTTTTGAGCGAAAACTGAAGGTTTTTGTCTCCTTATTGAGCCTGATTGGTCGTAATGGGACAAAGTGGGTCATAATGAGTCTGATTTAACCTTATTGCCTCTAATTGAGGTAAAAGGGGTCTAAGTGATCTGTAATGGCTCATATTGGTTCATTTTGGTCTTAGTGGGTATAATGGGTTTGTGTCTCCTTACCGAGTCTAATTGGTAATAATAGGACTAAGTGGGCCATAATGAGTCCGATTTAACTTTATTGGCTCTAATTGAGGTATCCATAGTTGTCTATAATGCTTCGTTTTTGGTTCATTTTGGTCTTAGTGGGTATAATGGTTTTGTGTCTTCTTACCAAGTCTCATTGTTCGTAATTTGACTAAGTGGGTCATAATGAGCCCGATTGGACTTTATAGGCTCTAATAGAGGTATAACGAGTCATGGAGATCTGAAATGCTTCGCTATTAGTTCATTTTGCTCTTAATGGGACTAAGTGGGTCAAAATGAGCCTGATTTGAACTTATTGGCCCTAAATGAGGAATAACGTCTAAGGCGTCCGTAATGGCTCGTAATTGGTTCAACTTGGTCTTAGTGGGTATAATGAGTCTGATTTGAAGTTTTTTGCTCTACTTGACTTATAACGGATCTTAGTGGTCCGTAATGGCTCATATTGGTTCATTTTGGTCTTAGTGAGTATAATACGTTTGTGTCCCCTTAACGAGTCTAATTGTTCGTAATACGACTATGTGGGTCATAATGAGTCCGATTTGACCTTATTGCCTCTAATTGAGGTATAACGAGTCTTAGTGCATATAATGGGTTTGTGTCTCCATAACGAGTCTAATTAGCTGTGATGGGACTATGTGGGTCATAATGAGTCCGATTCGACCTTATTGGCTCCAATTGAGGTATAACGGGTCGTAGTTATCTGTAATGCTCGTTATTGGATCATTTTGGTCTTAGTGTGTATAATTGGTTTGTGTCTCCTTAACGAGTCTTATTCTTCGTACTAGGACTAAATGGGTCTAAAAGAGTCTGATTTGACTTTAATGGCTCTAATTGAGCTATAACGGGTCATAGTGGTTCGAAATGCAGCAGCTATTGGGTCATTTTGGTCTTTGTGGGTATGATTGGTCGTAATGGGACTAAGTGGGTAATAATGACTCTAATTTGACCTTATTGGCTCTAATTGAGGTATAACGGGTGTAAGTTGTCCGTAATGGCTCATAATTGGTTCATTTTGGTCTTAGTGGGTATAATGGGTTTGTGTCTCCTTACCGAGTCTAATTGGTAATAATAGGACTAAGTGGGCCATAATGAGTCCGATTTAACTTTATTGGCTCTAATTGAGGTATAACGAATCATAGTTGTCTATAATGATTCGTTTTTGGTTCATTTTGGTCTTAGTGGGTGTAATGGTTTTGTGTCTTCTTTTGTCTCATTGTTCGTAATTTGACTAAGTGGGTCATAATGAGCCCGATTGGACTTTATGGGCTCTAATAGAGGTATAACGAGTCATGGAGATCTGAAATGCTTCACTATTAGTTCACTTTGGTCTTAATGGGACTAAGTGGGTCAAAATGAGCCTGATTTGAACTTATTGGCCCTAAATGAGGAATAACGTCTAAGGCGTCCGTAATGGCTCGTAATTGGTTCAACTTGGTCTTAGTGGGTATAATGAGTCTGATTTGAAGTTTTTTGCTCTACTTGACTTATAACGGATATTAGTGGTCCGTAATGGCTCATAATTGGTTCATTTTGGTCTTAGTGAGTATAATACGTTTGTGTCCCCTTAACGAGTCTAATTGTTCGTAATACGACTATGTGGGTCATAATGAGTCCGATTTGACCTTATTGCCTCTAATTGAGGTATAACGAGTCATAGTGGTCCGTAATGTTTCACTATTGGTTCATTTTGGGCTTAGTGGGTATAATAGGTTTGTGTCTCCTTAACGAGTCTAATTGGTCGTAATAGGACTCAGTGGGTTAAACTGAGTCCGATTTGACATTGTTCGCTCTAATGGAGGCATAATGGGTCATAGTGGTCCGTAATGCTTCGCTATTGGTTCATTTGGGTCTTAGTGGGTGTAAGGGATTTGTGTCTCCTTAACAAGTCTCATCGTACAGAATTAGACTAAGTGGGTCGTAATGAGTCCTATTTGACCTTAGTCGCTCTATTTGACGTATTGCTTCGGTATTGGTTCATTTTGGTCTTATTGGATATAATGGGTTTACGTCTCCTTATTAAGTCTGATTGGTCGTGATGAGACTAAGTGGGTCAAAATGAGCCTAATTTGACCTTATTGCCTCTAAATAAGGTATAACAAGTCTAAGTGGTATGTTGTGACTCGTAACTGGTTCATCTTGGTCTTAGTGCATATAATGGGTTTATGTCTCCATAACGAGTCTAATTAGCCGTAATGGGACTATGTGGGTCATAATGAGTCCGATTTGACCTTATTGGCTCCAATTGAGGTATAACGGGTCGTAGTTATCTGTAATGCTCATTATTGGATCATTTTGGTCTTAGTGTGTATAATTGGTTTGTGTCTCCTTAACGAGTCTTATTCTTCGTACTAGGACTAAGTGGGTAATAATGACTCTAATTTGACCTTATTGGCTCTAATTGAGGTATATCGGGTGTAAGTTGTCCGTAATGGCTCATAATTGGTTCATTTTTTTTCTTTGCGGGTATAATGTGTTTGTGTCTCCTTACCGAGTCTAATTGTTCGTAATAGGAGTATGTGGGTTATAATGAAACCGATTTGACCACACTGGCTCTAATTGAGTTGTAACGAGTCATAAAGGTCTGAAATGCTTCGCTATGGGGTCATTTTGGTCTTAGTGGGTATAATTAGATTTTTTAAGCGGAAACTAATGGTTTTTGTCACCTTATTGAGCCTGATTGGTCGTAATGGGACAAAGTGGGTCATAATGAGTCTGATTTAACATTATTGCCTCTAATTGAGGTAAAACGGGTCTAAGTGATCCGTAATTGCTCATAATTGGTTCATTTTGGTCTTAGTGGGTATGGTTTGTGTCTCCTTACCGAGTCTAATTGGTAATAATAGGACTAAGTGGGCCATAATGAGTATGATTTAACTTTATTGGCTCTATTTGAGGTATAACGGGCCATAATGGTGTGTATTGCTTCGATATTGGTTCATTTTGGTCTTATTGGATATAATGGGTTTACGTCTCCTTATTAAGTCTGGTTGGTCGTGACGAGACTAAGTGGGTCAAAATGAGCCTAATTTGACCTTATTGGCTCTAAATAAGGTATAACGTATGTTGTGACTCGTAACTGGTTCATCTTGGTCTTAGTGCATATAATGGGTTTGTGTCTCCATAACGAGTCTAATTAGCCGTAATGGGACTATGTGGGTCATAATGAGTCCGATTTGACCTTATTGGCTCCAATTGAGGTATAACGGGTCGTAGTTATCTGTAATGCTCGTTATTGGATCATTTTGGTCTTAGTGTGTATAATTGGTTTGTGTCTCCTTAACGAGTCTTATTCTTCGTACTAGGACTAAATGGGTCTAAAAGAGTCTGATTTGACTTTAATGGCTCTAATTGAGCTATAACGGGTCATAGTGGTTCGAAATGCTGCAGCTATTGGGTCATTTTGGTCTTTGTGGGTATGATTGGTCGTAATGGGACAAAGTGGGTCATAATGAGTCTGATTTAACCTTATTGGCTCTAATTGAGATAAAACGGGTCTATGTGATCCGTAATGGATCATAATTGGTTCATTTTCGTCTTAGTGGGTATAATGGGTTTGTGTCTCCTTACCGAGTCTAATTGGTAGTAATAGGACTAAGTGGGCCATAATGAGTCCGATTTAACTTTATTGGCTCTAATTGAGGTATAACGAATCATAGTTGTCTATAATGCTTCGTTTTTGGTTCATTTTGGTCTTAGTGGGTATAATGGTTTTGTGTCTTCTTACCAATTCTCATTGTTCGTAATTTGACTAAGTGGGTCATAATGAGCCTGATTGGACTTTATAGGCTCTAATAGAGGTATAACGAGTCATGGAGAGGTGGGTAATAATGACTCTAATTTGACCTTATTGGCTCTAATTGAGGTATAACGGGTGTAAGTTGTCCGTTAATGGCTCATAATTGGTTCATTTTTTTTCTTTGCGGGTATAATGTGTTTGTGTCTCCCTAAGGAGTCTAATTGTTCGTAATAGGAGTAGGTGGGTTATAATGAAATCGATTTGACCACACTGGCTCTAATTGAGTTATAACTAGTCATAAAGGTCTGAAATGCTTCGCTATGGGGTCATTTTGGTCTTAGTGGGTATAATTAGATTTTTTGAGCGAAAACTGAAGGTTTTTGTCTCCTTATTGAGCCTGATTGGTCGTAATGGGACAAAGTGGGTCATAATGAGTCTGATTTAACCTTATTGCCTCTAATTGAGGTAAAAGGGGTCTAAGTGATCTGTAATGGCTCATATTGGTTCATTTTGGTCTTAGTGGGTATAATGGGTTTGTGTCTCCTTACCGAGTCTAATTGGTAATAATAGGACTAAGTGGGCCATAATGAGTCCGATTTAACTTTATTGGCTCTAATTGAGGTATCCATAGTTGTCTATAATGCTTCGTTTTTGGTTCATTTTGGTCTTAGTGGGTATAATGGTTTTGTGTCTTCTTACCAAGTCTCATTGTTCGTAATTTGACTAAGTGGGTCATAATGAGCCCGATTGGACTTTATGGGCTCTAATAGAGGTATAACGAGTCATGGAGATCTGAAATGCTTCGCTATTAGTTCATTTTGCTCTTAATGGGACTAAGTGGGTCAAAATGAGCCTGATTTGAACTTATTGGCCCTAAATGAGGAATAACGTCTAAGGCGTCCGTAATGGCTCGTAATTGGTTCAACTTGGTCTTAGTGGGTATAATGAGTCTGATTTGAAGTTTTTTGCTCTACTTGACTTATAACGGATCTTAGTGGTCCGTAATGGCTCATATTGGTTCATTTTGGTCTTAGTGAGTATAATACGTTTGTGTCCCCTTAACGAGTCTAATTGTTCGTAATACGACTATGTGGGTCATAATGAGTCCGATTTGACCTTATTGCCTCTAATTGAGGTATAACGAGTCTTAGTGCATATAATGGGTTTGTGTCTCCATAACGAGTCTAATTAGCCGTGATGGGACTATGTGGGTCATAATGAGTCCGATTTGACCTTATTGGCTCCAATTGAGGTATAACGGGTCGTAGTTATCTGTAATGCTCGTTATTGGATCATTTTGGTCTTAGTGTGTATAATTGGTTTGTGTCTCCTTAACGAGTCTTATTCTTCGTACTAGGACTAAATGGGTCTAAAAGAGTCTGATTTGACTTTAATGGCTCTAATTGAGCTATAACGGGTCATAGTGGTTCGAAATGCAGCAGCTATTGGGTCATTTTGGTCTTTGTGGGTATGATTGGTCGTAATGGGACTAAGTGGGTAATAATGACTCTAATTTGACCTTATTGGCTCTAATTGAGGTATAACGGGTGTAAGTTGTCCGTAATGGCTCATAATTGGTTCATTTTCGTCTTAGTGGGTATAATGGGTTTGTGTCTCCTTACCGAGTCTAATTGGTAATAATAGGACTAAGTGGGCCATAATGAGTCCGATTTAACTTTATTGGCTCTAATTGAGGTATAACGAATCATAGTTGTCTATAATGCTTCGTTTTTGGTTCATTTTGGTCTTAGTGGGTGTAATGGTTTTGTGTCTTCTTACCAAGTCTCATTGTTCGTAATTTGACTAAGTGGGTCATAATGAGCCCGATTGGACTTTATGGGCTCTAATAGAGGTATAACGAGTCATGGAGATCTGAAATGCTTCACTATTAGTTCACTTTGGTCTTAATGGGACTAAGTGGGTCAAAATGAGCCTGATTTGAACTTATTGGCCCTAAATGAGGAATAACGTCTAAGGCGTCCGTAATGGCTCGTAATTGGTTCAACTTGGTCTTAGTGGGTATAATGAGTCTGATTTGAAGTTTTTTGCTCTACTTGACTTATAACGGATATTAATGGTCCGTAATGGCTCATAATTGGTTCATTTTGGTCTTAGTGATTACAATACGTTTGTGTCCCCTTAACGAGTCTAATTGTTCGTAATACGGCTATGTGGGTCATAATGAGTCTGATTTGACCTTATTGCCTCTAATTGAGGTATAACGAGTCATAGTGGTCCGTAATGTTTCACTATTGGTTCATTTTGGGCTTAGTGGGTATAATAGGTTTGTGTCTCCTTAACGAGTCTAATTGGTCGTAATAGGACTCAGTGGGTGAAACTGAGTCCGATTTGACATTGTTCGCTCTAATGGAGGCATAATGGGTCATAGTGGTCCGTAATGCTTCGCTATTGGTTCATTTGGGTCTTAGTGGGTGTAAGGGATTTGTGTCTCCTTAACAAGTCTCATCGTACAGAATTAGACTAAGTGGGTCGTAATGAGTCCTATTTGACCTTAGTCGCTCTATTTGATGTATTGCTTCGGTATTGGTTCATTTTGGTCTTATTAGATATAATGGGTTTACGTCTCCTTATTAAGTCTGATTGGTCGTGATGAGACTAAGTGGGTCAAAATGAGCCTAATTTGACCTTATTGCCTCTAAATAAGGTATAACAAGTCTAAGTGGTATGTTGTGACTCGTAACTGGTTCATCTTGGTCTTAGTGCATATAATGGGTTTATGTCTCCATAACGAGTCTAATTAGCCGTAATGGGACTATGTGGGTCATAATGAGTCCGATTTGACCTTATTGGCTCCAATTGAGGTATAACGGGTCGTAGTTATCTGTAATGCTCATTATTGGATCATTTTGGTCTTAGTGTGTATAATTGGTTTGTGTCTCCTTAACGAGTCTTATTCTTCGTACTAGGACTAAGTGGGTAATAATGACTCTAATTTGACCTTATTGGCTCTAATTGAGGTATATCGGGTGTAAGTTGTCCGTAATGGCTCATAATTGGTTCATTTTTTTTCTTTGCGGGTATAATGTGTTTGTGTCTCCTTACCGAGTCTAATTGTTCGTAATAGGAGTATGTGGGTTATAATGAAACCGATTTGACCACACTGGCTCTAATTGAGTTGTAACGAGTCATAAAGGTCTGAAATGCTTTGCTATGGGGTCATTTTGGTCTTAGTGGGTATAATTAGATTTTTTAAGCGGAAACTAATGGTTTTTGTCACCTTATTGAGCCTGATTGGTCGTAATGGGACAAAGTGGGTCATAATGAGTCTGATTTAACATTATTGCCTCTAATTGAGGTAAAACGGGTCTAAGTGATCCGTAATTGCTCATAATTGGTTCATTTTGGTCTTAGTGGGTATGGTTTGTGTCTCCTTACCGAGTCTAATTGGTAATAATAGGACTAAGTGGGCCATAATGAGTATGATTTAACTTTATTGGCTCTATTTGAGGTATAACGGGCCATAATGGTGTGTATTGCTTCGATATTGGTTCATTTTGGTCTTATTGGATATAATGGGTTTACGTCTCCTTATTAAGTCTGGTTGGTCGTGACGAGACTAAGTGGGTCAAAATGAGCCTAATTTGACCTTATTGGCTCTAAATAAGGTATAACGTATGTTGTGACTCGTAACTGGTTCATCTTGGTCTTAGTGCATATAATGGGTTTGTGTCTCCATAACGAGTCTAATTAGCCGTAATGGGACTATGTGGGTCATAATGAGTCCGATTTGACCTTATTGGCTCCAATTGAGGTATAACGGGTCGTAGTTATCTGTAATTCTCATTATTGGATCATTTTGGTCTTAGTGTGTATAATTGGTTTGTGTCTCCTTAACGAGTCTTATTCTTCGTACTAGGACTAAATGGGTCTAAAAGTGTCTGATTTGACTTTAATGGCTCTAATTGAGCTATAACGGGTCATAGTGGTTCGAAATGCTGCAGCTATTGGGTCATTTTGGTCTTTGTGGGTATGATTGGTCGTAATGGGACAAAGTGGGTCATAATGAGTCTGATTTAACCTTATTGGCTCTAATTGAGATAAAACGGGTCTATGTGATCCGTAATGGATCATAATTGGTTCATTTTCGTCTTAGTGGGTATAATGGGTTTGTGTCTCCTTACCGAGTCTAATTGGTAGTAATAGGACTAAGTGGGCCATAATGAGTCCGATTTAACTTTATTGGCTCTAATTGAGGTATAACGAATCATAGTTGTCTATAATGCTTCGTTTTTGGTTCATTTTGGTCTTAGTGGGTATAATGGTTTTGTGTCTTCTTACCAAGTCTCATTGTTCGTAATTTGACTAAGTGGGTCATAATGAGCCCGATTGGACTTTATAGGCTCTAATAGAGGTATAACGAGTCATGGAGAGGTGGGTAATAATGACTCTAATTTGACCTTATTGGCTCTAATTGAGGTATAACGGGTGTAAGTTATCCGTAATGGCTCATAATTGGTTCATTTTTTTTCTTTGCGGGTATAATGTGTTTGTGTCTCCCTAAGGAGTCTAATTGTTCGTAATAGGAGTAGGTGGGTTATAATGAAATCGATTTGACCACACTGGCTCTAATTGAGTTATAACTAGTCATAAAGGTCTGAAATGCTTCGCTATGGGGTCATTTTGGTCTTAGTGGGTATAATTAGATTTTTTGAGCGAAAACTGAAGGTTTTTGTCTCCTTATTGAGCCTGATTGGTCGTAATGGGACAAAGTGGGTCATAATGAGTCTGATTTAACCTTATTGCCTCTAATTGAGGTAAAAGGGGTCTAAGTGATCTGTAATGGCTCATATTGGTTCATTTTGGTCTTAGTGGGTATAATGGGTTTGTGTCTCCTTACCGAGTCTAATTGGTAATAATAGGACTAAGTGGGCCATAATGAGTCTGATTTAACTTTATTGGCTCTAATTGAGGTATCCATAGTTGTCTATAATGCTTCGTTTTTGGTTCATTTTGGTCTTAGTGGGTATAATGGTTTTGTGTCTTCTTACCAAGTCTCATTGTTCGTAATTTGACTAAGTGGGTCATAATGAGCCCGATTGGACTTTATGGGCTCTAATAGAGGTATAACGAGTCATGGAGATCTGAAATGCTTCGCTATTAGTTCATTTTGGTCTTAATGGGACTAAGTGGGTCAAAATGAGCCTGATTTGAACTTATTGGCCCTAAATGAGGAATAACGTCTAAGGCGTCCGTAATGGCTCGTAATTGGTTCAACTTGGTCTTAGTGGGTATAATGAGTCTGATTTGAAGTTTTTTGCTCTACTTGACTTATAACGGATATTAGTGGTCCGTAATGGCTCATATTGGTTCATTTTGGTCTTAGTGAGTATAATACGTTTGTGTCCCCTTAACGAGTCTAATTGTTCGTAATACGACTATGTGGGTCATAATGAGTCCGATTTGACCTTATTGCCTCTAATTGAGGTATAACGAGTCTTAGTGCATATAATGGGTTTGTGTCTCCATAACGAGTCTAATTAGCTGTGATGGGACTATGTGGGTCATAATGAGTCCGATTCGACCTTATTGGCTCCAATTGAGGTATAACGGGTCGTAGTTATCTGTAATGCTCGTTATTGGATCATTTTGGTCTTAGTGTGAATAATTGGTTTGTGTCTCCTTAACGAGTCTTATTCTTCGTACTAGGACTAAATGGGTCTAAAAGAGTCTGATTTGACTTTAATGGCTCTAATTGAGCTATAACGGGTCATAGTGGTTCGAAATGCAGCAGCTATTGGGTCATTTTGGTCTTTGTGGGTATGATTGGTCGTAATGGGACTAAGTGGATAATAATGACTCTAATTTGACCTTATTGGCTCTAATTGAGGTATAACGGGTGTAAGTTGTCCGTAATGGCTCATAATTGGTTCATTTTCGTCTTAGTGGGTATAATGGGTTTGTGTCTCCTTACCGAGTCTAATTGGTAATAATAGGACTAAGTGGGCCATAATGAGTCTGATTTAACTTTATTGGCTCTAATTGAGGTATAACGAATCATAGTTGTCTATAATGCTTCGTTTTTGGTTCATTTTGGTCTTAGTGGGTGTAATGGTTTTGTGTCTTCTTACCAAGTCTCATTGTTCGTAATTTGACTAAGTGGGTCATAATGAGCCCGATTGGACTTTATGGGCTCTAATAGAGGTATAACGAGTCGTGGAGATCTGAAATGCTTCGCTATTAGTTCATTTTGGTCTTAATGGGACTAAGTGGGTCAAAATGAGCCTGATTTGAACTTATTGGCCCTAAATGAGGAATAACGTCTAAGGCGTCCGTAATGGCTCGTAATTGGTTCAACTTGGTCTTAGTGGGTATAATGAGTCTGATTTGAAGTTTTTTGCTCTACTTGACTTATAACGGATCTTAGTGGTCCGTAATGGCTCATAATTGGTTCATTTTGGTCTTAGTGAGTATAATACGTTTGTGTCCCCTTAACGAGTCTAATTGTTCGTAATAGGACTATGTGGGTCATAATGAGTCTGATTTGACCTTGTTGCCTCTAATTGAGGTATAACGAGTCGTAGTGGTCTGTAATGTTTCACTATTGGTTCATTTTGGGCTTAGTGGGTATAATGGGTTTGTGTCTCCTTAACGAGTCTAATTGGTCGTAATAGGACTCAGTGGGTGAAACTGAGACCGATTTGACATTGTTCGCTCTAATGGAGGCATAATGGGTCATAGTGGTCCGTAATGCTTCGCTATTGGTTCATTTGGGTCTTAGTGCGTGTAAGGGATTTGTGTCTCCTTAACAAGTCTCATCATACATAATTAGACTAAGTGGGTCGTAATGAGTCCTATTTGACCTTAGTGGCTCTATTTGACGTATTGCTTCGGTATTGGTTCATTTTGGTCTTATTGGATATAATGGGTTTACGTCTCCTTATTAAGTCTGATTGGTCGTGATGAGACTAAGTGGGTCAAAATGAGCCTAATTTGACCTTATTGCCTCTAAATAAGGTATAACAAGTCTAAGTGGTATGTTGTGACTCGTAACTGGTTCATCTTGGTCTTAGTGCATATAATGGGTTTGTGTCTCCATAACGACTCTAATTAGCCGTAATGGGACTATGTGGGTCATAATGAGTCCAATTTGACCTTATTGGCTCCAATTGAGGTATAACGGGTCGTAGTTATCTGTAATGCTCGTTATTGGATCATTTTGGTCTTAGTGTGTATAATTGGTTTGTGTCTCCTTAACGAGTCTTATTCTTCGTACTAGGACTAAATGGGTCTAAAAGAGTCTGATTTGACTTTAATGGCTCTAATTAAGCTATAACGGGTCATAGTGGTTCGAAATGCTGCAGCTATTGGGTCATTTTGGTCTTTGTGGGTATGATTGGTCGTAATGGGACTAAGTGGGTAATAATGACTCTAATTTGACCTTATTGGCTCTAATTGAGGTATAACGGGTGTAAGTTGTCCGTAATGGCTCATAATTGGTTCATTTTTTCCTTTCCGGGTATAATGTGTTTGTGTCTCCCTAAGGAGTCTAATTTTCGTAATAGGAGTATGTGGGTTATAATGAAACCGATTTGACCACACTGGCTCTACTTGAGTTATAACGAGTCATAAAGGTCTGAAATGCTTCGCTATGGGGTCATTTTGGTCATATTGGGTATAATTAGATTTTTTGAGCGGAAATTGAGGGTTTTTATCTCCTTATTTGAGCCTGATTGGTCGTAATGGGACAAAGTGGGTCATAATGAGTATGATTTAACCTTATTTCCTCTAATTGAGGTAAAAGGGGTCTAAGTGATCTGTAATGGCTCATATTGGTTCATTTTCGTCTTAGTGGGTATAATGGGTTTGTGTCTCCTTACCGAGTCTAATTGGTAATAATAGGACTAAGTGGGCCATAATGAGTCCGATTTAACTTTATTGGCTCTAATTGAAGTATAACGAATCATAGTTGTCTATAATGCTTCGTTTTTGGTTCATTTTGGTCTTAGTGGGTGTAATGGTTTTGTGTCTTCTTACCAAGTCTCATTGTTCGTAATTTGACTAAGTGGGTCATAATGAGCCCGATTGGACTTTATGGGCTCTAATAGAGGTATAACGAGTCGTGGAGATCTGAAATGCTTCGCTATTAGTTCATTTTGGTCTTAATGGGACTAAGTGGGTCAAAATGAGCCTGATTTGAACTTATTGGCCCTAAATGAGGAATAACGTCTAAGGCGTCCGTAATGGCTCGTAATTGGTTCAACTTGGTCTTAGTGGGTATAATGAGTCTGATTTGAAGTTTTTTGCTCTACTTGACTTATAACGGATCTTAGTGGTCCGTAATGGCTCATAATTGGTTCATTTTGGTCTTAGTGAGTATAATACGTTTGTGTCCCCTTAACGAGTCTAATTGTTCATAATACGACTATGTGGGTCATAATGAGTCTGATTTGACCTTATTGCCTCTAATTGAGGTATAACGAGTCATAGTGGTCCGTAATGTTTCACTATTGGTTCCTTTTGGGCTTAGTGGGTATAATGGGTTTGTGTCTCCTTAACGAGTCTAATTGGTCGTAATAGGACTCAGTGGGTGAAACTGAGTCCGATTTGACATTGTTCGCTCTAATCGAGGCATAATGGGTCATAGTGGTCCGTAATGCTTCGCTATTGGTTCATTTGGGTCTTAGTGGGTGTAAGGGATTTGTGTCTCCTTAACAAGTCTCATCGTACATAATTAGACTAAGTGGGTCGTAATGAGTCCTATTTGACCTTAGTGGCTCTATTTGATGTATTGCTTCGGTATTGGTTCATTTTGGTCTTATTGGATATAAATGGTTTACGTCTCCTTATTAAGTCTGATTGGTCGTGATGAGACTAAGTGGGTCAAAATGAGCCTAATTTGACCTTATTGCCTCTAAAAAAGGTATAACAAGTCTAAGTGGTATGTTGTGACTCGTAACTGGTTCATCTTGGTCTTAGTGCATATAATGGGTTTATGTCTCCATAACGAGTCTAATTAGCCGTAATGGGACTATGTGGGTCATAATGAGTCCAATTTGACCTTATTGGCTCCAATTGAGGTATAACGGGTCGTAGTTATCTGTAATGCTCGTTATTGGATCATTTTGGTCTTAGTGTGTATAATTGGTTTGTGTCTCCTTAACGAGTCTTATTCTTCGTACTAAGACTAAATGGGTCTAAAAGAGTCTGATTTGACTTTAATGGCTCTAATTGAGCTATAACGGGTCATAGTGGTTCGAAATGCTGCAGCTATTGGGTCATTTTGGTCTTTGTGGGTATGATTGGTCGTAATGGGACTAAGTGGGTAATAATGACTCTAATTTGGACCTTATTGGCTCTAATTGAGGTATAACGGGTATAAGTTGTCCGTAATGGCTCATAATTGGTTCATTTTTTTTCTTTCCGGGTATAATGTGTTTGTGTCTCCCTAAGGAGTCTAATTGTTCGTAATAGGAGTATGTGGGTTATAATGAAACCGATTTGACCACACTGGCTCTAATTGAGTTATAACGAGTCATAAAGGTCTGAAATGCTTCGCTATGGGGTCATTTTGGTCTTAGTGGGTATAATTAGATTTTTTGAGCGGAAACTGAGGGGTTTTGTCTCCTTATTGAGCCTGATTGGTCGTAATGGGACAAAGTGGGTCATAATGAGTCTGATTTAACCTTATTGCCTCTAATTGAGGTAAAAGGGGTCTAAGTGATCTGTAATGGCTCATATTGGTTCATTTTGGTCTTAGTGGGTATAATGGGTTTGTGTCTCCTTACCGAGTCTAATTGGTAGTAATAGGACTAAGTGGGCCATAATGGGTCCGATTTAACTTTATTGGCTCTAATTGAGGTATAACGAATCATAGTTGTCTATAATGCTTCGTTTTTGGTTCATTTTGGTCTTAGTGGGTATGGTTTTGTGTCTTCTTACCAAGTCTCATTGTTCGTAATTAGACTAAGTGGGTCATAATGAGCCCGATTGGACTTTATGGGCTCTAATAGAGGTATAACGAGTCATGGAGATCTGAAATGCTTCGCTATTAGTTCATTTTGGTCTTAATGGGACTAAGTGGGTCAAAATGAGCCTGATTTGAACTTATTGGCCTTAAATGAGGAATAACGTCTAAGGCGTCCGTAATGGCTCGTAATTGGTTCAACTTGGTCTTAGTGGGTATAATGAGTCTGATTTGATGTTTTTTGCTCTACTTGACTTATAACGGATCTTAGTGGTGTAATGGCTCATAATTGGTTCATTTTGGTCTTAGTGAGTATAATACGTTTGTGTCCCCTTAACGAGTCTAATTGTTCGTAATACGACTATGTGGGTCATATTGAGTCCGATTTGACCTTATTGCCTCTAATTAAGGTATAATGTGTCATAGTGGTCCGTAATGTTTCACTATTGGTTCATTTTGTGCTTAGTGGGTATAATGGGTTTGTGTCTCCTTATCGAGTCTAATTGGTCGTAATAGGACTCAGTGGGTGAAACTGAGTCCGATTTGACATTGTTCGCTCTAATGGAGGCATAATGGGTCATAGTGGTCCGTAATGCTTCGCTATTGGTTCATTTGGGTCTTAGTGGGTGTAAGGGATTTGTGTCTCCTTAACAAGTCTCATCGTACATAATTAGACTAAGTGGGTCGTAATGAGTCCTATTTGACCTTAGTGGCTCTATTTGATGTATTGGTTCATTTTGGTCTTATTCGATATAATGGGTTTACCTCTCCTTATTAAGTCTGATTGGTCGTGATGAGACTAAGTGGGTCAAAATGAGCCTAATTTGACCTTATTGCCTCTAAATAAGGTATAACAAGTCTAAGTGGTATGTTGTGACTCGTAACTGGTTCATCTCGGTCTTAGTGCATATAATGGGTTTATGTCTCCATAACGAGTTTAATTAGCCGTAATGGGACTATGTGGGTCATAATGAGTCCAATTTGACCTTATTGGCTCCAATTGAGGTATAACGGGTCATAGTTATCTGTAATGCTCGTTATTGGATCATTTTGGTCTTAGTGTGTATAATTGGTTTGTGTCTCCTTAACGAGTCTTATTCTTCGTACTAGGACTAAATGGGTCTAAAAGAGTCTGATTTGACTTTAATGGCTCTAATTGAGCTATAACGGGTCATAGTGGTTCGAAATGCTGCAGCTATTGGGTCATTTTGGTCTTTGTGGGTATGATTGGTCGTAATGGGACAAAGTGAGTCATAATGAGTCTGATTTAACCTTATTGCCTCTAATTGAGGTGAAACGGGTCTAAGTGATATGTAATGGCTCATAATTGGTTCATTTTCGTCTTAGTGGGTATAATGGGTTTGTGTCTCCTTACCGAGTCTAATTGGTAATAATAGGACTAAGTGGGCCATAATGAGTCCGATTTAACTTTATTGGCTCTAATTGAGGTATAACGAATCATAGTTGTCTATAATGCTTCGTTTTTGGTTCATTTTGGTCTTAGTGGGTATAATGGTTTTGTGTCTTCTTACCAAGTCTCATTGTTCGTAATTTGACTAAGTGGGTCATAATGAGCCCGATTGGACTTTATAGGCTCTAATAGAGGTATAACGAGTCATGGAGATCTGAAATGCTTCGCTATTAGTTCATTTTGATCTTAATGGGAATAAGTGGGTCAAAATGAGCCTGATTTGAACTTATTGGCCCTAAATGAGGAATAACGTCTAAGGCGTCCGTAATGGCTCGTAATTGGTTCAACTTGGTCTTAGTGGGTATAATGAGTCTGATTTGAAGTTTTTTGCTCTACTTGACTTATAACGAGTCTTATTCTTCGTACTAGGACTAAATGGGTCTAAAAGAGTCTGATTTGACTTTAATGGCTCTAATTGAGCTATAACGGGTCATAGTGGTTCAAAATGCTGCAGCTATTGGGTCATTTTGGTCTTTGTGGGTATGATTGGTCGTAATGGGACTAAGTGGGTAATAATGACTCTAATTTGACCTTATTGGCTCTAATTGAGGTATAACGGGTGTAAGTTGTCCGTAATGGCTCATAATTGGATCCGTAATGGCTCATAATTGGTTCAAATAGGACTCATTATGACCCACTTAGTCTAATTATGTACGATGAGACTTGTTAAGGAGACACAAATCCCTTACACCCACTAAGAGCCAAATGAACCAATAACGAAGCATTACGGACCACTATGACCCATTATGCCTCCATTAGAGCGAACAATGTCAAATCGGACTCAGTTTCACCCACTGAGTCCTATTACGACCAATTAGACTCGTTAAGGAGACACAAACCCATTATACCCACTAAGCCCAAAATGAACCAATAGTGAAACATTACGGACCACTATGACTAAACGTCAATTAGAGCCAATAAGGTCAAATCGGACTCATTATGGCCCACTTAGTCTAATTAAGAACAATGTGACTCCTTAAGGAGACACAAATCCATTATAGCCACCAAGATCAAAATGAACCACTAACGAAGCATTACGGACCACTATGACCCGTTATACTTCAATTAGAGGCAATAAGGTCAAATCGGACTCATTGTGACCCACATAGTCGTATTACGAACAATTAGACTCGTTAAGGGGACACAAACCTATTATACTCACTAAGACCAAAATGAACCAATTATGAGCCATTTCGGACCACTAAGATCCGTTATAAGTCAAGTAGAGCAAAAAACTTCAAATCAGACTCATTATACCCACTAAGACCAAGTTGAACTAATTAGGAGCCATTACGGACGCCTTAGACGTTATTCCTCATTTCGGGCCAATAAGTTCAAATCAGGCTCATTTTGACCCACTTAGTCCCATTACGACCAATCAGACTCATTAAGGAGACAAAAACCCATTATACCCATTAAGACCAAAATGAACTAATAGCGAAGCATTTAAGATCTCCATGACTCGTTATACCTCTATTAGAGCCCATAAAGTCCAATCGGGCTCATTATGACCCACTTAGTCAAATTACGAACAATGAGACTTGGTAAGAAGACACAAAACCATTATACCCACTAAGACCAAAATGAACCAAAAACGAAGCATTATAGACAACTATGATTCGTTATACCTCAATTAGAGCCAATAAAGTTAAATCGGACTCATGATGGCCCACTTAGTCCTATTATTACCAATTAGACTCGGTAAGGAGACACAAACCTATTATACCCACTAAGACGAAAATGAACCAATTATGATCCATTACGGATCAAATAGACCCGTTTTATCTCAATTGGAGCCGATAAGGTTAAATCAGACTCATTATGACCCACTTTGTCCCATTACGACCAATCATACCCACAAAGACCAAAATGACCCAATAGCTGCAGCATTTCAAACCACTATGACCCGTTATAGCTCAATTAGAGCCATTAAAGCAAATCAGACTCTTTTAGACCCATTTAGTCCTAGTACGAAGAATAAGACTCGTTAGGGAGACACAAACCAATTATACACACTAAGACCAAAATGATCCAATAACGAGCATTACAGATAACTACGACCCGTTATACCTCAATTGGAGCAAATAAGGTCAAATCGGACTCATTATGACCCACATAGTCCCATTACGACTAATTAGACTCGTTATGGAGACACAAACCCATTATATGCACTAAGACTAAGATGAACCAGTTACGAGTCACAACATACCACTTGGACCTGTTATACCTTATTTAGAGCCAATAAGGTCAAATTAGGCTCATTTTGACCCACTTAGTCTCATCACGACCAATCATACTTAATAAGGAGACGTAAACCCATTATATCCAATAAGACCAAAACGAACCAATACCGAAGCAATACAAACCATTATGGCCCGTTATACCTCAAATAAAGCCACTAAGGTCAAATAGGACTCATTACGACCCACTTAGTCTAATTATGTACGATGAGACTTGTTAAGGAGACACAAATCCCTTACACCCACTAAGACTTGGATGAACCAATAGCAAAGCATTACGGACCACTATTGACCCATTATGCCTCCGTTAGAGCGAACAATGTCAAATCGGACTCAGTTTCACCCACTGAGTCCTATTACGACCAATTAGACTCGTTAAGGAGACACAAACCCATTATACCCACTAAGCCCAAAATGAACCAATAGTGAAACATTACGGACCACTATGACTAAACCTCAATTAGAGCCAATAAGATCAAATCGGACTCATTATGGCCCACTTAGTCTAATTAAGAACAATGTGACTCCTTAAGGAGACACAAATCCATTATAGCCACCAAGATCAAAATGAACCACTAACGAAGCATTACGGACCACTATGACCCGTTATACTTCAATTAGAGGCAATAAGGTCAAATCGGACTCATTGTGACCCACATAGTCGTATTACGAACAATTAGACTCGTTAAGGGGACACAAACCTATTATACTCACTAAGACCAAAATGAACCAATTATGAGCCATTACGGACCACTAAGATCCGTTATAAGTCAAGTAGAGCAAAAAACTTCAAATCAGACTCATTATACCCACTAAGACCAAGTTGAACCAATTACGAGCCATTACGGACGCCTTAGACGTTATTCCTCATTTAGGGCCAATAACTTCAAATCAGGCTCATTTTGACCCACTTAGTCCCATTACGACCAATCAGGCTCATTAAGGAGACAAAAACCCATTATACCCATTAAGACCAAAATGAACTAATAGCGAAGCATTTAAGATCTCCATGACTCGTTATACCTCTATTAGAGCCCATAAAGTCCAATCGGGCTCATTACAACCCACTTAGTCAAATTACGAACAATGAGACTTGGTAAGAAGACACAAAACCATTATACCCACTAAGACCAAAATGAACCAAAAACGAAGCATTATAGACAACTATGATTCGTTATACCTCAATTAGAGCCAATAAAGTTAAATCGGACTCATGATGGCCCACTTAGTCCTATTATTACCAATTAGACATAAGGAGACACTAACCCATTATACCCACTAAGACGAAAATGAACCAATTATGATCCATTACGGATCAAATAGACCCGTTTTATCTCAATTAGAGCCAATAAGGTTAAATCAGACTCATTATGACCCACTTTGTCCCATTACGACCAATCATACCCACAAAGACCAAAATGACCCAATAGCTGCAGCATTTCGAACCACTATGACCCGTTATAGCTCAATTAGAGCCATTAAAGCAAATCAGACTCTTTTAGACCCATTTAGTCCTAGTACGAAGAATAAGACTCGTTAGGGAGACACAAACCAATTATACACACTAAGACCAAAATGATCCAATAACGAGCATTACAGATAACTACGACCCGTTATACCTCAATTGGAGCAAATAAGGTCAAATCGGACTCATTATGACCCACATAGTCCCATTACGACTAATTAGACTCGTTATGGAGACACAAACCCATTATATGCACTAAGACTAAGATGAACCAGTTACGAGTCACAACATACCACTTGGACCTGTTATACCTTATTTAGAGCCAATAAGGTCAAATTAGGCTCATTTTGACCCACTTAGTCTCATCACGACCAATCAGACTTAATAAGGAGACGTAAACGCATTATATCCAATAAGACCAAAATGAACCATTACCGAAGCAATACAGACCATTATGGCCCGTTATACCTCAAATAAAGCCACTAAGGTCAAATAGGACTCATTACGACCCACTTAGTCTAATTATGTACGATGAGACTTGTTAAGGAGACACAAATCCCTTACACACACTAAGACTTGGATGAACCAATAGCGAAGCATTACGGACCACTATGACCCATTATGCCTCCGTTAGAGCGAACAATGTCAAATCGGACTCAGTTTCACCCACTGAGTCCTATTACGACCAATTAGACTCGTTAAGGAGACACAAACCCATTATACCCACTAAGACCAAGTTGAACCAATTGGGAGCCATTACGGACGCCTTAGACGTTATTCCTCATTTAGGGCCAATAAGTTCAAATCAGGCTAATTTTGACCCACTTAGTCCCATTACGAACAATCAGACTCATTAAGGAGACAAAAACCCATTATACCCATTAAGACCAAAATGAACTAATAGCGAAGCATTTAAGATCTCCATGACTCGTTATACCTCTATTAGAGCCCATAAAGTCCAATCGGGCTCATTATGACCCACTTAGTCAAATTACGAACAATGAGACTTGGTAAGAAGACACAAAACCATTATACCCACTAAGAGCAAAATGAACCAAAAACGAAGCATTATAGACAACTATGATTCGTTATACCTCAATTAGAGCCAATAAAGTTAAATCGGACTCATTATGGTCCACTTAGTCCTATTATTACCAATTAGACTCGGTAAGGAGACACAAACCCATTATACCCAGTAAGACGAAAATGAACCAATTATGATCCATTACGGATCAAATAGACCCGTTTTATCTCAATTAGAGCCAATAAGGTTAAATCAGACTCATTATGACCCACTTTGTCCCATTACGACCAATCATACCCACAAAGACCAAAATGACCCAATAGCTGCAGCATTTCGAACCACTATGACCCGTTATAGCTCAATTAGAGCCATTAAAGACAAATCAGACTCTTTTAGACCCATTTAGTCCTAGTACGAAGAATAAGACTCGTTAGGGAGACACAAGCCAATTATACACACTAAGACCAAAATGATCCAATAACGAGCATTACAAATAACTACGACCCGTTATATCTCAATTGGAGCCAATAAGGTCAAATCGGACTCATTATGACCCACTTAGTCCCATTACGGCTGATTAGACTCGTTCTGGAGACACAAACCCATTATATGCACTAAGACTAAGATGAACCAGTTACGAGTCACAACATACCACTTGGACCTGTTATACCTTATTTAGAGCCAATAAGGTCAAATTAGGCTCATTTTGACCCACTTAGTCTCATCACGACCAATCAGACTTAATAAGGAGACGTAAACCCATTATATCCAATAAGACCAAAATGAACCAATATCGAAGCAATACAGACCATTATGGCCCGTTATACCTCAAATAAAGCCACTAAGGTCAAATAGGACTCATTACGACCCACTTAGTCTAATTATGTACGATGAGACTTGTTAAGGAGACACAAATCCCTTACACCCAATAAGACTTGGATGAACCAATAGCGAAGCATTACGGACCACTATGACCCATTGTGCCTCCGTTAGAGCGAACAATGTCAAATCGGACTCAGTTTCACCCACTGAGTCCTATTACGACCAATTAGACTCGTTAAGGAGACACAAACCCATTATACCCACTAAGCCCAAAATGAACCAATAGTGAAACATTACGGACCACTATGACTAAACCTCAATTAGAGCCAATAAGGTCAAATCGGACTCATTATGGCCCACTTAGTCTAATTAAGAACAATGTGACTCCTTAAGGAGACACAAATCCATTATAGCCACCAAGATCAAAATGAACCACTAACGAAGCATTACGGACCACTATGACCCGTTATACTTCAATTAGAGGCAATAAGGTCAAATTGGACTCATTGTGACCGACATAGTCGTATTACGAACAATTAGACTCGTTAAGGGGACACAAACCTATTATACTCACTAAGACCAAAATGAACCAATTATGAGCCATTTCGGACCACTAAGATCCGTTATAAGTCAAGTAGAGCAAAAAACTTCAAATCAGACTCATTATACCCACTAAGACCAAGTTGAACTAATTAGGAGCCATTACGGACGCCTTAGACGTTATTCCTCATTTCGGGCCAATAAGTTCAAATCAGGCTCATTTTGACCCACTTAGTCCCATTACGACCAATCAGACTCATTAAGGAGACAAAAACCCATTATACCCATTAAGACCAAAATGAACTAATAGCGAAGCATTTAAGATCTCCATGACTCGTTATACCTCTATTAGAGCCCATAAAGTCCAATCGGGCTCATTATGACCCACTTAGTCAAATTACGAACAATGAGACTTGGTAAGAAGACACAAAACCATTATACCCACTAAGACCAAAATGAACCAAAAACGAAGCATTATAGACAACTATGATTCGTTATACCTCAATTAGAGCCAATAAAGTTAAATCGGACTCATGATGGCCCACTTAGTCCTATTATTACCAATTAGACTCGGTAAGGAGACACAAACCTATTATACCCACTAAGACGAAAATGAACCAATTATGATCCATTACGGATCAAATAGACCCGTTTTATCTCAATTGGAGCCGATAAGGTTAAATCAGACTCATTATGACCCACTTTGTCCCATTACGACCAATCATACCCACAAAGACCAAAATGACCCAATAGCTGCAGCATTTCAAACCACTATGACCCGTTAAAGCTCAATTAGAGCCATTAAAGCAAATCAGACTCTTTTAGACCCATTTAGTCCTAGTACGAAGAATAAGACTCGTTAGGGAGACACAAACCAATTATACACACTAAGACCAAAATGATCCAATAACGAGCATTACAGATAACTACGACCCGTTATACCTCAATTGGAGCAAATAAGGTCAAATCGGACTCATTATGACCCACATAGTCCCATTACGACTAATTAGACTCGTTATGGAGACACAAACCCATTATATGCACTAAGACTAAGATGAACCAGTTACGAGTCACAACATACCACTTGGACCTGTTATACCTTATTTAGAGCCAATAAGGTCAAATTAGGCTCATTTTGACCCACTTAGTCTCATCACGACCAATCATACTTAATAAGGAGACGTAAACCCATTATATCCAATAAGACCAAAACGAACCAATACCGAAGCAATACAAACCATTATGGCCCGTTATACCTCAAATAAAGCCACTAAGGTCAAATAGGACTCATTACGACCCACTTAGTCTAATTATGTACGATGAGACTTGTTAAGGAGACACAAATCGCTTACACCCACTAAGACTTGGATGAACCAATAGCAAAGCATTACGGACCACTATTGACCCATTATGCCTCCGTTAGAGCGAACAATGTCAAATCGGACTCAGTTTCACCCACTGAGTCCTATTACGACCAATTAGACTCGTTAAGGAGACACAAACCCATTATACCCACTAAGCCCAAAATGAACCAATAGTGAAACATTACGGACCACTATGACTAAACCTCAATTAGAGCCAATAAGATCAAATCGGACTCATTATGGCCCACTTAGTCTAATTAAGAACAATGTGACTCCTTAAGGAGACACAAATCCATTATAGCCACCAAGATCAAAATGAACCACTAACGAAGCATTACGGACCACTATGACCCGTTATACTTCAATTAGAGGCAATAAGGTCAAATCGGACTCATTGTGACCCACATAGTCGTATTACGAACAATTAGACTCGTTAAGGGGACACAAACCTATTATACTCACTAAGACCAAAATGAACCAATTATGAGCCATTACGGACCACTAAGATCCGTTATAAGTCAAGTAGAGCAAAAAACTTCAAATCAGACTCATTATACCCACTAAGACCAAGTTGAACCAATTACGAGCCATTACGGACGCCTTAGACGTTATTCCTCATTTAGGGCCAATAACTTCAAATCAGGCTCATTTTGACCCACTTAGTCCCATTACGACCAATCAGGCTCATTAAGGAGACAAAAACCCATTATACCCATTAAGACCAAAATGAACTAATAGCGAAGCATTTAAGATCTCCATGACTCGTTATACCTCTATTAGAGCCCATAAAGTCCAATCGGGCTCATTACAACCCACTTAGTCAAATTACGAACAATGAGACTTGGTAAGAAGACACAAAAACCATTATACCCACTAAGACCAAAATGAACCAAAAACGAAGCATTATAGACAACTATGATTCGTTATACCTCAATTAGAGCCAATAAAGTTAAATCGGACTCATGATGGCCCACTTAGTCCTATTATTACCAATTAGACATAAGGAGACACTAACCCATTATACCCACTAAGACGAAAATGAACCAATTATGATCCATTACGGATCAAATAGACCCGTTTTATCTCAATTAGAGCCAATAAGGTTAAATCAGACTCATTATGACCCACTTTGTCCCATTACGACCAATCATACCCACAAAGACCAAAATGACCCAATAGCTGCAGCATTTCGAACCACTATGACCCGTTATAGCTCAATTAGAGCCATTAAAGCAAATCAGACTCTTTTAGACCCATTTAGTCCTAGTACGAAGAATAAGACTCGTTAGGGAGACACAAACCAATTATACACACTAAGACCAAAATGATCCAATAACGAGCATTACAGATAACTACGACCCGTTATACCTCAATTGGAGCAAATAAGGTCAAATCGGACTCATTATGACCCACATAGTCCCATTACGACTAATTAGACTCGTTATGGAGACACAAACCCATTATATGCACTAAGACTAAGATGAACCAGTTACGAGTCACAACATACCACTTGGACCTGTTATACCTTATTTAGAGCCAATAAGGTCAAATTAGGCTCATTTTGACCCACTTAGTCTCATCACGACCAATCAGACTTAATAAGGAGACGTAAACGCATTATATCCAATAAGACCAAAATGAACCATTACCGAAGCAATACAGACCATTATGGCCCGTTATACCTCAAATAAAGCCACTAAGGTCAAATAGGACTCATTACGACCCACTTAGTCTAATTATGTACGATGAGACTTGTTAAGGAGACACAAATCCCTTACACACACTAAGACTTGGATGAACCAATAGCGAAGCATTACGGACCACTATGACCCATTATGCCTCCGTTAGAGCGAACAATGTCAAATCGGACTCAGTTTCACCCACTGAGTCCTATTACGACCAATTAGACTCGTTAAGGAGACACAAACCCATTATACCCACTAAGCCCAAAATGAACCAATAGTGAAACATTACGGACCACTATGACTAAACCTCAATTAGAGCCAATAAGGTCAAATCGGACTCATTATGGCCCACTTAGTCTAATTAAGAACAATGTGACTCCTTAAGGAGACACAAATCCATTATAGCCACCAAGATCAAAATGAACCACTAACGAAGCATTACGGACCACTATGACCCGTTATACTTCAATTAGAGGCAATAAGGTCAAATCGGACTCATTGTGACCCACATAGTCGTATTACGAACAATTAGACTCGTTAAGGGGACACAAACCTATTATACTCACTAAGACCAAAATGAACCAATTATGAGCCATTACGGACCACTAAGATCCGTTATAAGTCAAGTAGAGCAAAAAACTTCAAATCAGACTCATTATACCCACTAAGACCAAGTTGAACCAATTACGAGCCATTACGGACGCCTTAGACGTTATTCCTCATTTAGGGCCAATAACTTCAAATCAGGCTCATTTTGACCCACTTAGTCCCATTACGACCAATCAGGCTCATTAAGGAGACAAAAACCCATTATACCCATTAAGACCAAAATGAACTAATAGCGAAGCATTTAAGATCTCCATGACTCGTTATACATCTATTAGAGCCCATAAAGTCCAATCGGGCTCATTACAACCCACTTAGTCAAATTACGAACAATGAGACTTGGTAAGAAGACACAAAACCATTATACCCACTAAGACCAAAATGAACCAAAAACGAAGCATTATAGACAACTATGATTCGTTATACCTCAATTAGAGCCAATAAAGTTAAATCGGACTCATGATGGCCCACTTAGTCCTATTATTACCAATTAGACATAAGGAGACACTAACCCATTATACCCACTAAGACGAAAATGAACCAATTATGATCCATTACGGATCAAATAGACCCGTTTTATCTCAATTAGAGCCAATAAGGTTAAATCAGACTCATTATGACCCACTTTGTCCCATTACGACCAATCATACCCACAAAGACCAAAATGACCCAATAGCTGCAGCATTTCGAACCACTATGACCCGTTATAGCTCAATTAGAGCCATTAAAGCAAATCAGACTCTTTTAGACCCATTTAGTCCTAGTACGAAGAATAAGACTCGTTAGGGAGACACAAACCAATTATACACACTAAGACCAAAATGATCCAATAACGAGCATTACAGATAACTACGACCCGTTATACCTCAATTGGAGCAAATAAGGTCAAATCGGACTCATTATGACCCACATAGTCCCATTACGACTAATTAGACTCGTTATGGAGACACAAACCCATTATATGCACTAAGACTAAGATGAACCAGTTACGAGTCACAACATACCACTTGGACCTGTTATACCTTATTTAGAGCCAATAAGGTCAAATTAGGCTCATTTTGACCCACTTAGTCTCATCACGACCAATCAGACTTAATAAGGAGACGTAAACGCATTATATCCAATAAGACCAAAATGAACCATTACCGAAGCAATACAGACCATTATGGCCCGTTATACCTCAAATAAAGCCACTAAGGTCAAATAGGACTCATTACGACCCACTTAGTCTAATTATGTACGATGAGACTTGTTAAGGAGACACAAATCCCTTACACACACTAAGACTTGGATGAACCAATAGCGAAGCATTACGGACCACTATGACCCATTATGCCTCCGTTAGAGCGAACAATGTCAAATCGGACTCAGTTTCACCCACTGAGTCCTATTACGACCAATTAGACTCGTTAAGGAGACACAAACCCATTATACCCACTAAGCCCAAAATGAACCAATAGTGAAACATTACGGACCACTATGACTAAACCTCAATTAGAGCCAATAAGGTCAAATCGGACTCATTATGGCCCACTTAGTCTAATTAAGAACAATGTGACTCCTTAAGGAGACACAAATCCATTATAGCCACCAAGATCAAAATGAACCACTAACGAAGCATTACGGACCACTATGACCCGTTATACTTCAATTAGAGGCAATAAGGTCAAATCGGACTCATTGTGACCCACATAGTCGTATTACGAACAATTAGACTCGTTAAGGGGACACAAACCTATTATACTCACTAAGACCAAAATGAACCAATTATGAGCCATTACGGACCACTAAGATCCGTTATAAGTCAAGTAGAGCAAAAAACTTCAAATCAGACTCATTATACCCACTAGGACCAAGTTGAACCAATTACGAGCCATTACGGACGCCTTAGACGTTATTCCTCATTTAGGGCCAATAACTTCAAATCAGGCTCATTTTGACCCACTTAGTCCCATTACGACCAATCAGGCTCATTAAGGAGACAAAAACCCATTATACCCATTAAGACCAAAATGAACTAATAGCGAAGCATTTAAGATCTCCATGACTCGTTATACCTCTATTAGAGCCCATAAAGTCCAATCGGGCTCATTACAACCCACTTAGTCAAATTACGAACAATGAGACTTGGTAAGAAGACACAAAACCATTATACCCACTAAGACCAAAATGAACCAAAAACGAAGCATTATAGACAACTATGATTCGTTATAACTCAATTAGAGCCAATAAAGTTAAATCGGACTCATTATGGCCCACTTAGTCCTATTATTACCAATTAGACTCGGTAAGGAGACACAAACCCATTATACCCACTAAGACGAAAATGAACCAATTATGATCCATTACGGATCAAATAGACCCGTTTCATCTCAATTAGAGCCAATAAGGTTAAATCAGACTCATTATGACCCACTTTGTCCCATTACGACCAATCATACCCACAAAGACCAAAATGACCCAATAGCTGCAGCATTTCGAACCACTATGACCCGTTATAGCTCAATTAGAGCCATTAAAGTCAAATCAGACTCTTTTAGACCCATTTAGTCCTAGTACAAAGAATAAGACTCATTAGGGAGACACAAACCAATTATACACACTAAGACCAAAATGATCCAATAACGAGCATTACAGATAACTACGACCCGTTATACCTCAATTGGAGCCAATAAGGTCAAATCGGACTCATTATGACCCACATAGTCCCATTACGACTAATTAGACTCGTTATGGAGACACAAACCCATTATATGCACTAAGACTAAGATGAACCAGTTACGAGTCACAACATACCACTTGGACCTGTTATACCTTATTTAGAGCCAATAAGGTCAAATTAGGCTCATTTTGACCCACTTAGTCTCATCACGACCAATCATACTTAATAAGGAGACGTAAACCCATTATATCCAATAAGACCAAAACGAACCAATACCGAAGCAATACAAACCATTATGGCCCGTTATTCCTCAAATAAAGCCACTAAGGTCAAATAGGACTCATTACGACCCACTTAGTCTAATTATGTACGATGAGACTTGTTAAGGAGACACAAATCCCTTACACCCACTAAGACTTGGATGAACCAATAGCAAAGGATTACGGACCACTATTGACCCATTATGCCTCCGTTAGAGCGAACAATGTCAAATCGGACTCAGTTTCACCCACTGAGTCCTATTACGACCAATTAGACTCGTTAAGGAGACACAAACCCATTATACCCACTAAGCCCAAAATGAACCAATAGTGAAACATTACGGACCACTATGACTAAACCTCAATTAGAGCCAATAAGGTCAAATCGGACTCATTATGGCCCACTTAGTCTAATTAAGAACAATGTGACTCCTTAAGGAGACACAAATCCATTATAGCCACCAAGATCAAAATGAACCACTAACGAAGCATTACGGACCACTATGACCCGTTATACTTCAATTAGAGGCAATAAGGTCAAATCGGACTCATTGTGACCCACATAGTCGTATTACGAACAATTAGACTCGTTAAGGGGACACAAACCTATTATACTCACTAAGACCAAAATGAACCAATTATGAGCCATTACGGACCACTAAGATCCGTTATAAGTCAAGTAGAGCAAAAAACTTCAAATCAGACTCATTATACCCACTAGGACCAAGTTGAACCAATTACGAGCCATTACGGACGCCTTAGACGTTATTCCTCATTTAGGGCCAATAACTTCAAATCAGGCTCATTTTGACCCACTTAGTCCCATTACGACCAATCAGGCTCATTAAGGAGACAAAAACCCATTATACCCATTAAGACCAAAATGAACTAATAGCGAAGCATTTAAGATCTCCATGACTCGTTATACCTCTATTAGAGCCCATAAAGTCCAATCGGGCTCATTACAACCCACTTAGTCAAATTACGAACAATGAGACTTGGTAAGAAGACACAAAACCATTATACCCACTAAGACCAAAATGAACCAAAAACGAAGCATTATAGACAACTATGATTCGTTATAACTCAATTAGAGCCAATAAAGTTAAATCGGACTCATTATGGCCCACTTAGTCCTATTATTACCAATTAGACTCGGTAAGGAGACACAAACCCATTATACCCACTAAGACGAAAATGAACCAATTATGATCCATTACGGATCAAATAGACCCGTTTCATCTCAATTAGAGCCAATAAGGTTAAATCAGACTCATTATGACCCACTTTGTCCCATTACGACCAATCATACCCACAAAGACCAAAATGACCCAATAGCTGCAGCATTTCGAACCACTATGACCCGTTATAGCTCAATTAGAGCCATTAAAGTCAAATCAGACTCTTTTAGACCCATTTAGTCCTAGTACAAAGAATAAGACTCATTAGGGAGACACAAACCAATTATACACACTAAGACCAAAATGATCCAATAACGAGCATTACAGATAACTACGACCCGTTATACCTCAATTGGAGCCAATAAGGTCAAATCGGACTCATTATGACCCACATAGTCCCATTACGACTAATTAGACTCGTTATGGAGACACAAACCCATTATATGCACTAAGACTAAGATGAACCAGTTACGAGTCACAACATACCACTTGGACCTGTTATACCTTATTTAGAGCCAATAAGGTCAAATTAGGCTCATTTTGACCCACTTAGTCTCATCACGACCAATCATACTTAATAAGGAGACGTAAACCCATTATATCCAATAAGACCAAAACGAACCAATACCGAAGCAATACAAACCATTATGGCCCGTTATTCCTCAAATAAAGCCACTAAGGTCAAATAGGACTCATTACGACCCACTTAGTCTAATTATGTACGATGAGACTTGTTAAGGAGACACAAATCCCTTACACCCACTAAGACTTGGATGAACCAATAGCAAAGGATTACGGACCACTATTGACCCATTATGCCTCCGTTAGAGCGAACAATGTCAAATCGGACTCAGTTTCACCCACTGAGTCCTATTACGACCAATTAGACTCGTTAAGGAGACACAAACCCATTATACCCACTAAGCCCAAAATGAACCAATAGTGAAACATTACGGACCACTATGACTAAACCTCAATTAGAGCCAATAAGGTCAAATCGGACTCATTATGGCCCACTTAGTCTAATTAAGAACAATGTGACTCCTTAAGGAGACACAAATCCATTATAGCCACCAAGATCAAAATGAACCACTAACGAAGCATTACGGACCACTATGACCCGTTATACTTCAATTAGAGGCAATAAGGTCAAATCGGACTCATTGTGACCCACATAGTCGTATTACGAACAATTAGACTCGTTAAGGGGACACAAACCTATTATACTCACTAAGACCAAAATGAACCAATTATGAGCCATTACGGACCACTAAGATCCGTTATAAGTCAAGTAGAGCAAAAAACTTCAAATCAGACTCATTATACCCACTAAGACCAAGTTGAACCAATTACGAGCCATTACGGACGCCTTAGACGTTATTCCTCATTTAGGGCCAATAACTTCAAATCAGGCTCATTTTGACCCACTTAGTCCCATTACGACCAATCAGGCTCATTAAGGAGACAAAAACCCATTATACCCATTAAGACCAAAATGAACTAATAGCGAAGCATTTAAGATCTCCAAGACTCGTTATACCTCTATTAGAGCCCATAAAGTCCAATCGGGCTCATTATAACCCACTTAGTCAAATTACGAACAATGAGACTTGGTAAAAAGACACAAAACCATTATACTCACTAAGACCAAAATGAACCAAAAACGAAGCATTATAGACAACTGTGATTCGTTATACCTCAATTAGAGCCAATAAAGTTAAATCGGACTCATGATGGCCCACTTAGTCCTATTATTACCAATTAGACATAAGGAGACACAAACCCATTATACCCACTAAGACGAAAATGAACCGATTATGATCCATTACGAATCAAATAGACCCGTTTTATCTCAATTAGATCCAATAGGTTAAATCAGACTCACTATGACCCACTTTGTCCCATTACGACCAATCATACCCACAAAGACCAAAATGACCCAATTGCTGCCGCATTTCGAACCACTATGACCCGTTATAGCTCAATTAGAGCCATTAAAGCAAATCAGACTCTTTTAGACCCATTTAGTCCTAGTACGAAGAATAAGACTCGTTAGGGAGACACAAACCAATTATACACACTAAGACCAAAATGATCCAATAACGAGCATTACAGATAACTACGACCCGTTATACCTCAATTGGAGCCAATAAGGTCAAATCGGACTCATTATGACCCACATAGTCCCATTACGACTAATTAGACTCGTTATGGAGACACAAAACCATTATATGCACTAAGACTAAGGTGAACCAGTTACGAGTCACAACATACCACTTGGACCTGTTATACCTTATTTAGAGCCAATAAGGTCAAAATTAGGCTCATTTTGACCCACTTAGTCTCATCACGACCAATCAGACTTAATAAGGAGACGTAAACGCATTATATCCAATAAGACCAAAATGAACCAATACCGAAGCAATACAGACCATTATGGCCCGTTATACCTCAAATAAAGCCACTAAGGTCAAATAGGACTCATTACGACCCACTTAGTCTAATTATGTACGATGAGACTTGTTAAGGAGACACAAATCCCTTACACCCACTAAGACTTGGATGAACCAATAGCGAAGCATTACGGACCACTATGACCCATTATGCCTCCGTTAGAGCGAACAATGTCAAATCGGACTCAGTTTCACCCACTGAGTCCTATTACGAACAATTAGACTCGTTAAGGAGACACAAACCCATTATACCCACTAAGCCCAAAATGAACCAATAGTGAAACATTACGGACCACTATGACTAAACCTCAATTAGAGCCAATAAGGTCAAATCGGACTCATTATGGCCCACTTAGTCTAATTAAGAACAATGTGACTCCTTAAGGAGACACAGATCCATTATAGCCACCAAGATCAAAATGAACCACTAACGAAGCATTACGGACCACTATGACCCGTTATACTTCAATTAGAGGCAATAAGGTCAAATCGGACTCATTGTGACCCACATAGTCGTATTACGAACAATTAGACTCGTTAAGGGGACACAAACCTATTATACTCACTAAGACCAAAATGAACCAATTATGAGCCATTACGGACCACTAAGATCCGTTATAAGTCAAGTAGAGCAAAAAACTTCAAATCAGACTCATTATACCCACTAGGACCAAGTTGAACCAATTACGAGCCATTACGGACGCCTTAGACGTTATTCCTCATTTAGGGCCAATAACTTCAAATCAGGCTCATTTTGACCCACTTAGTCCCATTACGACCAATCAGGCTCATTAAGGAGACAAAAACCCATTATACCCATTAAGACCAAAATGAACTAATAGCGAAGCATTTAAGATCTCCATGACTCGTTATACCTCTATTAGAGCCCATAAAGTCCAATCGGGCTCATTACAACCCACTTAGTCAAATTACGAACAATGAGACTTGGTAAGAAGAAACAAAACCATTATACCCACTAAGACCAAAATGAACCAAAAACGAAGCATTATAGACAACTATGATTCGTTATAACTCAATTAGAGCCAATAAAGTTAAATCGGACTCATTATGGCCCACTTAGTCCTATTATTACCAATTAGACTCGGTAAGGAGACACAAACCCATTATACCCACTAAGACGAAAATGAACCAATTATGATCCATTACGGATCAAATAGACCCGTTTCATCTCAATTAGAGCCAATAAGGTTAAATCAGACTCATTATGACCCACTTTGTCCCATTACGACCAATCATACCCACAAAGACCAAAATGACCCAATAGCTGCAGCATTTCGAACCACTATGACCCGTTATAGCTCAATTAGAGCCATTAAAGTCAAATCAGACTCTTTTAGACCCATTTAGTCCTAGTACAAAGAATAAGACTCATTAGGGAGACACAAACCAATTATACACACTAAGACCAAAATGATCCAATAACGAGCATTACAGATAACTACGACCCGTTATACCTCAATTGGAGCCAATAAGGTCAAATCGGACTCATTATGACCCACATAGTCCCATTACGACTAATTAGACTCGTTATGGAGACACAAACCCATTATATGCACTAAGACTAAGATGAACCAATTACGAGTCACAACATACCACTTGGACCTGTTATACCTTATTTAGAGCCAATAAGGTCAAATTAGGCTCATTTTGACCCACTTAGTCTCATCACGACCAATCATACTTAATAAGGAGACGTAAACCCATTATATTCAATAAGACCAAAACGAACCAATACCGAAGCAATACAAACCATTATGGCCCGTTATACCTCAAATAAAGCCACTAAGGTCAAATAGGACTCATTACGACCCACTTAGTCTAATTATGTACGATGAGACTTGTTAAGGAGACACAAATCCCTTACACCCACTAAGACTTGGATGAACCAATAGCAAAGGATTACGGACCACTATTGACCCATTATGCCTCCGTTAGAGCGAACAATGTCAAATCGGACTCAGTTTCACCCACTGAGTCCTATTACGACCAATTAGACTCGTTAAGGAGACACAAACCCATTATACCCACTAAGCCCAAAATGAACCAATAGTGAAACATTACGGACCACTATGACTAAACCTCAATTAGAGCCAATAAGGTCAAATCGGACTCATTATGGCCCACTTAGTCTAATTAAGAACAATGTGACTCCTTAAGGAGACACAAATCCATTATAGCCACCAAGATCAAAATGAACCACTAACGAAGCATTACGGACCACTATGACCCGTTATACTTCAATTAGAGGCAATAAGGTCAAATCGGACTCATTGTGACCCACATAGTCGTATTACGAACAATTAGACTCGTTAAGGGGACACAAACCTATTATACTCACTAAGACCAAAATGAACCAATTATGAGCCATTACGGACCACTAAGATCCGTTATAAGTCAAGTAGAGCAAAAAACTTCAAATCAGACTCATTATACCCACTAAGACCAAGTTGAACCAATTACGAGCCATTACGGACGCCTTAGACGTTATTCCTCATTTAGGGCCAATAACTTCAAATCAGGCTCATTTTGACCCACTTAGTCCCATTACGACCAATCAGGCTCATTAAGGAGACAAAAACCCATTATACCCATTAAGACCAAAATGAACTAATAGCGAAGCATTTAAGATCTCCAAGACTCGTTATACCTCTATTAGAGCCCATAAAGTCCAATCGGGCTCATTATAACCCACTTAGTCAAATTACGAACAATGAGACTTGGTAAAAAGACACAAAACCATTATACTCACTAAGACCAAAATGAACCAAAAACGAAGCATTATAGACAACTGTGATTCGTTATACCTCAATTAGAGCCAATAAAGTTAAATCGGACTCATGATGGCCCACTTAGTCCTATTATTACCAATTAGACATAAGGAGACACAAACCCATTATACCCACTAAGACGAAAATGAACCGATTATGATCCATTACGAATCAAATAGACCCGTTTTATCTCAATTAGAGCCAATAAGGTTAAATCAGACTCACTATGACCCACTTTGTCCCATTACGACCAATCATACCCACAAAGACCAAAATGACCCAATTGCTGCCGCATTTCGAACCACTATGACCCGTTATAGCTCAATTAGAGCCATTAAAGCAAATCAGACTCTTTTAGACCCATTTAGTCCTAGTACGAAGAATAAGACTCGTTAGGGAGACACAAACCAATTATACACACTAAGACCAAAATGATCCAATAACGAGCATTACAGATAACTACGACCCGTTATACCTCAATTGGAGCCAATAAGGTCAAATCGGACTCATTATGACCCACATAGTCCCATTACGACTAATTAGACTCGTTATGGAGACACAAACCCATTATATGCACTAAGACTAAGATGAACCAATTACGAGTCACAACATACCACTTGGACCTGTTATACCTTATTTAGAGCCAATAAGGTCAAATTAGGCTCATTTTGACCCACTTAGTCTCATCACGACCAATCATACTTAATAAGGAGACGTAAACCCATTATATTCAATAAGACCAAAACGAACCAATACCGAAGCAATACAAACCATTATGGCCCGTTATACCTCAAATAAAGCCACTAAGGTCAAATAGGACTCATTACGACCCACTTAGTCTAATTATGTACGATGAGACTTGTTAAGGAGACACAAATCCCTTACACCCACTAAGACTTGGATGAACCAATAGCAAAGGATTACGGACCACTATTGACCCATTATGCCTCCGTTAGAGCGAACAATGTCAAATCGGACTCAGTTTCACCCACTGAGTCCTATTACGACCAATTAGACTCGTTAAGGAGACACAAACCCATTATACCCACTAAGCCCAAAATGAACCAATAGTGAAACATTACGGACCACTATGACTAAACCTCAATTAGAGCCAATAAGGTCAAATCGGACTCATTATGGCCCACTTAGTCTAATTAAGAACAATGTGACTCCTTAAGGAGACACAAATCCATTATAGCCACCAAGATCAAAATGAACCACTAACGAAGCATTACGGACCACTATGACCCGTTATACTTCAATTAGAGGCAATAAGGTCAAATCGGACTCATTGTGACCCACATAGTCGTATTACGAACAATTAGACTCGTTAAGGGGACACAAACCTATTATACTCACTAAGACCAAAATGAACCAATTATGAGCCATTACGGACCACTAAGATCCGTTATAAGTCAAGTAGAGCAAAAAACTTCAAATCAGACTCATTATACCCACTAAGACCAAGTTGAACCAATTACGAGCCATTACGGACGCCTTAGACGTTATTCCTCATTTAGGGCCAATAACTTCAAATCAGGCTCATTTTGACCCACTTAGTCCCATTACGACCAATCAGGCTCATTAAGGAGACAAAAACCCATTATACCCATTAAGACCAAAATGAACTAATAGCGAAGCATTTAAGATCTCCAAGACTCGTTATACCTCTATTAGAGCCCATAAAGTCCAATCGGGCTCATTATAACCCACTTAGTCAAATTACGAACAATGAGACTTGGTAAAAAGACACAAAACCATTATACTCACTAAGACCAAAATGAACCAAAAACGAAGCATTATAGACAACTGTGATTCGTTATACCTCAATTAGAGCCAATAAAGTTAAATCGGACTCATGATGGCCCACTTAGTCCTATTATTACCAATTAGACATAAGGAGACACAAACCCATTATACCCACTAAGACGAAAATGAACCGATTATGATCCATTACGAATCAAATAGACCCGTTTTATCTCAATTAGAGCCAATAAGGTTAAATCAGACTCACTATGACCCACTTTGTCCCATTACGACCAATCATACCCACAAAGACCAAAATGACCCAATTGCTGCCGCATTTCGAACCACTATGACCCGTTATAGCTCAATTAGAGCCATTAAAGCAAATCAGACTCTTTTAGACCCATTTAGTCCTAGTACGAAGAATAAGACTCGTTAGGGAGACACAAACCAATTATACACACTAAGACCAAAATGATCCAATAACGAGCATTACAGATAACTACGACCCGTTATACCTCAATTGGAGCCAATAAGGTCAAATCGGACTCATTATGACCCACATAGTCCCATTACGACTAATTAGACTCGTTATGGAGACACAAAACCATTATATGCACTAAGACTAAGGTGAACCAGTTACGAGTCACAACATACCACTTGGACCTGTTATACCTTATTTAGAGCCAATAAGGTCAAATTAGGCTCATTTTGACCCACTTAGTCTCATCACGACCAATCAGACTTAATAAGGAGACGTAAACCCATTATATCCAATAAGACCAAAATGAACCAATACCGAAGCAATACAGACCATTATGGCCCGTTATACCTCAAATAAAGCCACTAAGGTCAAATAGGACTCATTACGACCCACTTAGTCTAATTATGTACGATGAGACTTGTTAAGGAGACACAAATCCCTTACACCCACTAAGACCCAAATGAACCAATAGCGAAGCATTACGGACCACTATGACCCATTATGCCTCCGTTAGAGCGAACAATGTCAAATCGGACTCAGTTTCACCCACTGAGTCCTATTACGACCAATTAGACTCGTTAAGGAGACACAAACCCATTATACCCACTAAGCCCAAAATGAACCAATAGTGAAACATTATGGACCACTATGACTAAACCTCAATTAGAGCCAATAAGGTCAAATCGGACTCATTATGGCCCACTTAGTCTAATTAAGAACAATGTGACTCCTTAAGGAGACACAAATCCATTATAGCCACCAAGATCAAAATGAACCACTAACGAAGCATTACGGACCACTATGACCCGTTATACTTCAATTAGAGGCAATAAGGTCAAATCGGACTCATTGTGACCCACATAGTCGTATTACGAACAATTAGACTCGTTAAGGGGACACAAACCTATTTATACTCACTAAGACCAAAATGAACCAATTATGAGCCATTACGGACCACTAAGATCCATTATAAGTCAAGTAGAGCAAAAAACTTCAAATCAGACTCATTATACCCACTAAGACCAAGTTGAACCAATTAGGAGCCATTACGGACGCCTTAGACGTTATTCCTCATTTAGGGCCAATAACTTCAAATCAGGCTCATTTTGACCCACTTAGTCCCATTACGACCAATCAGGCTCATTAAGGAGACAAAAACCCATTATACCCATTAAGACCAAAATGAAGTAATAGCGAAGCATTTAAGATCTCCATGACTCGTTATACCTCTATTAGAGCCCATAAAGTCCAATCGGGCTCATTATGACCCACTTAGTCAAATTACGAACAATGAGACTTGGTAAGAAGACACAAAACCATTATACCCACTAAGACCAAAATGAACCAAAAACGATGCATTATAGACAACTATGATTCGTTATACCTCAATTAGAGCCAATAAAGTTAAATCGGACTCATTATGGCCCACTTAGTCCTATTATTACCAATTAGACTCGGTAAGGAGACACAAACCCATTATACCCACTATGACGAAAATGAACCAATTATGATCCATTACGGATCAAATAGACCCGTTTTATCTCAATTAGAGCCAATAAGGTTAAATCAGACTCATTATGACCCACTTTGTCCCATTACGACCAATCATACCCACAAAGACCAAAATGACCCAATAGCTGCAGCATTTCGAACCACTATGACCCGTTATAGCTCAATTGGAGCCATTAAAGTCAAATCAGACTCTTTTAGACCTATTTAGTCCTAGTACGAAGAATAAGACTCGTTAGGGAGACACAAACCAATTATACACACTAAGACCAAAATGATCCAATAACGAGCATTACAGATAACTACGACCCGTTATACCTCAATTGGAGCCAATAAGGTCAAATCGGACTCATTATGACCCACATAGACCCATTACGACTAATTAGACTCGTTATGGAGACACAAACCCATTATATGCACTAAGACTAAGATGAACCAGTTACGAGTCACAACATACCACTTGGACCTGTTATACCTTATTTAGAGCGAATAAGGTCAAATTAGGCTCATTTTGACCCACTTAGTCTCATCACGACCAATCAGACTTAATAAGGAGACGTAAACCCATTATATCCAATAAGACCAAAATGAACCAATACCGAAGCAATACAGACCATTATGGCCCGTTATACCTCAAATAAAGCCACTAAGGTCAAATAGGACTCATTACGACCCACTTAGTCTAATTATGTACGATGAGACTTGTTAAGGAGACACAAATCCCTTACACCCACTAAGACCCAAATGAACCAATAGCGAAGCATTACGGACCACTATGACCCATTATGCCTCCGTTAGAGCGAACAATGTCAAATCGGACTCAGTTTCACCCACTGAGTCCTATTACGACCAATTAGACTCGTTAAGGAGACACAAACCCATTATACCCACTAAGCCCAAAATGAACCAATAGTGAAACATTACGAACCACTATGACTAAACCTCAATTAGAGCCAATAAGGTCAAATCGGACTCATTATGGCCCACTTAGTCTAATTAAGAACAATGTGACTCCTTAAGGAGACACAATCCATTATAGCCACCAAGATCAAAATGAACCACTAACTAAGCATTACGGACCACTATGACCCGTTATACTTCAATTAGAGGCAATAAGGTCAAATCGGACTCATTGTGACCCACATGGTCGTATTACGAATAATTAGACTCGTTATGGGGACACAAACCTATTATACTCACTAAGACCAAAATGAACCAATTATGAGCCATTACGGACCACTAAGATCCGTTATAAGTCAAGTAAAGCAAAAAACTTCAAATCAGACTCATTATACCCACTAAGACCAAGTTGAACCAATTAGGAGCCATTACGGACGCCTTAGACGTTATTCCTCATTTAGGCAAATAAGTTCAAATCAGGCTCATTTTGACCCACTTAGTCCCATTACGACCAATCAGGCTCATTAAGGAGACAAAAACCCATTATACCCATTAAGACCAAAATGAACTAATAGCGAAACATTTAAGATCTCCATGACTCGTTATACCTCTATTAGAGCCCATAAAGTCCAATCGGTCTCATTATGACCCACTTAGTCAAATTACGAACAATGAGACTTGGTAAGAAGACACAAAACCATTATACCCACTAGGACCAAAATGAACCAAAAACGAAGCATTATAGACAACTATGATTCGTTAAATCGGACTCATATGGCCCACTTAGTCCTATTATTACCAATTAGACTCGGTAAGGAGACACAAACCCATTATACCCACTAAGACGAAAATGAACCAATTATGATCCATTACGGATCAAATAGACCCGTTTTATCTCAATTAGAGCCAATAAGGTTAAATCAGACTCATTATGACCCACTTTGTCCCATTACGACCAATCATACCCACAAAGACCAAAATGACCCAATAGCTGCAGCATTTCGAACCACTATGACCCGTTATAGCTCAATTAGAGCCATTAAAGTCAAATCAGACTCTTTTAGACCCTTGTAGTCCTAGTACGAAGAATAAGACTCGTTAGGGAGACACAAACCAATTATACACACTAAGACCAAAATGATCCAATAACGAGCATTACAGATAACTACGACCCGTTATACCTCAATTGGAGCCAATAAGGTCAAATCGGACTCATTATGACCCACATAGACCCATTACGACTAATTAGACTCGTTATGGAGACACAAACCCATTATATGCACTAAGACTAAGATGAACCAGTTACGAGTCACAACATACCACTTGGACCTGTTATACCTTATTTAGAGCCAATAAGGTCAAATTAGGCTCATTTTGACCCACTTAGTCTCATCACGACCAATCAGACTTAATAAGGAGACGTAAACCCATTATATCCAATAAGACCAAAATGAACCAATACCGAAGCAATACATACCATTATGGCCCGTTATACCTCAAATAAAGCCACTAAGGTCAAATAGGACTCATTACGACCCACTTAGTCTAATTATGTACGATGAGACTTGTTAAGGAGACACAAATCCCTTACACCCACTAAGACCCAAATGAACCAATAGCGAAGCATTACGGACCACTATGACCCATTATGCCTCCGTTAGAGCGAACAATGTCAAATCGGACTCAGTTTCACCCACTGAGTCCTATTACGACCAATTAGACTCGTTAAGGAGACACAAACCCATTATACCCACTAAGCCCAAAATGAACCAATAGTGAAACATTATGGACCACTATGACTAAACCTCAATTAGAGCCAATAAGGTCAAATCGGACTCATTATGGCCCACTTAGTCTAATTAAGAACAATGTGACTCCTTAAGGAGACACAAATCCATTATAGCCACCAAGATCAAAATGAACCACTAACGAAGCATTACGGACCACTATGACCCGTTATACTTCAATTAGAGGCAATAAGGTCAAATCGGACTCATTGTGACCCACATAGTCGTATTACGAACAATTAGACTCGTTAAGGGGACACAAACCTATTTATACTCACTAAGACCAAAATGAACCAATTATGAGCCATTACGGACCACTAAGATCCATTATAAGTCAAGTAGAGCAAAAAACTTCAAATCAGACTCATTATACCCACTAAGACCAAGTTGAACCAATTAGGCGCCATTACGGACGCCTTAGACGTTATTCCTCATTTAGGGCCAATAAGTTCAAATCAGGCTCATTTTGACCCACTTAGTCCCATTACGACCAATCAGGCTCATTAAGGAGACAAAAACCCATTATACCCATTAAGACCAAAATGAACTAATAGCGAAGCATTTAAGATCTCCATGACTCGTTATACCTCTATTAGAGCCCATAAAGTCCAATCGGGCTCATTATGACCCACTTAGTCAAATTACGAACAATGAGACTTGGTAAGAAGACACAAAACCATTATACCCACTAAGACCAAAATGAACCAAAAACGAAGCATTATAGACAACTATGATTCGTTATACCTCAATTAGAGCCAATAAAGTTAAATCGGACTCATTATGGCCCACTTAGTCCTATTATTACCAATTAGACTCGGTAAGGAGACACAAACCCATTATACCCACTATGACGAAAATGAACCAATTATGATCCATTACGGATCAAATAGACCCGTTTTATCTCAATTAGAGCCAATAAGGTTAAATCAGACTCATTATGACCCACTTTGTCCCATTACGACCAATCATACCCACAAAGACCAAAATGACCCAATAGCTGCAGCATTTCGAACCACTATGACCCGTTATAGCTCAATTGGAGCCATTAAAGTCAAATCAGACTCTTTTAGACCTATTTAGTCCTAGTACGAAGAATAAGACTCGTTAGGGAGACACAAACCAATTATACACACTAAGACCAAAATGATCCAATAACGAGCATTACAGATAACTACGACCCGTTATACCTCAATTGGAGCCAATAAGGTCAAATCGGACTCATTATGACCCACATAGACCCATTACGACTAATTAGACTCGTTATGGAGACACAAACCCATTATATGCACTAAGACTAAGATGAACCAGTTACGAGTCACAACATACCACTTGGACCTGTTATACCTTATTTAGAGCCAATAAGGTCAAATTAGGCTCATTTTGACCCACTTAGTCTCATCACGACCAATCAGACTTAATAAGGAGACGTAAACCCATTATATCCAATAAGACCAAAATGAACCAATACCGAAGCAATACAGACCATTATGGCCCGTTATACCTCAAATAAAGCCACTAAGGTCAAATAGGACTCATTACGACCCACTTAGTCTAATTATGTACGATGAGACTTGTTAAGGAGACACAAATCCCTTACACCCACTAAGACCCAAATGTACCAATAGCGAAGCATTACGGACCACTATGACCCATTATGCCTCCGTTAGAGCGAACAATGTCAAATCGGACTCAGTTTCACCCACTGAGTCCTATTACGACCAATTAGACTCGTTAAGGAGACACAAACCCATTATACCCATTAAGCCCAAAATGAACCAATAGTGAAACATTACGAACCACTATGACTAAACCTCAATTAGAGCCAATAAGGTCAAATCGGACTCATTATGGCCCACTTAGTCTAATTAAGAACAATGTGACTCCTTAAGGAGACACAATCCATTATAGCCACCAAGATCAAAATGAACCACTAACGAAGCATTACGGACCACTATGACCCGTTATACTTCAATTAGAGGCAATAAGGTCAAATCGGACTCATTGTGACCCACATGGTCGTATTACGAACAATTAGACTCGTTATGGGGACACAAACCTATTATACTCACTAAGACCAAAATGAACCAATTATGAGCCATTACGGACCACTAAGATCCGTTATAAGTCAAGTAGAGCAAAAAACTTCAAATCAGACTCATTATACCCACTAAGACCAAGTTGAACCAATTAGGAGCCATTACGGACGCCTTAGACGTTATTCCTCATTTAGGCAAATAAGTTCAAATCAGGCTCCTTTTGACCCACTTAGTCCCATTACGACCAATCAGGCTCATTAAGGAGACAAAAACCCATTATACCCATTAAGACCAAAATGAACTAATAGCGAAACATTTAAGATCTCCATGACTCGTTATACCTCTATTAGAGCCCATAAAGTCCAATCGGTCTCATTATGACCCACTTAGTCAAATTACGAACAATGAGACTTGGTAAGAAGACACAAAACCATTATACCCACTAGGACCAAAATGAACCAAAAACGAAGCATTATAGACAACTATGATTCGTTAAATCGGAATCATATGGCCCACTTAGTCCTATTATTACCAATTAGACTCGGTAAGGAGACACAAACCCATTATACCCACTAAGACGAAAATGAACCAATTATGATCCATTACGGATCAAATAGACCCGTTTTATCTCAATTAGAGCCAATAAGGTTAAATCAGACTCATTATGACCCACTTTGTCCCATTACGACCAATCATACCCACAAAGACCAAAATGACCCAATAGCTGCAACATTTCGAACCACTATGACCCGTTATAGCTCAATTAGAGCCATTAAAGTCAAATCAGACTCTTTTAGACCCTTGTTGTCCTAGTACGAAGAATAAGACTCGTTAGGGAGACACAAACCAATTATACACACTAAGACCAAAATGATCCAATAACGAGCATTACAGATAACTACGACCCGTTATACCTCAATTGGAGCCAATAAGGTCAAATCGGACTCATTATGACCCACATAGACCCATTACGACTAATTAGACTCGTTATGGAGACACAAACCCATTATATGCACTAAGACTAAGATGAACCAGTTACGAGTCACAACATACCACTTGGACCTGTTATACCTTATTTAGAGCCAATAAGGTCAAATTAGGCTCATTTTGACCCACTTAGTCTCATCACGACCAATCAGACTTAATAAGGAGACGTAAACCCATTATATCCAATAAGACCAAAATGAACCAATACCGAAGCAATACAGACCATTATGGCCCGTTATACCTCAAATAAAGCCACTAAGGTCAAATAGGACTCATTACGACCCACTTAGTCTAATTATGTACGATGAGACTTGTTAAGGAGACACAAATCCCTTACACCCACTAAGACCCAAATGAACCAATAGCGAAGCATTACGGACCACTATGACCCATTATGCCTCCGTTAGAGCGAACAATGTCAAATCGGACTCAGTTTCACCCACTGAGTCCTATTACGACCAATTAGACTCGTTAAGGAGACACAAACCCATTATACCCACTAAGCCCAAAATGAACCAATAGTGAAACATTATGGACCACTATGACTAAACCTCAATTAGAGCCAATAAGGTCAAATCGGACTCATTATGGCCCACTTAGTTTAATTAAGAACAATGTGACTCCTTAAGGAGACACAAATCCATTATAGCCACCAAGATCAAAATGAACCACTAACGAAGCATTACGGACCACTATGACCCGTTATACTTCAATTAGAGGCAATAAGGTCAAATCGGACTCATTGTGACCCACATAGTCGTATTACGAACAATTAGACTCGTTAAGGGGACACAAACCTATTTATACTCACTAAGACCAAAATGAACCAATTATGAGCCATTACGGACCACTAAGATCCATTATAAGTCAAGTAGAGCAAAAAACTTCAAATCAGACTCATTATACCCACTAAGACCAAGTTGAACCAATTAGGAGCCATTACGGACGCCTTAGACGTTATTCCTCATTTAGGGCCAATAAGTTCAAATCAGGCTCATTTTGACCCACTTAGTCCCATTACGACCAATCAGGCTCATTAAGGAGACAAAAACCCATTATACCCATTAAGACCAAAATGAACTAATAGCGAAGCATTTAAGATCTCCATGACTCGTTATACCTCTATTAGAGCCCATAAAGTCCAATCGGGCTCATTATGACCCACTTAGTCAAATTACGAACAATGAGACTTGGTAAGAAGACACAAAACCATTATACCCACTAAGACCAAAATGAACCAAAAACGAAGCATTATAGACAACTATGATTCGTTATACCTCAATTAGAGCCAATAAAGTTAAATCGGACTCATTATGGCCCACTTAGTCCTATTATTACCAATTAGACTCGGTAAGGAGACACAAACCCATTATACCCACTATGACGAAAATGAACCAATTATGATCCATTACGGATCAAATAGACCCGTTTTATCTCAATTAGAGCCAATAAGGTTAAATCAAACTCATTATGACCCACTTTGTCCCATTACGACCAATCATACCCACAAAGACCAAAATGACCCAATAGCTGCAGCATTTCGAACCACTATGACCCGTTATAGCTCAATTGGAGCCATTAAAGTCAAATCAGACTCTTTTAGACCTATTTAGTCCTAGTACGAAGAATAAGACTCGTTAGGGAGACACAAACCAATTATACACACTAAGACCAAAATGATCCAATAACGAGCATTACAGATAACTACGACCCGTTATACCTCAATTGGAGCCAATAAGGTCAAATCGGACTCATTATGACCCACATAGACCCATTACGACTAATTAGACTCGTTATGGAGACACAAACCCATTATATGCACTAAGACTAAGATGAACCAGTTACGAGTCACAACATACCACTTGGACCTGTTATACCTTATTTAGAGCCAATAAGGTCAAATTAGGCTCATTTTGACCCACTTAGTCTCATCACGACCAATCAGACTTAATAAGGAGACGTAAACCCATTATATCCAATAAGACCAAAATGAACCAATACCGAAGCAATACAGACCATTATGGCCCGTTATACCTCAAATAAAGCCACTAAGGTCAAATAGGACTCATTACGACCCACTTAGTCTAATTATGTACGATGAGACTTGTTAAGGAGACACAAATCCCTTACACCCACTAAGACCCAAATGAACCAATAGCGAAGCATTACGGACCACTATGACCCATTATGCCTCCGTTAGAGCGAACAATGTCAAATCGGACTCAGTTTCACCCACTGAGTCCTATTACGACCAATTAGACTCGTTAAGGAGACACAAACCCATTATACACATTAAGCCCAAAATGAACCAATAGTGAAACATTACGAACCACTATGACTAAACCTCAATTAGAGCCAATAAGGTCAAATCGGACTCATTATGGCCCACTTAGTCTAATTAAGAACAATGTGACTCCTTAAGGAGACACAATCCATTATAGCCACCAAGATCAAAATGAACCACTAACGAAGCATTACGGACCACTATGACCCGTTATACTTCAATTAGAGGCAATAAGGTCAAATCGGACTCATTGTGACCCACATGGTCGTATTACGAACAATTAGACTCGTTATGGGGACACAAACCTATTATACTCACTAAGACCAAAATGAACCAATTATGAGCCATTACGGACCACTAAGATCCGTTATAAGTCAAGTAGAGCAAAAAACTTCAAATCAGACTCATTATACCCACTAAGACCAAGTTGAACCAATTAGGAGCCATTACGGACGCCTTAGACGTTATTCCTCATTTAGGCAAATAAGTTCAAATCAGGCTCCTTTTGACCCACTTAGTCCCATTACGACCAATCAGGCTCATTAAGGAGACAAAAACCCATTATACCCATTAAGACCAAAATGAACTAATAGCGAAACATTTAAGATCTCCATGACTCGTTATACCTCTATTAGAGCCCATAAAGTCCAATCGGTCTCATTATGACCCACTTAGTCAAATTACGAACAATGAGACTTGGTAAGAAGACACAAAACCATTATACCCACTAGGACCAAAATGAACCAAAAACGAAGCATTATAGACAACTATGATTCGTTAAATCGGACTCATATGGCCCACTTAGTCCTATTATTACCAATTAGACTCGGTAAGGAGACACAAACCCATTATACCCACTAAGACGAAAATGAACCAATTATGATCCATTACGGATCAAATAGACCCGTTTTATCTCAATTAGAGCCAATAAGGTTAAATCAGACTCATTATGACCCACTTTGTCCCATTACGACCAATCATACCCACAAAGACCAAAATGACCCAATAGCTGCAACATTTCGAACCACTATGACCCGTTATAGCTCAATTAGAGCCATTAAAGTCAAATCAGACTCTTTTAGACCCATGTAGTCCTAGTACGAAGAATAAGACTCGTTAGGGAGACACAAACCAATTATACACACTAAGACCAAAATGATCCAATAACGAGCATTACAGATAACTACGACCCGTTATACCTCAATTGGAGCCAATAAGGTCAAATCGGACTCATTATGACCCACATAGACCCATTACGACTAATTAGACTCGTTATGGAGACACAAACCCATTATATGCACTAAGACTAAGATGAACCAGTTACGAGTCACAACATACCACTTGGACCTGTTATACCTTATTTAGAGCCAATAAGGTCAAATTAGGCTCATTTTGACCCACTTAGTCTCATCACGACCAATCAGACTTAATAAGGAGACGTAAACCCATTATATCCAATAAGACCAAAATGAACCAATACCGAAGCAATACAGACCATTATGGCCCGTTATACCTCAAATAATGCCACTAAGGTCAAATAGGACTCATTACGACCCACTTAGTCTAATTATGTACGATGAGACTTGTTAAGGAGACACAAATCCCTTACACCCACTAAGACCCAAATGAACCAATAGCAAAGCATTACGGACCACTATGACCCATTATGCCTCCGTTAGAGCGAACAATGTCAAATCGGACTCAGTTTCACCCACTGAGTCCTATTACGTCCAATTAGACTAGTTAAGGAGACACAAACCCATTATACCCACTAAGCCCAAAATGAACCAATAGTGAAACATTACGGACCACTATGACTAAACCTCAATTAGAGCCAATAAGGTCAAATCGGACTCATTATGGCTCACTTAGTCTAATTAAGAACAATGTGACTCCTTAAGGAGACACAAATCCATTATAGCCACCAAGATCAAAATGAACCACTAACGAAGCATTACGGACCACTATGACCCGTTATACTTCAATTAGAGGCAATAAGGTCAAATCGGACTCATTGTGACCCACATAGTCGTATTACGAACAATTAGACTCGTTAAGGGGACACAAACCTATTTATACTCACTAAGACCAAAATGAACCAATTATGAGCCATTACGGACCACTAAGATCCATTATAAGTCAAGTAGAGCAAAAAACTTCAAATCAGACTCATTATACCCACTAAGACCAAGTTGAACCAATTAGGAGCCATTACGGACGCCTTAGACGTTATTCCTCATTTAGGGCCAATAACTTCAAATCAGGCTCATTTTGACCCACTTAGTCCCATTACGACCAATCAGGCTCATTAAGGAGACAAAAACCCATTATACCCATTAAGACCAAAATGAAGTAATAGCGAAGCATTTAAGATCTCCATGACTCGTTATACCTCTATTAGAGCCCATAAAGTCCAATCGGTCTCATTATGGCCCACTTAGTCAAATTACGAACAATGAGACTTGGTAAGAAGACACAAAACCATTATACCCACTAAGACCAAAATGAACCAAAAACGAAGCATTATAGACAACTATGATTCGTTAAATCAGACTCAATATGGCCCACTTAGTCCTATTATTACCAATTAGACTCGGTAAGGAGACACAAACCCATTATACCCACTAAGACGAAAATGAACCAATTATGATCCATTACGGATCAAATAGACCCGTTTTATCTCAATTAGAGCCAATAAGGTTAAATCAGACTCATTATGACCCACTTTGTCCCATTACGACCAATCATACCCACAAAGACCAAAATGACCCAATAGCTGCAACATTTCGAACCACTATGACCCGTTATAGCTCAATTAGAGCCATTAAAGTCAAATCAGACTCTTTTAGACCCTTGTAGTCCTAGTACGAAGAATAAGACTCGTTAGGGAGACACAAACCAATTATACACACTAAGACCAAAATGATCCAATAACGAGCATTACAGATAACTACGACCCGTTATACCTCAATTGGAGCCAATAAGGTCAAATCGGACTCATTATGACCCACATAGACCCATTACGACTAATTAGACTCGTTATGGAGACACAAACCCATTATATGCACTAAGACTAAGATGAACCAGTTACGAGTCACAACATACCACTTGGACCTGTTATACCTTATTTAGAGCCAATAAGGTCAAATTAGGCTCATTTTGACCCACTTAGTCTCATCACGACCAATCAGACTTAATAAGGAGACGTAAACCCATTATATCCAATAAGACCAAAATGAACCAATACCGAAGCAATACAGACCATTATGGCCCGTTATACCTCAAATAAAGCCACTAAGGTCAAATAGGACTCATTACGACCCACTTAGTCTAATTATGTACGATGAGACTTGTTAAGGAGACACAAATCCCTTACACCCACTAAGACCCAAATGAACCAATAGCGAAGCATTACGGACCACTATGACCCATTATGCCTCCGTTAGAGCGAACAATGTCAAATCGGACTCAGTTTCACCCACTGAGTCCTATTACGACCAATTAGACTCGTTAAGGAGACACAAACCCATTATACCCACTAAGCCCAAAATGAACCAATAGTGAAACATTATAGACCACTTTGACTAAACCTCAATTAGAGCCAATAAGGTCAAATCGGACTCATTATGGCCCACTTAGTTTAATTAAGAACAATGTGACTCCTTAAGGAGACACAAATCCATTATAGCCACCATGATCAAAATGAACCACTAACGAAGCATTACGGACCACTATGACCCGTTATACTTCAATTAGAGGCAATAAGGTCAAATCGGACTCATTGTGACCCACATAGTCGTATTACGAACAATTAGACTCGTTAAGGGGACACAAACCTATTTATACTCACTAAGACCAAAATGAACCAATTATGAGCCATTACGGACCACTAAGATCCATTATAAGTCAAGTAGAGCAAAAAACTTCAAATCAGACTCATTATACCCACTAAGACCAAGTTGAACCAATTAGGAGCCATTACGGACGCCTTAGACGTTATTCCTCATTTAGGGCCAATAAGTTCAAATCAGGCTCATTTTGACCCACTTAGTCCCATTACGACCAATCAGGCTCATTAAGGAGACAAAAACCCATTATACCCATTAAGACCAAAATGAACTAATAGCGAAGCATTTAAGATCTCCATGACTCGTTATACCTCTATTAGAGCCCATAAAGTCCAATCGGGCTCATTATGACCCACTTAGTCAAATTACGAACAATGAGACTTGGTAAGAAGACACAAAACCATTATACCCACTAAGACCAAAATGAACCAAAAACGAAGCATTATAGACAACTATGATTCGTTATACCTCAATTAGAGCCAATAAAGTTAAATCGGACTCATTATGGCCCACTTTGTCCCATTACGACCAATCATACCCACAAAGACCAAAATGACCCAATAGCTGCAGCATTTCGAACCACTATGACCCGTTATAGCTCAATTGGAGCCATTAAAGTCAAATCAGACTCTTTTAGACCTATTTAGTCCTAGTACGAAGAATAAGACTCGTTAGGGAGACACAAACCAATTATACACACTAAGACCAAAATGATCCAATAACGAGCATTACAGATAACTACGACCCGTTATACCTCAATTGGAGCCAATAAGGTCAAATCGGACTCATTATGACCCACATAGACCCATTACGACTAATTAGACTCGTTATGGAGACACAAACCCATTATATGCACTAAGATTAAGATGAACCAGTTACGAGTCACAACATACCACTTGGACCTGTTATACCTTATTTAGAGCCAATAAGGTCAAATTAGGCTCATTTTGACCCACTTAGTCTCATCACGACCAATCAGACTTAATAAGGAGACGTAAACCCATTATATCCAATAAGACCAAAATGAACCAATACCGAAGCAATACAGACCATTATGGCCCGTTATACCTCAAATAAAGCCACTAAGGTCAAATAGGACTCATTACGACCCACTTAGTCTAATTATGTACGATGAGACTTGTTAAGGAGACACAAATCCCTTACACCCACTAAGACCCAAATGAACCAATAGCGAAGCATTACGGACCACTATGACCCATTATGCCTCCGTTAGAGCGAACAATGTCAAATCGGACTCAGTTTCACCCACTGAGTCCTATTACGACCAATTAGACTCGTTAAGGAGACACAAACCCATTATACCCATTAAGCCCAAAATGAACCAATAGTGAAACATTACGAACCACTATGACTAAACCTCAATTAGAGCCAATAAGGTCAAATCGGACTCATTATGGCCCACTTAGTCTAATTAAGAACAATGTGACTCCTTAAGGAGACACAATCCATTATAGCCACCAAGATCAAAATGAACCACTAACGAAGCATTACGGACCACTATGACCCGTTATACTTCAATTAGAGGCAATAAGGTCAAATCGGACTCATTGTGACCCACATGGTCGTATTACGAACAATTAGACTCGTTATGGGGACACAAACCTATTATACTCACTAAGACCAAAATGAACCAATTATGAGCCATTACGGACCACTAAGATCCGTTATAAGTCAAGTAGAGCAAAAAACTTCAAATCAGACTCATTATACCCACTAAGACCAAGTTGAACCAATTAGGAGCCATTACGGACGCCTTAGACGTTATTCCTCATTTAGGCAAATAAGTTCAAATCAGGCTCCTTTTGACCCACTTAGTCCCATTACGACCAATCAGGCTCATTAAGGAGACAAAAACCCATTATACCCATTAAGACCAAAATGAACTAATAGCGAAACATTTAAGATCTCCATGACTCGTTATACCTCTATTAGAGCCCATAAAGTCCAATCGGTCTCATTATGACCCACTTAGTCAAATTACGAACAATGAGACTTGGTAAGAAGACACAAAACCATTATACCCACTAGGACCAAAATGAACCAAAAACGAAGCATTATAGACAACTATGATTCGTTAAATCGGACTCATATGGCCCACTTAGTCCTATTATTACCAATTAGACTCGGTAAGGAGACACAAACCCATTATACCCACTAAGACGAAAATGAACCAATTATGATCCATTACGGATCAAATAGACCCGTTTTATCTCAATTAGAGCCAATAAGGTTAAATCAGACTCATTATGACCCACTTTGTCCCATTACGACCAATCATACCCACAAAGACCAAAATGACCCAATAGCTGCAACATTTCGAACCACTATGACCCGTTATAGCTCAATTAGAGCCATTAAAGTCAAATCAGACTCTTTTAGACCCATGTAGTCCTAGTACGAAGAATAAGACTCGTTAGGGAGACACAAACCAATTATACACACTAAGACCAAAATGATCCAATAACGAGCATTACAGATAACTACGACCCGTTATACCTCAATTGGAGCCAATAAGGTCAAATCGGACTCATTATGACCCACATAGACCCATTACGACTAATTAGACTCGTTATGGAGACACAAACCCATTATATGCACTAAGACTAAGATGAACCAGTTACGAGTCACAACATACCACTTGGACCTGTTATACCTTATTTAGAGCCAATAAGGTCAAATTAGGCTCATTTTGACCCACTTAGTCTCATCACGACCAATCAGACTTAATAAGGAGACGTAAACCCATTATATCCAATAAGACCAAAATGAACCAATACCGAAGCAATACAGACCATTATGGCCCGTTATACCTCAAATAAAGCCACTAAGGTCAAATAGGACTCATTACGACCCACTTAGTCTAATTATGTACGATGAGACTTGTTAAGGAGACACAAATCCCTTACACCCACTAAGACCCAAATGAACCAATAGCGAAGCATTACGGACCACTATGACCCATTATGCCTCCGTTAGAGCGAACAATGTCAAATCGGACTCAGTTTCACCCACTGAGTCCTATTACGACCAATTAGACTCGTTAAGGAGACACAAACCCATTATACCCACTAAGCCCAAAATGAACCAATAGTGAAACATTACGAACCACTATGACTAAACCTCAATTAGAGCCAATAAGGTCAAATCGGACTCATTATGGCCCACTTAGTCTAATTAAGAACAATGTGACTCCTTAAGGAGACACAATCCATTATAGCCACCAAGATCAAAATGAACCACTAACGAAGCATTACGGACCACTATGACCCGTTATACTTCAATTAGAGGCAATAAGGTCAAATCGGACTCATTGTGACCCACATGGTCGTATTACGAACAATTAGACTCGTTATGGGGACACAAACCTATTATACTCACTAAGACCAAAATGAACCAATTATGAGCCATTACGGACCACTAAGATCCGTTATAAGTCAAGTAGAGCAAAAAACTTCAAATCAGACTCATTATACCCACTAAGACCAAGTTGAACCAATTAGGAGCCATTACGGACGCCTTAGACGTTACTCCTCATTTAGGCAAATAAGTTCAAATCAGGCTCATTTTGACCCACTTAGTCCCATTACGACCAATCAGGCTCATTAAGGAGACAAAAACCCATTATACCCATTAAGACCAAAATGAACTAATAGCGAAACATTTAAGATCTCCATGACTCGTTATACCTCTATTAGAGCCCATAAAGTCCAATCGGTCTCATTATGACCCACTTAGTCAAATTACGAACAATGAGACTTGGTAAGAAGACACAAAACCATTATACCCACTAGGACCAAAATGAACCAAAAACGAAGCATTATAGACAACTGTGATTCGTTAAATCGGACTCATATGGCCCACTTAGTCCTATTATTACCAATTAGACTCGGTAAGGAGACACAAACCCATTATACCCACTAAGACGAAAATGAACCAATTATGATCCATTACGGATCAAATAGACCCGTTTTATCTCAATTAGAGCCAATAAGGTTAAATCAGACTCATTATGACCCACTTTGTCCCATTACGACCAATCATACCCACAAAGACCAAAATGACCCAATAGCTGCAACATTTCGAACCACTATGACCCGTTATAGCTCAATTAGAGCCATTAAAGTCAAATCAGACTCTTTTAGACCCATGTAGTCCTAGTACGAAGAATAAGACTCGTTAGGGAGACACAAACCAATTATACACACTAAGACCAAAATGATCCAATAACGAGCATTACAGATAACTACGACCCGTTATACCTCAATTGGAGCCAATAAGGTCAAATCGGACTCATTATGACCCACATAGACCCATTACGACTAATTAGACTCGTTATGGAGACACAAACCCATTATATGCACTAAGACTAAGATGAACCAGTTACGAGTCACAACATACCACTTGGACCTGTTATACCTTATTTAGAGCCAATAAGGTCAAATTAGGCTCATTTTGACCCACTTAGTCTCATCACGACCAATCAGACTTAATCAGGAGACGTAAACCCATTATATCCAATAAGACCAAAATGAACCAATACCGAAGCAATACAGACCATTATGGCCCGTTATACCTCAAATAATGCCACTAAGGTCAAATAGGACTCATTACGACCCACTTAGTCTAATTATGTACGATGAGACTTGTTAAGGAGACACAAATCCCTTACACCCACTAAGACCCAAATGAACCAATAGCGAAGCATTACGGACCACTATGACCCATTATGCCTCCGTTAGAGCGAACAATGTCAAATCGGACTCAGTTTCACCCACTGAGTCCTATTACGTCCAATTAGACTAGTTAAGGAGACACAAACCCATTATACCCACTAAGCCCAAAATGAACCAATAGTGAAACATTACGGACCACTATGACTAAACCTCAATTAGAGCCAATAAGGTCAAATCGGACTCATTATGGCCCACTTAGTCTAATTAAGAACAATGTGACTCCTTAAGGAGACACAAATCCATTATAGCCACCAAGATCAAAATGAACCACTAACGAAGCATTACGGACCACTATGACCCGTTATACTTCAATTAGAGGCAATAAGGTCAAATCGGACTCATTGTGACCCACATAGTCGTATTACGAACAATTAGACTCGTTATGGGGACACAAACCTATTTATACTCACTAAGACCAAAATGAACCAATTATGAGCCATTACGGACCACTAAGATCCATTATAAGTCAAGTAGAGCAAAAAACTTCAAATCAGACTCATTATACCCACTAAGACCAAGTTGAACCAATTAGGAGCCATTACGGACGCCTTAGACGTTATTCCTCATTTAGGGCCAATAACTTCAAATCAGGCTCATTTTGACCCACTTAGTCCCATTACGACCAATCAGGCTCATTAAGGAGACAAAAACCCATTATACCCATTAAGACCAAAATGAAGTAATAGCGAAGCATTTAAGATCTCCATGACTCGTTATACCTCTATTAGAGCCCATAAAGTCCAATCGGTCTCATTATGGCCCACTTAGTCAAATTACGAACAATGAGACTTGGTAAGAAGACACAAAACCATTATACCCACTAAGACCAAAATGAACCAAAAACGAAGCATTATAGACAACTATGATTCGTTAAATCGGACTCAATATGGCCCACTTAGTCCTATTATTACCAATTAGACTCGGTAAGGAGACACAAACCCATTATACCCACTAAGACGAAAATGAACCAATTATGATCCATTACGGATCAAATAGACCCGTTTTATCTCAATTAGAGCCAATAAGGTTAAATCAGACTCATTATGACCCACTTTGTCCCATTACGACCAATCATACCCACAAAGACCAAAATGACCCAATAGCTGCAACATTTCAAACCACTATGACCCGTTATAGCTCAATTAGAGCCATTAAAGTCAAATCAGACTCTTTTAGACCCTTGTAGTCCTAGTACGAAGAATAAGACTCGTTAGGGAGACACAAACCAATTATACACACTAAGACCAAAATGATCCAATAACGAGCATTACAGATAACTACGACCCGTTATACCTCAATTGGAGCCAATAAGGTCAAATCGGACTCATTATGACCCACATAGACCCATTACGACTAATTAGACTCGTTATGGAGACACAAACCCATTATATGCACTAAGACTAAGATGAACCAGTTACGAGTCACAACATACCACTTGGACCTGTTATACCTTATTTAGAGCCAATAAGGTCAAATTAGGCTCATTTTTACCCACTTAGTCTCATCACGACCAATCAGACTTAATAAGGAGACGTAAACCCATTATATCCAATAAGACCAAAATGAACTAATAGCGAAGCATTTAAGATCTCCATGACTCGTTATACCTCTATTAGAGCCCATAAAGTCCAATCGGGCTCATTATGACCCACTTAGTCAAATTACGAACAATGAGACTTGGTAAGAAGACACAAAACCATTATACCCACTAAGACGAAAATGAACCAAAAACGAAGCATTATAGACAACTATGATTCGTTATACCTCAATTAGAGCCAATAAAGTTAAATCGGACTCATTATGGCCCACTTAGTCCTATTATTACCAGTTAGACTCGGTAAGGAGACACAAACCCATTATACCCACTATGACGAAAATGAACCAATTATGATCCATTACGGATCAAATAGACCCGTTTTATCTCAATTAGAGCCAATAAGGTTAAATCAGACTCATTATGACCCACTTTGTCCCATTACGACCAATCATACCCACAATGACCAAAATGACCCAATAGCTGCAGCATTTCGAACCACTATGACCCGTTATAGCTCAATTGGAGCCATTAAAGTCAAATCAGACTCTTTTAGACCTATTTACTCCTAGTACGAAGAATAAGACTCGTTAGGGAGACACAAACCAATTATACACACTAAGACCAAAATGATCCAATAACGAGCATTACAGATAACTACGACCCGTTATACCTCAATTGGAGCCAATAAGGTCAAATCGGACTCATTATGACCCACATAGACCCATTACGACTAATTAGACTCGTTATGGAGACACAAACCCATTATATGCACTAAGACTAAGATGAACCAGTTACGAGTCACAACATACCACTTGGACCTGTTATACCTTATTTAGAGCCAATAAGGTCAAATTAGGCTCATTTTTACCCACTTAGTCTCATCACGACCAATCAGACTTAATAAGGAGACGTAAACCCATTATATCCAATAAGACCAAAATGAACCAATACCGAAGCAATACAGACCATTATGGCCCGTTATACCTCAAATAAAGCCACTAAGGTCAAATAGGACTCATTACGACCCACTTAGTCTAATTATGTACGATGAGACTTGTTAAGGAGACACAAATCCCTTACACCCACTAAGACCCAAATGAACCAATAGCGAAGCATTACGGACCACTATGACCCATTATGCCTCCGTTAGAGCGAACAATGTCAAATCGGACTCAGTTTCACCCACTGAGTCCTATTACGACCAACTAGACTCGTTAAGGAGACACAAACCCATTATACCCACTAAGCCCAAAATGAACCAATAGTGAAACATTACGAACCACTATGACTAAACCTGAATTAGAGCCAATAAGGTCAAATCGGACTCATTATGGCCCACTTAGTCTAATTAAGAACAATGTGACTCCTTAAGGAGACACAATCCATTATAGCCACCAAGATCAAAATGAACCACTAACGAAGCATTACGGAAATATACGGGATTACGGGAGGAGGAGATGGAGAAAAATGGCGATTAGGGTTTACTGTTCATCGGCGGCGGGTACAGTTCATCGGCGGGTACTGTTCATACGAGGTACTGTTCATACGAGGTACTATTCATCATACGAGGTACTGTTCATCCGAGGTACTATTCATCATTCGAGGTACTGTTCATCGGCGGCTAGGGGTTACTATTCATCGTACGAGGGTACTGTTCATTCGAGGTTACTATTCATCGTACGAGGTAATGTTTTTTGACTAGTTTTTTCGATCGAGTTTTCGTCGGGTTTTGGTGGCTTGGTTACTGTTCATTGGCGGCTATGGTTACTATTCATCGTACGAGGTACTGTTCATACGAGGTACTATTCGTCGTACGAGGTACTGTTCATACGAGGTACTTTTCATTATACGAGGTACTGTTCATACGAGGTACTATTCATTGTACGAGGTACTGTTCATCGACTGGTTTTTTGCTTTTTCGATCGATTTTTCGGCGATTTTTTTAAAGGCTCTTTCAAGTCTGGTCTTTCGTTTCTTAGAGGTAGCTCGTGTTTCTGAGGTCTTCGTCTCTTTTCGGGGGGATTTGTCTTGGGGTTTCAGCGTTCCAAGTTTCTTGGAACCTTCGTTATCCTGGGCGGGTTTCTTTGCGAGAGGCAGCACCTCGGCTTCGTGCGAACTCTAGGTTGCTGGAAGGCGTGGATTGTGTGGCCGAGTTTCCATGGATGCTATGGATGCTATACTTATTGAAGAGACGGTTGTTGTCGGTAAGTCCAGCTCAAACGCAAGCCTCTCGTCGGATGCATCTTCTAGGGCTAACGTCGTCAATGACGTCAGCGAACCCATGCAGCCGCATGGGATGGGAGCTGGTGCAGAGGGGGCATCGGTGGACCGAATTTCTGTGTTCCAAAGGCTGGATTTCGGGGAGGCTTTGCGAAAGAAACCGATGGATTATGCGGGGGTAGTAGGTGATGCAAAGTCGAGTATGTTGGATTTTTTCCCTTTGGATGATAAGAAAGCTTCGGTGGTCTCAATTCCAATTGAGCTTGCAAAAGAGGTAAGTAAAACCTATCACACCACTTTGTTTGGTTATTTCTTAGGCCCTCGCCCACCGTTCCCCATTGTCGAACGGGGAGTAAAAGTGGCTTGGGGTAAGTATGGGTATAAAGATACTATGGTGAATGGGAATGGTGTGTTTTTTTTTCGATTTAATGATGAAGGAGGATGTTCTCAAGTGGTGGACCAAGGTCCGTTGATGATCCGCGGCATTCCCCTATTTGTGTCTCATTGGGACCCAACTAAAGGGAATAGCAAGCCGGTCCACACAGAATGCCCTCTATGGGTTAAGCTCCATAACATTCCTCTAGTTGCTTTCAATAAAGAGGGTGTTGGGCGGATTGCTAGCGCGTTGGGAGTTCCGAAATCAATGGATGCATGCACGGCATCCATGTGTGATAAAAAGTGGGGAAGACCGGGGTTCGCGAAGGTCCTTGTGGATGTATGGGCTGTTGGAGAGCTTAAACGTGAAATTGAAGTTGTTATTCCAACCCTTTCTGGGGATAAGGTTGATAAGGTAAAAGTTCAAGTGGAGTATATGTGGGAGCCTAGCCAATGTACTTTCTGTTGTGTTTTTGGTCACAAAGTTACCTCGTGCCCAAAAGCTAATACTCATCGTGCGGTAACGTCAAAACAGACTAACGTGGATAAAGATGAATTTACTAAAGTGGTGAACAAAAAGAAGAATTGGGTTCAAAAGCCACCGAAGGTTGCGACTAAGTCTGATGATTTGGCCGAAGTTCAAGTTCCTAAGGACCATGTGGAGGTAGTGGAGGTTCAAACCATGGAGGTGAATGGGAAGATGGATGACAATACCACATGCACAAGTGCATGTAAAGAGCCAAATGCATGCACTAGTGCATGTAATATGATGGAGAATGTGACTCAAGGGCCGGGAGGTGTGGTCAATAGTGTTGTTCAATGCGATAGTCGGAGTACGCATCAAAAGAATACTATTCCGGCGGACTTGGGAGTGTTTTTAGATGGGGTTTCGGAGAAGGTTGGAAAACACCCACCTACGGCTAAGGTGGTTGAGGGTGAGGCGAGTAAGGGGACGCAACGACCGAATACCTCTTTTAGGCCAAGTGGTTCATCTTCTGGGGTGGTGAGCAAGCCGATAAAGGGAATTCTAAAGACCTCAGCACGGACGAATGTCGAGTCTTCGAATCGGTTCCAGGCTTTGGGGGAGAAGGGAGTTCAGGATAAAGTAGTGGGGAGTTCTGCTTCCCAGATGCCATCCTTTCCATGATTAAGTTTGCAGCTTGGAATGTACGGGGTCTTAATGCTCCGTTAAAGCAGAGGGAGGTAAAAGATTTTGTTCACTTAAATAATGTCTCTTTTTGCAGTATCATTGAGTCTCATGTTAAAGGGGAAGCGTTGGAAGAAGTGTGTAGGAAAACGTTTGGGCGATGGGAATGGAGGTCTAACCTTGTGGCCTCGCCAAATGGTACGCGTATAATTGTGGCTTGGGACGCTAGAGCTATGGACGTTATGGTTCTAGAAGCTCAATCTCAATTTATACATTGCCAACTTTGCATGTATGGGGAACCTTTGCCGTTTTTTGTTACTATTGTTTATGGTGCGAACACGTTAGTGGAACGACGTCAGTTATGGTCCGGATTGAGAAGGTTCAAGGTGTTGGGCAATGGGCAACCTTGGGTTATTTTTGGGGACTTTAATACTATGCTTTTTCCTCACGATGGGTTGGGGGGATCCTCGAGGATAAATAATGAAATGCATGATTTCATGGCTTGCGTGGAAGATATTGAAGTCCTTGATATTAATTACTCAGGCATGCAGTATACGTGGTCTCAAAAACCGGTGGATGATAGCGGTATTAGACGAAAGCTGGATCGTGTAATGGCTAATGTCCACTTTCTTGATCGATTTGGGGACTCTACGGTCCGGTTCATGGCGAGGGGAATTTCTGATCATTCCCCCTCCGTTTTGTCTTTTTCGGCCGGAAAGAGAAAGGTGGTCACTGGGTTCAAATTTGATAATTTTCTTGTTGATCACCCTTCTTTTTTGCAAATTGTTCAACAGGGATGGATGATGTCGGTCCAGGGCTCTTTCATGTATCAAGTTTTGACTAAGCTTAAAGGTTTGAAAGGGTGTTTGCGGAAGTTGAGAGCTACGTATGGTAGTCTCTTGGCTCGGTCTAGACTTTGTAAAGATGAACTCGAAAAGGCCCAATTGGCAAGCGATGGGGATCCGCACAACAGGTTGTTGCAAGAGGACTTGTCGGTTTGGAGATTAGCTTACCAACAGGCGTGTAATGATGAAGAAAGCTCGGCCCGCCAACGTGCAAAGATTAGGTGGTTTAATGAGGGGGATGCTAATACTAAATTCTTTCATAGTGTTATGAAAGAGAAAAGGCATTCTCAACGGGTTCAGGAAGTATGTGATTCGAATGGTGTTTATCACTACGGTGATGATGCTGTAGATACTCTTTTCTCCCACTTTCAGTCGTTTCTGGGAAATCGGGATCGAAGTGTGAATCCTTTGACGCAAGACTTGGCTTTCCGTAAGACCCTTTCCCTTGCTGAATCGCTCTCAATGGTTGTCCCAATCACGGATATGGAGATCAAGTTGGCCATTTTTAGCATTGGAAATGATAAGGCCCCGGGCTCGGATGGGTACTCGGCGAGGTTTTATAAAGGAGCGTGGAATATTGTTGGACCAGAGGTTACGCATGCTATTCACAACTTTTTCTACACGGGAAAATTGGCAAAGGAATTGAACCATACTCTTCTCTGTTTAATTCCTAAGGTCCCTAATGCATCGCGTGTGTCGGACTTCCGACCTATATCTTGTTGCACGGTTTTGTACAAAGCTATTAGCAAGATTATTGTGGAGAGGATGAAAGGGTTGTTGGATGGATTGGTGAGCCCATTCCAGTCGGCTTTTATTCCGGGCCGTAATATTGCGGACAACATTCTAATGGCGCACGAGCTGGTTAGAGGTTATCAACGTAGCGAGGGCCCGACCCGGTGTGCCTTCAAGATTGACATCCGGAAGGCGTATGACACGGTGGATTGGCAATACTTGTTTGGTATGCTGGAGGGTATGGGGTTTCATTTGGCTATTGTTAAATGGATCAAAGAGATGGTCTCGTCAGCTTCCTTCTCGCTAGCAGTGAATGGAGAGACAAAGGGATTTTTTAAAGGTGGTCGGGGCCTTCGTCAAGGAGATCCCCTTTCGCCTTATCTCTTTACCATTGCTATGGAAGGATTCTCTCTCATTTTTAAACGTTGCATTGAAGAGGCGGCTTCCTTTGGTTATCATAAGGATTGTAGTGAGTTTCAACTCACCCATCTTTGCTTTGCAGATGATTTATTTGTTTTTACACAGGGTGATGTGGATTCGGTGTTGGTGCTTAAGAAGGCTCTCCAATTGTTTCAAACTAAATCTGGCCTTTCGCCTAGTCTTGAAAAAAGCGAAGTCTTCTTTGGAAACGTCTCGGATCCCATTAGAAATGCTATCCGGGAGTGCTTACCATTCCGGAATGGTATCTTCCCAATCCGATACCTTGGAGTTCCGTTGTCCCCAATCAAGCTTAAAGCTAGGGATTATGATGCCCTCGTGACTAAGGTGATGGCGCGGGTGAACAATTGGAAAACAAAACACTTGTCTTTTGGAGGAAGATTACAACTCATAAAATCTGTGTTGGGTTCGCTACAAACTTATTGGATGTCGATCTTCACTATCCCCACGAGGGTGATCCATAAAATTGAATCGGTTTTCCGGGATTTTTTATGGGCCCAAGGGGAGAATTCGAGAGGGAGATGCAAAGTGGCTTGGGATCAAGTTTGTAAACCGTTGGAAGGGGGTGGTCTTGGTCTTAAGCGGCTAGCCTTATGGAACCGTGCCCTTTTGTCTAGACATGTGTGGAACCTTGTGACTCGAAAGAATACAATCTGGGTTAATTGGGTGTATCATTATTGCATCGGGGACGCCCAATTTTGGATCGTTCGGAAGTCTACCCGGTGGTCGTCGGTTCTTTGCAAAATTCTAGACCTTCGACCTCACATTAGAAGATTCTTTATTTTCCGGGTTGGTAATGGTGAAGAGATTAATGCATGGGAAGATCGTTGGGGGACTAATAACCCGTTATCTACGTCCATAACGTATCGGTTCATACATGGGGAGGGATTTTCTATGCGCACTTCGTTAAAAGATTTGGTTGATCGGCTTGGGAGTGTTTGGCCGAATGCTTGGATTCAAAGATACCCGCATCTTGGTGTGATGGAGTGGCCGATCATTGATAGTGACCGACGTGACCAAATTTGTTGGTCAGATGTTAATGGTAACTTAGTGGACTTTTCGGTTAAAGTCGCATCCACTTCTATTGGAGGCATACATACCGTATGCTCTTGGCATAAATGGGTTTGGTTTCCCGGTAACATTGCGAGACATGCCTTCTGTCTTTGGATTGCTTGTCACCGTAGACTCCCTACTCAAGATCGTATGAGCATTTGGGTTTCGGAAGATGAAGGATTAGTTTGCCCGTTGTGCGAAGTTGACCAGGACTCTCACCGGCATCTTTTCTTTCAATGTGTGTTTGCACATGATGTATGGCAACGCATAAATTTTTTTGCCAATCTAGAGGAATGGCCGGATGGATGGGACGATATAGTGGAATTGCTCTCGGATGATTCGTACGCGAGGAAACCGCTTGCCTCAAAACTTTTTGTTGCTGCTAGTGTGTACTACATTTGGAGGGAGCGGAACAATAGACTTTTCAGAAATGCGGCAATCTCAGTGGACCAAATTGTTCAAGATATAAGGAACATTGTCACTATGCGGCTTGCTTGCAATACTCGGCGGACTAGGAATCAGATTCATGGCCCGACGTGATCTTTCTTTGGATTGGTTGTTTTGCGCCTCTGGTTGGGTGGTGGTGTTTTTTTGGCTTCTTTTTAGAGTTGGTAGTTGCTTGTTTTGGCTTTTTTTATGGCTTGGTGCTTTTTGTCCCTTGCTTGGGTCTTTTGTTGGATGCTTGATATAACTTTTGTTGTTTCTTTGTTTTAATATATTTGCCGGGTTTTCCTTCAAAAAAACGAAGCATTACGGACCACTATGACCCGTTATACTTCAATTAGAGGCAATAAGGTCAAATCGGACTCATTGTGACCCACATGGTCGTATTACGAACAATTAGACTCGTTATGGGGACACAAACCTATTATACTCACTAAGACCAAAATGAACCAATTATGAGCCATTACGGACCACTAAGATCCGTTATAAGTCAAGTAGAGCAAAAAACTTCAAATCAGACTCATTATACCCACTAAGACCAAGTTGAACCAATTAGGAGCCATTACGGACGCCTTAGACGTTATTCCTCATTTAGGCAAATAAGTTCAAATCAGGCTCATTTTGACCCACTTAGTCCCATTACGACCAATCAGGCTCATTAAGGAGACAAAAACCCATTATACCCATTAAGACCAAAATGAACTAATAGCGAAACATTTAAGATCTCCATGACTCGTTATACCTCTATTAGAGCCCATAAAGTCCAATCGGTCTCATTATGACCCACTTAGTCAAATTACGAACAATGAGACTTGGTAAGAAGACACAAAACCATTATACCCACTAGGACCAAAATGAACCAAAAACGAAGCATTATAGACAACTATGATTCGTTAAATCGGACTCATATGGCCCACTTAGTCCTATTATTACCAATTAGACTCGGTAAGGAGACACAAACCCATTATACCCACTAAGACGAAAATGAACCAATTATGATCCATTACGGATCAAATAGACCCGTTTTATCTCAATTAGAGCCAATAAGGTTAAATCAGACTCATTATGACCCACTTTGTCCCATTACGACCAATCATACCCACAAAGACCAAAATGACCCAATAGCTGCAACATTTCGAACCACTATGACCCGTTATAGCTCAATTAGAGCCATTAAAGTCAAATCAGACTCTTTTAGACCCATGTAGTCCTAGTACGAAGAATAAGACTCGTTAGGGAGACACAAACCAATTATACACACTAAGACCAAAATGATCCAATAACGAGCATTACAGATAACTACGACCCGTTATACCTCAATTGGAGCCAATAAGGTCAAATCGGACTCATTATGACCCACATAGACCCATTACGACTAATTAGACTCGTTATGGAGACACAAACCCATTATATGCACTAAGACTAAGATGAACCAGTTACGAGTCACAACATACCACTTGGACCTGTTATACCTTATTTAGAGCCAATAAGGTCAAATTAGGCTCATTTTGACCCACTTAGTCTCATCACGACCAATCAGATTTAATAAGGAGACGTAAACCCATTATATCCAATAAGACCAAAATGAACCAATACCGAAGCAATACAGACCATTATGGCCCGTTATACCTCAAATAATGCCACTAAGGTCAAATAGGACTCATTACGACCCACTTAGTCTAATTATGTACGATGAGACTTGTTAAGGAGACACAAATCCCTTACACCCACTAAGACCCAAATGAACCAATAGCGAAGCATTACGGACCACTATGACCCATTATGCCTCCGTTAGAGCGAACAATGTCAAATCGGACTCAGTTTCACCCACTGAGTCCTATTACGTCCAATTAGACTAGTTAAGGAGACACAAACCCATTATACCCACTAAGCCCAAAATGAACCAATAGTGAAACATTACGGACCACTATGACTAAACCTCAATTAGAGCCAATAAGGTCAAATCGGACTCATTATGGCCCACTTAGTCTAATTAAGAACAATGTGACTCCTTAAGGAGACACAAATCCATTTTAGCCACCAAGATCAAAATGAACCACTAACGAAGCATTACGGACCACTATGACCCGTTATACTTCAATTAGAGGCAATAAGGTCAAATCGGACTCATTGTGACCCACATAGTCGTATTACGAACAATTAGACTCGTTAAGGGGACACAAACCTATTTATACTCACTAAGACCAAAATAAACCAATTATGAGCCATTACGGACCACTAAGATCCATTATAAGTCAAGTAGAGCAAAAAACTTCAAATCAGACTCATTATACCCACTAAGACCAAGTTGAACCAATTAGGAGCCATTACGGACGCCTTAGACGTTATTCCTCATTTAGGGCCAATAACTTCAAATCAGGCTCATTTTGACCCACTTAGTCCCATTACGACCAATCAGGCTCATTAAGGAGACAAAAACCCATTATACCTATTAAGACCAAAATGAACTAATAGCGAAGCATTTAAGATCTCCATGACTCGTTATACCTCTATTAGAGCCCATAAAGTCCAATCGGGCTCATTACAACCCACTTAGTCAAATTACGAACAATGAGACTTGGTAAGAAGACACAAAACCATTATACTCACTAAGACCAAAATGAACCAAAAACGAAGCATTATAGACAACTGTGATTCGTTATACCTCAATTAGAGCCAATAAAGTTAAATCGGACTCATGATGGCCCACTTAGTCCTATTATTACCAATTAGACATAAGGAGACACAAACCCATTATACCCACTAAGACGAAAATGAACCAATTATGATCCATTACGGATCAAATAGACCCGTTTCATCTCAGTTAGAGCCAATAAGGTTAAATCAGACTCATTATGACCCACTTTGTCCCATTACGACCAATCATACCCACAAAGACCAAAATGACCCGATAGCTGCAGCATTTCGAACCACTATGACCCGTTATAGCTCAATTAGAGCCATTAAAGTCAAATCAGACTCTTTTAGACCCATTTAGTCCTAGTACGAAGAATAAGACTCGTTAGGGAGACACAAAACAATTATACACACTAAGACCAAAATGATCCAATAACGAGCATTACAGATAACTACGACCCGTTATATCTCAATTGGAGCCAATAAGGTCAAATCGGACTCATTATGACCCACATAGTCCCATTACGGCTAATTAGACTCGTTATGGAGACACAAACCCATTATATGCACTAAGACTAAGATGAACCAGTTACGAGTCACAACATACCACTTGGACCTGTTATACCTTATTTAGAGCCAATAAGGTCAAATTAGGCTCATTTTGACCCACTTAGTCTCATCACGACCAATCAGACTTAATAAGGAGACGTAAACCCATTATATCCAATAAGACCAAAATGAACCAATATCGAAGCAATACAGACCATTATGGCCCGTTATACCTCAAATAAAGCCACTAAGGTCAAATAGGACTCATTACGACCCACTTAGTCTAATTATGTACGATGAGACTTGTTAAGGAGACACAAATCCCTTACACCCACTAAGACTTGGATGAACCAATTGCGAAGCATTACGGACCACTATAACCCATTATGCCTCCGTTAGAGCGAACAATGTCAAATCCGACTCAGTTTCACCCACTGAGTCCTATTACGACCAATTAGACTCGTTAAGGAGACACAAACCCATTATACCCACTAAGCCCAAAATGAACCAATAGTGAAACATTACGGACCACTATGACTCGTTATACCTCAATTAGAGCCAATAAGGTCAAATCGGACTCATTATGGCCCACTTAGTCTAATTAAGAACAATGTGACTCCTTAAGGAGACACAAATCCATTATAGCCACCAAGATCAAAATGAACCACTAACGAAGCATTACGGACCACTATGACCCGTTATACTTCAATTAGAGGCAATAAGGTCAAATCGGACTCATTGTGACCCACATAGTCGTATTACGAACAATTAGACTCGTTAAGGGGACACAAACCTATTATACTCACTAAGACCAAAATGAACCAATTATGAGCCATTACGGACCACTAAGATCCGTTTTAAGTCAAGTAGAGCAAAAAACTTCAAATCAGACTCATTATACCCACTAAGACCAAGTTGAACTAATTAGGAGCCATTACGGACGCCTTAGACGTTATTCCTCATTTCGGGCCAATAAGTTCAAATCAGGCTCATTTTGACCCACTTAGTCCCATTACGACCAATCAGGCTCATTAAGGAGACAAAAACCCATTATACCCATTAAGACCAAAATGAACTAATAGCGAAGCATTTAAGATCTCCATGACTCGTTATACCTCTATTAGAGCCCATAAAGTCCAATCGGGCTCATTACAACCCACTTAGTCAAATTACGAACAATGAGACTTGGTAAGAAGACACAAAACCATTATACCCACTAAGACCAAAATGAACCAAAAACGAAGCATTATAGACAACTATGATTCGTTATACCTCAATTAGAGCCAATAAAGTTAAATCGGACTCATGATGGCCCACTTAGTCCTATTATTACCAATTAGACTCGGTAAGGAGACACAAACCTATTATACCCACTAAGACGAAAATGAACCAATTATGATCCATTACGGATCAAATAGACCCGTTTTATCTCAATTAGAGCCGATAAGGTTAAATCAGACTCATTATGACCCACTTTGTCCCATTACGACCAATCATACCAACAAAGACCAAAATGACCCAATAGCTGCAGCATTTCGAACTACTATGACCCGTTATAGCTCAATTAGAGCCATTAAAGTCAAATCAGACTCTTTTAGACCCATTTAGTCCTAGTACGAAGAATAAGACTCGTTAGGGAGACACAAACCAATTATACATACTAAGACCAAAATGATCAAATAACGAGCATTACAGATAACTACGACCAAATACCTCAATTGGAGCCAATAAGGTCTAATCGGACTCATTATGTCCCACATAGTCCCATTACGGCTAATTAGACTCGTTATGGAGACACAAACCCATTATATGCACTAAGACTAAGATGAACCAGTTACGAGTCACAACATACCACTTGGACCTGTTATACCTTATTTAGAGCCAATAAGGTCAAATTAGGCTCATTTTGACCCACTTAGTCTCATCACGACCAATCAGACTTAATAAGGAGACGTAAACCCATTATATCCAATAAGACCAAAATGAACCAATACCGAAGCAATACAGACCATTATGGCCCGTTATACCTCAAATAAAAGCCACTAAGGTCAAATAGGACTCATTACGACCCACTTAGTCTAATTATGTACGATGAGACTTGTTAAGGAGACACAAATCCCTTACACCCACTAAGACTTGGATGAACCAATAGCGAAGCATTACGGACCACTATGACCCATTATGCCTCCGTTAGAGCGAACAATGTCAAATCGGACTCAGTTTCACCCACTGAGTCCTATTACGACCAATTAGACTCGTTAAGGAGACACAAACCCATTATACCCACTAAGCCCAAAATGAACCAATAGTGAAACATTACGGACCACTATGACTAAACCTCAATTAGAGCCAATAAGGTCAAATCGGACTCATTATGGCCCACTTAGTCTAATTAAGAACAATGTGACTCCTTAAGGAGACACAAATCCATTATAGCCACCAAGATCAAAATGAACCACTAACGAAGCATTACGGACCACTATGACCCGTTATACTTCAATTAGAGGCAATAAGGTCAAATCGGACTCATTGTGACCCACATAGTCGTATTACGAACAATTAGACTCGTTAAGGGGACACAAACCTATTATACTCTCTAAGACCAAAATGAACCAATTATGAGCCATTACGGACCACTAAGATCCGTTATAAGTCAAGTAGAGCAAAAAACTTCAAATCAGACTCATTATACCCACTAAGACCTAGTTGAACCAATTAGGAGCCATTACGGACGCCTTAGACGTTATTCCTCATTTAGGGCCAATATGTTCAAGTCAGGCTCATTTTGACCCACTTAGTCCCATTACGACCAATCAGGCTCATTAAGGAGACAAAAACCCATTATACCCATTAAGACCAAAATGAACTAATAGCGAAGCATTTAAGATCTCCATGACTCGTTATACCTCTATTAGAGCCCATAAAGTCCAATCGGGCTCATTATGACCCACTTAGTCAAATTACGAACAATGAGACTTGGTAAGAAGACACAAAACCATTATACCCACTAAGACCAAAATGAACCAAAAACGAAGCATTATAGACAACTATGATTCGTTAAATCGGACTCATTATGTCCCACTTAGTCCTATTATTACCAATTAGACTCGGTAAGGAGACACAAACCCATTATACCCACTAAGACGAAAATGAACCAATTATGATCCATTACGGATCAAATAGACCCGTTTTATCTCAATTAGAGCCAATAAGGTTAAATCAGACTCATTATGACCCACTTTGTCCCATTACGACCAATCATACCCACAAAGACCAAAATGACCCAATAGCTGCAGCATTTCGAACCACTATGACCCGTTATAGCCCAATTAGAGCCATTAAAGCAAATCAGACTCTTTTAGACCCATTTTTAGTCCTAGTACGAAGAATAAGACTCGTTAGGGAGACACAAACCAATTATACACACTAAGACCAAAATGATCCAATAACGAGCATTACAGATAACTACGACCCGTTATACCTCAATTGGAGCAAATAAGGTCAAATCGGACTCATTATGACCCACATAGTCCCATTACGACTAATTAGACTCGTTATGGAGACACAAACCCATTATATGCACTAAGACTAAGATGAACCAGTTACGAGTCACAACATACCACTTGGACCTGTTATACCTTATTTAGAGCCAATAAGGTCAAATTAGGCTCATTTTGACCCACTTAGTCTCATCACGACCAATCAGACTTAATAAGGAGACGTAAACGCATTATATCCAATAAGACCAAAATGAACCATTACCGAAGCAATACAGACCATTATGGCCCGTTATACCTCAAATAAAGCCACTAAGGTCAAATAGGACTCATTACGACCCACTTAGTCTAATTATGTACGATGAGACTTGTTAAGGAGACACAAATCCCTTACACCCACAAAGACTTGGATGAACCAATAGCGAAGCATTACGGACCAGTATGACCCATTATGCCTCCGTTAGAGCGAACAATGTCAAATCGGACTCAGTTTCACCCACTGAGTCCTATTACGACCAATTAGACTCGTTAAGGAGACACAAACCCATTATACCCACTAAGCCCAAAATGAACCAATAGTGAAACATTACGGACCACTATGACTAAACCTCAATTAGAGCCAATAAGGTCAAATCGGACTCATTATGGCCCACTTAGTCTAATTAAGAACAATGTGACTCCTTAAGGAGACACAAATCCATTATAGCCACCAAGATCAAAATGAACCACTAACGAAGCATTACGGACCACTATGACCCGTTATACTTAAATTAGAGGCAATAAGGTCAAATCGGACTCATTGTGACCCACATAGTCGTATTACGAACAATTAGACTCGTTAAGGGGACACAAACCTATTATACTCACTAAGACCAAAATGAACCAATTATGAGCAATTACGGACCACTAAGATCCGTTATAAGTCAAGTAGAGCAAAAAACTTCAAATCAGACTCATTATACCCACTAAGACCAAGTTGAACCAATTACGAGCCATTACGGACGCCTTAGACGTTATTCCTCATTTAGGGCCAATAACTTCAAATCAGGCTCATATTGACCCACTTAGTCCCATTACGACCAATCAGGCTCATTAAGGAGACAAAAACCCATTATACCCATTAAGACCAAAATGAACTAATAGCGAAGCATTTAAGATCTCCATGACTCGTTATACCTCTATTAGAGCCCATAAAGTCCAATCGGGCTCATTACAACCCACTTAGTCAAATTACGAACAATGAGACTTGGTAAGAAGACACAAAACCATTATACCCACTAAGACCAAAATGAACCAAAAACGAAGCATTATAGACAACTATGATTCGTTATACCTCAATTAGAGCCAATAAAGTTAAATCGGACTCATGATGGCCCACTTAGTCCTATTATTACCAATTAGACATAAGGAGACACAAACCCATTATACCCACTAAGACGAAAATGAACCAATTATGATCCATTACGGATCAAATAGACCCGTTTTATCTCAATTAGAGCCAATAAGGTTAAATCAGACTCATTATGACCCACTTTGTCCCATTACGACCAATCATACCCACAAAGACCAAAATGACCCAATAGCTGCAGCATTTCGAACCACTATGACCCGTTATAGCTCAATTAGAGCCATTAAAGTCAAATCAGACTCTTTTAGACCTATTTAGTCCTAGTACGAAGAATAAGACTCGTTAGGGAGACACAAACCAATTATACACACTAAGACCAAAATGATCCAATAACGAGCATTACAGATAACTACGACCCGTTATACCTCAATTGGAGCCAATAAGGTCAAATCGGACTCATTATGACCCACATAGACCCATTACGACTAATTAGACTCGTTATGGAGACACAAACCCATTATATGCACTAAGACTAAGATGAACCAGTTACGAGTCACAACATACCACTTGGACCTGTTATACCTTATTTAGAGCCAATAAGGTCAAATTAGGCTCATTTTTACCCACTTAGTCTCATCACGACCAATCAGACTTAATAAGGAGACGTAAACCCATTATATCCAATAAGACCAAAATGAACCAATACCGAAGCAATACAGACCATTATGGCCCGTTATACCTCAAATAAAGCCACTAAGGTCAAATAGGACTCATTACGACCCACTTAGTCTAATTATGTACGATAAGACTTGTTAAGGAGACACAAATCCCTTACACCCACTAAGACCCAAATGAACCAATAGCGAAGCATTACGGAGCACTATGACCCATTATGCCTCCGTTAGAGCGAACAATGTCAAATCGGACTCAGTTTCACCCACCGAGTCCTATTACGACCAATTAGACTCGTTAAGGAGACACAAACCCATTATACCCACTAAGCCTAAAATGAACCAATAGTGAAACATTACGGACCACTATGACTAAACCTCAATTAGAGCCAATAAGGTCAAATCGGACTCATTATGGCCCACTTAGTCTAATTAAGAACAATGTGACTCCTTAAGGAGACACAAATCCATTATAGCCACCAAGATCAAAATGAACCACTAACGAAGCATTACGGACCACTATGACCCGTTATACTTCAATTAGAGGCAATAAGGTCAAATCGGACTCATTGTGACCCACATAGTCGTATTACGAACAATTAGACTCGTTATGGGGACACAAACCTATTATACTCACTAAGACCAAAATGAACCAATTATGTGCCATTACGGACCACTAAGATCCGTTATAAGTCAAGTAGAGCAAAAAACTTCAAATCAGACTCATTATACCCACTAAGACCTAGTTGAACCAATTAGGAGCCATTACGGACGCCTTAGACGTTATTCCTCATTTAGGGCCAATAAGTTCAAATCAGGCTCATTTTGACCCACTTAGTCCCATTACGACCAATCAGGCTCATTAAAGAGACAAAAACCCATTATACCCATTAAGACCAAAATGAACTAATAGCGAAGCATTTAAGATCTCCATGACTCGTTATACCTCTATTAGAGCCCATAAAGTCCAATCGGGCTCATTATGACCCACTTAGTCAAATTACGAACAATGAGACTTGGTAAGAAGACACAAAACCATTATACCCACTAAGACCAAAATGAACCAAAAACGAAGCATTATAGACAACTATGATTCGTTATACCTCAATTAGAGCCAATAAAGTTAAATCGGACTCATTATGGCCCACTTTGTCCTATTATTACCAATTAGACTCGGTAAGGAGACACAAACCCATTATACCCACTAAGACGAAAATGAACCAATTATGATCCATTACGGGTCAAATAGACCCGTTTTATCTCAATTAGAGCCAATAAGGTTAAATCAGACTCATTATGACCCACTTTGTCCCATTACGACCAATCATACCCACAAAGACCAAAATGACCCAATAGCTGCAGCATTTCGAACCACTATGACCCGTTATAGCTCAATTAGAGCCATTAAAGTCAAATCAGACTCTTTTAGACCCATTTAGTCCTAGTACGAAGAATAAGACTCGTTAGGGAGACACAAACCAATTATACACACTAAGACCAAAATGATCCAATAACGAGCATTACAGATAACTACGACCCGTTATACCTCAATTGGAGCCAATAAGGTCAAATCGGACTCATTATGACCCACATAGTCCCATTACGACTAATTAGACTCGTTATGGAGACACAAACCCATTATATGCACTAAGACTAAGATGAACCAGTTACGAGTCACAACATACCACTTGGACCTGTTATACCTTATTTAGAGCCAATAAGGTCAAATTAGGCTCATTTTGACCCACTTAGTCTCATCACGACCAATCAGACTTAATAAGGAGACGTAAACCCATTATATCTAATAAGACCAAAATGAACCAATACCGAAGCAATACAGACCATTATGGCCCGTTATACCTCAAATAAAGCCACTAAGGTCAAATAGGACTCATTACGACCCACTTAGTCTAATTATGTACGATGAGACTTGTTAAGGAGACACAAATCCCTTACACCCACTAAGACTTGGATGAACCAATAGCGAAGCATTACGGACCACTATGACCCATTATGCCTCCGTTAGAGCGAACAATGTCAAATCGGACTCAGTTTCACCCACTGAGTCCTATTACGACCAATTAGACTCGTTAAGGAGACACAAACCCATTATACCCACTAAGCCCAAAATGAACCAATAGTGAAACATTACGGACCACTATGACTAAACCTCAATTAGAGCCAATAAGGTCAAATCGGACTCATTATGGCCCACTTAGTCTAATTAAGAACAATGTGACTCCTTAAGGAGACACAAATCCATTATAGCCACCAAGATCAAAATGAACCACTAACGAAGCATTACGGACCACTATGACCCGTTATACTTCAATTAGAGGCAATAAGGTCAAATCGGACTCATTGTGACCCACATAGTCGTATTACGAACAATTAGACTCGTTAAGGGGACACAAACCTATTATACTCTCTAAGACCAAAATGAACCAATTATGAGCCATTACGGACCACTAAGATCCGTTATAAGTCAAGTAGAGCAAAAAACTTCAAATCAGACTCATTATACCCACTAAGACCTAGTTGAACCAATTAGGAGCCATTACGGACGCCTTAGACGTTATTCCTCATTTAGGGCCAATAAGTTCAAGTCAGGCTCATTTTGACCCACTTAGTCCCATTACGACCAATCAGGCTCATTAAGGAGACAAAAACCCATTATACCCATTAAGACCAAAATGAATTAATAGCGAAGCATTTAAGATCTCCATGACTCGTTATACCTCTATTAGAGCCCATAAAGTCCAATCGGGCTCATTATGACCCACTTAGTCAAATTACGAACAATGAGACTTGGTAAGAAGACACAAAACCATTATACCCACTAAGACCAAAATGAACCAAAAACGAAGCATTATAGACAACTATGATTCGTTAAATCGGACTCATTATGTCCCACTTAGTCCTATTATTACCAATTAGACTCGGTAAGGAGACACAAACCCATTATACCCACTAAGACGAAAATGAACCAATTATGATCCATTACGGATCAAATAGACTCGTTTTATCTCAATTAGAGCCAATAAGGTTAAATCAGACTCATTATGACCCACTTTGTCCCATTACGACCAATCATACCCACAAAGACCAAAATGACCCAATAGCTGCAGCATTTCGAACCACTATGACCCGTTATAGCTCAATTAGAGCCATTAAAGTCAAATCAGACTCTTTTAGACCTATTTAGTCCTAGTACGAAGAATAAGACTCGTTAGGGAGACACAAACCAATTATACACACTAAGACCAAAATGATCCAATAACGAGCATTACAGATAACTACGACCCGTTATACCTCAATTGGAGCCAATAAGGTCAAATCGGACTCATTATGACCCACATAGTCCCATTACGACTAATTAGACTCGTTATGGAGACACAAACCCATTATATGCACTAAGACTAAGATGAACCAGTTACGAGTCACAACATACCACTTGGACCTGTTATACCTTATTTAGAGCCAATAAGGTCAAATTAGGCTCATTTTGACCCACTTAGTCTCATCACGACCAATCAGACTTAATAAGGAGACGTAAACCCATTATATCCAATAAGACCAAAATGAACCAATACCGAAGCAATACAGACCATTATGGCCCGTTATACCTCAAATAAAGCCACTAAGGTCAAATAGGACTCATTACGACCCACTTAGTCTAATTATGTACGATGAGACTTGTTAAGGAGACACAAATCCCTTACACCCACTAAGACTTGGATGAACCAATAGCGAAGCATTACGGACCACTATGACCCATTATGCCTCCGTTAGAGCGAACAATGTCAAATCGGACTCAGTTTCACCCACTGAGTCCTATTACGACCAATTAGACTCGTTAAGGAGACACAAACCCATTATACCCACTAAGCCCAAAATGAACCAATAGTGAAACATTACGGACCACTATGACTAAACCTCAATTAGAGCCAATAAGGTCAAATCGGACTCATTATGGCCCACTTAGTCTAATTAAGAACAATGTGACTCCTTAAGGAGACACAAATCCATTATAGCCACCAAGATCAAAATGAACCACTAACGAAGCATTACGGACCACTATGACCCGTTATACTTCAATTAGAGGCAATAAGGTCAAATCGGACTCATTGTGACCCACATAGTCGTATTACGAACAATTAGACTCGTTAAGGGGACACAAACCTATTATACTCTCTAAGACCAAAATGAACCAATTATGAGCCATTACGGACCACTAAGATCCGTTATAAGTCAAGTAGAGCAAAAAACTTCAAATCAGACTCATTATACCCACTAAGACCTAGTTGAACCAATTAGGAGCCATTACGGACGCCTTAGACGTTATTCCTCATTTAGGGCCAATAAGTACAAGTCAGGCTCATTTTGACCCACTTAGTCCCATTACGACCAATCAGGCTCATTAAGGAGACAAAAACCCATTATACCCATTAAGACCAAAATGAATTAATAGCGAAGCATTTAAGATCTCCATGACTCGTTATACCTCTATTAGAGCCCATAAAGTCCAATCGGGCTCATTATGACCCACTTAGTCAAATTACGAACAATGAGACTTGGTAAGAAGACACAAAACCATTATACCCACTAAGACCAAAATGAACCAAAAACGAAGCATTATAGACAACTATGATTCGTTAAATCGGACTCATTATGTCCCACTTAGTCCTATTATTACCAATTAGACTCGGTAAGGAGACACAAACCCATTATACCCACTAAGACGAAAATGAACCAATTATGATCCATTACGGATCAAATAGACCCGTTTTATCTCAATTAGAGCCAATAAGGTTAAATCAGACTCATTATGACCCACTTTGTCCCATTACGACCAATCATACCCACAAAGACCAAAATGACCCAATAGCTGCAGCATTTCGAACCACTATGACCCGTTATAGCTCAATTAGAGCCATTAAAGTCAAATCAGACTCTTTTAGACCTATTTAGTCCTAGTACGAAGAATAAGACTCGTTAGGGAGACACAAACCAATTATACACACTAAGACCAAAATGATCCAATAACGAGCATTACAGATAACTACGACCCGTTATACCTCAATTGGAGCCAATAAGGTCAAATCGGACTCATTATGACCCACATAGTCCCATTACGACTAATTAGACTCGTTATGGAGACACAAACCCATTATATGCACTAAGACTAAGATGAACCAGTTACGAGTCACAACATACCACTTGGACCTGTTATACCTTATTTAGAGCCAATAAGGTCAAATTAGGCTCATTTTGACCCACTTAGTCTCATCACGACCAATCAGACTTAATAAGGAGACGTAAACCCATTATATCCAATAAGACCAAAATGAACCAATACCGAAGCAATACAGACCATTATGGCCCGTTATACCTCAAATAAAGCCACTAAGGTCAAATAGGACTCATTACGACCCACTTAGTCTAATTATGTACGATGAGACTTGTTAAGGAGACACAAATCCCTTACACCCACTAAGACTTGGATGAACCAATAGCGAAGCATTACGGACCACTATGACCCATTATGCCTCCGTTAGAGCGAACAATGTCAAATCGGACTCAGTTTCACCCACTGAGTCCTATTACGACCAATTAGACTCGTTAAGGAGACACAAACCCATTATACCCACTAAGCCCAAAATGAACCAATAGTGAAACATTACGGACCACTATGACTAAACGTCAATTAGAGCCAATAAGGTCAAATCGGACTCATTATGGCCCACTTAGTCTAATTAAGAACAATGTGACTCCTTAAGGAGACACAAATCCATTATAGCCACCAAGATCAAAATGAACCACTAACGAAGCATTACGGACCACTATGACCCGTTATACTTCAATTAGAGGCAATAAGGTCAAATCGGACTCATTGTGACCCACATAGTCGTATTACGAACAATTAGACTCGTTAAGGGGACACAAACCTATTATACTCTCTAAGACCAAAATGAACCAATTATGAGCCATTACGGACCACTAAGATCCGTTATAAGTCAAGTAGAGCAAAAAACTTCAAATCAGACTCATTATACCCACTAAGACCTAGTTGAACCAATTAGGAGCCATTACGGACGCCTTAGACGTTATTCCTCATTTAGGGCCAATAAGTTCAAATCAGGGTCATTTTGACCCACTTAGTCCCATTACGACCAATCAGGCTCATTAAGGAGACAAAAACCCATTATACCCATTAAGACCAAAATGAATTAATAGCGAAGCATTTAAGATCTCCATGACTCGTTATACCTCTATTAGAGCCCATAAAGTCCAATCGGGCTCATTATGACCCACTTAGTCAAATTACGAACAATGAGACTTGGTAGGAAGACACAAAACCATTATACCCACTAAGACCAAAATGAACCAAAAACGAAGCATTATAGACAACTATGATTCGTTAAATCGGACTCATTATGTCCCACTTAGTCCTATTATTACCAATTAGACTCGGTAAGGAGACACAAACCCATTATACCCACTAAGACGAAAATGAACCAATTATGATCCATTACGGATCAAATAGACCCGTTTTATCTCAATTAGAGCCAATAAGGTTAAATCAGACTCATTATGACCCACTTTGTCCCATTACGACCAATCATACCCACAAAGACCAAAATGACCCAATAGCTGCAGCATTACGAACCACTATGACCCGTTGTAGCTCAATTAGAGCCATTAAAGTCAAATCAGACTCTTTTAGACCTATTTAGTCCTAGTACGAAGAATAAGACTCGTTAGGGAGACACAAACCAATTATACACACTAAGACCAAAATGATCCAATAACGAGCATTACAGATAACTACGACCCGTTATACCTCAATTGGAGCCAATGAGGTCAAATCGGACTCATTATGACCCACATAGTCCCATTACGACTAATTAGACTCGTTATGGAGACACAAACCCATTATATGCACTAAGACTAAGATGAACCAGTTACGAGTCACAACATACCACTTGGACCTGTTATACCTTATTTAGAGCCAATAAGGTCAAATTAGGCTCATTTTGACCCACTTAGTCTCATCACGACCAATCAGACTTAATAAGGAGACGTAAACCCATTATATCCAATAAGACCAAAATGAACCAATACCGAAGCAATACAGACCATTATGGCCCGTTATACCTCAAATAAAGCCACTAAGGTCAAATAGGACTCATTACGACCCACTTAGTCTAATTATGTACGATGAGACTTGTTAAGGAGACACAAATCCCTTACACCCACTAAGACTTGGATGAACCAATAGCGAAGCATTACGGACCACTATGACCCATTATGCCTCCGTTAGAGCGAACAATGTCAAATCGGACTCAGTTTCACCCACTGAGTCCTATTACGACCACTTAGACTCGTTAAGGAGACACAAACCCATTATACCCACTAAGCCCAAAATGAACCAATAGTGAAACATTACGGACCACTATGACTAAACCTCAATTAGAGCCAATAAGGTCAAATCGGACTCATTATGGCCCACTTAGTCTAATTAAGAACAATGTGACTCCTTAAGGAGACACAAATCCATTATAGCCACCAAGATCAAAATGAACCACTAACGAAGCATTACGGACCACTATGACCCGTTATACTTCAATTAGAGGCAATAAGGTCAAATCGGACTCATTGTGACCCACATAGTCGTATTACGAACAATTAGACTCGTTAAGGGGACACAAACCTATTATACTCTCTAAGACCAAAATGAACCAATTATGAGCCATTACGGACCACTAAGATCCGTTATAAGTCAAGTAGAGCAAAAAACTTCAAATCAGACTCATTATACCCACTAAGACCTAGTTGAACCAATTAGGAGCCATTACGGACGCCTTAGACGTTATTCCTCATTTAGGGCCAATAAGTTCAAATCAGGGTCATTTTGACCCACTTAGTCCCATTACGACCAATCAGGCTCATTAAGGAGACAAAAACCCATTATACCCATTAAGACCAAAATGAATTAATAGCGAAGCATTTAAGATCTCCATGACTCGTTATACCTCTATTAGAGCCCATAAAGTCCAATCGGGCTCATTATGACCCACTTAGTCAAATTACGAACAATGAGACTTGGTAAGAAGACACAAAACCATTATACCCACTAAGACCAAAATGAACCAAAAACGAAGCATTATAGACAACTATGATTCGTTAAATCGGACTCATTATGTCCCACTTAGTCCTATTATTACCAATTAGACTCGGTAAGGAGACACAAACCCATTATACCCACTAAGACGAAAATGAACCAATTATGATCCATTACGGATCAAATAGACCCGTTTTATCTCAATTAGAGCCAATAAGGTTAAATCAGACTCATTATGACCCACTTTGTCCCATTACGACCAATCATACCCACAAAGACCAAAATGACAAAATAGCTGCAGCATTTCGAACCACTATGACCCGTTATAGCTCAATTAGAGCCATTAAAGTCAAATCAGACTCTTTTAGACCTATTTAGTCCTAGTACGAAGAATAAGACTCGTTAGGGAGACACAAACCAATTATACACACTAAGACCAAAATGATCCAATAACGAGCATTACAGATAACTACGACCCGTTATACCTCAATTGGAGCCAATAAGGTCAAATCGGACTCATTATGACCCACATAGTCCCATTACGACTAATTAGACTCGTTATGGAGACACAAACCCATTATATGCACTAAGACTAAGATGAACCAGTTACGAGTCACAACATACCACTTGGACCTGTTATACCTTATTTAGTGCCAATAAGGTCAAATTAGGCTCATTTTGACCCACTTTGTCTCATCACGACCAATCAGACTTAATAAGGAGACGTAAACCCATTATATCCAATAAGACCAAAATGAACCAATACCGAAGCAATACAGACCATTATGGCCCGTTATACCTCAAATAAAGCCACTAAGGTCAAATAGGACTCATTACGACCCACTTAGTCTAATTATGTACGATGAGACTTGTTAAGTAAGGAGACACAAATCCCTTACACCCACTAAGACCCAAATGAACCAATAGCGAAGCATTACGGACCACTATGACCCATTATGCCTCCGTTAGAGCGAACAATGTCAAATCGGACTCAGTTTCACCCACTGAGTCCTATTACGACCAATTAGACTCGTTAAGGAGACACAAACCCATTATACCCACTAAGCCCAAAATGAACCAATAGTGAAACATTACGGACCACTATGACTAAACCTCAATTAGAGCCAATAAGGTCAAATCGGACTCATTATGGCCCACTTAGTCTAATTAAGAACAATGTGACTCCTTAAGGAGACACAAATCCATTATAGCCACCAAGATCAAAATGAACCACTAACGAAGCATTACGGACCACTATGACCCGTTATACTTCAATTAGAGACAATAAGGTCAAATCGGACTCATTGTGACCCACATAGTCGTATTACGAACAATTAGACTCGTTAAGGGGACACAAACCTATTATACTCTCTAAGACCAAAATGAACCAATTATGAGCCATTACGGACCACTAAGATCCGTTATAAGTCAAGTAGAGCAAAAAACTTCAAATCAGACTCATTATACCCACTAAGACCTAGTTGAACCAATTAGGAGCCATTACGGACGCCTTAGACGTTATTCCTCATTTAGGGCCAATAAGTTCAAATCAGGGTCATTTTGACCCACTTAGTCCCATTACGACCAATCAGGCTCATTAAGGAGACAAAAACCCATTATACCCATTAAGACCAAAATGAATTAATAGCGAAGCATTTAAGATCTCCATGACTCGTTATACCTCTATTAGAGCCCATAAAGTCCAATCGCGCTCATTATGACCCACTTAGTCAAATTACGAACAATGAGACTTGGTAAGAAGACACAAAACCATTATACCCACTAAGACCAAAATGAACCAAAAACGAAGCATTATAGACAACTATGATTCGTTAAATCGGACTCATTATGTCCCACTTAGTCCTATTATTACCAATTAGACTCGGTAAGGAGACACAAACCCATTATACCCACTAAGACGAAAATGAACCAATTATGATCCATTACGGATCAAATAGACCCGTTTTATCTCAATTAGAGCCAATAAGGTTAAATCAGACTCATTATGACCCACTTTGTCCCATTACGACCAATCATACCCACAAAGACCAAAATGACCCAATAGCTGCAGCATTTCGAACCACTATGACCCGTTATAGCTCAATTAGAACCATTAAAGTCAAATCAGACTCTTTTAGACCTATTTAGTCCTAGTACGAAGAATAAGACTCGTTAGGGAGACACAAACCAATTATACACACTAAGACCAAAATGATCCAATAACGAGCATTACAGATAACTACGACCCGTTATACCTCAATTGGAGCCAATAAGGTCAAATCGGACTCATTATGACCCACATAGTCCCATTACGACTAATTAGACTCGTTATGGAGACACAAACCCATTATATGCACTAAGACTAAGATGAACCAGTTACGAGTCACAACATACCACTTGGACCTGTTATACCTTATTTAGTGCCAATAAGGTCAAATTAGGCTCATTTTGACCCACTTTGTCTCATCACGACCAATCAGACTTAATAAGGAGACGTAAACCCATTATATCCAATAAGACCAAAATGAACCAATACCGAAGCAATACAGACCATTATGGCCCATTATACCTCAAATAAAGCCACTAAGGTCAAATAGGACTCATTACGACCCACTTAGTCTAATTATGTACGATGAGACTTGTTAAGTAAGGAGACACAAATCCCTTACACCCACTAAGACCCAAATGAACCAATAGCGAAGCATTACGGACCACTATGACCCATTATGCCTCCGATAGAGCGAACAATGTCAAATCGGACTCAGTTTCACCCACTGAGTCCTATTACGACCAATTAGACTCGTTAAGGAGACACAAACCCATTATACCCACTAAGCCCAAAATGAACCAATAGTGAAACATTACGGACCACTATGACTAAACCTCAATTAGAGCCAATAAGGTCAAATCGGACTCATTATGGCCCACTTAGTCTAATTAAGAACAATGTGACTCCTTAAGGAGACACAAATCCATTATAGCCACCAAGATCAAAATGAACCACTAACGAAGCATTACGGACCACTATGACCCGTTATACTTCAATTAGAGGCAATAAGGTCAAATCGGACTCATTGTGACCCACATAGTCGTATTACGAACAATTAGACTCGTTAAGGGGACACAAACCTATTATACTCTCTAAGACCAAAATGAACCAATTATGAGCCATTACGGACCACTAAGATCCGTTATAAGTCAAGTAGAGCAAAAAACTTCAAATCAGACTCATTATACCCACTAAGACCTAGTTGAACCAATTAGGAGCCATTACGGACGCCTTAGACGTTATTCCTCATTTAGGGCCAATAAGTTCAAGTCAGGCTCATTTTGACCCACTTAGTCCCATTACGACCAATCAGGCTCATTAAGGAGACAAAAACCCATTATACCCATTAAGACCAAAATGAATTAATAGCGAAGCATTTAAGATCTCCATGACTCGTTATACCTCTATTAGAGCCCATAAAGTCCAATCGGGCTCATTATGACCCACTTAGTCAAATTACGAACAATGAGACTTGGTAAGAAGACACAAAACCATTATACCCACTAAGACCAAAATGAACCAAAAACGAAGCATTATAGACAACTATGATTCGTTAAATCGGACTCATTATGTCCCACTTAGTCCTATTATTACCAATTAGACTCGGTAAGGAGACACAAACCCATTATACCCACTAAGACGAAAATGAACCAATTATGATCCATTACGGATCAAATAGACCCGTTTTATCTCAATTAGAGCCAATAAGGTTAAATCAGACTCATTATGACCCACTTTGTCCCATTACGACCAATCATACCCACAAAGACCAAAATGACAAAATAGCTGCAGCATTTCGAACCACTATGACCCGTTATAGCTCAATTAGAGCCATTAAAGTCAAATCAGACTCTTTTAGACCTATTTAGTCCTAGTACGAAGAATAAGACTCGTTAGGGAGACACAAACCAATTATACACACTAAGACCAAAATGATCCAATAACGAGCATTACAGATAACTACGACCCGTTATACCTCAATTGGAGCCAATAAGGTCAAATCGGACTCATTATGACCCACATAGTCCCATTACGACTAATTAGACTCGTTATGGAGACACAAACCCATTATATGCACTAAGACTAAGATGAACCAGTTACGAGTCACAACATACCACTTGGACCTGTTATACCTTATTTAGTGCCAATAAGGTCAAATTAGGCTCATTTTGACCCACTTTGTCTCATCACGACCAATCAGACTTAATAAGGAGACGTAAACCCATTATATCCAATAAGACCAAAATGAACCAATACCGAAGCAATACAGACCATTATGGCCCGTTATACCTCAAATAAAGCCACTAAGGTCAAATAGGACTCATTACGACCCACTTAGTCTAATTATGTACGATGAGACTTGTTAAGTAAGGAGACACAAATCCCTTACACCCACTAAGACCCAAATGAACCAATAGCGAAGCATTACGGACCACTATGACCCATTATGCCTCCGTTAGAGCGAACAATGTCAAATCGGACTCAGTTTCACCCACTGAGTCCTATTACGACCAATTAGACTCGTTAAGGAGACACAAACCCATTATACCCACTAAGCCCAAAATGAACCAATAGTGAAACATTACGGACCACTATGACTAAACCTCAATTAGAGCCAATAAGGTCAAATCGGACTCATTATGGCCCACTTAGTCTAATTAAGAACAATGTGACTCCTTAAGGAGACACAAATCCATTATAGCCACCAAGATCAAAATGAACCACTAACGAAGCATTACGGACCACTATGACCCGTTATACTTCAATTAGAGACAATAAGGTCAAATCGGACTCATTGTGACCCACATAGTCGTATTACGAACAATTAGACTCGTTAAGGGGACACAAACCTATTATACTCTCTAAGACCAAAATGAACCAATTATGAGCCATTACGGACCACTAAGATCCGTTATAAGTCAAGTAGAGCAAAAAACTTCAAATCAGACTCATTATACCCACTAAGACCTAGTTGAACCAATTAGGAGCCATTACGGACGCCTTAGACGTTATTCCTCATTTAGGGCCAATAAGTTCAAATCAGGGTCATTTTGACCCACTTAGTCCCATTACGACCAATCAGGCTCATTAAGGAGACAAAAACCCATTATACCCATTAAGACCAAAATGAACTAATAGCGAAGCATTTAAGATCTCCATGACTCGTTATACCTCTATTAGAGCCCATAAAGTCCAATCGCGCTCATTATGACCCACTTAGTCAAATTACGAACAATGAGACTTGGTAAGAAGACACAAAACCATTATACCCACTAAGACCAAAATGAACCAAAAACGAAGCATTATAGACAACTATGATTCGTTAAATCGGACTCATTATGTCCCACTTAGTCCTATTATTACCAATTAGACTCGGTAAGGAGACACAAACCCATTATACCCACTAAGACGAAAATGAACCAATTATGATCCATTACGGATCAAATAGACCCGTTTTATCTCAATTAGAGCCAATAAGGTTAAATCAGACTCATTATGACCCACTTTGTCCCATTACGACCAATCATACCCACAAAGACCAAAATGACCCAATAGCTGCAGCATTTCGAACCACTATGACCCGTTATAGCTCAATTAGAACCATTAAAGTCAAATCAGACTCTTTTAGACCTATTTAGTCCTAGTACGAAGAATAAGACTCGTTAGGGAGACACAAACCAATTATACACACTAAGACCAAAATGATCCAATAACGAGCATTACAGATAACTACGACCCGTTATACCTCAATTGGAGCCAATAAGGTCAAATCGGACTCATTATGACCCACATAGTCCCATTACGACTAATTAGACTCGTTATGGAGACACAAACCCATTATATGCACTAAGACTAAGATGAACCAGTTACGAGTCACAACATACCACTTGGACCTGTTATACCTTATTTAGTGCCAATAAGGTCAAATTAGGCTCATTTTGACCCACTTTGTCTCATCACGACCAATCAGACTTAATAAGGAGACGTAAACCCATTATATCCAATAAGACCAAAATGAACCAATACCGAAGCAATACAGACCATTATGGCCCATTATACCTCAAATAAAGCCACTAAGGTCAAATAGGACTCATTACGACCCACTTAGTCTAATTATGTACGATGAGACTTGTTAAGTAAGGAGACACAAATCCCTTACACCCACTAAGACCCAAATGAACCAATAGCGAAGCATTACGGACCACTATGACCCATTATGCCTCCGTTAGAGCGAACAATGTCAAATCGGACTCAGTTTCACCCACTGAGTCCTATTACGACCAATTAGACTCGTTAAGGAGACACAAACCCATTATACCCACTAAGCCCAAAATGAACCAATAGTGAAACATTACGGACCACTATGACTAAACCTCAATTAGAGCCAATAAGGTCAAATCGGACTCATTATGGCCCACTTAGTCTAATTAAGAACAATGTGACTCCTTAAGGAGACACAAATCCATTATAGCCACCAAGATCAAAATGAACCACTAACGAAGCATTACGGACCACTATGACCCGTTATACTTCAATTAGAGGCAATAAGGTCAAATCGGACTCATTGTGACCCACATAGTCGTATTACGAACAATTAGACTCGTTAAGGGGACACAAACCTATTATACTCTCTAAGACCAAAATGAACCAATTATGAGCCATTACGGACCACTAAGATCCGTTATAAGTCAAGTAGAGCAAAAAACTTCAAATCAGACTCATTATACCCACTAAGACCTAGTTGAACCAATTAGGAGCCATTACGGACGCCTTAGACGTTATTCCTCATTTAGGGCCAATAAGTTCAAATCAGGGTCATTTTGACCCACTTAGTCCCATTACGACCAATCAGGCTCATTAAGGAGACAAAAACCCATTATACCCATTAAGACCAAAATGAATTAATAGCGAAGCATTTAAGATCTCCATGACTCGTTATACCTCTATTAGAGCCCATAAAGTCCAATCGGGCTCATTATGACCCACTTAGTCAAATTACGAACAATGAGACTTGGTAAGAAGACACAAAACCATTATACCCACTAAGACCAAAATGAACCAAAAACGAAGCATTATAGACAACTATGATTCGTTAAATCGGACTCATTATGGCCCACTTAGTCCTATTATTACCAATTAGACTCGGTAAGGAGACACAAACCCATTATACCCACTAAGACGAAAATGAACCAATTATGATCCATTACGGATCAAATAGACCCGTTTTATCTCAATTAGAGCCAATAAGGTTAAATCAGACTCATTATGACCCACTTTGTCCCATTACGACCAATCATACCCACAAAGACCAAAATGACCCAATAGCTGCAGCATTACGAACCACTATGACCCGTTGTAGCTCAATTAGAGCAATTAAAGTCAAATCAGACTCTTTTAGACCTATTTAGTCCTAGTACGAAGAATAAGACTCGTTAGGGAGACACAAACCAATTATACACACTAAGACCAAAATGATCCAATAACGAGCATTACAGATAACTACGACCCGTTATACCTCAATTGGAGCCAATAAGGTCAAATCGGACTCATTATGACCCACATAGTCCCATTACGACTAATTAGACTCGTTATGGAGACACAAACCCATTATATGCACTAAGACTAAGATGAACCAGTTACGAGTCACAACATACCACTTGGACCTGTTATACCTTATTTAGAGCCAATAAGGTCAAATTAGGCTCATTTTGACCCACTTAGTCTCATCACGACCAATCAGACTTAATAAGGAGACGTAAACCCATTATATCCAATAAGACCAAAATGAACCAATACCGAAGCAATACAGACCATTATGGCCCGTTATACCTCAAATAAAGCCACTAAGGTCAAATAGGACTCATTACGACCCACTTAGTCTAATTATGTACGATGAGACTTGTTAAGGAGACACAAATCCCTTACACCCACTAAGACCCAAATGAACCAATAGCGAAGCATTACGGACCACTATGACCCATTATGCCTCCGTTAGAGCGAACAATGTCAAATCGGACTCAGTTTCACCCACTGAGTCCTATTACGACCAATTAGACTCGTTAAGGAGACACAAACCCATTATACCCACTAAGCCCAAAATGAACCAATAGTGAAACATTACGGACCACTATGACTAAACCTCAATTAGAGCCAATAAGGTCAAATCGGACTCATTATGGCCCACTTAGTCTAATTAAGAACAATGTGACTCCTTAAGGAGACACAAATCCATTATAGCCACCAAGATCAAAATGAACCACTAACGAAGCATTACGGACCACTATGACCCGTTATACTTCAATTAGAGGCAATAAGGTCAAATCGGACTCATTGTGACCCACATAGTCGTATTACGAACAATTAGACTCGTTAAGGGGACACAAACCTATTATACTCTCTAAGACCAAAATGAACCAATAATGAGCCATTACGGACCACTAAGATCCGTTATAAGTCAAGTAGAGCAAAAAACTTCAAATCAGACTCATTATACCCACTAAGACCTAGTTGAACCAATTAGGAGCCATTACGGACGCCTTAGACGTTATTCCTCATTTAGGGCCAATAAGTTCAAATCAGGCTCATTTTGACCCACTTAGTCCCATTACGACCAATCAGGCTCATTAAGGAGACAAAAACCCATTATACCCATTAAGACCAAAATGAATTAATAGCGAAGCATTTAAGATCTCCATGACTCGTTATACCTCTATTAGAGCCCATAAAGTCCAATCGGGCTCATTATGACCCACTTAGTCAAATTACGAACAATGAGACTTGGTAAGAAGACACAAAACCATTATACCCACTAAGACCAAAATGAACCAAAAACGAAGCATTATAGACAACTATGATTCGTTAAATCGGACTCATTATGTCCCACTTAGTCCTATTATTACCAATTAGACTCGGTAAGGAGACACAAACCCATTATACCCACTAAGACGAAAATGAACCAATTATGATCCATTACGGATCAAATAGACCCGTTTTATCTCAATTAGAGCCAATAAGGTTAAATCAGACTCATTATGACCCACTTTGTCCCATTACGACCAATCATACCCACAAAGACCAAAATGACCCAATAGCTGCAGCATTACGAACCACTATGACCCGTTGTAGCTCAATTAGAGCCATTAAAGTCAAATCAGACTCTTTTAGACCTATTTAGTCCTAGTACGAAGAATAAGACTCGTTAGGGAGACACAAACCAATTATACACACTAAGACCAAAATGATCCAATAACGAGCATTACAGATAACTACGACCCGTTATACCTCAATTGGAGCCAATAAGGTCAAATCGGACTCATTATGACCCACATAGTCCCATTACGACTAATTAGACTCGTTATGGAGACACAAACCCATTATATGCACTAAGACTAAGATGAACCAGTTACGAGTCACAACATACCACTTGGACCTGTTATACCTTATTTAGAGCCAATAAGGTCAAATTAGGCTCATTTTGACCCACTTAGTCTCATCACGACCAATCAGACTTAATAAGGAGACGTAAACCCATTATATCCAATAAGACCAAAATGAACCAATACCGAAGCAATACAGACCATTATGGCCCGTTATACCTCAAATAAAGCCACTAAGGTCAAATAGGACTCATTACGACCCACTTAGTCTAATTATGTACGATGAGACTTGTTAAGGAGACACAAATCCCTTACACCCACTAAGACCCAAATGAACCAATAGCGAAGCATTACGGACCACTATGACCCATTATGCCTCCGTTAGAGCGAACAATGTCAAATCGGACTCAGTTTCATCCACTGAGTCCTATTACGACCAATTAGACTCGTTAAGGAGACACAAAACCCATTATACCCACTAAGCCCAAAATGAACCAATAGTGAAACATTACGGACCACTATGACTAAACGTCAATTAGAGCCAATAAGGTCAAATCGGACTCATTATGGCCCACTTAGTCTAATTAAGAACAATGTGACTCCTTAAGGAGACACAAATCCATTATAGCCACCAAGATCAAAATGAACCACTAACGAAGCATTACGGACCACTATGACCCGTTATACTTCAATTAGAGGCAATAAGGTCAAATCGGACTCATTGTGACCCACATAGTCGTATTACGAACAATTAGACTCGTTAAGGGGACACAAACCTATTATACTCTCTAAGACCAAAATGAACCAATTATGAGCCATTACGGACCACTAAGATCCGTTATAAGTCAAGTAGAGCAAAAAACTTCAAATCAGACTCATTATACCCACTAAGACCTAGTTGAACCAATTAGGAGCCATTACGGACGCCTTAGACGTTATTCCTCATTTAGGGCCAATAAGTTCAAGTCAGGCTCATTTTGACCCACTTAGTCCCATTACGACCAATCAGGCTCATTAAGGAGACAAAAACCCATTATACCCATTAAGACCAAAATGAACTAATAGCGAAGCATTTAAGATCTCCATGACTCGTTATACCTCTATTAGAGCCCATAAAGTCCAATCGGGCTCATTATGACCCACTTAGTCAAATTACGAACAATGAGACTTGGTAAGAAGACACAAAACCATTATACCCACTAAGACCAAAATGAACCAAAAACGAAGCATTATAGACAACTATGATTCGTTAAATCGGACTCATTATGTCCCACTTAGTCCTATTATTACCAATTAGACTCGGTAAGGAGACACAAACCCATTATACCCACTAAGACGAAAATGAACCAATTATGATCCATTACGGATCAAATAGACCCGTTTTATCTCAATTAGAGCCAATAAGGTTAAATCAGACTCATTATGACCCACTTTGTCCCATTACGACCAATCATACCCACAAAGACCAAAATGACCCAATAGCTGCAGCATTACGAACCACTATGACCCGTTGTAGCTCAATTAGAGCCATTAAAGTCAAATCAGACTCTTTTAGACCTATTTAGTCCTAGTACGAAGAATAAGACTCGTTAGGGAGACACAAACCAATTATACACACTAAGACCAAAATGATCCAATAACGAGCATTACAGATAACTACGACCCGTTATACCTCAATTGGAGCCAATAAGGTCAAATCGGACTCATTATGACCCACATAGTCCCATTACGACTAATTAGACTCGTTATGGAGACACAAACCCATTATATGCACTAAGACTAAGATGAACCAGTTACGAGTCACAACATACCACTTGGACCTGTTATACCTTATTTAGAGCCAATAAGGTCAAATTAGGCTCATTTTGACCCACTTAGTCTCATCACGACCAATCAGACTTAATAAGGAGACGTAAACCCATTATATCCAATAAGACCAAAATGAACCAATACCGAAGCAATACAGACCATTATGGCCCGTTATACCTCAAATAAAGCCACTAAGGTCAAATAGGACTCATTACGACCCACTTAGTCTAATTATGTACGATGAGACTTGTTAAGGAGACACAAATCCCTTACACCCACTAAGACCCAAATGAACCAATAGCGAAGCATTACGGACCACTATGACCCATTATGCCTCCGTTAGAGCGAACAATGTCAAATCGGACTCAGTTTCACCCACTGAGTCCTATTACGACCAATTAGACTCGTTAAGGAGACACAAAACCCATTATACCCACTAAGCCCAAAATGAACCAATAGTGAAACATTACGGACCACTATGACTAAACGTCAATTAGAGCCAATAAGGTCAAATCGGACTCATTATGGCCCACTTAGTCTAATTAAGAACAATGTGACTCCTTAAGGAGACACAAATCCATTATAGCCACCAAGATCAAAATGAACCACTAACGAAGCATTACGGACCACTATGACCCGTTATACTTCAATTAGAGGCAATAAGGTCAAATCGGACTCATTGTGACCCACATAGTCGTATTACGAACAATTAGACTCGTTAAGGGGACACAAACCTATTATACTCTCTAAGACCAAAATGAACCAATTATGAGCCATTACGGACCACTAAGATCCGTTATAAGTCAAGTAGAGCAAAAAACTTCAAATCAGACTCATTATACCCACTAAGACCTAGTTGAACCAATTAGGAGCCATTACGGACGCCTTAGACGTTATTCCTCATTTAGGGCCAATAAGTTCAAGTCAGGCTCATTTTGACCCACTTAGTCCCATTACGACCAATCAGGCTCATTAAGGAGACAAAAACCCATTATACCCATTAAGACCAAAATGAACTAATAGCGAAGCATTTAAGATCTCCATGACTCGTTATACCTCTATTAGAGCCCATAAAGTCCAATCGGGCTCATTATGACCCACTTAGTCAAATTACGAACAATGAGACTTGGTAAGAAGACACAAAACCATTATACCCACTAAGACCAAAATGAACCAAAAACGAAGCATTATAGACAACTATGATTCGTTAAATCGGACTCATTATGTCCCACTTAGTCCTATTATTACCAATTAGACTCGGTAAGGAGACACAAACCCATTATACCCACTAAGACGAAAATGAACCAATTATGATCCATTACGGATCAAATAGACCCGTTTTATCTCAATTAGAGCCAATAAGGTTAAATCAGACTCATTATGACCCACTTTGTCCCATTACGACCAATCATACCCACAAAGACCAAAATGACCCAATAGCTGCAGCATTACGAACCACTATGACCCGTTGTAGCTCAATTAGAGCCATTAAAGTCAAATCAGACTCTTTTAGACCTATTTAGTCCTAGTACGAAGAATAAGACTCGTTAGGGAGACACAAACCAATTATACACACTAAGACCAAAATGATCCAATAACGAGCATTACAGATAACTACGACCCGTTATACCTCAATTGGAGCCAATAAGGTCAAATCGGACTCATTATGACCCACATAGTCCCATTACGACTAATTAGACTCGTTATGGAGACACAAACCCATTATATGCACTAAGACTAAGATGAACCAGTTACGAGTCACAACATACCACTTGGACCTGTTATACCTTATTTAGAGCCAATAAGGTCAAATTAGGCTCATTTTGACCCACTTAGTCTCATCACGACCAATCAGACTTAATAAGGAGACGTAAACCCATTATATCCAATAAGACCAAAATGAACCAATACCGAAGCAATACAGACCATTATGGCCCGTTATACCTCAAATAAAGCCACTAAGGTCAAATAGGACTCATTACGACCCACTTAGTCTAATTATGTACGATGAGACTTGTTAAGGAGACACAAATCCCTTACACCCACTAAGACCCAAATGAACCAATAGCGAAGCATTACGGACCACTATGACCCATTATGCCTCCGTTAGAGCGAACAATGTCAAATCGGACTCAGTTTCACCCACTGAGTCCTATTACGACCAATTAGACTCGTTAAGGAGACACAAAACCCATTATACCCACTAAGCCCAAAATGAACCAATAGTGAAACATTACGGACCACTATGACTAAACGTCAATTAGAGCCAATAAGGTCAAATCGGACTCATTATGGCCCACTTAGTCTAATTAAGAACAATGTGACTCCTTAAGGAGACACAAATCCATTATAGCCACCAAGATCAAAATGAACCACTAACGAAGCATTACGGACCACTATGACCCGTTATACTTCAATTAGAGCCAATAAGGTCAAATCGGACTCATTGTGACCCACATAGTCGTATTACGAACAATTAGACTCGTTAAGGGGACACAAACCTATTATACTCTCTAAGACCAAAATGAACCAATTATGAGCCATTACGGACCACTAAGATCCGTTATAAGTCAAGTAGAGCAAAAAACTTCAAATCAGACTCATTATACCCACTAAGACCTAGTTGAACCAATTAGGAGCCATTACGGACGCCTTAGACGTTATTCCTCATTTAGGGCCAATAAGTTCAAGTCAGGCTCATTTTGACCCACTTAGTCCCATTACGACCAATCAGGCTCATTAAGGAGACAAAAACCCATTATACCCATTAAGACCAAAATGAACTAATAGCGAAGCATTTAAGATCTCCATGACTCGTTATACCTCTATTAGAGCCCATAAAGTCCAATCGGGCTCATTATGACCCACTTAGTCAAATTACGAACAATGAGACTTGGTAAGAAGACACAAAACCATTATACCCACTAAGACCAAAATGAACCAAAAACGAAGCATTATAGACAACTATGATTCGTTAAATCGGACTCATTATGTCCCACTTAGTCCTATTATTACCAATTAGACTCGGTAAGGAGACACAAACCCATTATACCCACTAAGACGAAAATGAACCAATTATGATCCATTACGGATCAAATAGACCCGTTTTATCTCAATTAGAGCCAATAAGGTTAAATCAGACTCATTATGACCCACTTTGTCCCATTACGACCAATCATACCCACAAAGACCAAAATGACCCAATAGCTGCAGCATTACGAACCACTATGACCCGTTGTAGCTCAATTAGAGCCATTAAAGTCAAATCAGACTCTTTTAGACCTATTTAGTCCTAGTACGAAGAATAAGACTCGTTAGGGAGACACAAACCAATTATACACACTAAGACCAAAATGATCCAATAACGAGCATTACAGATAACTACGACCCGTTATACCTCAATTGGAGCCAATAAGGTCAAATCGGACTCATTATGACCCACATAGTCCCATTACGACTAATTAGACTCGTTATGGAGACACAAACCCATTATATGCACTAAGACTAAGATGAACCAGTTACGAGTCACAACATACCACTTGGACCTGTTATACCTTATTTAGAGCCAATAAGGTCAAATTAGGCTCATTTTGACCCACTTAGTCTCATCACGACCAATCAGACTTAATAAGGAGACGTAAACCCATTATATCCAATAAGACCAAAATGAACCAATACCGAAGCAATACAGACCATTATGGCCCGTTATACCTCAAATAAAGCCACTAAGGTCAAATAGGACTCATTACGACCCACTTAGTCTAATTATGTACGATGAGACTTGTTAAGGAGACACAAATCCCTTACACCCACTAAGACCCAAATGAACCAATAGCGAAGCATTACGGACCACTATGACCCATTATGCCTCCGTTAGAGCGAACAATGTCAAATCGGACTCAGTTTCACCCACTGAGTCCTATTACGACCAATTAGACTCGTTAAGGAGACACAAAACCCATTATACCCACTAAGCCCAAAATGAACCAATAGTGAAACATTACGGACCACTATGACTAAACGTCAATTAGAGCCAATAAGGTCAAATCGGACTCATTATGGCCCACTTAGTCTAATTAAGAACAATGTGACTCCTTAAGGAGACACAAATCCATTATAGCCACCAAGATCAAAATGAACCACTAACGAAGCATTACGGACCACTATGACCCGTTATACTTCAATTAGAGGCAATAAGGTCAAATCGGACTCATTGTGACCCACATAGTCGTATTACGAACAATTAGACTCGTTAAGGGGACACAAACCTATTATACTCTCTAAGACCAAAATGAACCAATTATGAGCCATTACGGACCACTAAGATCCGTTATAAGTCAAGTAGAGCAAAAAACTTCAAATCAGACTCATTATACCCACTAAGACCTAGTTGAACCAATTAGGAGCCATTACGGACGCCTTAGACGTTATTCCTCATTTAGGGCCAATAAGTTCAAGTCAGGCTCATTTTGACCCACTTAGTCCCATTACGACCAATCAGGCTCATTAAGGAGACAAAAACCCATTATACCCATTAAGACCAAAATGAACTAATAGCGAAGCATTTAAGATCTCCATGACTCGTTATACCTCTATTAGAGCCCATAAAGTCCAATCGGGCTCATTATGACCCACTTAGTCAAATTACGAACAATGAGACTTGGTAAGAAGACACAAAACCATTATACCCACTAAGACCAAAATGAACCAAAAACGAAGCATTATAGACAACTATGATTCGTTAAATCGGACTCATTATGTCCCACTTAGTCCTATTATTACCAATTAGACTCGGTAAGGAGACACAAACCCATTATACCCACTAAGACGAAAATGAACCAATTATGATCCATTACGGATCAAATAGACCCGTTTTATCTCAATTAGAGCCAATAAGGTTAAATCAGACTCATTATGACCCACTTTGTCCCATTACGACCAATCATACCCACAAAGACCAAAATGACCCAATAGCTGCAGCATTACGAACCACTATGACCCGTTGTAGCTCAATTAGAGCCATTAAAGTCAAATCAGACTCTTTTAGACCTATTTAGTCCTAGTACGAAGAATAAGACTCGTTAGGGAGACACAAACCAATTATACACACTAAGACCAAAATGATCCAATAACGAGCATTACAGATAACTACGACCCGTTATACCTCAATTGGAGCCAATAAGGTCAAATCGGACTCATTATGACCCACATAGTCCCATTACGACTAATTAGACTCGTTATGGAGACACAAACCCATTATATGCACTAAGACTAAGATGAACCAGTTACGAGTCACAACATACCACTTGGACCTGTTATACCTTATTTAGAGCCAATAAGGTCAAATTAGGCTCATTTTGACCCACTTAGTCTCATCACGACCAATCAGACTTAATAAGGAGACGTAAACCCATTATATCCAATAAGACCAAAATGAACCAATACCGAAGCAATACAGACCATTATGGCCCGTTATACCTCAAATAAAGCCACTAAGGTCAAATAGGACTCATTACGACCCACTTAGTCTAATTATGTACGATGAGACTTGTTAAGGAGACACAAATCCCTTACACCCACTAAGACCCAAATGAACCAATAGCGAAGCATTACGGACCACTATGACCCATTATGCCTCCGTTAGAGCGAACAATGTCAAATCGGACTCAGTTTCACCCACTGAGTCCTATTACGACCAATTAGACTCGTTAAGGAGACACAAAACCCATTATACCCACTAAGCCCAAAATGAACCAATAGTGAAACATTACGGACCACTATGACTAAACGTCAATTAGAGCCAATAAGGTCAAATCGGACTCATTATGGCCCACTTAGTCTAATTAAGAACAATGTGACTCCTTAAGGAGACACAAATCCATTATAGCCACCAAGATCAAAATGAACCACTAACGAAGCATTACGGACCACTATGACCCGTTATACTTCAATTAGAGGCAATAAGGTCAAATCGGACTCATTGTGACCCACATAGTCGTATTACGAACAATTAGACTCGTTAAGGGGACACAAACCTATTATACTCTCTAAGACCAAAATGAACCAATTATGAGCCATTACGGACCACTAAGATCCGTTATAAGTCAAGTAGAGCAAAAAACTTCAAATCAGACTCATTATACCCACTAAGACCTAGTTGAACCAATTAGGAGCCATTACGGACGCCTTAGACGTTATTCCTCATTTAGGGCCAATAAGTTCAAGTCAGGCTCATTTTGACCCACTTAGTCCCATTACGACCAATCAGGCTCATTAAGGAGACAAAAACCCATTATACCCATTAAGACCAAAATGAACTAATAGCGAAGCATTTAAGATCTCCATGACTCGTTATACCTCTATTAGAGCCCATAAAGTCCAATCGGGCTCATTATGACCCACTTAGTCAAATTACGAACAATGAGACTTGGTAAGAAGACACAAACCATTATACCCACTAAGACCAAAATGAACCAAAAACGAAGCATTATAGACAACTATGATTCGTTAAATCGGACTCATTATGTCCCACTTAGTCCTATTATTACCAATTAGACTCGGTAAGGAGACACAAACCCATTATACCCACTAAGACGAAAATGAACCAATTATGATCCATTACGGATCAAATAGACCCGTTTTATCTCAATTAGAGCCAATAAGGTTAAATCAGACTCATTATGACCCACTTTGTCCCATTACGACCAATCATACCCACAAAGACCAAAATGACCCAATAGCTGCAGCATTACGAACCACTATGACCCGTTGTAGCTCAATTAGAGCCATTAAAGTCAAATCAGACTCTTTTAGACCTATTTAGTCCTAGTACGAAGAATAAGACTCGTTAGGGAGACACAAACCAATTATACACACTAAGACCAAAATGATCCAATAACGAGCATTACAGATAACTACGACCCGTTATACCTCAATTGGAGCCAATAAGGTCAAATCGGACTCATTATGACCCACATAGTCCCATTACGACTAATTAGACTCGTTATGGAGACACAAACCCATTATATGCACTAAGACTAAGATGAACCAGTTACGAGTCACAACATACCACTTGGACCTGTTATACCTTATTTAGAGCCAATAAGGTCAAATTAGGCTCATTTTGACCCACTTAGTCTCATCACGACCAATCAGACTTAATAAGGAGACGTAAACCCATTATATCCAATAAGACCAAAATGAACCAATACCGAAGCAATACAGACCATTATGGCCCGTTATACCTCAAATAAAGCCACTAAGGTCAAATAGGACTCATTACGACCCACTTAGTCTAATTATGTACGATGAGACTTGTTAAGGAGACACAAATCCCTTACACCCACTAAGACCCAAATGAACCAATAGCGAAGCATTACGGACCACTATGACCCATTATGCCTCCGTTAGAGCGAACAATGTCAAATCGGACTCAGTTTCACCCACTGAGTCCTATTACGACCAATTAGACTCGTTAAGGAGACACAAAACCCATTATACCCACTAAGCCCAAAATGAATACTCTCTAAGACCAAAATGAACCAATAATGAGCCATTACGGACCACTAAGATCCGTTATAAGTCAAGTAGAGCAAAAAACTTCAAATCAGACTCATTATACCCACAAAGACCTAGTTGAACCAATTAGGAGCCATTACGGACGCCTTAGACGTTATTCCTCATTTAGGGCCAATAAGTTCAAATCAGGCTCATTTTGACCCACTTAGTCCCATTACGACCAATCAGGCTCATTAAGGAGACAAAAACCCATTATACCCATTAAGACCAAAATGAATTAATAGCGAAGCATTTAAGATCTCCATGACTCGTTATACCTCTATTAGAGCCCATAAAGTCCAATCGGGCTCATTATGACCCACTTAGTCAAATTACGAACAATGAGACTTGGTAAGAAGACACAAAACCATTATACCCACTAAGACCAAAATGAACCAAAAACGAAGCATTATAGACAACTATGATTCGTTAAATCGGACTCATTATGTCCCACTTAGTCCTATTATTACCAATTAGACTCGGTAAGGAGACACAAACCCATTATACCCACTAAGACGAAAATGAACCAATTATGATCCATTACGGATCAAATAGACCCGTTTTATCTCAATTAGAGCCAATAAGGTTAAATTAGACTCATTATGACCCACTTTGTCCCATTACGACCAATCATACCCACAAAGACCAAAATGACCCAATAGCTGCAGCATTTCGAACCACTATGACCCGTTATAGCTCAATTAGAGCCATTAAAGTCAAATCAGACTCTTTTAGACCTATTTAGTCCTAGTACGAAGAATAAGACTCGTTAGGGAGACACAAACCAATTATACACACTAAGACCAAAATGATCCAATACAAAGCTATTAGCAAGATTATTGTGGAGAGGATGAAAGGGTTGTTGGATGGATTGGTGAGCCCATTCCAGTCGGCTTTTATTCCGGGCCGTAATATTGCGGACAACATTCTAATGGCGCACGAGCTGGTTAGAGGTTATCAACGTAGCGAGGGCCCGACCCGGTGTGCCTTCAAGATTGACATCCGGAAGGCGTATGACACGGTGGATTGGCAATACTTGTTTGGTATGCTGGAGGGTATGGGGTTTCATTTGGCTATTGTTAAATGGATCAAAGAGATGGTCTCGTCAGCTTCCTTCTCGCTAGCAGTGAATGGAGAGACAAAGGGATTTTTTAAAGGTGGTCGGGGCCTTCGTCAAGGAGATCCCCTTTCGCCTTATCTCTTTACCATTGCTATGGAAGGATTCTCTCTCATTTTTAAACGTTGCATTGAAGAGGCGGCTTCCTTTGGTTATCATAAGGATTGTAGTGAGTTTCAACTCACCCATCTTTGCTTTGCAGATGATTTATTTGTTTTTACACAGGGTGATGTGGATTCGGTGTTGGTGCTTAAGAAGGCTCTCCAATTGTTTCAAACTAAATCTGGCCTTTCGCCTAGTCTTGAAAAAAGCGAAGTCTTCTTTGGAAACGTCTCGGATCCCATTAGAAATGCTATCCGGGAGTGCTTACCATTCCGGAATGGTATCTTCCCAATCCGATACCTTGGAGTTCCGTTGTCCCCAATCAAGCTTAAAGCTAGGGATTATGATGCCCTCGTGACTAAGGTGATGGCGCGGGTGAACAATTGGAAAACAAAACACTTGTCTTTTGGAGGAAGATTACAACTCATAAAATCTGTGTTGGGTTCGCTACAAACTTATTGGATGTCGATCTTCACTATCCCCACGAGGGTGATCCATAAAATTGAATCGGTTTTCCGGGATTTTTTATGGGCCCAAGGGGAGAATTCGAGAGGGAGATGCAAAGTGGCTTGGGATCAAGTTTGTAAACCGTTGGAAGGGGGTGGTCTTGGTCTTAAGCGGCTAGCCTTATGGAACCGTGCCCTTTTGTCTAGACATGTGTGGAACCTTGTGACTCGAAAGAATACAATCTGGGTTAATTGGGTGTATCATTATTGCATCGGGGACGCCCAATTTTGGATCGTTCGGAAGTCTACCCGGTGGTCGTCGGTTCTTTGCAAAATTCTAGACCTTCGACCTCACATTAGAAGATTCTTTATTTTCCGGGTTGGTAATGGTGAAGAGATTAATGCATGGGAAGATCGTTGGGGGACTAATAACCCGTTATCTACGTCCATAACGTATCGGTTCATACATGGGGAGGGATTTTCTATGCGCACTTCGTTAAAAGATTTGGTTGATCGGCTTGGGAGTGTTTGGCCGAATGCTTGGATTCAAAGATACCCGCATCTTGGTGTGATGGAGTGGCCGATCATTGATAGTGACCGACGTGACCAAATTTGTTGGTCAGATGTTAATGGTAACTTAGTGGACTTTTCGGTTAAAGTCGCATCCACTTCTATTGGAGGCATACATACCGTATGCTCTTGGCATAAATGGGTTTGGTTTCCCGGTAACATTGCGAGACATGCCTTCTGTCTTTGGATTGCTTGTCACCGTAGACTCCCTACTCAAGATCGTATGAGCATTTGGGTTTCGGAAGATGAAGGATTAGTTTGCCCGTTGTGCGAAGTTGACCAGGACTCTCACCGGCATCTTTTCTTTCAATGTGTGTTTGCGCATGATGTATGGCAACGCATAAAATTTTTTGCCAATCTAGAGGAATGGCCGGATGGATGGGACGATATAGTGGAATTGCTCTCGGATGATTCGTACGCGAGGAAACCGCTTGCCTCAAAACTTTTTGTTGCTACTAGTGTGTACTACATTTGGAGGGAGCGGAACAATAGACTTTTCAGAAATGCGGCAATCTCAGTGGACCAAATTGTTCAAGATATAAGGAACATTGTCACTATGCGGCTTGCTTGGAATACTCGGCGGACTAGGAATCAGATTCATGGCCCGACGTGATCTTTCTTTGGATTGGTTGTTTTGCGCCTCTGGTTGGGTGGTGGTGTTTTTTTGGCTTCTGTTTAGAGTTGGTAGTTGCTTGTTTTGGCTTTTTTTATGGCTTGGTGCTTTTTGTCCCTTGCTTGGGTCTTTTGTTGGATGCTTGATATAACTTTTGTTGTTTCTTTGTTTTAATATATTTGCCGGGTTTTCCTTCAAAAAAAAAACAAGCATTACAGATAACTACGACCCGTTATACCTCAATTGGAGCCAATAAGGTCAAATCGGACTCATTATGACCCACATAGTCCCATTACAACTAATTAGACTCGTTATGGAGACACAAACCCAATATATGCACTAAGACTAAGATGAACCAGTTACGAGTCATAACATACCACTTGGACCTGTTATACCTTATTTAGAGCCAATAAGGTCAAATTAGGCTCATTTTGACCCACTTAGTCTCATCACGACCAATCAGACTCGTTAAGGAGACACAAACCCATTATACCCACTAAGCCCAAAATGAACCAATAGTGAAACATTACGGACCACTATGACTAAACCTCAATTAGAGCCAATAAGGTCAAATCGGACTCATTATGGCCCACTTAGTCTAATTAAGAACAATGTGACTCCTTAAGGAGACACAAATCCATTATAGCCACCAAGATCAAAATGAACCACTAACGAAGCATTACGGACCACTATGACCCGTTATACTTCAATTAGAGGCAATAAGGTCAAATCGGACTCATTGTGACCCACATAGTCGTATTACGAACAATTAGACTCGTTAAGGGGACACAAACCTATTATACTCACTAAGACCAAAATGAACCAATTATGAGCCATTACGGACCACTAAGATCCGTTATAAGTCAAGTAGAGCAAAAAACTTCAAAAATCATACTCATTATACCCACTAAGACCTAGTTGAACCAATTAGGAGCCATTACGGACGCCTTAGACGTTATTCCTCATTTAGGGCCAATAAGTTCAAATCAGGCTCATTTTGACCCACTTAGTCCCATTACGACCAATCAGGCTCATTAAGGAGACAAAAACCCATTATACCCATTAAGACCAAAATGAACTAATAGAGAAGCATTTAAGATCTCCATGACTCGTTATACCTCTATTAGAGCCCATAAAGTCCAATCGGGCTCATTATGACCCACTTAGTCAAATTACGAACAATGAGACTTGGTAAGAAGACACAAAACCATTATACCCACTAAGACCAAAATGAACCTAAAACGAAGCATTATAGACAACTATGATTCGTTAAATTGGACTCATTATATCCCACTTAGTCCTATTATTACCAATTAGACTCGGTAAGGAGACACGAACCCATTATACCCACTAAGACGAAAATGAACCAATTATGCTCCATTACGGATCAAATAGACCAGTTTTATCTCAATTAGAGGCAATAAGGTTAAATCAGACTCATTATGACCCACTTTGTCCCATTACGACCAATCATACCCACAAAGACCAAAATGACCCAATAGTTGCAGCATTTCGAACCACTATGACCCGTTATAGCTCAATTAGAGCCATTAAAGTCAAATCAGACTCTTTTAGACCTATTTAGTCCTAGTACGAAGAATAAGACTCGTTAGGGAGACACAACCAATTATACACACTAAGACCAAAATGATCCAATAACGAGCATTACAGATAACTACGACCCGTTATACCTCAATTGGAGCCAATAAGGTCAAATCGGACTCATTATGACCCACATAGTCCCATTACGACTAATTAGACTCGTTATGGAGACACAAACCCATTATATGCACTAAGACTAAGATGAACCAGTTACGAGTCACAACATACCACTTGGACCTGTTATACCTTATTTAGAGCCAATAAGGTCAAATTAGGCTCATTTTGACCCACTTAGTCTCATCACGGCCAATCAGACTTAATAAGGAGACGTAAACCCATTATATCCAATAAGACCAAAATGAACCAATACCGAAGCAATACAGACCATTATGGCCCGTTATACCTCAAATAAAGCCACTAAGGTCAAATAGGACTCATTACGACCCACTTAGTCTAATTATGTACGATGAGACTTGTTAAGGAGACACAAATCCCTTACACCCACTAAGACTTGGATGAACCAATAGCGAAGCATTACGGACCACTATGACCCATTATGCCTCCGTTAGAGCGAACAATGTCAAATCGGACTCAGTTTCACCCACTGAGTCCTATTACGACCAATTAGACTCGTTAAGGAGACACAAACCCATTATACCCACTAAGCCCAAAATGAACCAATAGTGAAACATTACGGACCACTATGACTAAACCTCAATTAGAGCCAATAAGGTTAAATCGGACTCATTATGGCCTACTTAGTCTAATTAAGAACAATGTGACTCCTTAAGGAGACACAAATCCATTATAGCCACCAAGATCAAAATGAACCACTAACGAAGCATTACGGACCACTATGACCCGTTATACTTCAATTAGAGGCAATAAGGTCAAATCGGACTCATTGTGACCCACATAGTCGTATTACGAACAATTAGACTCGTTAAGGGGACACAAACCTATTATACTCTCTAAGACCAAAATGAACCAATTATGAGCCATTACGGACCACTAAGATCCGTTATAAGTCAAGTAGAGCAAAAAACTTCAAATCAGACTCATTATACCCACTAAGACCTAGTTGAACCAATTAGGAGCCATTACGGACGCCTTAGACGTTATTCCTCATTTAGGGCCAATAAGTTCAAATCAGGCTCATTTTGACCCACTTAGTCCCATTACGACCAATCAGGTTCATTAAGGAGACAAAAACCCATTATACCCATTAAGACCAAAATGAATTAATAGCGAAGCATTTAAGATCTCCATGACTCGTTATACCTCTATTAGAGCCCATACAGTCCAATCGGGCTCATTATGACCCACTTAGTCAAATTACGAACAATGAGACTTGGTAAGAAGACACAAAACCATTATACCCACTAAGACCAAAATGAACCAAAAACGAAGCATTATAGACAACTATGATTCGTTAAATCGGACTCATTATGTCCCACTTAGTCCTATTATTACCAATTAGACTCGGTAAGGAGACACAAACCCATTATACCCACTAAGACGAAAATGAACCAATTATGATCCATTACGGATCAAATAGACCCGTTTTATCTCAATTAGAGCCAATAAGGTTAAATCAGACTCATTATGACCCACTTTGTCCCATTACGACCAATCATACCCACAAAGACCAAAATGACCCAATAGCTGCAGCATTTCGAACCACTATGACCCGTTATAGCTCAATTAGAGCCATTAAAGTCAAATCAGACTCTTTTAGACCTATTTAGTCCTAGTACGAAGAATAAGACTCGTTAGGGAGACACAAACCAATTATACACACTAAGACCAAAATGATCCAATAACAAGCATTACAGATAACTACGACCCGTTATACCTCAATTGGAGCCAATAAGGTCAAATCGGACTCATTATGACCCACATAGTCCCATTACAACTAATTAGACTCGTTATGGAGACACAAACCCAATATATGCACTAAGACTAAGATGAACTAGTTACGAGTCATAACATACCACTTGGACCTGTTATACCTTATTTAGAGCCAATAAGGTCAAATTAGGCTCATTTTGACCCACTTAGTCTCATCACGACCAATCAGACTCGTTAAGGAGACACAAACCCATTATACCCACTAAGCCCAAAATGAACCAATAGTGAAACATTACGGACCACTATGACTAAACCTCAATTAGAGCCAATAAGGTCAAATCGGACTCATTATGGCCCACTTAGTCTAATTAAGAACAATGTGACTCCTTAAGGAGACACAAATCCATTATAGCCACCAAGATCAAAATGAACCACTAACGAAGCATTACGGACCACTATGACCCGTTATACTTCAATTAGAGGCAATAAGGTCAAATCGGACTCATTCTGACCCACATAGTCGTATTACGAACAATTAGACTCGTTAAGGGGACACAAACCTATTATACTCACTAAGACCAAAATGAACCAATTATGAGCCATTACGGACCACTAAGATCCGTTATAAGTCAAGTAGAGCAAAAAACTTCAAAAATCATACTCATTATACCCACTAAGACCTAGTTGAACCAATTAGGAGCCATTACGGACGCCTTAGACGTTATTCCTCATTTAGGGCCAATAAGTTCAAATCAGGCTCATTTTGACCCACTTAGTCCCATTACGACCAATCAGGCTCATTAAGGAGACAAAAACCCATTATACCCATTAAGACCAAAATGAACTAATAGCGAAGCATTTAAGATCTCCATGACTCGTTATACCTCTATTAGAGCCCATAAAGTCCAATCGGGCTCATTATGACCCACTTAGTCAAATTACGAACAATGAGACTTGGTAAGAAGACACAAAACCATTATACCCACTAAGACAAAAATGAACCTAAAACGAAGCATTATAGACAACTATGATTCGTTAAATTGGACTCATTATATCCCACTTAGTCCTATTATTACCAATTAGACTCGGTAAGGAGACACAAACCCATTATACCCACTAAGACGAAAATGAACCAATTATGCTCCATTACGGATCAAATAGACCAGTTTTATCTCAATTAGAGGCAATAAGGTTAAATCAGACTCATTATGACCCACTTTGTCCCATTACGACCAATCATACCCACAAAGACCAAAATGACCCAATAGTTGCAGCATTTCGAACCACTATGACCCGTTATAGCTCAATTAGAGCCATTAAAGTCAAATCAGACTCTGTTAGACCTATTTAGTCCTAGTACGAAGAATAAGACTCGTTAGGGAGACACAAACCAATTATACACACTAAGACCAAAATGATCCAATAACGAGCATTACAGATAACTACGACCCGTTATACCTCAATTGGAGCCAATAAGGTCAAATCGGACTCATTATGACCCACATAGTCCCATTACGACTAATTAGACTCGTTATGGAGACACAAACCCATTATATGCACTAAGACTAAGATGAACCAGTTACGAGTCACAACATACCACTTGGACCTGTTATACCTTATTTAGAGCCAATAAGGTCAAATTAGGCTCATTTTGACCCACTTAGTCTCATCACGGCCAATCAGACTTAATAAGGAGACGTAAACCCATTATATCCAATAAGACCAAAATGAACCAATACCGAAGCAATACAGACCATTATGGCCCGTTATACCTCAAATAAAGCCACTAAGGTCAAATAGGACTCATTACGACCCACTTAGTCTAATTATGTACGATGAGACTTGTTAAGGAGACACAAATCCCTTACACCCACTAAGACTTGGATGAACCAATAGCGAAGCATTACGGACCACTATGACCCATTATGCCTCCGTTAGAGCGAACAATGTCAAATCGGACTCAGTTTCACCCACTGAGTCCTATTACGACCAATTAGACTCGTTAAGGAGACACAAACCCATTATACCCACTAAGCCCAAAATGAACCAATAGTGAAACATTACGGACCACTATGACTAAACCTCAATTAGAGCCAATAAGGTCAAATCGGACTCATTATGGCCTACTTAGTCTAATTAAGAACAATGTGACTCCTTAAGGAGACACAAATCCATTATAGCCACCAAGATCAAAATGAACCACTAACGAAGCATTACGGACCACTATGACCCGTTATACTTCAATTAGAGGCAATAAGGTCAAATCGGACTCATTGTGACCCACATAGTCGTATTACGAACAATTAGACTCGTTAAGGGGACACAAACCTATTATACTCCCTAAGACCAAAATGAACCAATTATGAGCCATTACGGACCACTAAGATCCGTTATAAGTCAAGTAGAGCAAAAAACTTCAAATCAGACTCATTATACCCACTAAGACCTAGTTGAACCAATTAGGAGCCATTACGGACGCCTTAGACGTTATTCCTCATTTAGGGCCAATAAGTTCAAATCAGGCTCATTTTGACCCACTTAGTCCCATTACGACCAATCAGGTTCATTAAGGAGACAAAAACCCATTATACCCATTAAGACCAAAATGAATTAATAGCGAAGCATTTAAGATCTCCATGACTCGTTATACCTCTATTAGAGCCCATACAGTCCAATCGGGCTCATTATGACCCACTTAGTCAAATTACGAACAATGAGACTTGGTAAGAAGACACAAAACCATTATACCCACTAAGACCAAAATGAACCAAAAACGAAGCATTATAGACAACTATGATTCGTTAAATCGGACTCATTATGTCCCACTTAGTCCTATTATTACCAATTAGACTCGGTAAGGAGACACAAACCCATTATACCCACTAAGACGAAAATGAACCAATTATGATCCATTACGGATCAAATAGACCCGTTTTATCTCAATTAGAGCCAATAAGGTTAAATCAGACTCATTATGACCCACTTTGTCCCATTACGACCAATCATACCCACAAAGACCAAAATGACCCAATAGCTGCAGCATTTCGAACCACTATGACCCGTTATAGCTCAATTAGAGCCATTAAAGTCAAATCAGACTCTTTTAGACCTATTTAGTCCTAGTACGAAGAATAAGACTCGTTAGGGAGACACAAACCAATTATACACACTAAGACCAAAATGATCCAATAACAAGCATTACAGATAACTACGACCCGTTATACCTCAATTGGAGCCAATAAGGTCAAATCGGACTCATTATGACCCACATAGTCCCATTACAACTAATTAGACTCGTTATGGAGACACAAACCCAATATATGCACTAAGACTAAGATGAACCAGTTACGAGTCACAACATACCACTTGGACCTGTTATACCTTATTTAGAGCCAATATGGTCAAATTAGGCTCATTTTGACCCACTTAGTCTCATCACGACCAATCAGACTCGTTAAGGAGACACAAACCCATTATACCCACTAAGCCCAAAATGAACCAATAGTGAAACATTACGGACCACTATGACTAAACCTCAATTAGGGCCAATAAGGTCAAATCGGACTCATTATGGCCCACTTAGTCTAATTAAGAACAATGTGACTCCTTAAGGAGACACAAATCCATTATAGCCACCAAGATCAAAATGAACCACTAACGAAGCATTACGGACCACTATGACCCGTTATACTTCAATTAGAGGCAATAAGGTCAAATCGGACTCATTGTGACCCACATAGTCGTATTACGAACAATTAGACTCGTTAAGGGGACACAAACCTATTATACTCACTAAGACCAAAATGAACCAATTATGAGCCATTACGGACCACTAAGATCCGTTATAAGTCAAGTAGAGCAAAAAACTTCAAAAATCATACTCATTATACCCACTAAGACCTAGTTGAACCAATTAGGAGCCATTACGGACGCCTTAGACGTTATTCCTCATTTAGGGCCAATAAGTTCAAATCAGGCTCATTTTGACCCACTTAGTCCCATTACGACCAATCAGGCTCATTAAGGAGACAAAAACCCATTATACCCATTAAGACCAAAATGAACTAATAGCGAAGCATTTAAGATCTCCATGACTCGTTATACCTCTATTAGAGCCCATAAAGTCCAATCGGGCTCATTATGACCCACTTAGTCAAATTACGAACAATGAGACTTGGTAAGAAGACACAAAACCATTATACCCACTAAGACCAAAATGAACCTAAAACGAAGCATTATAGACAACTATGATTCGTTAAATTGGACTCATTATATCCCACTTAGTCCTATTATTACCAATTAGACTCGGTAAGGAGACACAAACCCATTATACCCACTAAGACGAAAATGAACCAATTATGCTCCATTACGGATCAAATAGACCAGTTTTATCTCAATTAGAGGCAATAAGGTTAAATCAGACTCATTATGACCCACTTTGTCCCATTACGACCAATCATACCCACAAAGACCAAAATGACCCAATAGTTGCAGCATTTCGAACCACTATGACCCGTTATAGCTCAATTAGAGCCATTAAAGTCAAATCAGACTCTTTTAGACCTATTTAGTCCTAGTACGAAGAATAAGACTCGTTAGGGAGACACAAACCAATTATACACACTAAGACCAAAATGATCCAATAACGAGCATTACAGATAACTACGACCCGTTATACCTCAATTGGAGCCAATAAGGTCAAATCGGACTCATTATGACCCACATAGTCCCATTACGACTAATTAGACTCGTTATGGAGACACAAACCCATTATATGCACTAAGACTAAGATGAACCAGTTACGAGTCACAACATACCACTTGGACCTGTTATACCTTATTTAGAGCCAATAAGGTCAAATTAGGCTCATTTTGACCCACTTAGTCTCATCACGACCAATCAGACTTAATAAGGAGACGTAAACCCATTATATCCAATAAGACCAAAATGAACCAATACCGAAGCAATACAAACCATTATGGCCCGTTATACCTCAAATAAAGCCACTAAGGTCAAATAGGACTCATTACGACCCACTTAGTCTAATTATGTACGATGAGACTTGTTAAGGAGACACAAATCCCATACACCCACTTGGATGAACCAATAGCGAAGCATTACGGACCACTATGACCCATTATGCCTCCGTTAGAGCGAACAATGTCAAATCGGACTCAGTTTCACCCACTGAGTCCTATTACGACCAATTAGACTCGTTAAGGAGACACAAACCCATTATACCCACTAAGCCCAAAATGAACCAATAGTGAAACATTACGGACCACTATGACTAAACGTCAATTAGAGCCAATAAGGTCAAATCGGACTCATTATGGCCCACTTAGTCTAATTAAGAACAATGTGACTCCTTAAGGAGACACAAATCCATTATAGCCACCAAGATCAAAATGAACCACTAACGAAGCATTACGGACCACTATGACCCGTTATACTTCAATTAGAGGCAATAAGGTCAAATCGGACTCATTGTGACCCACATAGTCGTATTACGAACAATTAGACTCGTTAATGGGACACAAACCTATTATACTCTCTAAGACCAAAATGAACCAATTATGAGCCATTACGGACCACTAAGATCCGTTATAAGTCAAGTAGAGCAAAAAACTTCAAATCAGACTCATTATACCCACTAAGACCAAGTTGAACCAATTAGGAGCCATTACGGACGCCTTAGACGTTATTCCTCATTTAGGGCCAATAAGTTCAAGTCAGGCTCATTTTGACCCACTTAGTCCCATTACGACCAATCAGGCTCATTAAGGAGACAAAAACCCATTATACCCATTAAGACCAAAATGAACTAATAGCGAAGCATTTAAGATCTCCATGACTCGTTATACCTCTATTAGAGCCCATAAAGTCCAATCGGGCTCATTATGACCCACTTAGTCAAATTACGAACAATGAGACTTGGTAAGAAGACACAAAACCATTATACCCACTAAGACCAAAATGAACCAAAAACGAAGCATTATAGACAACTATGATTCGTTATACCTCAATTAGAGCCAACAAAGTTAAATCGGACTCATTATGTCCCACTTAGTCCTATTATTACCAATTAGACTCGGTAAGGAGACACAAACCCATTATACCCACTAAGACGAAAATGAACCAATTATGATCCATTACGGATCAAATAGACTCGTTTTATCTCAATTAGAGCCAATAAGGTTAAATCAGACACATTATGACCCACTTTGTCCCATTACGACCAATCATACCCACAAAGACCAAAATGACCCAATAGCTGCAGCATTTCGAACCACTCTGACCCGTTATAGCTCAATTAGAGCCATTAAATTCAAATCAGACTCTTTTAGACCCATTTAGTCCTAGTACGAAGAATAAGACTCGTTCGGGAGACACAAACCAATTATACACACTAAGACCAAAATGATCCAATAACGAGCATTACAGATAACTACGACCCGTTATACCTCAATTGGAGCCAATAAGGTCAAATCGGACTCATTATGACCCACATAGTCCCATTACGACTAATTAGACTCGTTATGGAGACACAAACCCATTATATGCACTAAGACTAAGATGAACCAGTTACGAGTCACAACATACCACTTGGACCTGTTATACCTTATTTAGAGCCAATAAGGTCAAATTAGGCTCATTTTGACCCACTTAGTCTCATCACGACCAATCAGACTTAATAAGGAGACGTAAACCCATTATATCCAATAAGACCAAAATGAACCAATACCGAAGCAATACAGACCATTATGGCCCGTTATACCTCAAATAAAGCCACTAAGGTCAAATAGGACTCATTACGACCCACTTAGTCTAATTATGTACGATGAGACTTGTTAAGGAGACACAAATCCCTTACACCCACTAAGACTTGGATGAACCAATAGCGAAGCATTACGGACCACTATGACCCATTATGCCTCCGTTAGAGCGAACAATGTCAAATCGGACTCAGTTTCACCCACTGAGTCCTATTACGACCAATTAGACTCGTTAAGGAGACACAAACCCATTATACCCACTAAGCCCAAAATGAACCAATAGTGAAACATTACGGACCACTATGACTAAACCTCAATTAGAGCCAATAAGGTCAAATCGGACTCATTATGGCCTACTTAGTCTAATTAAGAACAATGTGACTCCTTAAGGAGACACAAATCCATTATAGCCACCAAGATCAAAATGAACCACTAACGAAGCATTACGGACCACTATGACCCGTTATACTTCAATTAGAGGCAATAAGGTCAAATCCGACTCATTGTGACCCACATAGTCGTATTACGAACAATTAGACTCGTTAAGGGGACACAAACCTATTATACTCTCTAAGACCAAAATGAACCAATTACGAGCCATTACGGACCACTAAGATCCGTTATAAGTCAAGTAGAGCAAAAAACTTCAAATCAGACTCATTATACCCACTAAGACCTAGTTGAACCAATTAGGAGCCATTACGGACGCCTAAGACGTTATTCCTCATTTAGGGCCAATAAGTTCAAATCAGGCTCATTTTGACCCACTTAGTCCCATTACGACCAATCAGGCTCATTAAGGAGACAAAAACCCATTATACCCATTAAGACCAAAATGAATTAATAGCGAAGCATTTAAGATCTCCATGACTCGTTATACCTCTATTAGAGCCCATACAGTCCAATCGGGCTCATTATGACCCACTTAGTCAAATTACGAACAATGAGACTTGGTAAGAAGACACAAAACCATTATACCCACTAAGACCAAAATGAACCAAAAACGAAGCATTATAGACAACTATGATTCGTTAAATCGGACTCATTATGTCCCACTTAGTCCTATTATTACCAATTAGACTCGGTAAGGAGACACAAACCCATTATACCCACTAAGACGAAAATGAACCAATTATGATCCATTACGGATCAAATAGACCCGTTTTATCTCAATTAGAGCCAATAAGGTTAAATCAGACTCATTATGACCCACTTTGTCCCATTACGACCAATCATACCCACAAAGACCAAAATGACCCAATAGCTGCAGCATTTCGAACCACTATGACCCGTTATAGCTCAATTAGAGCCATTAAAGTCAAATCAGACTCTTTTAGACCTATTTAGTCCTAGTACGAAGAATAAGACTCGTTAGGGAGACACAAACCAATTATACACACTAAGACCAAAATGATCCAATAACGAGCATTATAGATAACTACGACCCGTTATACCTCAATTGGAGCCAATAAGGTCAAATCGAACTCATTATGACCCTGACTAATTAGACTCGTTATGGAGACACAAACCCATTATATGCACTAAGACTAAGATGAACCAGTTACGATTCACAACATACCACTTGGACCTGTTATACCTTATTTAGAGCCAATAAGGTCAAATTAGGCTCATTTTGACCCACTTAGTCTCATCACGACCAATCAGACTTAATAAGGAGACGTAAACCCATTATATCCAATAAGACCAAAATGAACCAATACCGAAGCAATACAGACCATTATGGCCCGTTATACCTCAAATAAAGCCACTAAGGTCAAATAGGACTCATTACGACCCACTTAGTCTAATTATGTACGATGAGACTTGTTAAGGAGACACAAATCCCTTACACCCACTTGGATGAACCAATAGCGAAGCATTACGGACCACTATGACCCATTATGCCTCCGTTAGAGTGAACAATGTCAAATCGGACTCAGTTTCACCCACTGAGTCCTATTACGACCAATTAGACTCGTTAAGGAGACACAAACCCATTATACCCACTAAGCCCAAAATGAACCAATAGTGAAACATTACGGACCACTATGACTAAACCTCAATTAGGGCCAATAAGGTCAAATCGGACTCATTATGGCCCACTTAGTCTAATTAAGAACAATGTGACTCCTTAAGGAGACACAAATCCATTATAGCCACCAAGATCAAAATGAACCACTAACGAAGCATTACGGACCACTATGACCCGTTATACTTCAATTAGAGGCAATAAGGTCAAATCCGACTCATTGTGACCAACATAGTCGTATTACGAACAATTAGACTCGTTAAGGGGACACGACCCACATAGTCCCATTACGGCTAATTAGACTCGTTATGGAGACACAAACCCATTATATGCACTAAGACTAAGATGAACCAGTTACGAGTCACAACATACCACTTGGACCTGTTATACCTTATTTAGAGCCAATAAGGTCAAATTAGGCTCATTTTGACCCACTTAGTCTCATCACGACCAATCAGACTTAATAGGGAGACGTAAACCCATTATATCCAATAAGACCAAAATGAACCAATACCGAAGCAATACAGACCATTATGGCCCGTTATACCTCAAATAAGGCCACTAAGGTCAAATAGGACTCATTACGATCCACTTAGTCTAATTATGTACGATGAGACTTGTTAAGGAGACACAAATCCCTTACACCCCCTAAGACTTGGATGAACCAATAGCGAAGCATTACGGACCACTATGACCCATTATGCCTCCGTTAGAGCGAACAATGTCAAATCGGACTCAGTTTCACCCACTGAGTCCTATTACGACCAATTAGACTCGTTAAGGAGACACAAACCCATTATACCCACTAAGCCCAAAATGAACCAATAGTGAAACATTACGGACCACTATGACTAAACCTCAATTAGAGCCAATAAGGTCAAATCGGACTCATTATGGCCTACTTAGTCTAATTAAGAACAATGTGACTCCTTAAGGAGACACAAATCCATTATAGCCACCAAGATCAAAATGAACCACTAACGAAGCATTACGGACCACTATGACCCGTTATACTTCAATTAGAGGCAATAAGGTCAAATCCGACTCATTGTGACCCACATAGTCGTATTACGAACAATTAGACTCGTTAAGGGGACACAAACCTATTATACTCTCTAAGACCAAAATGAACCAATTACGAGCCATTACGGACCACTAAGATCCGTTATAAGTCAAGTAGAGCAAAAAACTTCAAATCAGACTCATTATACCCACTAAGACCTAGTTGAACCAATTAGGAGCCATTACGGACGCCTAAGACGTTATTCCTCATTTAGGGCCAATAAGTTCAAATCAGGCTCATTTTGACCCACTTAGTCCCATTACGACCAATCAGGCTCATTAAGGAGACAAAAACCCATTATACCCATTAAGACCAAAATGAATTAATAGCGAAGCATTTAAGATCTCCATGACTCGTTATACCTCTATTAGAGCCCATACAGTCCAATCGGGCTCATTATGACCCACTTAGTCAAATTACGAACAATGAGACTTGGTAAGAAGACACAAAACCATTATACCCACTAAGACCAAAATGAACCAAAAACGAAGCATTATAGACAACTATGATTCGTTAAATCGGACTCATTATGTCCCACTTAGTCCTATTATTACCAATTAGACTCGGTAAGGAGACACAAACCCATTATACCCACTAAGACGAAAATGAACCAATTATGATCCATTACGGATCAAATAGACCCGTTTTATCTCAATTAGAGCCAATAAGGTTAAATCAGACTCATTATGACCCACTTTGTCCCATTACGACCAATCATACCCACAAAGACCAAAATGACCCAATAGCTGCAGCATTTCGAACCACTATGACCCGTTATAGCTCAATTAGAGCCATTAAAGTCAAATCAGACTCTTTTAGACCTATTTAGTCCTAGTACGAAGAATAAGACTCGTTAGGGAGACACAAACCAATTATACACACTAAGACCAAAATGATCCAATAACGAGCATTATAGATAACTACGACCCGTTATACCTCAATTGGAGCCAATAAGGTCAAATCGAACTCATTATGACCCTGACTAATTAGACTCGTTATGGAGACACAAACCCATTATATGCACTAAGACTAAGATGAACCAGTTACGATTCACAACATACCACTTGGACCTGTTATACCTTATTTAGAGCCAATAAGGTCAAATTAGGCTCATTTTGACCCACTTAGTCTCATCACGACCAATCAGACTTAATAAGGAGACGTAAACCCATTATATCCAATAAGACCAAAATGAACCAATACCGAAGCAATACAGACCATTATGGCCCGTTATACCTCAAATAAAGCCACTAAGGTCAAATAGGACTCATTACGACCCACTTAGTCTAATTATGTACGATGAGACTTGTTAAGGAGACACAAATCCCTTACACCCACTTGGATGAACCAATAGCGAAGCATTACGGACCACTATGACCCATTATGCCTCCGTTAGAGTGAACAATGTCAAATCGGACTCAGTTTCACCCACTGAGTCCTATTACGACCAATTAGACTCGTTAAGGAGACACAAACCCATTATACCCACTAAGCCCAAAATGAACCAATAGTGAAACATTACGGACCACTATGACTAAACCTCAATTAGGGCCAATAAGGTCAAATCGGACTCATTATGGCCCACTTAGTCTAATTAAGAACAATGTGACTCCTTAAGGAGACACAAATCCATTATAGCCACCAAGATCAAAATGAACCACTAACGAAGCATTACGGACCACTATGACCCGTTATACTTCAATTAGAGGCAATAAGGTCAAATCCGACTCATTGTGACCAACATAGTCGTATTACGAACAATTAGACTCGTTAAGGGGACACGACCCACATAGTCCCATTACGGCTAATTAGACTCGTTATGGAGACACAAACCCATTATATGCACTAAGACTAAGATGAACCAGTTACGAGTCACAACATACCACTTGGACCTGTTATACCTTATTTAGAGCCAATAAGGTCAAATTAGGCTCATTTTGACCCACTTAGTCTCATCACGACCAATCAGACTTAATAGGGAGACGTAAACCCATTATATCCAATAAGACCAAAATGAACCAATACCGAAGCAATACAGACCATTATGGCCCGTTATACCTCAAATAAGGCCACTAAGGTCAAATAGGACTCATTACGATCCACTTAGTCTAATTATGTACGATGAGACTTGTTAAGGAGACACAAATCCCTTACACCCCCTAAGACTTGGATGAACCAATAGCGAAGCATTACGGACCACTATGACCCATTATGCCTCCGTTAGAGCGAACAATGTCAAATCGGACTCAGTTTCACCCACTGAGTCCTATTACGACCAATTAGACTCGTTAAGGAGACACAAACCCATTATACCCACTAAGCCCAAAATGAACCAATAGTGAAACATTACGGACCACTATGACTAAACCTCTATTAGAGCCAATAAGGTCAAATCGGACTCATTATGGCCCACTTAGTCTAATTAAGAACAATGTGACTCCTTAAGGAGACACAAATCCATTATAGCCACCAAGATCAAAATGAACCACTAACGAAGCATTACGGACCACTATGACCCGTTATACTTCAATTAGAGGCTATAGGTCAAATCCGACTCATTGTGACCCACATAGTCGTATTACGAACAATTAGACTCGTTAAGGGGACACAAACCTATTATACTCTCTAAGACCAAAATGAACCAATTATGAGCCATTACGGACCACTAAGATCCGTTATAAGTCAAGTAGAGCAAAAAACTTCAAATCAGACTCATTATACCCACTAAGACCTAGTTGAACCAATTAGGAGCCATTACGGACGCCTTAGACGATATTCCTCATTTAGGGCCAATAAGTTCAAATCAGGCTCATTTTGACCCACTTAGTCCCATTACGACTAATCAGGCTCATTAAGGAGACAAAAACCCATTATACCCATTAAGATCAAAATGAACTAATAGCGAAGCATTTAAGATCTCCATGACTCGTTATACCTCTAATAGAGCCCATAAAGTCCAATCGGGCTCATTATGACCCACTTAGTCAAATTACGAACAATGAGACTTGGTAAGAAGACACAAAACCATTATACCCACTAAGACCAAAATGAACCAAAAACGAAGCATTATAGATAACTATGATTCGTTAAATCGGACTCATTATGGCCCACTTAGTCCTATTATTACCAATTAGACTCGGTAAGGACACACAAACCCATTATACCCACTAAGACGAAAATGAACCAATTATGATCCATTACGGATCAAATAGACCCGTTATATCTCAATTAGAGCCAATAAGGTTAAATCAGACTCATTATGACCCACTTTGTCCCATTACGACCAATCATACCCACAAAGACCAAAATGACCCAATAGCTGCAGCATTTCGAACCACTATGACCCGTTATAGGTCAATTAGAGCCATTAAAGTCAAATCAGACTCTTTTAGACCCATTTAGTCCTAGTACGAAGAATAAGACTCGTTAGGGAGACACAAACCAATTATACACACTAAGACCAAAATGATCCAATAACGAGCATTACAGATAACTACGACCCGTTATACCTCAATTGGAGCCAATAAGGTCAAATCGGACTAATTATGACCCACATAGTCCCATTACGACTAATTAGACTCGTTATGGAGACACAAACCCATTATATGCACTAAGACTAAGATGAACCAGTTACGAGTCACAACATACCACTTGGACCTGTTATACCTTATTTAGAGCCAATAAGGTCAAATTAGGCTCATTTTGACCCACTTAGTCTCATCACGACCAATCAGACTTAATAAGGAGACATAAACCCATTATATCCAATAAGACCAAAATGAACCAATACCGAAGCAATACAGACCATTATGGCCCATTATACCTCAAATAAAGCCACTAAGGTCAAATAGGACTCATTACGACCCACTTAGTCTAATTATGTACGATGAGACTTGTTAAGGAGACACAAATCCCTTACACCCACTAAGACTTGGATGAACCAATAGCGAAGCATTACGGACCACTATGACCCATTATGCCTCCGTTAGAGCGAACAATGCAAATCGGACTCAGTTTCACCCACTGAGTCCTATTACGACCAATCAGACTCGTAAAGGAGACACAAACCCATTATACCCACTAAGCCCAAAATGAACAAATAGTGAAACATTACGGACCACTATGACTCGTTATACCTCAATTAGAGCCAATAAGGTCAAATCGGACTCATTATGGCCCACTTAGTCTAATTAAGAACAATGTGACTCCTTAAGGAGACACAAATCCATTATAGCCACCAAGATCAAAATGAACCACTAACGAAGCATTACGGACCACTATGACCCGTTATACTTCAATTAGAGGCAATATAAGGTCAAATCGGAATCATTGTGACCCACATAGTCGTATTACGAACAATTAGACTCGTTAAGGGGACATAAACCTATTATACTCTCTAAGACCAAAATGAACTAATTATGAGCCATTACAGACCACTAAGATCCGTTATAAGTCAAGTAGAGCAAAAAACTTCAAATCAGACTCATTATACCCACTAAGACCTAGTTGAACCAATTAGGAGCCATTACGGACGCCTTAGACGTTATTCCTCATTTAGGGCCAATAAGTTCAAATCAGGCTCATTTTGACCCACTTAGTCCCATTACGACCAATCAGGCTCATTAGGAGACAAAAACCCATTATACCCATTAAGACCAAAATGAACTAATAGCGAAGCATTTAAGATCTCCATGACTCGTTATACCTCTATTAGAGCCCATAAAGTCCAATCGGGCTCATTATGACCCACTTAGTCAAATTACGAACAATGAGACTTGGTAAGAAGACACAAAACCATTATACCCACTAAGACCAAAATGAACCAAAAACGAAGCATTATAGACAACTATGATTCGTTAAATCGGACTCATTATGGCCCACTTAGTCCTATTATTACCAATTAGACTCGGTAAGGAGACACAAACCCATTATACCCACTAAGACGAAAATGAACCAATTATGATCTATTACGGATCAAATAGACCCGTTTTATCTCAATTAGAGCCAATAAGGTTAAATCAGACTCATTATGACCCACTTTGTCCCATTACGGCCAATCATACCCACAAAGACCAAAATGACCCAATAGCTGCAGCATTTCGAACCACTATGACCCGTTATAGCTCAATTAGAGCCATTAAAGTCAAATCAGACTCTTTTAGACCCATTTAGTCCTAGTATGAAGAATAAGGCTCGTTAGGGAGACACAAACCAATTATACACACTAAGCAGAAATGATCCAATAACGGGCATTACAGATAACTACGACCCGTTATACCTCAATTGGAGCCAATAAGGTCAAATCGGACTCATTATCACCCACATAGTCCCATTACGACTAATTAGACTCGTTATGGAGACACAAACCCATTATATGCACTAAGACTAAGATGAACCAGTTACGAGTCACAACATACCACTTGGACCTGTTATACCTTATTTAGAGCCAATAAGGTCAAATTAGGCTCATTTTGACCCACTTAGTCTCATCACGACCAATCAGACTTAATAAGGAGACGTAAACCCATTATATCCAATAAGACCAAAATGAACCAATACCGAAGCAATACAGACCATTATGGCCCGTTATACCTCAAATAAAGCCACTAAGGTCAAATAGGACTCATTACGACCCACTTAGTCTAATTATGTACGATGAGACTTGTTAAGGAGACACAAATCCCTTACACCCACTAAGACTTGGATGAACCAATAGCGAAGCATTACAGACCACTATGACCCATTATGCCTCCGTTAGAGCGAACAATGTCAAATCGGACTCAGTTTCACCCACTGAGTCCTATTACGACCAATTAGACTCGTTAAGGAGACACAAACCCATTATACCCACTAAGCCCAAAATGAACCAATAGTGAAACATTACGGACCACTATGACTAAACCTCAATTAGAGCCAATAAGGTCAAATCGGAGTCATTATGGCCCACTTAGTCTAATTAAGAACAATGTGACTCCTTAAGGAGACACAAATCCATTATAGCCACCAAGATCAAAATGAACCACTAACGAAGCATTACGGACCACTATGACCCGTTATACTTCAATTAGAGGCAATATAAGGTCAAATCGGAATCATTGTGACCCACATAGTCGTATTACGAACAATTAGACTCGTTAAGGGGACATAAACCTATTATACTCTCTAAGACCAAAATGAACTAATTATGAGCCATTACGGACCACTAAGATCCGTTATAAGTCAAGTAGAGCAAAAAACTTCAAATCAGACTCATTATACCCACTAAGACCTAGTTGAACCAATTAGGAGCCATTACGGACGCCTTAGACGTTATTCCTCATTTAGGGCCAATAAGTTCAAATCAGGCTCATTTTGACCCACTTAGTCCCATTACGACCAATCAGGCTCATTAGGAGACAAAAACCCATTATACCCATTAAGACCAAAATGAACTAATAGCGAAGCATTTAAGATCTCCATGACTCGTTATACCTCTATTAGAGCCCATAAAGTCCAATCGGGCTCATTATGACCCACTTAGTCAAATTACGAACAATGAGACTTGGTAAGAAGACACAAAACCATTATACCCACTAAGACCAAAATGAACCAAAAACGAAGCATTATAGACAACTATGATTCGTTAAATCGGACTCATTATGGCCCACTTAGTCCTATTATTACCAATTAGACTCGGTAAGGAGACACAAACCCATTATACCCACTAAGACGAAAATGAACCAATTATGATCTATTACGGATCAAATAGACCCGTTTTATCTCAATTAGAGCCAATAAGGTTAAATCAGACTCATTATGACCCACTTTGTCCCATTACAGCCAATCATACCCACAAAGACCAAAATGACCCAATAGCTGCAGCATTTCGAACCACTATGACCCGTTATAGCTCAATTAGAGCCATTAAAGTCAAATCAGACTCTTTTAGACCCATTTAGTCCTAGTATGAAGAATAAGACTCGTTAGGGAGACACAAACCAATTATACACACTAAGACCAAAATGATCCAATAACGGGCATTACAGATAACTACGACCCGTTATACCTCAATTGGAGCCAATAAGGTCAAATCGGAGTCATTATCACCCACATAGTCCAATTACGACTAATTAGACTCGTTATGGAGACACAAACCCATTATATGCACTAAGACTAAGATGAACCAGTTACGAGTCACAACATACCACTTGGACCTGTTATACCTTATTTAGAGCCAATAAGCTCAAATTAGGCTCATTTTAACCCACTTAGTCTCATCACGACCAATCAGACTTAATAAGGAGACGTAAACCCATTATATCCAATAAGACCAAAATGAACCAATACCGAAGCAATACAGACCATTATGGCCCGTTATACCTCAAATAAAGCCACTAAGGTCAAATAGGACTCATTACGACCCACTTAGTCTAATTATGTACGATGAGACTTGTTAAGGAGACACAAATCCCTTACACCCACTAAGACTTGGATGAACCAATAGCGAAGCATTACGGACCACTATGACCCATTATGCCTCCGTTAGAGCGAACAATGTCAAATCGGACTCAGTTTCACCCACTGAGTCCTATTACGACCAATTAGAGTCGTTAAGGAGACACAAACCCATTATACCCACTAAGCCCAAAATGAACCAATAGTGAAACATTACGGACCACTATGACTAAACCTCAATTTAATGCCAATAAGGTCAAATCGGACTCATTATGGCCCACTTAGTCTAATTAAGAACAATGTGACTCCTTAAGGAGACACAAATCCATTATAGCCACCAAGATCAAAATGAACCACTAACGAAGCATTACGGACCACTATGACCCGTTATACTTCAATTAGAGGCAATAAGGTCAAATCGGACTCATTGTGACCCACATAGTCGTATTACGAACAATTAGACTCGTTAAGGGGACACAAACCTATTATACTCACTAAGACCAAAATGAACCAATTATGAGCCATTACGGACCACTAAGATCCGTTATAAGTCAAGTAGAGCAAAAAACTTCAAATCAGACTCATTATACCCACTAAGACCAAGTTGAACCAATTACGAGCCATTACGGACGCCTTAGACGTTATTCCTCATTTAGGGCCAATAAGTTCAAATCAGGCTCATTTTGACCCACTTAGTCCCATTACGACCAATCAGGCTCATTAAGGAGACAAAAACCCATTATACCCATTAAGACCAAAATGAACTAATAGCGAAGCATTTAAGATCCCCATGACTTGTTATACCTCTATTAGAGCCCATAAAGTCCAATCGGGCTCATTATGACCCACTTAGTCAAATTACGAACAATGAGACTTGGAAAGAAGACACAAAACCATTATACCCACTAAGACCAAAATGAACCAAAAACGAAGCATTATAGACAACTATGATTCGTTATACCTCAATTAGAGCCAATAAAGTTAAATCGGACTCATGATGGCCCACTTAGTCCTATTATTACCAATTAGACATAAGGAGACACAAACCCATTATACCCACTAAGACGAAAATGAACCAATTATGATCCATTACGGATCAAATAGACCCGTTTTATCTCAATTAGAGCCAATAAGGTTAAATCAGACTCATTATGACCCACTTTGTCCCATTACGACCAATCATACCCACAAAGACCAAAATGACCCAATAGCTGCAGCATTTCGAACCACTATGACCCGTTATAGGTCAATTAGAGCCATTAAAGTCAAATCAGACTCTTTTAGACCCATTTAGTCCTAGTACGAAGAATAAGACTCGTTAGGGAGACACAAACCAATTATACACACTAAGACCAAAATGATCCAATAACGAGCATTACATATAACTACGACCCGTTATACCTCAATTGGAGCCAATAAGGTCAAATCGGACTCATTATGACCCACATAGTCCCTTTACGGCTAATTAGACTCGTTATGGAGACACAAACCCATTATATGCACTAAGACTAAGATGAACCAGTTACGAGTCACAACATACCACTTGGACCTGTTATACCTTATTTAGAGCCAATAAGGTCAAATTAGGCTCATTTTGACCCACTTAGTCTCATCACGACCAATCAGACTTAATAAGGAGACGTAAACCCATTATATCCAATAAGACCAAAATGAACCAATACCGAAGCAATACAGACCATTATGGCCCGTTATACCTCAAATAAAGCCACTAAGGTCAAATAGGACTCATTACGACCCACTTAGTCTAATTATGTACGATGAGACTTGTTAAGGAGACACAAATCCCTTACACCCACTAAGACTTGGATGAACCAATAGCGAAGCATTACGGACCACTATGACCCATTATGCCTCCGTTAGAGCGAACAATGTCAAATCGGACTCAGTTTCACCCACTGAGTCCTATTACGACCAATTAGACTCGTTAAGGAGACACAAACCCATTATACCCACTAAGCCCAAAATGAACCAATAGTATTATGGACCACTATGACTAAACCTCAATTAGAGCCAATAAGCTCAAATCGGACTCATTATGGCCCACTTAGTCTAATTAAGAACAACGTGACTCCATAAGGAGACACAAATCCATTATAGCCACCAAGATCAAAATGAACCACTAACGAAGCATTACGGACCACTATGACCCGTTATACTTCAATTAGAGGCAATAAGGTCAAATCGGACTCATTGTGACCCACATAGTCGTATTACGAACAATTAGACTCGTTAAGGGGACACAAACCTATTATACTCACTAAGACCAAAATGAACCAATTATGAGCCATTACGGACCACTAAGATCCGTTATAAGTCAAGTAGAGCAAAAAACTTCAAATCAGACTCATTATACCCACTAAGACCAAGTTGAACCAATTACGAGCCATTACGGACGCCTTAGACGTTATTCCTCATTTAGGGCCAATAAGTTCAAATCAGGCTCATTTTGACCCACTTAGTCCCATTACGACCAATCAGGCTCATTAAGGAGACAAAAACCCATTATACCCATTAAGACCAAAATGAACTAATAGCGAAGCATTTAAGATCCCCATGACTTGTTATACCTCTATTAGAGCCCATAAAGTCCAATCGGGCTCATTATGACCCACTTAGTCAAATTACGAACAATGAGACTTGGAAAGAAGACACAAAACCATTATACCCACTAAGACCAAAATGAACCAAAAACGAAGCATTATAGACAACTATGATTCGTTATACCTCAATTAGAGCCAATAAAGTTAAATCGGACTCATGATGGCCCACTTAGTCCTATTATTACCAATTAGACATAAGGAGAAACAAACCCATTATACCCACTAAGACGAAAATGAACCAATTATGATCCATTACGGATCAAATAGACCCGTTTTATCTCAATTAGAGCCAATAAGGTTAAATCAGACTCATTATGACCCACTTTGTCCCATTACGACCAATCATACCCACAAAGACCAAAATGACCCAATAGCTGCAGCATTTCGAACCACTATGACCCGTTATAGCTCAATTAGAGCCATTAAAGTCAAATAAGACTCTTTTAGACCCATTTAGTCCTAGTACGAAGAATAAGACTCGTTAGGGAGACACAAACCAATTATACACACTAAGACCAAAATGATCCAATAACGAGCATTACAGATAACTACGACCCGTTATACCTCAATTGGAGCCAATAAGGTCAAATCGGACTCATTATGACCCACATAGTCCCATTACGGCTAATTAGACTCGTTACGGAGACACAAACCCATTATATGCACTAAGACTAAGATGAACCAGTTACGAGTCACAACATACCACTTGGACCTGTTATACCTTATTTAGAGCCAATAAGGTCAAATTAGGCTTATTTTGACCCACTTAGTCTCATCACGACCAATCAGACTTAATAAGGAGACGTAAACCCATTATATCCAATAAGACCAAAATGAACCAATACCGAAGCAATACAGACCATTATGGCCCGTTATACCTCAAATAAAGCCACTAAGGTCAAATAGGACTCATTACGACCCACTTAGTCTAATTATGTACGATGAGACTTGTTAAGGAGACACAAATCCCTTACACCCACTAAGACTTGGATGAACCAATAGCGAAGCATTACGGACCACTATGACCCATTATGCCTCCGTTAGAGCGAACAATGTCAAATCGGACTCAGTTTCACCCAATGAGTCCTATTACGACCAATTAGACTCGTTAAGGAGACACAAACCCATTATACCCACTAAGCCCAAAATGAACCAATAGTGAAACATTACGGACCACTATGACTAAACCTCAATTAGAGCCAATAAGGTCAAATCGGACTCATTATGGCCCACTTAGTCTAATTAAGAACAACGTGACTCCTTAAGGAGACACAAATCCATTATAGCCACCAAGATCAAAATGAACCACTAACGAAGCATTACGGACCACTATGACCCGTTATACTTCAATTAGAGGCAATAAGGTCAAATCGGACTCATTGTGACCCACATAGTCGTATTACGAACAATTAGACTCGTTAAGGGGACACAAACCTATTATACTCACTAAGACCAAAATGAACCAATTATGAGCCATTACGGACCACTAAGATCCGTTATAAGTCAAGTAGAGCAAAAAACTTCAAATCAGACTCATTATACCCACTAAGACCAAGTTGAACCAATTACGAGCCATTACGGACGCCTTAGACGTTATTCCTCATTTAGGGCCAATAAGTTCAAATCAGGCTCATTTTGACCCACTTAGTCCCATTACGACCAATCAGCCTCATTAAGGAGACAAAAACCCATTATACCCATTAAGACCAAAATGAACTAATAGCGAAGCATTTAAGATCCCCGTGACTCGTTATACCTCTATTAGAGCCCATAAAGTCCAATCGGGCTCATTATGACCCACTTAGTCAAATTACGAACAATGAGACTTGGTAAGAAGTCACAAAACCATTATACCCACTAAGACCAAAATGAACCAAAAACGAAGCATTATAGACAACTATGATTCGTTATACCTCAATTAGAGCCAATAAAGTTAAATCGGACTCATGATGGCCCACTTAGTCCTATTATTACCAATTAGACATAAGGAGAAACAAACCCATTATACCCACTAAGACGAAAATGAACCAATTATGATCCATTACGGATCAAATAGACCCGTTTTATCTCAATTAGAGCCAATAAGGTTAAATCAGACTCATTATGACCCACTTTGTCCCATTACGACCAATCATACCCACAAAGACCAAAATGACCCAATAGCTGCAGCATTTCGAACCACTATGACCCGTTATAGCTCAATTAGAGCCATTAAAGTCAAATCAGACTCTTTTAGACCCATTTAGTCCTAGTACGAAGAATAAGACTCGTTAGGGAGACACAAACCAATTATACACACTAAGACCAAAATGATCCAATAACGAGCATTACAGATAACTACGACCCGTTATACCTCAATTGGAGCCAATAAGGTCAAATCGGACTCATTATGACCCACATAGTCCCATTACGGCTAATTAGACTCGTTACGGAGACACAAACCCATTATATGCACTAAGACTAAGATGAACCAGTTACGAGTCACAACATACCACTTGGACCTGTTATACCTTATTTAGAGCCAATAAGGTCAAATTAGGCTCATTTTGACCCACTTAGTCTCATCACGACCAATCAGACTTAATAAGGAGACGTAAACCCATTATATCCAATAAGACCAAAATGAACCAATACCGAAGCAATACAGACCATTATGGCCCGTTATACCTCAAATAAAGCCACTAAGGTCAAATAGGACTCATTACGACCCACTTAGTCTAATTATGTACGATGAGACTTGTTAAGGAGACACAAATCCCTTACACCCACTAAGACTTGGATGAACCAATAGCGAAGCATTACGGACCACTATGACCCATTATGCCTCCGTTAGAGCGAACAATGTCAAATCGGACTCAGTTTCACCCAATGAGTCCTATTACGACCAATTAGACTCGTTAAGGAGACACAAACCCATTATACCCACTAAGCCCAAAATGAACCAATAGTGAAACATTACGGACCACTATGACTAAACCTCAATTAGAGCCAATAAGGTCAAATCGGACTCATTATGGCCCACTTAGTCTAATTAAGAACAACGTGACTCCTTAAGGAGACACAAATCCATTATAGCCACCAAGATCAAAATGAACCACTAACGAAGCATTACGGACCACTATGACCCGTTATACTTCAATTAGAGGCAATAAGGTCAAATCGGACTCATTGTGACCCACATAGTCGTATTACGAACAATTAGACTCGTTAAGGGGACACAAACCTATTATACTCACTAAGACCAAAATGAACCAATTATGAGCCATTACGGACCACTAAGATCCGTTATAAGTCAAGTAGAGCAAAAAACTTCAAATCAGACTCATTATACCCACTAAGACCAAGTTGAACCAATTACGAGCCATTACGGACGCCTTAGACGTTATTCCTCATTTAGGGCCAATAAGTTCAAATCAGGCTCATTTTGACCCACTTAGTCCCATTACGACCAATCAGCCTCATTAAGGAGACAAAAACCCATTATACCCATTAAGACCAAAATGAACTAATAGCGAAGCATTTAAGATCCCCATGACTCGTTATACCTCTATTAGAGCCCATAAAGTCCAATCGGGCTCATTATGACCCACTTAGTCAAATTACGAACAATGAGACTTGGTAAGAAGTCACAAAACCATTATACCCACTAAGACCAAAATGAACCAAAAACGAAGCATTATAGACAACTATGATTCGTTATACCTCAATTAGAGCCAATAAAGTTAAATCGGACTCATGATGGCCCACTTAGTCCTATTATTACCAATTAGACATAAGGAGAAACAAACCCATTATACCCACTAAGACGAAAATGAACCAATTATGATCCATTACGGATCAAATAGACCCGTTTTATCTCAATTAGAGCCAATAAGGTTAAATCAGACTCATTATGACCCACTTTGTCCCATTACGACCAATCATACCCACAAAGACCAAAATGACCCAATAGCTGCAGCATTTCGAACCACTATGACCCGTTATAGGTCAATTAGAGCCATTAAAGTCAAATCAGACTCTTTTAGACCCATTTAGTCCTAGTACGAAGAATAAGACTCGTTAGGGAGACACAAACCAATTATACACACTAAGACCAAAATGATCCAATAACGAGCATTACAGATAACTACGACCCGTTATACCTCAATTGGAGCCAATAAGGTCAAATCGGACTCATTATGACCCACATAGTCCCATTACGGCTAATTAGACTCGTTACGGAGACACAAACCCATTATATGCACTAAGACTAAGATGAACCAGTTACGAGTCACAACATACCACTTGGACCTGTTATACCTTATTTAGAGCCAATAAGGTCAAATTAGGCTCATTTTGACCCACTTAGTCTCATCACGACCAATCAGACTTAATAAGGAGACGTAAACCCATTATATCCAATAAGACCAAAATGAACCAATACCGAAGCAATACAGACCATTATGGCCCGTTATACCTCAAATAAAGCCACTAAGGTCAAATAGGACTCATTACGACCCACTTAGTCTAATTATGTACGATGAGACTTGTTAAGGAGACACAAATCCCTTACACCCACTAAGACTTGGATGAACCAATAGCGAAGCATTACGGACCACTATGACCCATTATGCCTCCGTTAGAGCGAACAATGTCAAATCGGACTCAGTTTCACCCAATGAGTCCTATTACGACCAATTAGACTCGTTAAGGAGACACAAACCCATTATACCCACTAAGCCCAAAATGAACCAATAGTGAAACATTACGGACCACTATGACTAAACCTCAATTAGAGCCAATAAGGTCAAATCGGACTCATTATGGCCCACTTAGTCTAATTAAGAACAACGTGACTCCTTAAGGAGACACAAATCCATTATAGCCACCAAGATCAAAATGAACCACTAACGAAGCATTACGGACCACTATGACCCGTTATACTTCAATTAGAGATAATAAGGTCAAATCGGACTCATTGTGACCCACATAGTCGTATTACGAACAATTAGACTCGTTAAGGGGACACAAACCTATTATACTCACTAAGACCAAAATGAACCAATTATGAGCCATTACGGACCACTAAGATCCGTTATAAGTCAAGTAGAGCAAAAAACTTCAAATCAGACTCATTATACCCACTAAGACCAAGTTGAACCAATTACGAGCCATTACCGACGCCTTAGACGTTATTCCTCATTTAGGGCCAATAAGTTCAAATCAGGCTCATTTTGACCCACTTAGTCCCATTACGACCAATCAGCCTCATTAAGGAGACAAAAACCCATTATACCCATTAAGACCAAAATGAACTAATAGCGAAGCATTTAAGATCCCCATGACTCGTTATACCTCTATTAGAGCCCATAAAGTCCAATCGGGCTCATTATGACCCACTTAGTCAAATTACGAACAATGAGACTTGGTAAGAAGTCACAAAACCATTATACCCACTAAGACCAAAATGAACAAAAAACGAAGCATTATAGACAACTATGATTCGTTATACCTCAATTAGAGCCAATAAAGTTAAATCGGACTCATGATGGCCCACTTAGTCCTATTATTACCAATTAGACATAAGGAGAAACAAACCCATTATACCCACTAAGACGAAAATGAACCAATTATGATCCATTACGGATCAAATAGACCCGTTTTATCTCAATTAGAGCCAATAAGGTTAAATCAGACTCATTATGACCCACTTTGTCCCATTACGACCAATCATACCCACAAAGACCAAAATGACCCAATAGCTGCAGCATTTCGAACCACTATGACCCGTTATAGCTCAATTAGAGCCATTAAAGTCAAATCAGACTCTTTTAGACCCATTTAGTCCTAGTACGAAGAATAAGACTCGTTAGGGAGACACAAACCAATTATACACACTAAGACCAAAATGATCCAATAACGAGCATTACAGATAACTACGACCCGTTATACCTCAATTGGAGCCAATAAGGTCAAATCGGACTCATTATGACCCACATAGTCCCATTACGGCTAATTAGACTCGTTACGGAGACACAAACCCATTATATGCACTAAGACTAAGATGAACCAGTTACGAGTCACAACATACCACTTGGACCTGTTATACCTTATTTAGAGCCAATAAGGTCAAATTAGGCTCATTTTGACCCACTTAGTCTCATCACGACCAATCAGACTTAATAAGGAGACGTAAACCCATTATATCCAATAAGACCAAAATGAACCAATACCGAAGCAATACAGACCATTATGGCCCGTTATACCTCAAATAAAGCCACTAAGGTCAAATAGGACTCATTACGACCCACTTAGTCAAATTATGTACGATGAGACTTGTTAAGGAGACACAAATCCCTTACACCCACTAAGACTTGGATGAACCAATAGCGAAGCATTACGGACCACTATGACCCATTATGCCTCCGTTAGAGCGAACAATGTCAAATCGGACTCAGTTTCACCCAATGAGTCCTATTACGACCAATTAGACTCGTTAAGGAGACACAAACCCATTATACCCACTAAGCCCAAAATGAACCAATAGTGAAACATTACGGACCACTATGACTAAACCTCAATTAGAGCCAATAAGGTCAAATCGGACTCATTATGGCCCACTTAGTCTAATTAAGAACAACGTGACTCCTTAAGGAGACACAAATCCATTATAGCCACCAAGATCAAAATGAACCACTAACGAAGCATTACGGACCACTATGACCCGTTATACTTCAATTAGAGGCAATAAGGTCAAATCGGACTCATTGTGACCCACATAGTCGTATTACGAACAATTAGACTCGTTAAGGGGACACAAACCTATTATACTCACTAAGACCAAAATGAACCAATTATGAGCCATTACGGACCACTAAGATCCGTTATAAGTCAAGTAGAGCAAAAAACTTCAAATCAGACTCATTATACCCACTAAGACCAAGTTGAACCAATTACGAGCCATTACGGACGCCTTAGACGTTATTCCTCATTTAGGGCCAATAAGTTCAAATCAGGCTCATTTTGACCCACTTAGTCCCATTACGACCAATCAGCCTCATTAAGGAGACAAAAACCCATTATACCCATTAAGACCAAAATGAACTAATAGCGAAGCATTTAAGATCCCCATGACTCGTTATACCTCTATTAGAGCCCATAAAGTCCAATCGGGCTCATTATGACCCACTTAGTCAAATTACGAACAATGAGACTTGGTAAGAAGTCACAAAACCATTATACCCACTAAGACCAAAATGAACCAAAAACGAAGCATTATAGACAACTATGATTCGTTATACCTCAATTAGAGCCAATAAAGTTAAATCGGACTCATGATGGCCCACTTAGTCCTATTATTACCAATTAGACATAAGGAGAAACAAACCCATTATACCCACTAAGACGAAAATGAACCAATTATGATCCATTACGGATCAAATAGACCCGTTTTATCTCAATTAGAGCCAATAAGGTTAAATCAGACTCATTATGACCCACTTTGTCCCATTACGACCAATCATACCCACAAAGACCAAAATGACCCAATAGCTGCAGCATTTCGAACCACTATGACCCGTTATAGCTCAATTAGAGCCATTAAAGTCAAATCAGACTCTTTTAGACCCATTTAGTCCTAGTACGAAGAATAAGACTCGTTAGGGAGACACAAACCAATTATACACACTAAGACCAAAATGATCCAATAACGAGCATTACAGATAACTACGACCCGTTATACCTCAATTGGAGCCAATAAGGTCAAATCGGACTCATTATGACCCACATAGTCCCATTACGGCTAATTAGACTCGTTACGGAGACACAAACCCATTATATGCACTAAGACTAAGATGAACCAGTTACGAGTCACAACATACCACTTGGACCTGTTATACCTTATTTAGAGCCAATAAGGTCAAATTAGGCTCATTTTGACCCACTTAGTCTCATCACGACCAATCAGACTTAATAAGGAGACGTAAACCCATTATATCCAATAAGACCAAAATGAACCAATACCGAAGCAATACAGACCATTATGGCCCGTTATACCTCAAATAAAGCCACTAAGGTCAAATAGGACTCATTACGACCCACTTAGTCAAATTATGTACGATGAGACTTGTTAAGGAGACACAAATCCCTTACACCCACTAAGACTTGGATGAACCAATAGCGAAGCATTACGGACCACTATGACCCATTATGCCTCCGTTAGAGCGAACAATGTCAAATCGGACTCAGTTTCACCCAATGAGTCCTATTACGACCAATTAGACTCGTTAAGGAGACACAAACCCATTATACCCACTAAGCCCAAAATGAACCAATAGTGAAACATTACGGACCACTATGACTAAACCTCAATTAGAGCCAATAAGGTCAAATCGGACTCATTATGGCCCACTTAGTCTAATTAAGAACAACGTGACTCCTTAAGGAGACACAAATCCATTATAGCCACCAAGATCAAAATGAACCACTAACGAAGCATTACGGACCACTATGACCCGTTATACTTCAATTAGAGGCAATAAGGTCAAATCGGACTCATTGTGACCCACATAGTCGTATTACGAACAATTAGACTCGTTAAGGGGACACAAACCTATTATACTCACTAAGACCAAAATGAACCAATTATGAGCCATTACGGACCACTAAGATCCGTTATAAGTCAAGTAGAGCAAAAAACTTCAAATCAGACTCATTATACCCACTAAGACCAAGTTGAACCAATTACGAGCCATTACGGACGCCTTAGACGTTATTCCTCATTTAGGGCCAATAAGTTCAAATCAGGCTCATTTTGACCCACTTAGTCCCATTACGACCAATCAGCCTCATTAAGGAGACAAAAACCCATTATACCCATTAAGACCAAAATGAACTAATAGCGAAGCATTTAAGATCCCCATGACTCGTTATACCTCTATTAGAGCCCATAAAGTCCAATCGGGCTCATTATGACCCACTTAGTCAAATTACGAACAATGAGACTTGGTAAGAAGTCACAAAACCATTATACCCACTAAGACCAAAATGAACCAAAAACGAAGCATTATAGACAACTATGATTCGTTATACCTCAATTAGAGCCAATAAAGTTAAATCGGACTCATGATGGCCCACTTAGTCCTATTATTACCAATTAGACATAAGGAGAAACAAACCCATTATACCCACTAAGACGAAAATGAACCAATTATGATCCATTACGGATCAAATAGACCCGTTTTATCTCAATTAGAGCCAATAAGGTTAAATCAGACTCATTATGACCCACTTTGTCCCATTACGACCAATCATACCCACAAAGACCAAAATGACCCAATAGCTGCAGCATTTCGAACCACTATGACCCGTTATAGCTCAATTAGAGCCATTAAAGTCAAATCAGACTCTTTTAGACCCATTTAGTCCTAGTACGAAGAATAAGACTCGTTAGGGAGACACAAACCAATTATACACACTAAGACCAAAATGATCCAATAACGAGCATTACAGATAACTACGACCCGTTATACCTCAATTGGAGCCAATAAGGTCAAATCGGACTCATTATGACCCACATAGTCCCATTACGGCTAATTAGACTCGTTACGGAGACACAAACCCATTATATGCACTAAGACTAAGATGAACCAGTTACGAGTCACAACATACCACTTGGACCTGTTATACCTTATTTAGAGCCAATAAGGTCAAATTAGGCTCATTTTGACCCACTTAGTCTCATCACGACCAATCAGACTTAATAAGGAGACGTAAACCCATTATATCCAATAAGACCAAAATGAACCAATACCGAAGCAATACAGACCATTATGGCCCGTTATACCTCAAATAAAGCCACTAAGGTCAAATAGGACTCATTACGACCCACTTAGTCTAATTATGTACGATGAGACTTGTTAAGGAGACACAAATCCCTTACACCCACTAAGACTTGGATGAACCAATAGCGAAGCATTACGGACCACTATGACCCATTATGCCTCCGTTAGAGCGAACAATGTCAAATCGGACTCAGTTTCACCCAATGAGTCCTATTACGACCAATTAGACTCGTTAAGGAGACACAAACCCATTATACCCACTAAGCCCAAAATGAACCAATAGTGAAACATTACGGACCACTATGACTAAACCTCAATTAGAGCCAATAAGGTCAAATCGGACTCATTATGGCCCACTTAGTCTAATTAAGAACAACGTGACTCCTTAAGGAGACACAAATCCATTATAGCCACCAAGATCAAAATGAACCACTAACGAAGCATTACGGACCACTATGACCCGTTATACTTCAATTAGAGGCAATAAGGTCAAATCGGACTCATTGTGACCCACATAGTCGTATTACGAACAATTAGACTCGTTAAGGGGACACAAACCTATTATACTCACTAAGACCAAAATGAACCAATTATGAGCCATTACGGACCACTAAGATCCGTTATAAGTCAAGTAGAGCAAAAAACTTCAAATCAGACTCATTATACCCACTAAGACCAAGTTGAACCAATTACGAGCCATTACGGACGCCTTAGACGTTATTCCTCATTTAGGGCCAATAAGTTCAAATCAGGCTCATTTTGACCCACTTAGTCCCATTACGACCAATCAGCCTCATTAAGGAGACAAAAACCCATTATACCCATTAAGACCAAAATGAACTAATAGCGAAGCATTTAAGATCCCCATGACTCGTTATACCTCTATTAGAGCCCATAAAGTCCAATCGGGCTCATTATGACCCACTTAGTCAAATTACGAACAATGAGACTTGGTAAGAAGTCACAAAACCATTATACCCACTAAGACCAAAATGAACCAAAAACGAAGCATTATAGACAACTATGATTCGTTATACCTCAATTAGAGCCAATAAAGTTAAATCGGACTCATGATGGCCCACTTAGTCCTATTATTACCAATTAGACATAAGGAGAAACAAACCCATTATACCCACTAAGACGAAAATGAACCAATTATGATCCATTACGGATCAAATAGACCCGTTTTATCTCAATTAGAGCCAATAAGGTTAAATCAGACTCATTATGACCCACTTTGTCCCATTACGACCAATCATACCCACAAAGACCAAAATGACCCAATAGCTGCAGCATTTCGAACCACTATGACCCGTTATAGCTCAATTAGAGCCATTAAAGTCAAATCAGACTCTTTTAGACCCATTTAGTCCTAGTACGAAGAATAAGACTCGTTAGGGAGACACAAACCAATTATACACACTAAGACCAAAATGATCCAATAACGAGCATTACAGATAACTACGACCCGTTATACCTCAATTGGAGCCAATAAGGTCAAATCGGACTCATTATGACCCACATAGTCCCATTACGGCTAATTAGACTCGTTACGGAGACACAAACCCATTATATGCACTAAGACTAAGATGAACCAGTTACGAGTCACAACATACCACTTGGACCTGTTATACCTTATTTAGAGCCAATAAGGTCAAATTAGGCTCATTTTGACCCACTTAGTCTCATCACGACCAATCAGACTTAATAAGGAGACGTAAACCCATTATATCCAATAAGACCAAAATGAACCAATACCGAAGCAATACAGACCATTATGGCCCGTTATACCTCAAATAAAGCCACTAAGGTCAAATAGGACTCATTACGACCCACTTAGTCTAATTATGTACGATGAGACTTGTTAAGGAGACACAAATCCCTTACACCCACTAAGACTTGGATGAACCAATAGCGAAGCATTACGGACCACTATGACCCATTATGCCTCCGTTAGAGCGAACAATGTCAAATCGGACTCAGTTTCACCCAATGAGTCCTATTACGACCAATTAGACTCGTTAAGGAGACACAAACCCATTATACCCACTAAGCCCAAAATGAACCAATAGTGAAACATTACGGACCACTATGACTAAACCTCAATTAGAGCCAATAAGGTCAAATCGGACTCATTATGGCCCACTTAGTCTAATTAAGAACAACGTGACTCCTTAAGGAGACACAAATCCATTATAGCCACCAAGATCAAAATGAACCACTAACGAAGCATTACGGACCACTATGACCCGTTATACTTCAATTAGAGGCAATAAGGTCAAATCGGACTCATTGTGACCCACATAGTCGTATTACGAACAATTAGACTCGTTAAGGGGACACAAACCTATTATACTCACTAAGACCAAAATGAACCAATTATGAGCCATTACGGACCACTAAGATCCGTTATAAGTCAAGTAGAGCAAAAAACTTCAAATCAGACTCATTATACCCACTAAGACCAAGTTGAACCAATTACGAGCCATTACGGACGCCTTAGACGTTATTCCTCATTTAGGGCCAATAAGTTCAAATCAGGCTCATTTTGACCCACTTAGTCCCATTACGACCAATCAGCCTCATTAAGGAGACAAAAACCCATTATACCCATTAAGACCAAAATGAACTAATAGCGAAGCATTTAAGATCCCCATGACTCGTTATACCTCTATTAGAGCCCATAAAGTCCAATCGGGCTCATTATGACCCACTTAGTCAAATTACGAACAATGAGACTTGGTAAGAAGTCACAAAACCATTATACCCACTAAGACCAAAATGAACCAAAAACGAAGCATTATAGACAACTATGATTCGTTATACCTCAATTAGAGCCAATAAAGTTAAATCGGACTCATGATGGCCCACTTAGTCCTATTATTACCAATTAGACATAAGGAGAAACAAACCCATTATACCCACTAAGACGAAAATGAACCAATTATGATCCATTACGGATCAAATAGACCCGTTTTATCTCAATTAGAGCCAATAAGGTTAAATCAGACTCATTATGACCCACTTTGTCCCATTACGACCAATCATACCCACAAAGACCAAAATGACCCAATAGCTGCAGCATTTCGAACCACTATGACCCGTTATAGCTCAATTAGAGCCATTAAAGTCAAATCAGACTCTTTTAGACCCATTTAGTCCTAGTACGAAGAATAAGACTCGTTAGGGAGACACAAACCAATTATACACACTAAGACCAAAATGATCCAATAACGAGCATTACAGATAACTACGACCCGTTATACCTCAATTGGAGCCAATAAGGTCAAATCGGACTCATTATGACCCACATAGTCCCATTACGGCTAATTAGACTCGTTACGGAGACACAAACCCATTATATGCACTAAGACTAAGATGAACCAGTTACGAGTCACAACATACCACTTGGACCTGTTATACCTTATTTAGAGCCAATAAGGTCAAATTAGGCTCATTTTGACCCACTTAGTCTCATCACGACCAATCAGACTTAATAAGGAGACGTAAACCCATTATATCCAATAAGACCAAAATGAACCAATACCGAAGCAATACAGACCATTATGGCCCGTTATACCTCAAATAAAGCCACTAAGGTCAAATAGGACTCATTACGACCCACTTAGTCTAATTATGTACGATGAGACTTGTTAAGGAGACACAAATCCCTTACACCCACTAAGACTTGGATGAACCAATAGCGAAGCATTACGGACCACTATGACCCATTATGCCTCCGTTAGAGCGAACAATGTCAAATCGGACTCAGTTTCACCCAATGAGTCCTATTACGACCAATTAGACTCGTTAAGGAGACACAAACCCATTATACCCACTAAGCCCAAAATGAACCAATAGTGAAACATTACGGACCACTATGACTAAACCTCAATTAGAGCCAATAAGGTCAAATCGGACTCATTATGGCCCACTTAGTCTAATTAAGAACAACGTGACTCCTTAAGGAGACACAAATCCATTATAGCCACCAAGATCAAAATGAACCACTAACGAAGCATTACGGACCACTATGACCCGTTATACTTCAATTAGAGGCAATAAGGTCAAATCGGACTCATTGTGACCCACATAGTCGTATTACGAACAATTAGACTCGTTAAGGGGACACAAACCTATTATACTCACTAAGACCAAAATGAACCAATTATGAGCCATTACGGACCACTAAGATCCGTTATAAGTCAAGTAGAGCAAAAAACTTCAAATCAGACTCATTATACCCACTAAGACCAAGTTGAACCAATTACGAGCCATTACGGACGCCTTAGACGTTATTCCTCATTTAGGGCCAATAAGTTCAAATCAGGCTCATTTTGACCCACTTAGTCCCATTACGACCAATCAGCCTCATTAAGGAGACAAAAACCCATTATACCCATTAAGACCAAAATGAACTAATAGCGAAGCATTTAAGATCCCCATGACTCGTTATACCTCTATTAGAGCCCATAAAGTCCAATCGGGCTCATTATGACCCACTTAGTCAAATTACGAACAATGAGACTTGGTAAGAAGTCACAAAACCATTATACCCACTAAGACCAAAATGAACCAAAAACGAAGCATTATAGACAACTATGATTCGTTATACCTCAATTAGAGCCAATAAAGTTAAATCGGACTCATGATGGCCCACTTAGTCCTATTATTACCAATTAGACATAAGGAGAAACAAACCCATTATACCCACTAAGACGAAAATGAACCAATTATGATCCATTACGGATCAAATAGACCCGTTTTATCTCAATTAGAGCCAATAAGGTTAAATCAGACTCATTATGACCCACTTTGTCCCATTACGACCAATCATACCCACAAAGACCAAAATGACCCAATAGCTGCAGCATTTCGAACCACTATGACCCGTTATAGCTCAATTAGAGCCATTAAAGTCAAATCAGACTCTTTTAGACCCATTTAGTCCTAGTACGAAGAATAAGACTCGTTAGGGAGACACAAACCAATTATACACACTAAGACCAAAATGATCCAATAACGAGCATTACAGATAACTACGACCCGTTATACCTCAATTGGAGCCAATAAGGTCAAATCGGACTCATTATGACCCACATAGTCCCATTACGGCTAATTAGACTCGTTACGGAGACACAAACCCATTATATGCACTAAGACTAAGATGAACCAGTTACGAGTCACAACATACCACTTGGACCTGTTATACCTTATTTAGAGCCAATAAGGTCAAATTAGGCTCATTTTGACCCACTTAGTCTCATCACGACCAATCAGACTTAATAAGGAGACGTAAACCCATTATATCCAATAAGACCAAAATGAACCAATACCGAAGCAATACAGACCATTATGGCCCGTTATACCTCAAATAAAGCCACTAAGGTCAAATAGGACTCATTACGACCCACTTAGTCTAATTATGTACGATGAGACTTGTTAAGGAGACACAAATCCCTTACACCCACTAAGACTTGGATGAACCAATAGCGAAGCATTACGGACCACTATGACCCATTATGCCTCCGTTAGAGCGAACAATGTCAAATCGGACTCAGTTTCACCCAATGAGTCCTATTACGACCAATTAGACTCGTTAAGGAGACACAAACCCATTATACCCACTAAGCCCAAAATGAACCAATAGTGAAACATTACGGACCACTATGACTAAACCTCAATTAGAGCCAATAAGGTCAAATCGGACTCATTATGGCCCACTTAGTCTAATTAAGAACAACGTGACTCCTTAAGGAGACACAAATCCATTATAGCCACCAAGATCAAAATGAACCACTAACGAAGCATTACGGACCACTATGACCCGTTATACTTCAATTAGAGGCAATAAGGTCAAATCGGACTCATTGTGACCCACATAGTCGTATTACGAACAATTAGACTCGTTAAGGGGACACAAACCTATTATACTCACTAAGACCAAAATGAACCAATTATGAGCCATTACGGACCACTAAGATCCGTTATAAGTCAAGTAGAGCAAAAAACTTCAAATCAGACTCATTATACCCACTAAGACCAAGTTGAACCAATTACGAGCCATTACGGACGCCTTAGACGTTATTCCTCATTTAGGGCCAATAAGTTCAAATCAGGCTCATTTTGACCCACTTAGTCCCATTACGACCAATCAGCCTCATTAAGGAGACAAAAACCCATTATACCCATTAAGACCAAAATGAACTAATAGCGAAGCATTTAAGATCCCCATGACTCGTTATACCTCTATTAGAGCCCATAAAGTCCAATCGGGCTCATTATGACCCACTTAGTCAAATTACGAACAATGAGACTTGGTAAGAAGTCACAAAACCATTATACCCACTAAGACCAAAATGAACCAAAAACGAAGCATTATAGACAACTATGATTCGTTATACCTCAATTAGAGCCAATAAAGTTAAATCGGACTCATGATGGCCCACTTAGTCCTATTATTACCAATTAGACATAAGGAGAAACAAACCCATTATACCCACTAAGACGAAAATGAACCAATTATGATCCATTACGGATCAAATAGACCCGTTTTATCTCAATTAGAGCCAATAAGGTTAAATCAGACTCATTATGACCCACTTTGTCCCATTACGACCAATCATACCCACAAAGACCAAAATGACCCAATAGCTGCAGCATTTCGAACCACTATGACCCGTTATAGCTCAATTAGAGCCATTAAAGTCAAATCAGACTCTTTTAGACCCATTTAGTCCTAGTACGAAGAATAAGACTCGTTAGGGAGACACAAACCAATTATACACACTAAGACCAAAATGATCCAATAACGAGCATTACAGATAACTACGACCCGTTATACCTCAATTGGAGCCAATAAGGTCAAATCGGACTCATTATGACCCACATAGTCCCATTACGGCTAATTAGACTCGTTACGGAGACACAAACCCATTATATGCACTAAGACTAAGATGAACCAGTTACGAGTCACAACATACCACTTGGACCTGTTATACCTTATTTAGAGCCAATAAGGTCAAATTAGGCTCATTTTGACCCACTTAGTCTCATCACGACCAATCAGACTTAATAAGGAGACGTAAACCCATTATATCCAATAAGACCAAAATGAACCAATACCGAAGCAATACAGACCATTATGGCCCGTTATACCTCAAATAAAGCCACTAAGGTCAAATAGGACTCATTACGACCCACTTAGTCTAATTATGTACGATGAGACTTGTTAAGGAGACACAAATCCCTTACACCCACTAAGACTTGGATGAACCAATAGCGAAGCATTACGGACCACTATGACCCATTATGCCTCCGTTAGAGCGAACAATGTCAAATCGGACTCAGTTTCACCCAATGAGTCCTATTACGACCAATTAGACTCGTTAAGGAGACACAAACCCATTATACCCACTAAGCCCAAAATGAACCAATAGTGAAACATTACGGACCACTATGACTAAACCTCAATTAGAGCCAATAAGGTCAAATCGGACTCATTATGGCCCACTTAGTCTAATTAAGAACAACGTGACTCCTTAAGGAGACACAAATCCATTATAGCCACCAAGATCAAAATGAACCACTAACGAAGCATTACGGACCACTATGACCCGTTATACTTCAATTAGAGGCAATAAGGTCAAATCGGACTCATTGTGACCCACATAGTCGTATTACGAACAATTAGACTCGTTAAGGGGACACAAACCTATTATACTCACTAAGACCAAAATGAACCAATTATGAGCCATTACGGACCACTAAGATCCGTTATAAGTCAAGTAGAGCAAAAAACTTCAAATCAGACTCATTATACCCACTAAGACCAAGTTGAACCAATTACGAGCCATTACGGACGCCTTAGACGTTATTCCTCATTTAGGGCCAATAAGTTCAAATCAGGCTCATTTTGACCCACTTAGTCCCATTACGACCAATCAGCCTCATTAAGGAGACAAAAACCCATTATACCCATTAAGACCAAAATGAACTAATAGCGAAGCATTTAAGATCCCCATGACTCGTTATACCTCTATTAGAGCCCATAAAGTCCAATCGGGCTCATTATGACCCACTTAGTCAAATTACGAACAATGAGACTTGGTAAGAAGTCACAAAACCATTATACCCACTAAGACCAAAATGAACCAAAAACGAAGCATTATAGACAACTATGATTCGTTATACCTCAATTAGAGCCAATAAAGTTAAATCGGACTCATGATGGCCCACTTAGTCCTATTATTACCAATTAGACATAAGGAGAAACAAACCCATTATACCCACTAAGACGAAAATGAACCAATTATGATCCATTACGGATCAAATAGACCCGTTTTATCTCAATTAGAGCCAATAAGGTTAAATCAGACTCATTATGACCCACTTTGTCCCATTACGACCAATCATACCCACAAAGACCAAAATGACCCAATAGCTGCAGCATTTCGAACCACTATGACCCGTTATAGCTCAATTAGAGCCATTAAAGTCAAATCAGACTCTTTTAGACCCATTTAGTCCTAGTACGAAGAATAAGACTCGTTAGGGAGACACAAACCAATTATACACACTAAGACCAAAATGATCCAATAACGAGCATTACAGATAACTACGACCCGTTATACCTCAATTGGAGCCAATAAGGTCAAATCGGACTCATTATGACCCACATAGTCCCATTACGGCTAATTAGACTCGTTACGGAGACACAAACCCATTATATGCACTAAGACTAAGATGAACCAGTTACGAGTCACAACATACCACTTGGACCTGTTATACCTTATTTAGAGCCAATAAGGTCAAATTAGGCTCATTTTGACCCACTTAGTCTCATCACGACCAATCAGACTTAATAAGGAGACGTAAACCCATTATATCCAATAAGACCAAAATGAACCAATACCGAAGCAATACAGACCATTATGGCCCGTTATACCTCAAATAAAGCCACTAAGGTCAAATAGGACTCATTACGACCCACTTAGTCTAATTATGTACGATGAGACTTGTTAAGGAGACACAAATCCCTTACACCCACTAAGACTTGGATGAACCAATAGCGAAGCATTACGGACCACTATGACCCATTATGCCTCCGTTAGAGCGAACAATGTCAAATCGGACTCAGTTTCACCCAATGAGTCCTATTACGACCAATTAGACTCGTTAAGGAGACACAAACCCATTATACCCACTAAGCCCAAAATGAACCAATAGTGAAACATTACGGACCACTATGACTAAACCTCAATTAGAGCCAATAAGGTCAAATCGGACTCATTATGGCCCACTTAGTCTAATTAAGAACAACGTGACTCCTTAAGGAGACACAAATCCATTATAGCCACCAAGATCAAAATGAACCACTAACGAAGCATTACGGACCACTATGACCCGTTATACTTCAATTAGAGGCAATAAGGTCAAATCGGACTCATTGTGACCCACATAGTCGTATTACGAACAATTAGACTCGTTAAGGGGACACAAACCTATTATACTCACTAAGACCAAAATGAACCAATTATGAGCCATTACGGACCACTAAGATCCGTTATAAGTCAAGTAGAGCAAAAAACTTCAAATCAGACTCATTATACCCACTAAGACCAAGTTGAACCAATTACGAGCCATTACGGACGCCTTAGACGTTATTCCTCATTTAGGGCCAATAAGTTCAAATCAGGCTCATTTTGACCCACTTAGTCCCATTACGACCAATCAGCCTCATTAAGGAGACAAAAACCCATTATACCCATTAAGACCAAAATGAACTAATAGCGAAGCATTTAAGATCCCCATGACTCGTTATACCTCTATTAGAGCCCATAAAGTCCAATCGGGCTCATTATGACCCACTTAGTCAAATTACGAACAATGAGACTTGGTAAGAAGTCACAAAACCATTATACCCACTAAGACCAAAATGAACCAAAAACGAAGCATTATAGACAACTATGATTCGTTATACCTCAATTAGAGCCAATAAAGTTAAATCGGACTCATGATGGCCCACTTAGTCCTATTATTACCAATTAGACATAAGGAGAAACAAACCCATTATACCCACTAAGACGAAAATGAACCAATTATGATCCATTACGGATCAAATAGACCCGTTTTATCTCAATTAGAGCCAATAAGGTTAAATCAGACTCATTATGACCCACTTTGTCCCATTACGACCAATCATACCCACAAAGACCAAAATGACCCAATAGCTGCAGCATTTCGAACCACTATGACCCGTTATAGCTCAATTAGAGCCATTAAAGTCAAATCAGACTCTTTTAGACCCATTTAGTCCTAGTACGAAGAATAAGACTCGTTAGGGAGACACAAACCAGTTATACACACTAAGACCAAAATGATCCAATAACGAGCATTACAGATAACTACGACCCGTTATACCTCAATTGGAGCCAATAAGGTCAAATCGGACTCATTATGACCCACATAGTCCCATTACGGCTAATTAGACTCGTTACGGAGACACAAACCCATTATATGCACTAAGACTAAGATGAACCAGTTACGAGTCACAACATACCACTTGGACCTGTTATACCTTATTTAGAGCCAATAAGGTCAAATTAGGCTCATTTTGACCCACTTAGTCTCATCACGACCAATCAGACTTAATAAGGAGACGTAAACCCATTATATCCAATAAGACCAAAATGAACCAATACCGAAGCAATACAGACCATTATGGCCCGTTATACCTCAAATAAAGCCACTAAGGTCAAATAGGACTCATTACGACCCACTTAGTCTAATTATGTACGATGAGACTTGTTAAGGAGACACAAATCCCTTACACCCACTAAGACTTGGATGAACCAATAGCGAAGCATTACGGACCACTATGACCCATTATGCCTCCGTTAGAGCGAACAATGTCAAATCGGACTCAGTTTCACCCAATGAGTCCTATTACGACCAATTAGACTCGTTAAGGAGACACAAACCCATTATACCCACTAAGCCCAAAATGAACCAATAGTGAAACATTACGGACCACTATGACTAAACCTCAATTAGAGCCAATAAGGTCAAATCGGACTCATTATGGCCCACTTAGTCTAATTAAGAACAACGTGACTCCTTAAGGAGACACAAATCCATTATAGCCACCAAGATCAAAATGAACCACTAACGAAGCATTACGGACCACTATGACCCGTTATACTTCAATTAGAGGCAATAAGGTCAAATCGGACTCATTGTGACCCACATAGTCGTATTACGAACAATTAGACTCGTTAAGGGGACACAAACCTATTATACTCACTAAGACCAAAATGAACCAATTATGAGCCATTACGGACCACTAAGATCCGTTATAAGTCAAGTAGAGCAAAAAACTTCAAATCACACTCATTATACCCACTAAGACCAAGTTGAACCAATTACGAGCCATTACGGACGCCTTAGACGTTATTCCTCATTTAGGGCCAATAAGTTCAAATCAGGCTCATTTTGACCCACTTAGTCCCATTACGACCAATCAGCCTCATTAAGGAGACAAAAACCCATTATACCCATTAAGACCAAAATGAACTAATAGCGAAGCATTTAAGATCCCCATGACTCGTTATACCTCTATTAGAGCCCATAAAGTCCAATCGGGCTCATTATGACCCACTTAGTCAAATTACGAACAATGAGACTTGGTAAGAAGTCACAAAACCATTATACCCACTAAGACCAAAATGAACCAAAAACGAAGCATTATAGACAACTATGATTCGTTATACCTCAATTAGAGCCAATAAAGTTAAATCGGACTCATGATGGCCCACTTAGTCCTATTATTACCAATTAGACATAAGGAGAAACAAACCCATTATACCCACTAAGACGAAAATGAACCAATTATGATCCATTACGGATCAAATAGACCCGTTTTATCTCAATTAGAGCCAATAAGGTTAAATCAGACTCATTATGACCCACTTTGTCCCATTACGACCAATCATACCCACAAAGACCAAAATGACCCAATAGCTGCAGCATTTCGAACCACTATGACCCGTTATAGCTCAATTAGAGCCATTAAAGTCAAATCAGACTCTTTTAGACCCATTTAGTCCTAGTACGAAGAATAAGACTCGTTAGGGAGACACAAACCAATTATACACACTAAGACCAAAATGATCCAATAACGAGCATTACAGATAACTACGACCCGTTATACCTCAATTGGAGCCAATAAGGTCAAATCGGACTCATTATGACCCACATAGTCCCATTACGGCTAATTAGACTCGTTACGGAGACACAAACCCATTATATGCACTAAGACTAAGATGAACCAGTTACGAGTCACAACATACCACTTGGACCTGTTATACCTTATTTAGAGCCAATAAGGTCAAATTAGGCTCATTTTGACCCACTTAGTCTCATCACGACCAATCAGACTTAATAAGGAGACGTAAACCCATTATATCCAATAAGACCAAAATGAACCAATACCGAAGCAATACAGACCATTATGGCCCGTTATACCTCAAATAAAGCCACTAAGGTCAAATAGGACTCATTACGACCCACTTAGTCTAATTATGTACGATGAGACTTGTTAAGGAGACACAAATCCCTTACACCCACTAAGACTTGGATGAACCAATAGCGAAGCATTACGGACCACTATGACCCATTATGCCTCCGTTAGAGCGAACAATGTCAAATCGGACTCAGTTTCACCCAATGAGTCCTATTACGACCAATTAGACTCGTTAAGGAGACACAAACCCATTATACCCACTAAGCCCAAAATGAACCAATAGTGAAACATTACGGACCACTATGACTAAACCTCAATTAGAGCCAATAAGGTCAAATCGGACTCATTATGGCCCACTTAGTCTAATTAAGAACAACGTGACTCCTTAAGGAGACACAAATCCATTATAGCCACCAAGATCAAAATGAACCACTAACGAAGCATTACGGACCACTATGACCCGTTATACTTCAATTAGAGGCAATAAGGTCAAATCGGACTCATTGTGACCCACATAGTCGTATTACGAACAATTAGACTCGTTAAGGGGACACAAACCTATTATACTCACTAAGACCAAAATGAACCAATTATGAGCCATTACGGACCACTAAGATCCGTTATAAGTCAAGTAGAGCAAAAAACTTCAAATCAGACTCATTATACCCACTAAGACCAAGTTGAACCAATTACGAGCCATTACGGACGCCTTAGACGTTATTCCTCATTTAGGGCCAATAAGTTCAAATCAGGCTCATTTTGACCCACTTAGTCCCATTACGACCAATCAGCCTCATTAAGGAGACAAAAACCCATTATACCCATTAAGACCAAAATGAACTAATAGCGAAGCATTTAAGATCCCCATGACTCGTTATACCTCTATTAGAGCCCATAAAGTCCAATCGGGCTCATTATGACCCACTTAGTCAAATTACGAACAATGAGACTTGGTAAGAAGTCACAAAACCATTATACCCACTAAGACCAAAATGAACCAAAAACGAAGCATTATAGACAACTATGATTCGTTATACCTCAATTAGAGCCAATAAAGTTAAATCGGACTCATGATGGCCCACTTAGTCCCATTATTACCAATTAGACATAAGGAGAAACAAACCCATTATACCCACTAAGACGAAAATGAACCAATTATGATCCATTACGGATCAAATAGACCCGTTTTATCTCAATTAGAGCCAATAAGGTTAAATCAGACTCATTATGACCCACTTTGTCCCATTACGACCAATCATACCCACAAAGACCAAAATGACCCAATAGCTGCAGCATTTCGAACCACTATGACCCGTTATAGCTCAATTAGAGCCATTAAAGTCAAATCAGACTCTTTTAGACCCATTTAGTCCTAGTACGAAGAATAAGACTCGTTAGGGAGACACAAACCAGTTATACACACTAAGACCAAAATGATCCAATAACGAGCATTACAGATAACTACGACCCGTTATACCTCAATTGGAGCCAATAAGGTCAAATCGGACTCATTATGACCCACATAGTCCCATTACGGCTAATTAGACTCGTTACGGAGACACAAACCCATTATATGCACTAAGACTAAGATGAACCAGTTACGAGTCACAACATACCACTTGGACCTGTTATACCTTATTTAGAGCCAATAAGGTCAAATTAGGCTCATTTTGACCCACTTAGTCTCATCACGACCAATCAGACTTAATAAGGAGACGTAAACCCATTATATCCAATAAGACCAAAATGAACCAATACCGAAGCAATACAGACCATTATGGCCCGTTATACCTCAAATAAAGCCACTAAGGTCAAATAGGACTCATTACGACCCACTTAGTCTAATTATGTACGATGAGACTTGTTAAGGAGACACAAATCCCTTACACCCACTAAGACTTGGATGAACCAATAGCGAAGCATTACGGACCACTATGACCCATTATGCCTCCGTTAGAGCGAACAATGTCAAATCGGACTCAGTTTCACCCAATGAGTCCTATTACGACCAATTAGACTCGTTAAGGAGACACAAACCCATTATACCCACTAAGCCCAAAATGAACCAATAGTGAAACATTACGGACCACTATGACTAAACCTCAATTAGAGCCAATAAGGTCAAATCGGACTCGTTATGGCCCACTTAGTCTAATTAAGAACAACGTGACTCCTTAAGGAGACACAAATCCATTATAGCCACCAAGATCAAAATGAACCACTAACGAAGCATTACGGACCACTATGACCCGTTATACTTCAATTAGAGGCAATAAGGTCAAATCGGACTCATTGTGACCCACATAGTCGTATTACGAACAATTAGACTCGTTAAGGGGACACAAACCTATTATACTCACTAAGACCAAAATGAACCAATTATGAGCCATTACGGACCACTAAGATCCGTTATAAGTCAAGTAGAGCAAAAAACTTCAAATCAGACTCATTATACCCACTAAGACCAAGTTGAACCAATTACGAGCCATTACGGACGCCTTAGACGTTATTCCTCATTTAGGGCCAATAAGTTCAAATCAGGCTCATTTTGACCCACTTAGTCCCATTACGACCAATCAGCCTCCTTAAGGAGACAAAAACCCATTATACCCATTAAGACCAAAATGAACTAATAGCGAAGCATTTAAGATCCCCATGACTCGTTATACCTCTATTAGAGCCCATAAAGTCCAATCGGGCTCATTATGACCCACTTAGTCAAATTACGAACAATGAGACTTGGTAAGAAGTCACAAAACCATTATACCCACTAAGACCAAAATGAACCAAAAACGAAGCATTATAGACAACTATGATTCGTTATACCTCAATTAGAGCCAATAAAGTTAAATCGGACTCATGATGGCCCACTTAGTCCTATTATTACCAATTAGACATAAGGAGAAACAAACCCATTATACCCACTAAGACGAAAATGAACCAATTATGATCCATTACGGATCAAATAGACCCGTTTTATCTCAATTAGAGCCAATAAGGTTAAATCAGACTCATTATGACCCACTTTGTCCCATTACGACCAATCATACCCACAAAGACCAAAATGACCCAATAGCTGCAGCATTTCGAACCACTATGACCCGTTATAGCTCAATTAGAGCCATTAAAGTCAAATCAGACTCTTTTAGACCCATTTAGTCCTAGTACGAAGAATAAGACTCGTTAGGGAGACAAACCAATTATACACACTAAGACCAAAATGATCCAATAACGAGCATTACAGATAACTACGACCCGTTATACCTCAATTGGAGCCAATAAGGTCAAATCGGACTCATTATGACCCACATAGTCCCATTACGGCTAATTAGACTCGTTACGGAGACACAAACCCATTATATGCACTAAGACTAAGATGAACCAGTTACGAGTCACAACATACCACTTGGACCTGTTATACCTTATTTAGAGCCAATAAGGTCAAATTAGGCTCATTTTGACCCACTTAGTCTCATCACGACCAATCAGACTTAATAAGGAGACGTAAACCCATTATATCCAATAAGACCAAAATGAACCAATACCGAAGCAATACAGACCATTATGGCCCGTTATACCTCAAATAAAGCCACTAAGGTCAAATAGGACTCATTACGACCCACTTAGTCTAATTATGTACGATGAGACTTGTTAAGGAGACACAAATCCCTTACACCCACTAAGACTTGGATGAACCAATAGCGAAGCATTACGGACCACTATGACCCATTATGCCTCCGTTAGAGCGAACAATGTCAAATCGGACTCAGTTTCACCCAATGAGTCCTATTACGACCAATTAGACTCGTTAAGGAGACACAAACCCATTATACCCACTAAGCCCAAAATGAACCAATAGTGAAACATTACGGACCACTATGACTAAACCTCAATTAGAGCCAATAAGGTCAAATCGGACTCATTATGGCCCACTTAGTCTAATTAAGAACAACGTGACTCCTTAAGGAGACACAAATCCATTATAGCCACCAAGATCAAAATGAACCACTAACGAAGCATTACGGACCACTATGACCCGTTATACTTCAATTAGAGGCAATAAGGTCAAATCGGACTCATTGTGACCCACATAGTCGTATTACGAACAATTAGACTCGTTAAGGGGACACAAACCTATTATACTCACTAAGACCAAAATGAACCAATTATGAGCCATTATGGACCACTAAGATCCGTTATAAGTCAAGTAGAGCAAAAAACTTCAAATCAGACTCATTATACCCACTAAGACCAAGTTGAACCAATTACGAGCCATTACGGACGCCTTAGACGTTATTCCTCATTTAGGGCCAATAAGTTCAAATCAGGCTCATTTTGACCCACTTAGTCCCATTACGACCAATCAGCCTCATTAAGGAGACAAAAACCCATTATACCCATTAAGACCAAAATGAACTAATAGCGAAGCATTTAAGATCCCCATGACTCGTTATACCTCTATTAGAGCCCATAAAGTCCAATCGGGCTCATTATGACCCACTTAGTCAAATTACGAACAATGAGACTTGGTAAGAAGTCACAAAACCATTATACCCACTAAGACCAAAATGAACCAAAAACGAAGCATTATAGACAACTATGATTCGTTATACCTCAATTAGAGCCAATAAAGTTAAATCGGACTCATGATGGCCCACTTAGTCCTATTATTACCAATTAGACATAAGGAGAAACAAACCCATTATACCCACTAAGACGAAAATGAACCAATTATGATCCATTACGGATCAAATAGACCCGTTTTATCTCAATTAGAGCCAATAAGGTTAAATCAGACTCATTATGACCCACTTTGTCCCATTACGACCAATCATACCCACAAAGACCAAAATGACCCAATAGCTGCAGCATTTCGAACCACTATGACCCGTTATAGCTCAATTAGAGCCATTAAAGTCAAATCAGACTCTTTTAGACCCATTTAGTCCTAGTACGAAGAATAAGACTCGTTAGGGAGACACAAACCAATTATACACACTAAGACCAAAATGATCCAATAACGAGCATTACAGATAACTACGACCCGTTATACCTCAATTGGAGCCAATAAGGTCAAATCGGACTCATTATGACCCACATAGTCCCATTACGGCTAATTAGACTCGTTACGGAGACACAAACCCATTATATGCACTAAGACTAAGATGAACCAGTTACGAGTCACAACATACCACTTGGACCTGTTATACCTTATTTAGAGCCAATAAGGTCAAATTAGGCTCATTTTGACCCACTTAGTCTCATCACGACCAATCAGACTTAATAAGGAGACGTAAACCCATTATATCCAATAAGACCAAAATGAACCAATACCGAAGCAATACAGACCATTATGGCCCGTTATACCTCAAATAAAGCCACTAAGGTCAAATAGGACTCATTACGACCCACTTAGTCTAATTATGTACGATGAGACTTGTTAAGGAGACACAAATCCCTTACACCCACTAAGACTTGGATGAACCAATAGCGAAGCATTACGGACCACTATGACCCATTATGCCTCCGTTAGAGCGAACAATGTCAAATCGGACTCAGTTTCACCCAATGAGTCCTATTACGACCAATTAGACTCGTTAAGGAGACACAAACCCATTATACCCACTAAGCCCAAAATGAACCAATAGTGAAACATTACGGACCACTATGACTAAACCTCAATTAGAGCCAATAAGGTCAAATCGGACTCATTATGGCCCACTTAGTCTAATTAAGAACAACGTGACTCCTTAAGGAGACACAAATCCATTATAGCCACCAAGATCAAAATGAACCACTAACGAAGCATTACGGACCACTATGACCCGTTATACTTCAATTAGAGGCAATAAGGTCAAATCGGACTCATTGTGACCCACATAGTCGTATTACGAACAATTAGACTCGTTAAGGGGACACAAACCTATTATACTCACTAAGACCAAAATGAACCAATTATGAGCCATTACGGACCACTAAGATCCGTTATAAGTCAAGTAGAGCAAAAAACTTCAAATCAGACTCATTATACCCACTAAGACCAAGTTGAACCAATTACGAGCCATTACGGACGCCTTAGACGTTATTCCTCATTTAGGGCCAATAAGTTCAAATCAGGCTCATTTTGACCCACTTAGTCCCATTACGACCAATCAGCCTCATTAAGGAGACAAAAACCCATTATACCCATTAAGACCAAAATGAACTAATAGCGAAGCATTTAAGATCCCCATGACTCGTTATACCTCTATTAGAGCCCATAAAGTCCAATCGGGCTCATTATGACCCACTTAGTCAAATTACGAACAATGAGACTTGGTAAGAAGTCACAAAACCATTATACCCACTAAGACCAAAATGAACCAAAAACGAAGCATTATAGACAACTATGATTCGTTATACCTCAATTAGAGCCAATAAAGTTAAATCGGACTCATGATGGCCCACTTAGTCCTATTATTACCAATTAGACATAAGGAGAAACAAACCCATTATACCCACTAAGACGAAAATGAACCAATTATGATCCATTACGGATCAAATAGACCCGTTTTATCTCAATTAGAGCCAATAAGGTTAAATCAGACTCATTATGACCCACTTTGTCCCATTACGACCAATCATACCCACAAAGACCAAAATGACCCAATAGCTGCAGCATTTCGAACCACTATGACCCGTTATAGCTCAATTAGAGCCATTAAAGTCAAATCAGACTCTTTTAGACCCATTTAGTCCTAGTACGAAGAATAAGACTCGTTAGGGAGACACAAACCAGTTATACACACTAAGACCAAAATGATCCAATAACGAGCATTACAGATAACTACGACCCGTTATACCTCAATTGGAGCCAATAAGGTCAAATCGGACTCATTATGACCCACATAGTCCCATTACGGCTAATTAGACTCGTTACGGAGACACAAACCCATTATATGCACTAAGACTAAGATGAACCAGTTACGAGTCACAACATACCACTTGGACCTGTTATACCTTATTTAGAGCCAATAAGGTCAAATTAGGCTCATTTTGACCCACTTAGTCTCATCACGACCAATCAGACTTAATAAGGAGACGTAAACCCATTATATCCAATAAGACCAAAATGAACCAATACCGAAGCAATACAGACCATTATGGCCCGTTATACCTCAAATAAAGCCACTAAGGTCAAATAGGACTCATTACGACCCACTTAGTCTAATTATGTACGATGAGACTTGTTAAGGAGACACAAATCCCTTACACCCACTAAGACTTGGATGAACCAATAGCGAAGCATTACGGACCACTATGACCCATTATGCCTCCGTTAGAGCGAACAATGTCAAATCGGACTCAGTTTCACCCAATGAGTCCTATTACGACCAATTAGACTCGTTAAGGAGACACAAACCCATTATACCCACTAAGCCCAAAATGAACCAATAGTGAAACATTACGGACCACTATGACTAAACCTCAATTAGAGCCAATAAGGTCAAATCGGACTCATTATGGCCCACTTAGTCTAATTAAGAACAACGTGACTCCTTAAGGAGACACAAATCCATTATAGCCACCAAGATCAAAATGAACCACTAACGAAGCATTACGGACCACTATGACCCGTTATACTTCAATTAGAGGCAATAAGGTCAAATCGGACTCATTGTGACCCACATAGTCGTATTACGAACAATTAGACTCGTTAAGGGGACACAAACCTATTATACTCACTAAGACCAAAATGAACCAATTATGAGCCATTACGGACCACTAAGATCCGTTATAAGTCAAGTAGAGCAAAAAACTTCAAATCAGACTCATTATACCCACTAAGACCAAGTTGAACCAATTACGAGCCATTACGGACGCCTTAGACGTTATTCCTCATTTAGGGCCAATAAGTTCAAATCAGGCTCATTTTGACCCACTTAGTCCCATTACGACCAATCAGCCTCATTAAGGAGACAAAAACCCATTATACCCATTAAGACCAAAATGAACTAATAGCGAAGCATTTAAGATCCCCATGACTCGTTATACCTCTATTAGAGCCCATAAAGTCCAATCGGGCTCATTATGACCCACTTAGTCAAATTACGAACAATGAGACTTGGTAAGAAGTCACAAAACCATTATACCCACTAAGACCAAAATGAACCAAAAACGAAGCATTATAGACAACTATGATTCGTTATACCTCAATTAGAGCCAATAAAGTTAAATCGGACTCATGATGGCCCACTTAGTCCTATTATTACCAATTAGACATAAGGAGAAACAAACCCATTATACCCACTAAGACGAAAATGAACCAATTATGATCCATTACGGATCAAATAGACCCGTTTTATCTCAATTAGAGCCAATAAGGTTAAATCAGACTCATTATGACCCACTTTGTCCCATTACGACCAATCATACCCACAAAGACCAAAATGACCCAATAGCTGCAGCATTTCGAACCACTATGACCCGTTATAGCTCAATTAGAGCCATTAAAGTCAAATCAGACTCTTTTAGACCCATTTAGTCCTAGTACGAAGAATAAGACTCGTTAGGGAGACACAAACCAATTATACACACTAAGACCAAAATGATCCAATAACGAGCATTACAGATAACTACGACCCGTTATACCTCAATTGGAGCCAATAAGGTCAAATCGGACTCATTATGACCCACATAGTCCCATTACGGCTAATTAGACTCGTTACGGAGACACAAACCCATTATATGCACTAAGACTAAGATGAACCAGTTACGAGTCACAACATACCACTTGGACCTGTTATACCTTATTTAGAGCCAATAAGGTCAAATTAGGCTCATTTTGACCCACTTAGTCTCATCACGACCAATCAGACTTAATAAGGAGACGTAAACCCATTATATCCAATAAGACCAAAATGAACCAATACCGAAGCAATACAGACCATTATGGCCCGTTATACCTCAAATAAAGCCACTAAGGTCAAATAGGACTCATTACGACCCACTTAGTCTAATTATGTACGATGAGACTTGTTAAGGAGACACAAATCCCTTACACCCACTAAGACTTGGATGAACCAATAGCGAAGCATTACGGACCACTATGACCCATTATGCCTCCGTTAGAGCGAACAATGTCAAATCGGACTCAGTTTCACCCAATGAGTCCTATTACGACCAATTAGACTCGTTAAGGAGACACAAACCCATTATACCCACTAAGCCCAAAATGAACCAATAGTGAAACATTACGGACCACTATGACTAAACCTCAATTAGAGCCAATAAGGTCAAATCGGACTCATTATGGCCCACTTAGTCTAATTAAGAACAACGTGACTCCTTAAGGAGACACAAATCCATTATAGCCACCAAGATCAAAATGAACCACTAACGAAGCATTACGGACCACTATGACCCGTTATACTTCAATTAGAGGCAATAAGGTCAAATCGGACTCATTGTGACCCACATAGTCGTATTACGAACAATTAGACTCGTTAAGGGGACACAAACCTATTATACTCACTAAGACCAAAATGAACCAATTATGAGCCATTACGGACCACTAAGATCCGTTATAAGTCAAGTAGAGCAAAAAACTTCAAATCAGACTCATTATACCCACTAAGACCAAGTTGAACCAATTACGAGCCATTACGGACGCCTTAGACGTTATTCCTCATTTAGGGCCAATAAGTTCAAATCAGGCTCATTTTGACCCACTTAGTCCCATTACGACCAATCAGCCTCATTAAGGAGACAAAAACCCATTATACCCATTAAGACCAAAATGAACTAATAGCGAAGCATTTAAGATCCCCATGACTCGTTATACCTCTATTAGAGCCCATAAAGTCCAATCGGGCTCATTATGACCCACTTAGTCAAATTACGAACAAAGAGACTTGGTAAGAAGTCACAAAACCATTATACCCACTAAGACCAAAATGAACCAAAAACGAAGCATTATAGACAACTATGATTCGTTATACCTCAATTAGAGCCAATAAAGTTAAATCGGACTCATGATGGCCCACTTAGTCCTATTATTACCAATTAGACATAAGGAGAAACAAACCCATTATACCCACTAAGACGAAAATGAACCAATTATGATCCATTACGGATCAAATAGACCCGTTTTATCTCAATTAGAGCCAATAAGGTTAAATCAGACTCATTATGACCCACTTTGTCCCATTACGACCAATCATACCCACAAAGACCAAAATGACCCAATAGCTGCAGCATTTCGAACCACTATGACCCGTTATAGCTCAATTAGAGCCATTAAAGTCAAATCAGACTCTTTTAGACCCATTTAGTCCTAGTACGAAGAATAAGACTCGTTAGGGAGACACAAACCAGTTATACACACTAAGACCAAAATGATCCAATAACGAGCATTACAGATAACTACGACCCGTTATACCTCAATTGGAGCCAATAAGGTCAAATCGGACTCATTATGACCCACATAGTCCCATTACGGCTAATTAGACTCGTTACGGAGACACAAACCCATTATATGCACTAAGACTAAGATGAACCAGTTACGAGTCACAACATACCACTTGGACCTGTTATACCTTATTTAGAGCCAATAAGGTCAAATTAGGCTCATTTTGACCCACTTAGTCTCATCACGACCAATCAGACTTAATAAGGAGACGTAAACCCATTATATCCAATAAGACCAAAATGAACCAATACCGAAGCAATACAGACCATTATGGCCCGTTATACCTCAAATAAAGCCACTAAGGTCAAATAGGACTCATTACGACCCACTTAGTCTAATTATGTACGATGAGACTTGTTAAGGAGACACAAATCCCTTACACCCACTAAGACTTGGATGAACCAATAGCGAAGCATTACGGACCACTATGACCCATTATGCCTCCGTTAGAGCGAACAATGTCAAATCGGACTCAGTTTCACCCAATGAGTCCTATTACGACCAATTAGACTCGTTAAGGAGACACAAACCCATTATACCCACTAAGCCCAAAATGAACCAATAGTGAAACATTACGGACCACTATGACTAAACCTCAATTAGAGCCAATAAGGTCAAATCGGACTCATTATGGCCCACTTAGTCTAATTAAGAACAACGTGACTCCTTAAGGAGACACAAATCCATTATAGCCACCAAGATCAAAATGAACCACTAACGAAGCATTACGGACCACTATGACCCGTTATACTTCAATTAGAGGCAATAAGGTCAAATCGGACTCATTGTGACCCACATAGTCGTATTACGAACAATTAGACTCGTTAAGGGGACACAAACCTATTATACTCACTAAGACCAAAATGAACCAATTATGAGCCATTACGGACCACTAAGATCCGTTATAAGTCAAGTAGAGCAAAAAACTTCAAATCAGACTCATTATACCCACTAAGACCAAGTTGAACCAATTACGAGCCATTACGGACGCCTTAGACGTTATTCCTCATTTAGGGCCAATAAGTTCAAATCAGGCTCATTTTGACCCACTTAGTCCCATTACGACCAATCAGCCTCATTAAGGAGACAAAAACCCATTATACCCATTAAGACCAAAATGAACTAATAGCGAAGCATTTAAGATCCCCATGACTCGTTATACCTCTATTAGAGCCCATAAAGTCCAATCGGGCTCATTATGACCCACTTAGTCAAATTACGAACAATGAGACTTGGTAAGAAGTCACAAAACCATTATACCCACTAAGACCAAAATGAACCAAAAACGAAGCATTATAGACAACTATGATTCGTTATACCTCAATTAGAGCCAATAAAGTTAAATAGGACTCATGATGGCCCACTTAGTCCTATTATTACCAATTAGACATAAGGAGAAACAAACCCATTATACCCACTAAGATGAAAATGAACCAATTATGATCCATTACGGATCAAATAGACCCGTTTTATCTCAATTAGAGCCAATAAGGTTAAATCAGACTCATTATGACCCACTTTGTCCCATTACGACCAATCATACCCACAAAGACCAAAATGACCCAATAGCTGCAGCATTTCGAACCACTATGACCCGTTATAGCTCAATTAGAGCCATTAAAGTCAAATCAGACTCTTTTAGACCCATTTAGTCCTAGTACGAAGAATAAGACTCGTTAGGGAGACACAAACCAATTATACACACTAAGACCAAAATGATCCAATAACGAGCATTACAGATAACTACGACCCGTTATACCTCAATTGGAGCCAATAAGGTCAAATCGGACTCATTATGACCCACATAGTCCCATTACGGCTAATTAGACTCGTTACGGAGACACAAACCCATTATATGCACTAAGACTAAGATGAACCAGTTACGAGTCACAACATACCACTTGGACCTGTTATACCTTATTTAGAGCCAATAAGGTCAAATTAGGCTCATTTTGACCCACTTAGTCTCATCACGACCAATCAGACTTAATAAGGAGACGTAAACCCATTATATCCAATAAGACCAAAATGAACCAATACCGAAGCAATACAGACCATTATGGCCCGTTATACCTCAAATAAAGCCACTAAGGTCAAATAGGACTCATTACGACCCACTTAGTCTAATTATGTACGATGAGACTTGTTAAGGAGACACAAATCCCTTACACCCACTAAGACTTGGATGAACCAATAGCGAAGCATTACGGACCACTATGACCCATTATGCCTCCGTTAGAGCGAACAATGTCAAATCGGACTCAGTTTCACCCAATGAGTCCTATTACGACCAATTAGACTCGTTAAGGAGACACAAACCCATTATACCCACTAAGCCCAAAATGAACCAATAGTGAAACATTACGGACCACTATGACTAAACCTCAATTAGAGCCAATAAGGTCAAATCGGACTCATTATGGCCCACTTAGTCTAATTAAGAACAACGTGACTCCTTAAGGAGACACAAATCCATTATAGCCACCAAGATCAAAATGAACCACTAACGAAGCATTACGGACCACTATGACCCGTTATACTTCAATTAGAGGCAATAAGGTCAAATCGGACTCATTGTGACCCACATAGTCGTATTACGAACAATTAGACTCGTTAAGGGGACACAAACCTATTATACTCACTAAGACCAAAATGAACCAATTATGAGCCATTACGGACCACTAAGATCCGTTATAAGTCAAGTAGAGCAAAAAACTTCAAATCAGACTCATTATACCCACTAAGACCAAGTTGAACCAATTACGAGCCATTACGGACGCCTTAGACGTTATTCCTCATTTAGGGCCAATAAGTTCAAATCAGGCTCATTTTGACCCACTTAGTCCCATTACGACCAATCAGCCTCATTAAGGAGACAAAAACCCATTATACCCATTAAGACCAAAATGAACTAATAGCGAAGCATTTAAGATCCCCATGACTCGTTATACCTCTATTAGAGCCCATAAAGTCCAATCGGGCTCATTATGACCCACTTAGTCAAATTACGAACAATGAGACTTGGTAAGAAGTCACAAAACCATTATACCCACTAAGACCAAAATGAACCAAAAACGAAGCATTATAGACAACTATGATTCGTTATACCTCAATTAGAGCCAATAAAGTTAAATAGGACTCATGATGGCCCACTTAGTCCTATTATTACCAATTAGACATAAGGAGAAACAAACCCATTATACCCACTAAGATGAAAATGAACCAATTATGATCCATTACGGATCAAATAGACCCGTTTTATCTCAATTAGAGCCAATAAGGTTAAATCAGACTCATTATGACCCACTTTGTCCCATTACGACCAATCATACCCACAAAGACCAAAATGACCCAATAGCTGCAGCATTTCGAACCACTATGACCCGTTATAGCTCAATTAGAGCCATTAAAGTCAAATCAGACTCTTTTAGACCCATTTAGTCCTAGTACGAAGAATAAGACTCGTTAGGGAGACACAAACCAATTATACACACTAAGACCAAAATGATCCAATAACGAGCATTACAGATAACTACGACCCGTTATACCTCAATTGGAGCCAATAAGGTCAAATCGGACTCATTATGACCCACATAGTCCCATTACGGCTAATTAGACTCGTTACGGAGACACAAACCCATTATATGCACTAAGACTAAGATGAACCAGTTACGAGTCACAACATACCACTTGGACCTGTTATACCTTATTTAGAGCCAATAAGGTCAAATTAGGCTCATTTTGACCCACTTAGTCTCATCACGACCAATCAGACTTAATAAGGAGACGTAAACCCATTATATCCAATAAGACCAAAATGAACCAATACCGAAGCAATACAGACCATTATGGCCCGTTATACCTCAAATAAAGCCACTAAGGTCAAATAGGACTCATTACGACCCACTTAGTCTAATTATGTACGATGAGACTTGTTAAGGAGACACAAATCCCTTACACCCACTAAGACTTGGATGAACCAATAGCGAAGCATTACGGACCACTATGACCCATTATGCCTCCGTTAGAGCGAACAATGTCAAATCGGACTCAGTTTCACCCAATGAGTCCTATTACGACCAATTAGACTCGTTAAGGAGACACAAACCCATTATACCCACTAAGCCCAAAATGAACCAATAGTGAAACATTACGGACCACTATGACTAAACCTCAATTAGAGCCAATAAGGTCAAATCGGACTCATTATGGCCCACTTAGTCTAATTAAGAACAACGTGACTCCTTAAGGAGACACAAATCCATTATAGCCACCAAGATCAAAATGAACCACTAACGAAGCATTACGGACCACTATGACCCGTTATACTTCAATTAGAGGCAATAAGGTCAAATCGGACTCATTGTGACCCACATAGTCGTATTACGAACAATTAGACTCGTTAAGGGGACACAAACCTATTATACTCACTAAGACCAAAATGAACCAATTATGAGCCATTACGGACCACTAAGATCCGTTATAAGTCAAGTAGAGCAAAAAACTTCAAATCAGACTCATTATACCCACTAAGACCAAGTTGAACCAATTACGAGCCATTACGGACGCCTTAGACGTTATTCCTCATTTAGGGCCAATAAGTTCAAATCAGGCTCATTTTGACCCACTTAGTCCCATTACGACCAATCAGCCTCATTAAGGAGACAAAAACCCATTATACCCATTAAGACCAAAATGAACTAATAGCGAAGCATTTAAGATCCCCATGACTCGTTATACCTCTATTAGAGCCCATAAAGTCCAATCGGGCTCATTATGACCCACTTAGTCAAATTACGAACAAAGAGACTTGGTAAGAAGTCACAAAACCATTATACCCACTAAGACCAAAATGAACCAAAAACGAAGCATTATAGACAACTATGATTCGTTATACCTCAATTAGAGCCAATAAAGTTAAATCGGACTCATGATGGCCCACTTAGTCCTATTATTACCAATTAGACATAAGGAGAAACAAACCCATTATACCCACTAAGACGAAAATGAACCAATTATGATCCATTACGGATCAAATAGACCCGTTTTATCTCAATTAGAGCCAATAAGGTTAAATCAGACTCATTATGACCCACTTTGTCCCATTACGACCAATCATACCCACAAAGACCAAAATGACCCAATAGCTGCAGCATTTCGAACCACTATGACCCGTTATAGCTCAATTAGAGCCATTAAAGTCAAATCAGACTCTTTTAGACCCATTTAGTCCTAGTACGAAGAATAAGACTCGTTAGGGAGACACAAACCAGTTATACACACTAAGACCAAAATGATCCAATAACGAGCATTACAGATAACTACGACCCGTTATACCTCAATTGGAGCCAATAAGGTCAAATCGGACTCATTATGACCCACATAGTCCCATTACGGCTAATTAGACTCGTTACGGAGACACAAACCCATTATATGCACTAAGACTAAGATGAACCAGTTACGAGTCACAACATACCACTTGGACCTGTTATACCTTATTTAGAGCCAATAAGGTCAAATTAGGCTCATTTTGACCCACTTAGTCTCATCACGACCAATCAGACTTAATAAGGAGACGTAAACCCATTATATCCAATAAGACCAAAATGAACCAATACCGAAGCAATACAGACCATTATGGCCCGTTATACCTCAAATAAAGCCACTAAGGTCAAATAGGACTCATTACGACCCACTTAGTCTAATTATGTACGATGAGACTTGTTAAGGAGACACAAATCCCTTACACCCACTAAGACTTGGATGAACCAATAGCGAAGCATTACGGACCACTATGACCCATTATGCCTCCGTTAGAGCGAACAATGTCAAATCGGACTCAGTTTCACCCAATGAGTCCTATTACGACCAATTAGACTCGTTAAGGAGACACAAACCCATTATACCCACTAAGCCCAAAATGAACCAATAGTGAAACATTACGGACCACTATGACTAAACCTCAATTAGAGCCAATAAGGTCAAATCGGACTCATTATGGCCCACTTAGTCTAATTAAGAACAACGTGACTCCTTAAGGAGACACAAATCCATTATAGCCACCAAGATCAAAATGAACCACTAACGAAGCATTACGGACCACTATGACCCGTTATACTTCAATTAGAGGCAATAAGGTCAAATCGGACTCATTGTGACCCACATAGTCGTATTACGAACAATTAGACTCGTTAAGGGGACACAAACCTATTATACTCACTAAGACCAAAATGAACCAATTATGAGCCATTACGGACCACTAAGATCCGTTATAAGTCAAGTAGAGCAAAAAACTTCAAATCAGACTCATTATACCCACTAAGACCAAGTTGAACCAATTACGAGCCATTACGGACGCCTTAGACGTTATTCCTCATTTAGGGCCAATAAGTTCAAATCAGGCTCATTTTGACCCACTTAGTCCCATTACGACCAATCAGCCTCATTAAGGAGACAAAAACCCATTATACCCATTAAGACCAAAATGAACTAATAGCGAAGCATTTAAGATCCCCATGACTCGTTATACCTCTATTAGAGCCCATAAAGTCCAATCGGGCTCATTATGACCCACTTAGTCAAATTACGAACAATGAGACTTGGTAAGAAGTCACAAAACCATTATACCCACTAAGACCAAAATGAACCAAAAACGAAGCATTATAGACAACTATGATTCGTTATACCTCAATTAGAGCCAATAAAGTTAAATAGGACTCATGATGGCCCACTTAGTCCTATTATTACCAATTAGACATAAGGAGAAACAAACCCATTATACCCACTAAGACGAAAATGAACCAATTATGATCCATTACGAATCAAATAGACCCGTTTTATCTCAATTAGAGCCAATAAGGTTAAATCAGACTCATTATGACCCACTTTGTCCCATTACGACCAATCATACCCACAAAGACCAAAATGACCCAATAGCTGCAGCATTTCGAACCACTATGACCCGTTATAGCTCAATTAGAGCCATTAAAGTCAAATCAGACTCTTTTAGACCCATTTAGTCCTAGTACGAAGAATAAGACTCGTTAGGGAGACACAAACCAATTATACACACTAAGACCAAAATGATCCAATAACGAGCATTACAGATAACTACGACCCGTTATACCTCAATTGGAGCCAATAAGGTCAAATCGGACTCATTATGACCCACATAGTCCCATTACGGCTAATTAGACTCGTTACGGAGACACAAACCCATTATATGCACTAAGACTAAGATGAACCAGTTACGAGTCACAACATACCACTTGGACCTGTTATACCTTATTTAGAGCCAATAAGGTCAAATTAGGCTCATTTTGACCCACTTAGTCTCATCACGACCAATCAGACTTAATAAGGAGACGTAAACCCATTATATCCAATAAGACCAAAATGAACCAATACCGAAGCAATACAGACCATTATGGCCCGTTATACCTCAAATAAAGCCACTAAGGTCAAATAGGACTCATTACGACCCACTTAGTCTAATTATGTACGATGAGACTTGTTAAGGAGACACAAATCCCTTACACCCACTAAGACTTGGATGAACCAATAGCGAAGCATTACGGACCACTATGACCCATTATGCCTCCGTTAGAGCGAACAATGTCAAATCGGACTCAGTTTCACCCAATGAGTCCTATTACGACCAATTAGACTCGTTAAGGAGACACAAACCCATTATACCCACTAAGCCCAAAATGAACCAATAGTGAAACATTACGGACCACTATGACTAAACCTCAATTAGAGCCAATAAGGTCAAATCGGACTCATTATGGCCCACTTAGTCTAATTAAGAACAACGTGACTCCTTAAGGAGACACAAATCCATTATAGCCACCAAGATCAAAATGAACCACTAACGAAGCATTACGGACCACTATGACCCGTTATACTTCAATTAGAGGCAATAAGGTCAAATCGGACTCATTGTGACCCACATAGTCGTATTACGAACAATTAGACTCGTTAAGGGGACACAAACCTATTATACTCACTAAGACCAAAATGAACCAATTATGAGCCATTACGGACCACTAAGATCCGTTATAAGTCAAGTAGAGCAAAAAACTTCAAATCAGACTCATTATACCCACTAAGACCAAGTTGAACCAATTACGAGCCATTACGGACGCCTTAGACGTTATTCCTCATTTAGGGCCAATAAGTTCAAATCAGGCTCATTTTGACCCACTTAGTCCCATTACGACCAATCAGCCTCATTAAGGAGACAAAAACCCATTATACCCATTAAGACCAAAATGAACTAATAGCGAAGCATTTAAGATCCCCATGACTCGTTATACCTCTATTAGAGCCCATAAAGTCCAATCGGGCTCATTATGACCCACTTAGTCAAATTACGAACAATGAGACTTGGTAAGAAGTCACAAAACCATTATACCCACTAAGACCAAAATGAACCAAAAACGAAGCATTATAGACAACTATGATTCGTTATACCTCAATTAGAGCCAATAAAGTTAAATCGGACTCATGATGGCCCACTTAGTCCTATTATTACCAATTAGACATAAGGAGAAACAAACCCATTATACCCACTAAGACGAAAATGAACCAATTATGATCCATTACGGATCAAATAGACCCGTTTTATCTCAATTAGAGCCAATAAGGTTAAATCAGACTCATTATGACCCACTTTGTCCCATTACGACCAATCATACCCACAAAGACCAAAATGACCCAATAGCTGCAGCATTTCGAACCACTATGACCCGTTATAGCTCAATTAGAGCCATTAAAGTCAAATCAGACTCTTTTAGACCCATTTAGTCCTAGTACGAAGAATAAGACTCGTTAGGGAGACACAAACCAATTATACACACTAAGACCAAAATGATCCAATAACGAGCATTACAGATAACTACGACCCGTTATACCTCAATTGGAGCCAATAAGGTCAAATCGGACTCATTATGACCCACATAGTCCCATTACGGCTAATTAGACTCGTTACGGAGACACAAACCCATTATATGCACTAAGACTAAGATGAACCAGTTACGAGTCACAACATACCACTTGGACCTGTTATACCTTATTTAGAGCCAATAAGGTCAAATTAGGCTCATTTTGACCCACTTAGTCTCATCACGACCAATCAGACTTAATAAGGAGACGTAAACCCATTATATCCAATAAGACCAAAATGAACCAATACCGAAGCAATACAGACCATTATGGCCCGTTATACCTCAAATAAAGCCACTAAGGTCAAATAGGACTCATTACGACCCACTTAGTCTAATTATGTACGATGAGACTTGTTAAGGAGACACAAATCCCTTACACCCACTAAGACTTGGATGAACCAATAGCGAAGCATTACGGACCACTATGACCCATTATGCCTCCGTTAGAGCGAACAATGTCAAATCGGACTCAGTTTCACCCAATGAGTCCTATTACGACCAATTAGACTCGTTAAGGAGACACAAACCCATTATACCCACTAAGCCCAAAATGAACCAATAGTGAAACATTACGGACCACTATGACTAAACCTCAATTAGAGCCAATAAGGTCAAATCGGACTCATTATGGCCCACTTAGTCTAATTAAGAACAACGTGACTCCTTAAGGAGACACAAATCCATTATAGCCACCAAGATCAAAATGAACCACTAACGAAGCATTACGGACCACTATGACCCGTTATACTTCAATTAGAGGCAATAAGGTCAAATTGGACTCATTGTGACCCACATAGTCGTATTACGAACAATTAGACTCGTTAAGGGGACACAAACCTATTATACTCACTAAGACCAAAATGAACCAATTATGAGCCATTACGGACCACTAAGATCCGTTATAAGTCAAGTAGAGCAAAAAACTTCAAATCAGACTCATTATACCCACTAAGACCAAGTTGAACCAATTACGAGCCATTACGGACGCCTTAGACGTTATTCCTCATTTAGGGCCAATAAGTTCAAATCAGGCTCATTTTGACCCACTTAGTCCCATTACGACCAATCAGCCTCATTAAGGAGACAAAAACCCATTATACCCATTAAGACCAAAATGAACTAATAGCGAAGCATTTAAGATCCCCATGACTCGTTATACCTCTATTAGAGCCCATAAAGTCCAATCGGGCTCATTATGACCCACTTAGTCAAATTACGAACAATGAGACTTGGTAAGAAGTCACAAAACCATTATACCCACTAAGACCAAAATGAACCAAAAACGAAGCATTATAGACAACTATGATTCGTTATACCTCAATTAGAGCCAATAAAGTTAAATCGGACTCATGATGGCCCACTTAGTCCTATTATTACCAATTAGACATAAGGAGAAACAAACCCATTATACCCACTAAGACGAAAATGAACCAATTATGATCCATTACGGATCAAATAGACCCGTTTTATCTCAATTAGATCCAATAAGGTTAAATCAGACTCATTATGACCCACTTTGTCCCATTACGACCAATCATACCCACAAAGACCAAAATGACCCAATAGCTGCAGCATTTCGAACCACTATGACCCGTTATAGCTCAATTAGAGCCATTAAAGTCAAATCAGACTCTTTTAGACCCATTTAGTCCTAGTACGAAGAATAAGACTCGTTAGGGAGACACAAACCAATTATACACACTAAGACCAAAATGATCCAATAACGAGCATTACAGATAACTACGACCCGTTATACCTCAATTGGAGCCAATAAGGTCAAATCGGACTCATTATGACCCACATAGTCCCATTACGGCTAATTAGACTCGTTACGGAGACACAAACCCATTATATGCACTAAGACTAAGATGAACCAGTTACGAGTCACAACATACCACTTGGACCTGTTATACCTTATTTAGAGCCAATAAGGTCAAATTAGGCTCATTTTGACCCACTTAGTCTCATCACGACCAATCAGACTTAATAAGGAGACGTAAACCCATTATATCCAATAAGACCAAAATGAACCAATACCGAAGCAATACAGACCATTATGGCCCGTTATACCTCAAATAAAGCCACTAAGGTCAAATAGGACTCATTACGACCCACTTAGTCTAATTATGTACGATGAGACTTGTTAAGGAGACACAAATCCCTTACACCCACTAAGACTTGGATGAACCAATAGCGAAGCATTACGGACCACTATGACCCATTATGCCTCCGTTAGAGCGAACAATGTCAAATCGGACTCAGTTTCACCCAATGAGTCCTATTACGACCAATTAGACTCGTTAAGGAGACACAAACCCATTATACCCACTAAGCCCAAAATGAACCAATAGTGAAACATTACGGACCACTATGACTAAACCTCAATTAGAGCCAATAAGGTCAAATCGGACTCATTATGGCCCACTTAGTCTAATTAAGAACAACGTGACTCCTTAAGGAGACACAAATCCATTATAGCCACCAAGATCAAAATGAACCACTAACGAAGCATTACGGACCACTATGACCCGTTATACTTCAATTAGAGGCAATAAGGTCAAATTGGACTCATTGTGACCCACATAGTCGTATTACGAACAATTAGACTCGTTAAGGGGACACAAACCTATTATACTCACTAAGACCAAAATGAACCAATTATGAGCCATTACGGACCACTAAGATCCGTTATAAGTCAAGTAGAGCAAAAAACTTCAAATCAGACTCATTATACCCACTAAGACCAAGTTGAACCAATTACGAGCCATTACGGACGCCTTAGACGTTATTCCTCATTTAGGGCCAATAAGTTCAAATCAGGCTCATTTTGACCCACTTAGTCCCATTACGACCAATCAGCCTCATTAAGGAGACAAAAACCCATTATACCCATTAAGACCAAAATGAACTAATAGCGAAGCATTTAAGATCCCCATGACTCGTTATACCTCTATTAGAGCCCATAAAGTCCAATCGGGCTCATTATGACCCACTTAGTCAAATTACGAACAATGAGACTTGGTAAGAAGTCACAAAACCATTATACCCACTAAGACCAAAATGAACCAAAAACGAAGCATTATAGACAACTATGATTCGTTATACCTCAATTAGAGCCAATAAAGTTAAATCGGACTCATGATGGCCCACTTAGTCCTATTATTACCAATTAGACATAAGGAGAAACAAACCCATTATACCCACTAAGACGAAAATGAACCAATTATGATCCATTACGGATCAAATAGACCCGTTTTATCTCAATTAGATCCAATAAGGTTAAATCAGACTCATTATGACCCACTTTGTCCCATTACGACCAATCATACCCACAAAGACCAAAATGACCCAATAGCTGCAGCATTTCGAACCACTATGACCCGTTATAGCTCAATTAGAGCCATTAAAGTCAAATCAGACTCTTTTAGACCCATTTAGTCCTAGTACGAAGAATAAGACTCGTTAGGGAGACACAAACCAATTATACACACTAAGACCAAAATGATCCAATAACGAGCATTACAGATAACTACGACCCGTTATACCTCAATTGGAGCCAATAAGGTCAAATCGGACTCATTATGACCCACATAGTCCCATTACGGCTAATTAGACTCGTTACGGAGACACAAACACATTATATGCACTAAGACTAAGATGAACCAGTTACGAGTCACAACATACCACTTGGACCTGTTATACCTTATTTAGAGCCAATAAGGTCAAATTAGGCTCATTTTGACCCACTTAGTCTCATCACGACCAATCAGACTTAATAAGGAGACGTAAACCCATTATATCCAATAAGACCAAAATGAACCAATACCGAAGCAATACAGACCATTATGGCCCGTTATACCTCAAATAAAGCCACTAAGGTCAAATAGGACTCATTACGACCCACTTAGTCTAATTATGTACGATGAGACTTGTTAAGGAGACACAAATCCCTTACACCCACTAAGACTTGGATGAACCAATAGCGAAGCATTACGGACCACTATGACCCATTATGCCTCCGTTAGAGCGAACAATGTCAAATCGGACTCAGTTTCACCCAATGAGTCCTATTACGACCAATTAGACTCGTTAAGGAGACACAAACCCATTATACCCACTAAGCCCAAAATGAACCAATAGTGAAACATTACGGACCACTATGACTAAACCTCAATTAGAGCCAATAAGGTCAAATCGGACTCATTATGGCCCACTTAGTCTAATTAAGAACAACGTGACTCCTTAAGGAGACACAAATCCATTATAGCCACCAAGATCAAAATGAACCACTAACGAAGCATTACGGACCACTATGACCCGTTATACTTCAATTAGAGGCAATAAGGTCAAATCGGACTCATTGTGACCCACATAGTCGTATTACGAACAATTAGACTCGTTAAGGGGACACAAACCTATTATACTCACTAAGACCAAAATGAACCAATTATGAGCCATTACGGACCACTAAGATCCGTTATAAGTCAAGTAGAGCAAAAAACTTCAAATCAGACTCATTATACCCACTAAGACCAAGTTGAACCAATTACAAGCCATTACGGACGCCTTAGACGTTATACCTCATTTAGGGCCAATAAGTTCAAATCAGGCTCATTTTGACCCACTTAGTCCCATTACGACCAATCAGCCTCATTAAGGAGACAAAAACCCATTATACCCATTAAGACCAAAATGAACTAATAGCGAAGCATTTAAGATCCCCATGACTCGTTATACCTCTATTAGAGCCCATAAAGTCCAATCGGGCTCATTATGACCCACTTAGTCAAATTACGAACAATGAGACTTGGTAAGAAGTCACAAAACCATTATACCCACTAAGACCAAAATGAACCAAATACGAAGCATTATAGACAACTATGATTCGTTATACCTCAATTAGAGCCAATAAAGTTAAATCGGACTCATGATGGCCCACTTAGTCCTATTATTACCAATTAGACATAAGGAGAAACAAACCCATTATACCCACTAAGACGAAAATGAACCAATTATGATCCATTACGGATCAAATAGACCCGTTTTATCTCAATTAGAGCCAATAAGGTTAAATCAGACTCATTATGACCCACTTTGTCCCATTACGACCAATCATACCCACAAAGACCAAAATGACCCAATAGCTGCAGCATTTCGAACCACTATGACCCGTTATAGCTCAATTAGAGCCATTAAAGTCAAATCAGACTCTTTTAGACCCATTTAGTCCTAGTACGAAGAATAAGACTCGTTAGGGAGACACAAACCAATTATACACACTAAGACCAAAATGATCCAATAACGAGCATTACAGATAACTACGACCCGTTATACCTCAATTGGAGCCAATAAGGTCAAATCGGACTCATTATGACCCACATAGTCCCATTACGGCTAATTAGACTCGTTACGGAGACACAAACACATTATATGCACTAAGACTAAGATGAACCAGTTACGAGTCACAACATACCACTTGGACCTGTTATACCTTATTTAGAGCCAATAAGGTCAAATTAGGCTCATTTTGACCCACTTAGTCTCATCACGACCAATCAGACTTAATAAGGAGACGTAAACCCATTATATCCAATAAGACCAAAATGAACCAATACCGAAGCAATACAGACCATTATGGCCCGTTATACCTCAAATAAAGCCACTAAGGTCAAATAGGACTCATTACGACCCACTTAGTCTAATTATGTACGATGAGACTTGTTAAGGAGACACAAATCCCTTACACCCACTAAGACTTGGATGAACCAATAGCGAAGCATTACGGACCACTATGACCCATTATGCCTCCGTTAGAGCGAACAATGTCAAATCGGACTCAGTTTCACCCAATGAGTCCTATTACGACCAATTAGACTCGTTAAGGAGACACAAACCCATTATACCCACTAAGCCCAAAATGAACCAATAGTGAAACATTACGGACCACTATGACTAAACCTCAATTAGAGCCAATAAGGTCAAATCGGACTCATTATGGCCCACTTAGTCTAATTAAGAACAACGTGACTCCTTAAGGAGACACAAATCCATTATAGCCACCAAGATCAAAATGAACCACTAACGAAGCATTACGGACCACTATGACCCGTTATACTTCAATTAGAGGCAATAAGGTCAAATCGGACTCATTGTGACCCACATAGTCGTATTACGAACAATTAGACTCGTTAAGGGGACACAAACCTATTATACTCACTAAGACCAAAATGAACCAATTATGAGCCATTACGGACCACTAAGATCCGTTATAAGTCAAGTAGAGCAAAAAACTTCAAATCAGACTCATTATACCCACTAAGACCAAGTTGAACCAATTACAAGCCATTACGGACGCCTTAGACGTTATTCCTCATTTAGGGCCAATAAGTTCAAATCAGGCTCATTTTGACCCACTTAGTCCCATTACGACCAATCAGCCTCATTAAGGAGACAAAAACCCATTATACCCATTAAGACCAAAATGAACTAATAGCGAAGCATTTAAGATCCCCATGACTCGTTATACCTCTATTAGAGCCCATAAAGTCCAATCGGGCTCATTATGACCCACTTAGTCAAATTACGAACAATGAGACTTGGTAAGAAGTCACAAAACCATTATACCCACTAAGACCAAAATGAACCAAAAACGAAGCATTATAGACAACTATGATTCGTTATACCTCAATTAGAGCCAATAAAGTTAAATCGGACTCATCATCGGCCCACTTAGTCCTATTATTACCAATTAGACATAAGGAGAAACAAACCCATTATACCCACTAAGACGAAAATGAACCAATTATGATCCATTACGGATCAAATAGACCCGTTTTATCTCAATTAGAGCCAATAAGGTTAAATCAGACTCATTATGACCCACTTTGTCCCATTACGACCAATCATACCCACAAAGACCAAAATGACCCAATAGCTGCAGCATTTCGAACCACTATGACCCGTTATAGCTCAATTAGAGCCATTAAAGTCAAATCAGACTCTTTTAGACCCATTTAGTCCTAGTACGAAGAATAAGACTCGTTAGGGAGACACAAACCAATTATACACACTAAGACCAAAATGATCCAATAACGAGCATTACATATAACTACGACCCGTTATACCTCAATTGGAGCCAATAAGGTCAAATCGGACTCATTATGACCCACATAGTCCCATTACGGCTAATTAGACTCGTTACGGAGACACAAACCCATTATATGCACTAAGACTAAGATGAACCAGTTACGAGTCACAACATACCACTTGGACCTGTTATACCTTATTTAGAGCCAATAAGGTCAAATTAGGCTCATTTTGACCCACTTAGTCTCATCACGACCAATCAGACTTAATAAGGAGACGTAAACCCATTATATCCAATAAGACCAAAATGAACCAATACCGAAGCAATACAGACCATTATGGCCCGTTATACCTCAAATAAAGCCACTAAGGTCAAATAGGACTCATTACGACCCACTTAGTCTAATTATGTACGATGAGACTTGTTAAGGAGACACAAATCCCTTACACCCACTAAGACTTGGATGAACCAATAGCGAAGCATTACGGACCACTATGACCCATTATGCCTCCGTTAGAGCGAACAATGTCAAATCGGACTCAGTTTCACCCAATGAGTCCTATTACGACCAATTAGACTCGTTAAGGAGACACAAACCCATTATACCCACTAAGCCCAAAATGAACCAATAGTGAAACATTACGGACCACTATGACTAAACCTCAATTAGAGCCAATAAGGTCAAATCGGACTCATTATGGCCCACTTAGTCTAATTAAGAACAACGTGACTCCTTAAGGAGACACAAATCCATTATAGCCACCAAGATCAAAATGAACCACTAACGAAGCATTACGGACCACTATGACCCGTTATACTTCAATTAGAGGCAATAAGGTCAAATCGGACTCATTGTGACCCACATAGTCGTATTACGAACAATTAGACTCGTTAAGGGGACACAAACCTATTATACTCACTAAGACCAAAATGAACCAATTATGAGCCATTACGGACCACTAAGATCCGTTATAAGTCAAGTAGAGCAAAAAACTTCAAATCAGACTCATTATACCCACTAAGACCAAGTTGAACCAATTACGAGCCATTACGGACGCCTTAGACGTTATTCCTCATTTAGGGCCAATAAGTTCAAATCAGGCTCATTTTGACCCACTTAGTCCCATTACGACCAATCAGCCTCATTAAGGAGACAAAAACCCATTATACCCATTAAGACCAAAATGAACTAATAGCGAAGCATTTAAGATCCCCATGACTCGTTATACCTCTATTAGAGCCCATAAAGTCCAATCGGGCTCATTATGACCCACTTAGTCAAATTACGAACAATGAGACTTGGTAAGAAGTCACAAAACCATTATACCCACTAAGACCAAAATGAACCAAAAACGAAGCATTATAGACAACTATGATTCGTTATACCTCAATTAGAGCCAATAAAGTTAAATCGGACTCATCATCGGCCCACTTAGTCCTATTATTACCAATTAGACATAAGGAGAAACAAACCCATTATACCCACTAAGACGAAAATGAACCAATTATGATCCATTACGGATCAAATAGACCCGTTTTATCTCAATTAGAGCCAATAAGGTTAAATCAGACTCATTATGACCCACTTTGTCCCATTACGACCAATCATACCCACAAAGACCAAAATGACCCAATAGCTGCAGCATTTCGAACCACTATGACCCGTTATAGCTCAATTAGAGCCATTAAAGTCAAATCAGACTCTTTTAGACCCATTTAGTCCTAGTACGAAGAATAAGACTCGTTAGGGAGACACAAACCAATTATACACACTAAGACCAAAATGATCCAATAACGAGCATTACAGATAACTACGACCCGTTATACCTCAATTGGAGCCAATAAGGTCAAATCGGACTCATTATGACCCACATAGTCCCATTACGGCTAATTAGACTCGTTACGGAGACACAAACCCATTATATGCACTAAGACTAAGATGAACCAGTTACGAGTCACAACATACCACTTGGACCTGTTATACCTTATTTAGAGCCAATAAGGTCAAATTAGGCTCATTTTGACCCACTTAGTCTCATCACGACCAATCAGACTTAATAAGGAGACGTAAACCCATTATATCCAATAAGACCAAAATGAACCAATACCGAAGCAATACAGACCATTATGGCCCGTTATACCTCAAATAAAGCCACTAAGGTCAAATAGGACTCATTACGACCCACTTAGTCTAATTATGTACGATGAGACTTGTTAAGGAGACACAAATCCCTTACACCCACTAAGACTTGGATGAACCAATAGCGAAGCATTACGGACCACTATGACCCATTATGCCTCCGTTAGAGCGAACAATGTCAAATCGGACTCAGTTTCACCCAATGAGTCCTATTACGACCAATTAGACTCGTTAAGGAGACACAAACCCATTATACCCACTAAGCCCAAAATGAACCAATAGTGAAACATTACGGACCACTATGACTAAACCTCAATTAGAGCCAATAAGGTCAAATCGGACTCATTATGGCCCACTTAGTCTAATTAAGAACAACGTGACTCCTTAAGGAGACACAAATCCATTATAGCCACCAAGATCAAAATGAACCACTAACGAAGCATTACGGACCACTATGACCCGTTATACTTCAATTAGAGGCAATAAGGTCAAATCGGACTCATTGTGACCCACATAGTCGTATTACGAACAATTAGACTCGTTAAGGGGACACAAACCTATTATACTCACTAAGACCAAAATGAACCAATTATGAGCCATTACGGACCACTAAGATCCGTTATAAGTCAAGTAGAGCAAAAAACTTCAAATCAGACTCATTATACCCACTAAGACCAAGTTGAACCAATTACGAGCCATTACGGACGCCTTAGACGTTATTCCTCATTTAGGGCCAATAAGTTCAAATCAGGCTCATTTTGACCCACTTAGTCCCATTACGACCAATCAGCCTCATTAAGGAGACAAAAACCCATTATACCCATTAAGACCAAAATGAACTAATAGCGAAGCATTTAAGATCCCCATGACTCGTTATACCTCTATTAGAGCCCATAAAGTCCAATCGGGCTCATTATGACCCACTTAGTCAAATTACGAACAATGAGACTTGGTAAGAAGTCACAAAACCATTATACCCACTAAGACCAAAATGAACCAAAAACGAAGCATTATAGACAACTATGATTCGTTATACCTCAATTAGAGCCAATAAAGTTAAATCGGACTCATGATGGCCCACTTAGTCCTATTATTACCAATTAGACATAAGGAGAAACAAACCCATTATACCCACTAAGACGAAAATGAACCAATTATGATCCATTACGGATCAAATAGACCCGTTTTATCTCAATTAGAGCCAATAAGGTTAAATCAGACTCATTATGACCCACTTTGTCCCATTACGACCAATCATACCCACAAAGACCAAAATGACCCAATAGCTGCAGCATTTCGAACCACTATGACCCGTTATAGCTCAATTAGAGCCATTAAAGTCAAATCAGACTCTTTTAGACCCATTTAGTCCTAGTACGAAGAATAAGACTCGTTAGGGAGACACAAACCAATTATACACACTAAGACCAAAATGATCCAATAACGAGCATTACAGATAACTACGACCCGTTATACCTCAATTGGAGCCAATAAGGTCAAATCGGACTCATTATGACCCACATAGTCCCATTACGGCTAATTAGACTCGTTACGGAGACACAAACCCATTATATGCACTAAGACTAAGATGAACCAGTTACGAGTCACAACATACCACTTGGACCTGTTATACCTTATTTAGAGCCAATAAGGTCAAATTAGGCTCATTTTGACCCACTTAGTCTCATCACGACCAATCAGACTTAATAAGGAGACGTAAACCCATTATATCCAATAAGACCAAAATGAACCAATACCGAAGCAATACAGACCATTATGGCCCGTTATACCTCAAATAAAGCCACTAAGGTCAAATAGGACTCATTACGACCCACTTAGTCTAATTATGTACGATGAGACTTGTTAAGGAGACACAAATCCCTTACACCCACTAAGACTTGGATGAACCAATAGCGAAGCATTACGGACCACTATGACCCATTATGCCTCCGTTAGAGCGAACAATGTCAAATCGGACTCAGTTTCACCCACTGAGTCCTATTACGACCAATTAGACTCGGTAAGGAGACACAAACCCATTATACCCACTAAGCCCAAAATGAACCAATAGTGAAACATTACGGACCACTATGACTAAACCTCAATTAGAGCCAATAAGGTCAAATCGGACTCATTATGGCCCACTTAGTCTAATTAAGAACAACGTGACTCCTTAAGGAGACACAAATCCATTATAGCCACCAAGATCAAAATGAACCACTAACGAAGCATTACGGACCACTATGACCCGTTATACTTCAATTAGAGGCAATAAGGTCAAATCGGACTCATTGTGACCCACATAGTCGTATTACGAACAATTAGACTCGTTAAGGGGACACAAACCTATTATACTCACTAAGACCAAAATGAACCAATTATGAGCCATTACGGACCACTAAGATCCGTTATAAGTCAAGTAGAGCAAAAAACTTCAAATCAGACTCATTATACCCACTAAGACCAAGTTGAACCAATTACGAGCCATTACGGACGCCTTAGACGTTATTCCTCATTTAGGGCCAATAAGTTCAAATCAGGCTCATTTTGACCCACTTAGTCCCATTACGACCAATCAGCCTCATTAAGGAGACAAAAACCCATTATACCCATTAAGACCAAAATGAACTAATAGCGAAGCATTTAAGATCCCCATGACTCGTTATACCTCTATTAGAGCCCATAAAGTCCAATCGGGCTCATTATGACCCACTTAGTCAAATTACGAACAATGAGACTTGGTAAGAAGTCACAAAACCATTATACCCACTAAGACCAAAATGAACCAAAAACGAAGCATTATAGACAACTATGATTCGTTATACCTCAATTAGAGCCAATAAAGTTAAATCGGACTCATGATGGCCCACTTAGTCCTATTATTACCAATTAGACATAAGGAGAAACAAACCCATTATACCCACTAAGACGAAAATGAACCAATTATGATCCATTACGGATCAAATAGACCCGTTTTATCTCAATTAGAGCCAATAAGGTTAAATCAGACTCATTATGACCCACTTTGTCCCATTACGACCAATCATACCCACAAAGACCAAAATGACCCAATAGCTGCAGCATTTCGAACCACTATGACCCGTTATAGCTCAATTAGAGCCATTAAAGTCAAATCAGACTCTTTTAGACCCATTTAGTCCTAGTACGAAGAATAAGACTCGTTAGGGAGACACAAACCAATTATACACACTAAGACCAAAATGATCCAATAACGAGCATTACAGATAACTACGACCCGTTATACCTCAATTGGAGCCAATAAGGTCAAATCGGACTCATTATGACCCACATAGTCCCATTACGGCTAATTAGACTCGTTACGGAGACACAAACCCATTATATGCACTAAGACTAAGATGAACCAGTTACGAGTCACAACATACCACTTGGACCTGTTATACCTTATTTAGAGCCAATAAGGTCAAATTAGGCTCATTTTGACCCACTTAGTCTCATCACGACCAATCAGACTTAATAAGGAGACGTAAACCCATTATATCCAATAAGACCAAAATGAACCAATACCGAAGCAATACAGACCATTATGGCCCGTTATACCTCAAATAAAGCCACTAAGGTCAAATAGGACTCATTACGACCCACTTAGTCTAATTATGTACGATGAGACTTGTTAAGGAGACACAAATCCCTTACACCCACTAAGACTTGGATGAACCAATAGCGAAGCATTACGGACCACTATGACCCATTATGCCTCCGTTAGAGCGAACAATGTCAAATCGGACTCAGTTTCACCCACTGAGTCCTATTACGACCAATTAGACTCGGTAAGGAGACACAAACCCATTATACCCACTAAGCCCAAAATGAACCAATAGTGAAACATTACGGACCACTATGACTAAACCTCAATTAGAGCCAATAAGGTCAAATCGGACTCATTATGGCCCACTTAGTCTAATTAAGAACAACGTGACTCCTTAAGGAGACACAAATCCATTATAGCCACCAAGATCAAAATGAACCACTAACGAAGCATTACGGACCACTATGACCCGTTATACTTCAATTAGAGGCAATAAGGTCAAATCGGACTCATTGTGACCCACATAGTCGTATTACGAACAATTAGACTCGTTAAGGGGACACAAACCTATTATACTCACTAAGACCAAAATGAACCAATTATGAGCCATTACGGACCACTAAGATCCGTTATAAGTCAAGTAGAGCAAAAAACTTCAAATCAGACTCATTATACCCACTAAGACCAAGTTGAACCAATTACGAGCCATTACGGACGCCTTAGACGTTATTCCTCATTTAGGGCCAATAAGTTCAAATCAGGCTCATTTTGACCCACTTAGTCCCATTACGACCAATCAGCCTCATTAAGGAGACAAAAACCCATTATACCCATTAAGACCAAAATGAACTAATAGCGAAGCATTTAAGATCCCCATGACTCGTTATACCTCTATTAGAGCCCATAAAGTCCAATCGGGCTCATTATGACCCACTTAGTCAAATTACGAACAATGAGACTTGGTAAGAAGTCACAAAACCATTATACCCACTAAGACCAAAATGAACCAAAAACGAAGCATTATAGACAACTATGATTCGTTATACCTCAATTAGAGCCAATAAAGTTAAATCGGACTCATGATGGCCCACTTAGTCCTATTATTACCAATTAGACATAAGGAGAAACAAACCCATTATACCCACTAAGACGAAAATGAACCAATTATGATCCATTACGGATCAAATAGACCCGTTTTATCTCAATTAGAGCCAATAAGGTTAAATCAGACTAATTATGACCCACTTTGTCCCATTACGACCAATCATACCCACAAAGACCAAAATGACCCAATAGCTGCAGCATTTCGAACCACTATGACCCGTTATAGCTCAATTAGACCCATTTAGTCCTAGTACGAAGAATAAGACTCGTTAGGGAGACACAAACCAATTATACACACTAAGACCAAAATGATCCAATAACGAGCATTACAGATAACTACGACCCGTTATACCTCAATTGGAGCCAATAAGGTCAAATCGGACTCATTATGACCCACATAGTCCCATTACGGCTAATTAGACTCGTTACGGAGACACAAACCCATTATATGCACTAAGACTAAGATGAACCAGTTACGAGTCACAACATACCACTTGGACCTGTTATACCTTATTTAGAGCCAATAAGGTCAAATTAGGCTCATTTTGACCCACTTAGTCTCATCACGACCAATCAGACTTAATAAGGAGACGTAAACCCATTATATCCAATAAGACCAAAATGAACCAATACCGAAGCAATACAGACCATTATGGCCCGTTATACCTCAAATAAAGCCACTAAGGTCAAATAGGACTCATTACGACCCACTTAGTCTAATTATGTACGATGAGACTTGTTAAGGAGACACAAATCCCTTACACCCACTAAGACTTGGATGAACCAATAGCGAAGCATTACGGACCACTATGACCCATTATGCCTCCGTTAGAGCGAACAATGTCAAATCGGACTCAGTTTCACCCAATGGGTCCTATTACGACCAATTAGACTCGTTAAGGAGACACAAACCCATTATACCCACTAAGCCCAAAATGAACCAATAGTGAAACATTACGGACCACTATGACTAAACCTCAATTAGAGCCAATAAGGTCAAATCGGACTCATTATGGCCCACTTAGTCTAATTAAGAACAACGTGACTCCTTAAGGAGACACAAATCCATTATAGCCACCAAGATCAAAATGAACCACTATGACCCGTTATACTTCAATTAGAGGCAATAAGGTCAAATCGGACTCATTGTGACCCACATAGTCGTATTACGAACAATTAGACTCGTTAAGGGGACACAAACCTATTATACTCACTAAGACCAAAATGAACCAATTATGAGCCATTACGGACCACTAAGATCCGTTATAAGTCAAGTAGAGCAAAAAACTTCAAATCAGACTCATTATACCCACTAAGACCAAGTTGAACCAATTACGAGCCATTACGGACGCCTTAGACGTTATTCCTCATTTAGGGCCAATAAGTTCAAATCAGGCTCATTTTGACCCACTTAGTCCCATTACGACCAATCAGCCTCATTAAGGAGACAAAAACCCATTATACCCATTAAGACCAAAATGAACTAATAGCGAAGCATTTAAGATCCCCATGACTCGTTATACCTCTATTAGAGCCCATAAAGTCCAATCGGGCTCATTATGACCCACTTAGTCAAATTACGAACAATGAGACTTGGTAAGAAGACACAAAACCATTATACCCACTAAGACCAAAATGAACCAAAAACGAAGCATTATAGACAACTATGATTCGTTATACCTCAATTAGAGCCAATAAAGTTAAATCGGACTCATGATGGCCCACTTAGTCCTATTATTACCAATTAGACAAAAGGAGACACAAACCCATTATACCCACTAAGACGAAAATGAACCAATTATGATCCATTACGGATCAAATAGACCCGTTTTATCTCAATTAGAGCCAATAAGGTTAAATCAGACTCATTATGACCCACTTTGTCCCATTACGACCAATCATACCCACAAAGACCAAAATGACCCAATAGCTGCAGCATTTCGAACCACTATGACCCGTTATAGCTCAATTAGAGCCATTAAAGTCAAATCAGACTCTTTTAGACCCATTTAGTCCTAGTACGAAGAATAAGACTCGTTAGGGAGACACAAACCAATTATACACACTAAGACCAAAATGATCCAATAACGAGCATTACAGATAACTACGACCCGTTATACCTCAATTGGAGCCAATAAGGTCAAATCGGACTCATTATGACCCACATAGTCCCATTACGGCTAATTAGACTCGTTATGGAGACACAAACCCATTATATGCACTAAGACTAAGATGAACCAGTTACGAGTCACAACATACCACTTGGACCTGTTATACCTTATTTAGAGCCAATAAGGTCAAATTAGGCTCATTTTGACCCACTTAGTCTCATCACGACCAATCAGACTTAATAAGGAGACGTAAACCCATTATACCCACTAAGACCAAAATGAACCAATACCGAAGCAATACAGACCATTATGGCCCGTTATACCTCAAATAAAGCCACTAAGGTCAAATAGGACTCATTACGACCCACTTAGTCTAATTATGTACGATGAGACTTGTTAAGGAGACACAAATCCCTTACACCCACTAAGACTTGGATGAACCAATAGCGAAGCATTACGGACCACTATGACCCATTATGCCTCCGTTAGAGCGAACAATGTCAAATCGGACTCAGTTTCACCCACTGAGTCCTATTACGACCAATTAGACTCGTTAAGGAGACACAAACCCATTATACCCACTAAGCCCAAAATGAACCAATAGTGAAACATTACGGACCACTATGACTAAACCTCAATTAGAGCCAATAAGGTCAAATCGGACTCATTATGGCCCACTTAGTCTAATTAAGAACAACGTGACTCCTTAAGGAGACACAAATCCATTATAGCCACCAAGATCAAAATGAACCACTATGACCCGTTATACTTCAATTAGAGGCAATAAGGTCAAATCGGACTCATTGTGACCCACATAGTCGTATTACGAACAATTAGACTCGTTAAGGGGACACAAACCTATTATACTCACTAAGACCAAAATGAACCAATTATGAGCCATTACGGACCACTAAGATCCGTTATAAGTCAAGTAGAGCAAAAAACTTCAAATCAGACTCATTATACCCACTAAGACCAAGTTGAACCAATTACGAGCCATTACGGACGCCTTAGACGTTATTCCTCATTTAGGGCCAATAAGTTCAAATCAGGCTCATTTTGACCCACTTAGTCCCATTATGACCAATCAGGCTCATTAAGGAGACAAAAACCCATTATACCCATTAAGACCAAAATGAACTAATAGCGAAGCATTTAAGATCCCCATGACTCGTTATACCTCTATTAGAGCCCATAAAGTCCAATCGGGCTCATTATGACCCACTTAGTCAAATTACAAACAATGAGACTTGGTAAGAAGACACAAAACCATTATACCCACTAAGACCAAAATGAACCAAAAACGAAGCATTATAGACAACTATGATTCGTTATACCTCAATTAGAGCCAATAAAGTTAAATCGGACTCATGATGGCCCACTTAGTCCTATTATTACCAATTAGACAAAAGGAGACACAAACCCATTATACCCACTAAGACGAAAATGAACCAATTATGATCCATTACGGATCAAATAGACCCGTTTTATCTCAATTAGAGCCAATAAGGTTAAATCAGACTCATTATGACCCACTTTGTCCCATTACGACCAATCATACCCACAAAGACCAAAATGACCCAATAGCTGCAGCATTTCGAACCACTATGACCCGTTATAGCTCAATTAGAGCCATTAAAGTCAAATCAGACTCTTTTAGACCCATTTAGTCCTAGTACGAAGAATAAGACTCGTTAGGGAGACACAAACCAGTTATACACACTAAGACCAAAATGATCCAATAACGAGCATTACAGATAACTACGACCCGTTATACCTCAATTGGAGCCAATAAGGTCAAATCGGACTCATTATGACCCACATAGTCCCATTACGGCTAATTAGACTCGTTACGGAGACACAAACCCATTATATGCACTAAGACTAAGATGAACCAGTTACGAGTCACAACATACCACTTGGACCTGTTATACCTTATTTAGAGCCAATAAGGTCAAATTAGGCTCATCTTGACCCACTTAGTCTCATCACGACCAATCAGACTTAATAAGGAGACGTAAACCCATTATATCCAATAAGACCAAAATGTACCAATACCGAAGCAATACAGACCATTATGGCCCGTTATACCTCAAATAAAGCCACTAAGGTCAAATAGGACTCATTACGACCCACTTAGTCTAATTATGTACGATGAGACTTGTTAAGGAGACACAAATCCCTTACACCCACTAAGACTTGGATGAACCAATAGCGAAGCATTACGGACCACTATGACCGATTATGCCTCCGTTAGAGCGAACAATGTCAAATCGGACTCAGTTTCACCCACTGAGTCCTATTACGACCAGTTAGACTCGTTAAGGAGACACAAACCCATTATACCCACTAAGCCCAAAATGAACCAATAGTGAAACATTACGGACCACTATGACTAAACCTCAATTAGAGCCAATAAGGTCAAATCGGACTCATTATGGCCCACTTAGTCTAATTAAGAACAACGTGACTCCTTAAGGAGACACAAATCCATTATAGCCACCAAGATCAAAATGAACCACTAACGAAGCATTACGGACCACTATGACCCGTTATACTTCAATTAGAGGCAATAAGGTCAAATCGGACTCATTGTGACCCACATAGTCGTATTACGAACAATTAGACTCGTTAAGGGGACACAAACCTATTATACTCACTAAGACCAAAATGAACCAATTATGAGCCATTACGGACCACTAAGATCCGTTATAAGTCAAGTAGAGCAAAAAACTTCAAATCAGACTCATTATACCCACTAAGACCAAGTTGAACCAATTACGAGCCATTACGGACGCCTTAGACGTTATTCCTCATTTAGGGCCAATAAGTTCAAATCAGGCTCATTTTGACCCACTTAGTCCCATTACGACCAATCAGCCTCATTAAGGAGACAAAAACCCATTATACCCATTAAGACCAAAATGAACTAATAGCGAAGCATTTAAGATCCCCATGACTCGTTATACCTCTATTAGAGCCCATAAAGTCCAATCGGGCTCATTATGACCCACTTAGTCAAATTACGAACAATGAGACTTGGTAAGAAGACACAAAACCATTATACCCACTAAGACCAAAATGAACCAAAAACGAAGCATTATAGACAACTATGATTCGTTATACCTCAATTAGAGCCAATAAAGTTAAATCGGACTCCTGATGGCCCACTTAGTCCTATTATTACCAATTAGACAAAAGGAGACACAAACCCATTATACCCACTAAGACGAAAATGAACCAATTATGATCCATTACGGATCAAATAGACCCGTTTTATCTCAATTAGAGCCAATAAGGTTAAATCAGACTCATTATGACCCACTTTGTCCCATTACGACCAATCATACCCACAAAGACCAAAATGACCCAATAGCTGCAGCATTTCGAACCACTATGACCCGTTATAGCTCAATTAGAGCCATTAAAGTCAAATCAGACTCTTTTAGACCCATTTAGTCCTAGTACGAAGAATAAGACTCGTTAGGGAGACACAAACCAATTATACACACTAAGACCAAAATGATCCAATAACGAGCATTACAGATAACTACGACCCGTTATACCTCAATTGGAGCCAATAAGGTCAAATCGGACTCATTATGACCCACATAGTCCCATTACGGCTAATTAGACTCGTTATGGAGACACAAACCCAATATATGCACTAAGACTAAGATGAACCAGTTACGAGTCACAACATACCACTTGGACCTGTTATACCTTATTTAGAGCCAATAAGGTCAAATTAGGCTCATTTTGACCCACTTAGTCTCATCACGACCAATCAGACTTAATAAGGAGACCTAAACCCATTATATCCAATAAGACCAAAATGAACCAATACCGAAGCAATACAGACCATTATGGCCCGTTATACCTCAAATAAAGCCACTAAGGTCAAATAGGACTCATTACGACCCACTTAGTCTAATTATGTACGATGAGACTTGTTAAGGAGACACAAATCCCTTACACCCACTAAGACTTGGATGAACCAATAGCGAAGCATTACGGACCACTATGACCCATTATGCCTCCGTTAGAGCGAACAATGTCAAATCGGACTCAGTTTCACCCACTGAGTCCTATTACGACCAGTTAGACTCGTTAAGGAGACACAAACCCATTATACCCACTAAGCCCAAAATGAACCAATAGTGAAACATTACGGACCACTATGACTCGTTATACCTCAATTAGAGCCAATAAGGTCAAATCGGACTCATTATGGCCCACTTAGTCTAATTAAGAACAATGTGACTCCTTAAGGAGACACAAATCCATTATAGCCACCAAGATCAAAATGAACCACTAACGAAGCATTACGGACCACTATGACCCGTTATACTTCAATTAGAGGCAATAAGGTCAAATCGGACTCATTGTGACCCACATAGTCGTATTACGAACAATTAGACTCGTTAAGGGGACACAAACCTATTATACTCACTAAGACCAAAATGAACCAATTATGAGCCATTACGGACCACTAAGATCCGTTATAAGTCAAGTAGAGCAAAAAACTTCAAATCAGACTCATTATACCCACTAAGACCAAGTTGAACCAATTACGAGCCATTACGGACGCCTTAGACGTTATTCCTCATTTAGGGCCAATAAATTCAAATCAGGCTCATTTTGACCCACTTAGTCCCAATACGACCAATCAGGCTCATAAAGGAGACAAAAACCCATTATACCCATTAAGACCAAAATGAACTAATAGCGAAGCATTTAAGATCCCCATGACTCGTTATACCTCTATTAGAGCCCATAAAGTCCAATCGGGCTCATTATGACCCACTTAGTCAAATTAGGAACAATGAGACTTGGTAAGAAGACACAAAACCATTATACCCACTAAGACCAAAATGAACCAAAAACGAAGCATTATAGACAACTATGATTCGTTATACCTCAATTAGAGCCAATAAAGTTAAATCGGACTCATGATGGCCCACTTAGTCCTATTATTACCAATTAGACATAAGGAGACACAAACCCATTATACCCACTAAGACGAAAATGAACCAATTATGATCCATTACGGATCAAATAGACCCGTTTTATCTCAATTAGAGCCAATAAGGTTAAATCAGACTCATTATGACCCACTTTGTCCCATTACGACCAATCATACCCACAAAGACCAAAATGACCCAATAGCTGCAGCATTTCGAACCACTATGACCCGTTATAGCTCAATTAGAGCCATTAAAGTCAAATCAGACTCTTTTAGACCCATTTAGTCCTAGTACGAAGAATAAGACTCGTTAGGGAGACACAAACCAATTATACACACTAAGACCAAAATGATCCAATAACGAGCATTACAGATAACTACGACCCGTTATACCTCAATTGGAGCCAATAAGGTCAAATCGGACTCATTATGACCCACATAGTCCCATTACGGCTAATTAGACTCGTTATGGAGACACAAACCCATTATATGCACTAAGACTAAGATGAACCAGTTACGAGTCACAACATACCACTTGGACCTGTTATACCTTATTTAGAGCCAATAAGGTCAAATTAGGCTCATTTTGACCCACTTAGTCTCATCACGACCAATCAGACTTAATAAGGAGACGTAAACCCATTATATCCAATAAGACCAAAATGAACCAATACCGAAGCAATACAGACCATTATGGCCCGTTATACCTCAAATAAAGCCACTAAGGTCAAATAGGACTCATTACGACCCACTTAGTCTAATTATGTACGATGAGACTTGTTAAGGAGACACAAATCCCTTACACCCACTAAGACTTGGATGAACCAATAGCGAAGCATTACGTACCACTATGACCCATTATGCCTCCGTTAGAGCGAACAATGTCAAATCGGACTCAGTTTCACCCACTGAGTCCTATTACGACCAGTTAGACTCGTTAAGGAGACACAAACCCATTATACCCACTAAGCCCAAAATGAACCAATAGTGAAACATTACGGACCACTATGACTAAACCTCAATTAGAGCCAATAAGGTCAAATCGGACTCATTATGGCCCACTTAGTCTAATTAAGAACAATGTGACTCCTTAAGGAGACACAAATCCATTATAGCCACCAAGATCAAAATGAACCACTAACGAAGCATTACGGACCACTATGACCCGTTATACTTCAATTAGAGGCAATAAGGTCAAATCGGACTCATTGTGACCCACATAGTCGTATTACGAACAATTAGACTCGTTAAGGGGACACAAACCTATTATACTCACTAAGACCAAAATGAACCAATTATGAGCCATTACGGACCACTAAGATCCGTTATAAGTCAAGTAGAGCAAAAAACTTCAAATCAGACTCATTATACCCACTAAGACCAAGTTGAACCAATTACGAGCCATTACGGACGCCTTAGACGTTATTCCTCATTTAGGGCCAATAAGTTCAAATCAGGCTCATTAAGGAGACAAAAACCCATTATACCCATTAAGACCAAAATGAACTAATAGCGAAGCATTTAAGATCCCCATGACTCGTTATACCTCTATTAGAGCCCATAAAGTCCAATCGGGCTCATTATGACCCACTTAGTCAAATTACGAACAATGAGACTTGGTAAGAAGACACAAAACCATTATACCCACTAAGACCAAAATGAACCAAAAACGAAGCATTATAGACAACTATGATTCGTTATACCTCAATTAGAGCCAATAAAGTTAAATCGGACTCATGATGGCCCACTTAGTCCTATTATTACCAATTAGACATAAGGAGACACAAACCCATTATACCCACTAAGACGAAAATGAACCAATTATGATCCATTACGGATCAAATAGACCCGTTTTATCTCAATTAGAGCCAATAAGGTTAAATCAGACTCATTATGACCCACTTTGTCCCATTACGACCAATCATACCCACAAAGACCAAAATGACCCAATAGCTGCAGCATTTCGAACCACTATGACCCGTTATAGCTCAATTAGAGCCATTAAAGTCAAATCAGACTCTTTTAGACCCATTTAGTCCTAGTACGAAGAATAAGACTCGTTAGGGAGACACAAACCAATTATACACACTAAGACCAAAATGATCCAATAACGAGCATTACAGATAACTACGACCCGTTATACCTCAATTGGAGCCAATAAGGTCAAATCGGACTCATTATGACCCACATAGTCCCATTACGGCTAATTAGACTCGTTATGGAGACACAAACCCATTATATGCACTAAGACTAAGATGAACCAGTTACGAGTCACAACATACCACTTGGACCTGTTATACCTTATTTAGAGCCAATAAGGTCAAATTAGGCTCATTTTGACCCACTTAGTCTCATCACGACCAATCAGACTTAATAAGGAGACGTAAACCCATTATATCCAATAAGACCAAAATGAACCAATACCGAAGCAATACAGACCATTATGGCCCGTTATACCTCAAATAAAGCCACTAAGGTCAAATAGGACTCATTACGACCCACTTAGTCTAATTATGTACGATGAGACTTGTTAAGGAGACACAAATCCCTTACACCCACTAAGACTTGGATGAACCAATAGCGAAGCATTACGTACCACTATGACCCATTATGCCTCCGTTAGAGCGAACAATGTCAAATCGGACTCAGTTTCACCCACTGAGTCCTATTACGACCAGTTAGACTCGTTAAGGAGACACAAACCCATTATACCCACTAAGCCCAAAATGAACCAATAGTGAAACATTACGGACCACTATGACTAAACCTCAATTAGAGCCAATAAGGTCAAATCGGACTCATTATGGCCCACTTAGTCTAATTAAGAACAATGTGACTCCTTAAGGAGACACAAATCCATTATAGCCACCAAGATCAAAATGAACCACTAACGAAGCATTACGGACCACTATGACCCGTTATACTTCAATTAGAGGCAATAAGGTCAAATCGGACTCATTGTGACCCACATAGTCGTATTACGAACAATTAGACTCGTTAAGGGGACACAAACCTATTATACTCACTAAGACCAAAATGAACCAATTATGAGCCATTACGGACCACTAAGATCCGTTATAAGTCAAGTAGAGCAAAAAACTTCAAATCAGACTCATTATACCCACTAAGACCAAGTTGAACCAATTACGAGCCATTACGGACGCCTTAGACGTTATTCCTCATTTAGGGCCAATAAGTTCAAATCAGGCTCATTAAGGAGACAAAAACCCATTATACCCATTAAGACCAAAATGAACTAATAGCGAAGCATTTAAGATCCCCATGACTCGTTATACCTCTATTAGAGCCCATAAAGTCCAATCGGGCTCATTATGACCCACTTAGTCAAATTACGAACAATGAGACTTGGTAAGAAGACACAAAACCATTATACCCACTAAGACCAAAATGAACCAAAAACGAAGCATTATAGACAACTATGATTCGTTATACCTCAATTAGAGCCAATAAAGTTAAATCGGACTCATGATGGCCCACTTAGTCCTATTATTACCAATTAGACATAAGGAGACACAAACCCATTATACCCACTAAGACGAAAATGAACCAATTATGATCCATTACGGATCAAATAGACCCGTTTTATCTCAATTAGAGCCAATAAGGTTAAATCAGACTCATTATGACCCACTTTGTCCCATTACGACCAATCATACCCACAAAGACCAAAATGACCCAATAGCTGCAGCATTTCGAACCACTATGACCCGTTATAGCTCAATTAGAGCCATTAAAGTCAAATCAGACTCTTTTAGACCCATTTAGTCCTAGTACGAAGAATAAGACTCGTTAGGGAGACACAAACCAATTATACACACTAAGACCAAAATGATCCAATAACGAGCATTACAGATAACTACGACCCGTTATACCTCAATTGGAGCCAATAAGGTCAAATCGGACTCATTATGACCCACATAGTCCCATTACGGCTAATTAGACTCGTTATGGAGACACAAACCCATTATATGCACTAAGACTAAGATGAACCAGTTACGAGTCACAACATACCACTTGGACCTGTTATACCTTATTTAGAGCCAATAAGGTCAAATTAGGCTCATTTTGACCCACTTAGTCTCATCACGACCAATCAGACTTAATAAGGAGACGTAAACCCATTATATCCAATAAGACCAAAATGAACCAATACCGAAGCAATACAGACCATTATGGCCCGTTATACCTCAAATAAAGCCACTAAGGTCAAATAGGACTCATTACGACCCACTTAGTCTAATTATGTACGATGAGACTTGTTAAGGAGACACAAATCCCTTACACCCACTAAGACTTGGATGAACCAATAGCGAAGCATTACGTACCACTATGACCCATTATGCCTCCGTTAGAGCGAACAATGTCAAATCGGACTCAGTTTCACCCACTGAGTCCTATTACGACCAGTTAGACTCGTTAAGGAGACACAAACCCATTATACCCACTAAGCCCAAAATGAACCAATAGTGAAACATTACGGACCACTATGACTAAACCTCAATTAGAGCCAATAAGGTCAAATCGGACTCATTATGGCCCACTTAGTCTAATTAAGAACAATGTGACTCCTTAAGGAGACACAAATCCATTATAGCCACCAAGATCAAAATGAACCACTAACGAAGCATTACGGACCACTATGACCCGTTATACTTCAATTAGAGGCAATAAGGTCAAATCGGACTCATTGTGACCCACATAGTCGTATTACGAACAATTAGACTCGTTAAGGGGACACAAACCTATTATACTCACTAAGACCAAAATGAACCAATTATGAGCCATTACGGACCACTAATATCCGTTATAAGTCAAGTAGAGCAAAAAACTTCAAATCAGACTCATTATACCCACTAAGACCAAGTTGAACCAATTACGAGCCATTACGGACGCCTTAGACGTTATTCCTCATTTAGGGCCAATAAGTTCAAATCAGGCTCATTAAGGAGACAAAAACCCATTATACCCATTAAGACCAAAATGAACTAATAGCGAAGCATTTAAGATCCCCATGACTCGTTATACCTCTATTAGAGCCCATAAAGTCCAATCGGGCTCATTATGACCCACTTAGTCAAATTACGAACAATGAGACTTGGTAAGAAGACACAAAACCATTATACCCACTAAGACCAAAATGAACCAAAAACGAAGCATTATAGACAACTATGATTCGTTATACCTCAATTAGAGCCAATAAAGTTAAATCGGACTCATGATGGCCCACTTAGTCCTATTATTACCAATTAGACATAAGGAGACACAAACCCATTATACCCACTAAGACGAAAATGAACCAATTATGATCCATTACGGATCAAATAGACCCGTTTTATCTCAATTAGAGCCAATAAGGTTAAATCAGACTCATTATGACCCACTTTGTCCCATTACGACCAATCATACCCACAAAGACCAAAATGACCCAATAGCTGCAGCATTTCGAACCACTATGACCCGTTATAGCTCAATTAGAGCCATTAAAGTCAAATCAGACTCTTTTAGACCCATTTAGTCCTAGTACGAAGAATAAGACTCGTTAGGGAGACACAAACCAATTATACACACTAAGACCAAAATGATCCAATAACGAGCATTACAGATAACTACGACCCGTTATACCTCAATTGGAGCCAATAAGGTCAAATCGGACTCATTATGACCCACATAGTCCCATTACGGCTAATTAGACTCGTTATGGAGACACAAACCCATTATATGCACTAAGACTAAGATGAACCAGTTACGAGTCACAACATACCACTTGGACCTGTTATACCTTATTTAGAGCCAATAAGGTCAAATTAGGCTCATTTTGACCCACTTAGTCTCATCACGACCAATCAGACTTAATAAGGAGACGTAAACCCATTATATCCAATAAGACCAAAATGAACCAATACCGAAGCAATACAGACCATTATGGCCCGTTATACCTCAAATAAAGCCACTAAGGTCAAATAGGACTCATTACGACCCACTTAGTCTAATTATGTACGATGAGACTTGTTAAGGAGACACAAATCCCTTACACCCACTAAGACTTGGATGAACCAATAGCGAAGCATTACGGACCACTATGACCCATTATGCCTCCGTTAGAGCGAACAATGTCAAATCGGACTCAGTTTCACCCACTGAGTCCTATTACGACCAGTTAGACTCGTTAAGGAGACACAAACCCATTATACCCACTAAGCCCAAAATGAACCAATAGTGAAACATTACGGACCACTATGACTAAACCTCAATTAGAGCCAATAAGGTCAAATCGGACTCATTATGGCCCACTTAGTCTAATTAAGAACAATGTGACTCCTTAAGGAGACACAAATCCATTATAGCCACCAAGATCAAAATGAACCACTAACGAAGCATTACGGACCACTATGACCCGTTATACTTCAATTAGAGGCAATAAGGTCAAATCGGACTCATTGTGACCCACATAGTCGTATTACGAACAATTAGACTCGTTAAGGGGACACAAACCTATTATACTCACTAAGACCAAAATGAACCAATTATGAGCCATTACGGACCACTAAGATCCGTTATAAGTCAAGTAGAGCAAAAAACTTCAAATCAGACTCATTATACCCACTAAGACCAAGTTGAACCAATTACGAGCCATTACGGACGCCTTAGACGTTATTCCTCATTTAGGGCCAATAAGTTCAAATCAGCCTCATTAAGGAGACAAAAACCCATTATACCCATTAAGACCAAAATGAACTAATAGCGAAGCATTTAAGATCCCCATGACTCGTTATACCTCTATTAGAGCCCATAAAGTCCAATCGGGCTCATTATGACCCACTTAGTCAAATTACGAACAATGAGACTTGGTAAGAAGTCACAAAACCATTATACCCACTAAGACCAAAATGAACCAAAAACGAAGCATTATAGACAACTATGATTCGTTATACCTCAATTAGAGCCAATAAAGTTAAATCGGACTCATGATGGCCCACTTAGTCCTATTATTACCAATTAGACATAAGGAGAAACAAACCCATTATACCCACTAAGACGAAAATGAACCAATTATGATCCATTACGGATCAAATAGACCCGTTTTATCTCAATTAGAGCCAATAAGGTTAAATCAGACTCATTATGACCCACTTTGTCCCATTACGACCAATCATACCCACAAAGACCAAAATGACCCAATAGCTGCAGCATTTCGAACCACTATGACCCGTTATAGCTCAATTAGAGCCATTAAAGTCAAATCAGACTCTTTTATACCCATTTAGTCCTAGTACGAAGAATAAGACTCGTTAGGGAGACACAAACCAATTATACACACTAAGACCAAAATGATCCAATAACGAGCATTACAGATAACTACGACCCGTTATACCTCAATTGGAGCCAATAAGGTCAAATCGGACTCATTATGACCCACATAGTCCCATTACGGCTAATTAGACTCGTTATGGAGACACAAACCCATTATATGCACTAAGACTAAGATGAACCAGTTACGAGTCACAACATACCACTTGGACCTCTTATACCTTATTTAGAGCCAATAAGGTCAAATTAGGCTCATTTTGACCCACTTAGGGGTTGTTTGTTTTTTTAAATAAAACCTCTTAATGACTCTTAAGTCTGAATCATTCAGACCTTTTTACACACCACCTCTTATTAATCATAACTAAAATAAGACTTCAGACTTTAGACCTCTTAAAAAACAAATGACACCTTAGTCTCATCACGACCAATCAGACTTAATAAGGAGACATAAACCCATTATATCCAATAAGACCAAAACGAACTAATACCGAAGCAATACAGACCATTATGGCCCGTTATACCTCAAATAAAGCCACTAAGGTCAAATAGGACTCATTACGACCCACTTAGTCTAATTATGTACGATGAGGCTTGTTAAGGAGACACAAATTCCTTACACCCACTAAGACTTGGATGAACCAATAGCGAAGCATTACGGATCACTATGACCCCTTATGCCTCCGTTAGAGCGAACAATGTCAAATCGGACTCAGTTTCACCCACTGAGTCCTATTACGACCAATTAGACTCGTTAAGGAGACACAAACCCATTATACCCAATTAACCCAAATGAACCAATAGTGAAACATTACGGACCACTATGACTCGTTATACCTCAATTAGAGCCAATAAGGTCAAATCGGACTCATTATGGCCCACTTAGTCTAATTAAGAACAATGTGACTCCTTAAGGAGACACAAATCCATTATAGCCACCAAGATCAAAATGAACCACTAACGAAGCATTACGGACCACTATGACCCGTTATACTTCAATTAGAGGCAATAAGGTCAAATCGGACTCATTGTGACCCACATAGTCGTATTACGAACAATTAGACTCGTTAAGGGGACACAAACCTATTATACTCACTAAGACCAAAGTGAACCAATTATGAGCCATTACGGACCACTAAGATCCGTTATAAGTCAAGTAGAGCAAAAAACTTCAAATCAGACTCATTATACCCACTAAGACCAAGTTGAACCAATTACGAGCCATTACGGACGCCTTAGACGTTATTCCTCATTTAGGGCCAATAAGTTCAAATCAGGCTCATTTTGACCCACTTAGTCCCATTACGACCAATCAGGGTCATTAAGGAGACAAAAACCCATTATACCCATTAAGACCAGAGTGAACTAATAGCGAAGTATTTAAGATCTCCATGACTCGTTATACCTCTATTAGAGCCCATAAAGTCCAATCGGGCTCATTATGACCCACTTAGTCAAATTACGAACAATGAGACTTGGCAAGAAGACACAAAACCATTATACCCACTAAGACCAAAATGAACCAAAAACGAAGCATTATAGACAACTATGATTCGTTATACCTCAATTAGAGCCAATAAAGTTAAATCGGACTCATGATGGCCCACTTAGTCCTATTATTACCAATTAGACTCGGTAAGGAGACACAAACCCATTATACCCACTAAGACGAAAATGAACCAATTATGATCCATTACGGATCAAATAGACCCGTTTTATCTCAATTAGAGCCAATAAGGTTAAATCAGACTCATTATGACCCACTTTGTCCTATTACGACCAATCATACCCACAAAGACCAAAATGACCCAATAGCTGCAGCATTTCGAACCACTATGACCCGTTATAGCTCAATTAGAGCCATTAAAGTCAAATCAGACTCTTTTAGACCCATTTAGTCCTAGTACGAAGAATAAGACTCGTTAGGGGAGACACAAACCAATTATACACACTAAGACCAAAATGATCCAATAACGAGCATTACAGATAACTACGACCCGTTATACCTCAATTGGAGCCAATAAGGTCAAATCGGACTCATTATGACCCACATAGTCCCATTACGGCTAATTAGACTCGTTATGGAAACACAAACCCATTATATGCACTAAGACTAAGATGAACCAGTTACGAGTCACAACATACCACTTGGACCTGTTATACCTTATTTAGAGCCAATAAGGTCAAATTAGGCTCATTTTGACCCACTTAGGGGTTGTTTGTTTTTTTAAATAAAACCTCTTAATGACTCTTAAGTCTGAATCATTCAGACCTTTTTACACACCACCTCTTATTAATCATAACTAAAATAAGACTTCAGACTTTAGACCTCTTAAAAAACAAACGACACCTTAGTCTCATCACGACCAATCAGACTTAATAAGGAGACATAAACCCATTATATCCAATAAGACCAAAACGAACTAATACCGAAGCAATACAGACCATTATGGCCCGTTATACCTCAAATAAAGCCACAAAGGTCAAATAGGACTCATTACGACCCACTTAGTCTAATTATGTACGACGAGACTTGTTAAGGAGACACAAATTCCTTACACCCACTAAGACTTGGATGAACCAATTGCGAAGCATTACGGACCACTATGACCCATTATGCCTCCGTTAGAGCGAACAATGTCAAATCGGACTCAGTTTCACCCACTGAGTCCTATTACGACCAGTTAGACTCGTTAAGGAGACACAAACCCATTATACCCACTAAGCCCAAAATGAACCAATAGTGAAACATTACGGACCACTATGACTAAACCTCAATTAGAGCCAATAAGGTCAAATCGGACTCATTATGACCCACTTAGTCTAATTAAGAACAATGTGACTCCTTAAGGAGACACAAATCCATTATAGCCACCAAGATCAAAATGAACCACTAACGAAGCATTACGGACCACTATGACCCGTTATACTTCAATTAGAGGCAATAAGGTCAAATCAAACTCATTGTGACCCACATAGTCGTATTACGAACAATTAGACTCGTTAAGGGGACACAAACCTATTATACTCACTAAGACCAAAATGAACCAATTATGAGCCATTACGGACCACTAAGATCCGTTATAAGTCAAGTAGAGCAAATAACTTCAAATCAGACTCATTATACCCACTAAGACCAAGTTGAACCAATTAGGAGCCATTACGGACGCCTTAGACGTTATTCCTCATTTACGGCCAATAAGTTCAAATCAGGCTCATTTTGACCCACTTAGTCCCATTACGACCAATCAGGCTCATTAAGGAGACAAAAACCCATTATACCCATTAAGACCAAAATGAACTAATAGCGAAGCATTTAAGATCTCCATGACTCGTTATACCTCTATTAGAGCCCATAAAGTCCAATCGGGCTCATTATGACCCACTTAGTCAAATTACGAACAATGAGACTTGGTAAGAAGACACAAAACCATTATACCCACTAAGACCAAAATGAACCAAAAACGAAGCATTATAGACAACTATGATTCGTTATACCTCAATTAGAGCCAATAAAGTTAAATCGGACTCATGATGGCCCACTTAGTCCTATTATTACCAATTAGACTCGGTAAGGAGACACAAACCCATTATACCCACTAAGACGAAAATGAACCAATTATGATCCATTACGGATCAAATAGACCCGTTTTATCTTAATTAGAGCCAATAAGGTTAAATCAGACTCATTATGACCCACTTTGTCCTATTACGACCAATCATACCCACAAAGACCAAAATGACCCAATAGCTGCAGCATTTCGAACCACTATGACCCGTTATAGCTCAATTAGAGCCATTAAAGTCAAATCAGACTCTTTTAGACCCATTTAGTCCTAGTACGAAGAATAAGACTCGTTAGGGAGACACAAACCAATTATACACACTAAGACCAAAATGATCCAATAACGAGCATTACAGATAACTACGACCCGTTATACCTCAATTGGAGCCAATAAGGTCAAATCGGACTCATTATGACCCACATAGTCCCATTACGGCTAATTAGACTCGTTATGGAGACACAAACCCATTATATGCACTAAGACTAAGATGAACCAGTTACGAGTCACAACATACCACTTGGACCTGTTATACCTTATTTAGAGCCAATAAGGTCAAATTAGGCTCATTTTGACCCACTTAGTCTCATCACGACCAATCAGACTTAATAAGGAGACGTAAACCCATTATATCCAATAAGACCAAAATGAACCAACACCGAAGCAATACAGACCATTTTGGCCCGTTATACCTCAAATAAAACCACTAAGGTCAAATAGGACTCATTACGACCCACTTAGTCTAATTATGTACGATGAGACTTGTTAAGGAGACACAAATCCCTTACACCCACTAAGACTTGGATGAACCAATAGTGAAGCATTACGGACCACTATGACCCATTATGACTCCGTTAGAGCGAACAATGTCAAATCGGACTCAGTTTCACCCACTGAGTCCTATTACGACCAATTAGACTCGTTAAGGAGACACAAACCCATTATACCCACTAAGCCCAAAATGAACCAATAGTCAAACATTACGGACCACTATGACTCGTTATACCTCAATTACAGCCAATAAGGTCAAATCGGACTCATTATGGCCCACTTAGTCTAATTAAGAACAATGTGACTCCTTAAGGAGACACAAATCCATTATAGCCACCAAGATCAAAATGAACCACTAACGAAGCATTACGGACCACTATGACCGGTTATATTTCAATTAGAGGCAATAAGGTCAAATCAGACTCATTATGACCCACATAGTCGTATTATGAACAATTAGACTCGTTAAGGGGACACAAACCTATTATACTCACTAAGACCAAAATGAACCAATTATGAGCCATTACGGACCACTAAGATCCGTTATAAGTCAAGTAGAGCAAAAAACTTCAAATCAGACTCATTATACCCACTAAGACCAAGTTGAACCAATTAGGAGCCATTACGGACGCCTTAGACGTTATTCCTCATTTAGGGCCAATAAGTTCAAATCAGGCTCATTTTGACCCACTTAGTCCCATTACGACCAATCAGGCTCATTAATGAGACAAAAACCCATTATACCCATTAAGACTAAAATGAACTAATAGCGAAGCATTTAAGATCTCCATGACTCGTTATACCTCTATTAGAGCCCATAAAGTCTAATCGGGCTCATTATGACCCACTTAGTCAAATTACGAACAATGAGACTTGGTAAGAAGACAGAAAACCATTATACCCACTAAGACCAAAATGAACCAAAAACGAAGCATTATACCTCAATTATATGGCCCACTTAGTCCTATTATTACCAATTAGACTCGATAAGGAGACACAAACCCATTATTCCCACTAAGACGAAAATGAACCAATTATGATCCATTACGGATCAAATAGACCCGTTTTATCTCAATTAGAGCCAATAAGGTTAAATCAGACTCATTATGACCCACTTTGTCCCATTACGACCAATCATACCCACAAAGAACAAAATGACCCAATAGCTGCAGCATTTCGAACCACTATGACCCGTTATAGCTCAATTAGAGCCATTAAAGTCAAATCAGACTCTTTTAGACCCATTTAGTCCTAGTACGAAGAATAAGACTCGTTAGGGAGACACAAACCAATTATACACACTAAGACCAAAATGATCCAATAACGAGCATTACAGATAACTACGACCCGTTATACCTCAATTGGAGCCAATAAGGTCAAATCGGACTCATTATGACCCACATAGTCCCATTACGGCTAATTAGACTCGTTATGGAGACACAAACCCATTATATGCACTAAGACTAAGATGAACCAGTTACGAGTCACAACATACCACTTGGACCTGTTATACCTTATTTAGAGCCAATAAGGTCAAATTAGGCTCATTTTGACCCACTTAGTCTCATCACGACCAATCAGACTTAATAAGGAGACGTAAACCCATTATATCCAATAAGACCAAAATGAACCAACACCGAAGCAATACAGACCATTTTGGCCCGTTATACCTCAAATAAAGCCACTAAGGTCAAATAGGACTCATTACGACCCACTTAGTCTAATTATGTACGATGAGACTTGTTAAGGAGACACAAATCCCTTACACCCACTAAGACTTGGATGAACCAATAGTGAAGCATTACGGACCACTATGACCCATTATGCCTACGTTAGAGCGAACAATGTCAAATCGGACTCAGTTTCACCCACTGAGTCCTATTACGACCACTTAGACTCGTTAAGGAGACACAAACCCATTATAACCACTAAGCCCAAAATGAACCAATAGTGAAACATTACGGACCACTATGACTCGTTATACCTCAATTAGAGCCAATAAGGTCAAATCGGACTCATTATGGCCCACTTAGTCTAATTAAGAACAATGTGACTCCTTAAGGAGACACAAATCCATTATAGCCACCAAGATCAAAATGAACCACTAACGAAGCATTACGGACCAATATGACCGGTTATACATCAATTAGAGGCAATAAGGTCAAATCAGACTCATTGTGACCCACATAGTCGTATTATGAACAAGTAGACTCGTTAAGGGGACACAAACCTATTATACTCACTAAGACCAAAATGAACCAATTATGAGCCATTACGGACCACTAAGATCCGTTATAAGTCAAGTAGAGCAAAAAACTTCAAATCAGACTCATTATACCCACTAAGACCAAGTTGAACCAATTAGGAGCCATTACGGACGCCTTAGACGTTATTCCTCATTTAGGGCCAATAAGTTCAAATCAGGCTCATTTTGACCCACTTAGTCCCATTACGACCAATCAGGCTCATTAAGGAGACAAAAACCCATTATACCCATTAAGACTAAAATGAACTAATAGCGAAGCATTTAAGATCTCCATGACTCGTTATACCTCTATTAGAGCCCATAAAGTCTAATCGGGCTCATTATGACCCACTTAGTCAAATTACGAACAATGAGACTTGGTAAGAAGACACAAAACCATTATACCCACTAAGACCAAAATGAACCAAAAACGAAGCATTATAGACAACTATGATTCGTTATACCTCAATTAGAGCCAATAAAGTTAAATCGGACTCATGATGGCCCACTTAGTCCTATTATTACCAATTAGACTCGATAAGGAGACACAAACCCATTATTCCACTAAGACGAAAATGAACCAATTATGATCCATTACGGATTAGACCCGTTTTATCTCAATTAGAGCCAATAAGGTTAAATCAGACTCATTATGACCCACTTTGTCCCATTACGACCAATCATACCCACAAAGAACAAAATGACCCAATAGCTGCAGCATTTCGAACCACTATGACCCGTTATAGCTCAATTAGAGCCATTAAAGTCAAATCAGACTCTTTTAGACCCATTTAGTCCTAGTACGAAGAATAAGACTCGTTAGGGAGACACAAACCAATTATACACACTAAGACCAAAATGATCCAATAACGAGCATTACAGATAACTACGACCCGTTATACCTCAATTGGATGGCAATAAGGTCAAATCGGACTCATTATGACCCACATAGTCCCATTACGGCTAATTAGACTCGTTATGGAGACACAAACCCATTATATGCACTAAGACTAAGATGAACCAGTTACGAGTCACAACATACCACTTGGACCTGTTATACCTTATTTAGAGCCAATAAGGTCAAATTAGGCTCATTTTGACCCACTTAGTCTCATCACGACCAATCAGACTTAATAAGGAGACGTAAACCCATTATATCCAATAAGACCAAAATGAACCAACACCGAAGCAATACAGACCATTTTGGCCCGTTATACCTCAAATAAAGCCACTAAGGTCAAATAGGACTCATTACGACCCACTTAGTCTAATTATGTACGATGAGACTTGTTAAGGAGACACAAATCCCTTGCACCCACTAAGACTTGGATGAACCAATAGTGAAGCATTACGGACCACTATGACCCATTATGACTCCGTTAGAGCGAACAATGTCAAATCGGACTCAGTTTCACCCACTGAGTCCTATTACGACCAATTAGACTCGTTAAGGAGACACAAACCCATTATAACCACTAAGCCCAAAATGAACCAATAGTGAAACATTACGGACCACTATGACTCGTTATACCTCAATTAGAGCCAATAAGGTCAAATCGGACTCATTATGGCCCACTTAGTCTAATTAAGAACAATGTGACTCCTTAAGGAGACACAAATCCATTATAGCCACCAAGATCAAAATGAACCACTAACGAAGCATTACGGACCACTATGACCGGTTATACTTCAATTAGAGGCAATAAGGTCAAATCAGACTCATTGTGACCCACATAGTCGTATTACGAACAAGTAGACTCGTTAAGGGGACACAAACCTATTATACTCACTAAGACCAAAATGAACCAATTATGAGCCATTACGGACCACTAAGATCCGTTATAAGTCAAGTAGAGCAAAAAACTTCAAATCAGACTCATTATACCCACTAAGACCAAGTTGAACCAATTAGGAGCCATTACGGACGCCTTAGACGTTATTTCTCATTTAGGGCCAATAAGTTCAAATCAGGCTCATTTTGACCCACTTATTCCCATTACGACCAATCAGGCTCATTAAGGAGACAAAAACCAATTATACCCATTAAGACCAAAATGAACTAATAGCGAAGCATTTAAGATCTCCATGACTCGTTATACCTCTATTAGAGCCCATAAAGTCCAATCGGGCTCATTATGACCCACTTAGTCAAATTACGAACAATGAGACTTGGTAAGAAGACACAAAACCATTATACCCACTAAGACCAAAATGAACCAAAAACGAAGCATTATAGACAACTATGATTCGTTATACCTCAATTAGAGCCATTAAAGTTAAATTGGACTCATGATGGCCCACTTAGTCCTATTATTACCAATTAAACTCGGTAAGGAGACACAAACCCGTTATACCCACTAAGACGAAAATGAACCAATTATGATCCATTACGGATCAAATAGACCCGTTTTATCTCAATTAGAGCCAATAAGGTTAAATCAGACTCATTATGACCCACTTTGTCCCATTACGACCAATCATACCCACAAAGACCAAAATGACCCAATAGCTGCAGCATGTCGAAGCACTATGACCCGTTATAGCTCAATTAGAGCCATTAAAGTCAAATCAGACTCTTTTAGACCCGTTTAGTCCTAGTACGAAGAATAAGACTCGTTAGGGAGACACAAACCAATTATACACACTAAGACCAAAATGATCCAATAACGAGCATTACAGATAACTACGACCCGTTATACCTCAATTGGAGCCAATAAGGTCAAATCGGACTCATTATGACCCACATAGTCCCATTACGGCTAATTAGACTCGTTATGGAGACACAAACCCATTATATGCATTAAGACTAAGATGAACCAGTTACGAGTCACAACATACCACTTGGAGCTGTTATACCTTATTTAGAGCCAATAAGGTCAAATTAGGCTCATTTTGACCCACTTAGTCTCATCACGACCAATCAGACTTAATAAGGAGACGTAAACCCATTATATCCAATAAGACCAAAATGAACCAATACCGAAGCAATACAGACCATTATGGCCCGTTATACCTCAAATAAAGCCACTAAGGTCAAATAGGACTCATTACGACCCACTTAGTCTAATTATGTACGATGAGACTTGTTAAGGAGACACAAATCCCTTACACCCACTAAGACTTGGATGAACCAATAGCGAAGCATTACGGACCACTATGACCCATTATGCCTCCGTTAGAGCGAACAATGTCAAATCGGACTCAGTTTCACCCACTGACTCCTATTACGACCAATTAGACTCGTTAAGGAGACACAAACCCATTATACCCACTAAACCCAAAATGAACCAATAGTGAAACATTACGGACCACTATGACTCGTTATACCTCAATTAGAGCCAATAAGGTCAAATCGGACTCATTATGGCCCACTTAGTCTAATTAAGAACAATGTGACTCCTTAAGGAGACACAAATCCATTATAGCCACCAAGATCAAAATGAACCACTAACGAAGCATTACGGACCACTATGACCTGTTATACTTCAATTAGAGGCAATAAGGTCAAATCTGACTCATTGTGACCCACATAGTCGTATTACGAACAATTAGACTCGTTAAGGGGACACAAACCTATTATACTCACTAAGACCAAAATGAACCAATTATGAGCCATTACGAACGCCTTAGACGTTATTCCTCATTTAGGGCCAATAAGTTCAAATCAGGCTCATTTTGAGCCACTTAGTCCCATTACGACCAATCAGGCTCATTAAGGAGACAAAAACCCATTATACCCATCAAGACCAAAACGAACTAATAGCGAAGCATTTAAGATCTCCAGGACTCGTTATACCTCTATTAGAGCCCCTAAAGTCCAATCGGGCTCATTATGACCCACTTAGTCAAATTACGAACAATGAGACTTGGTAAGAAGACACAAAACCATTATACCCACTAAGACCAAAATGAACCAAAAACGAAGCATTATAGACAACTATGATTCGTTATACCTCAATTAGAGCCAATAAAGTTAAATCGGACTCATGATGGCCCACTTAGTCCTATTATTACCAATTAGACTCGGTAAGGAGACACAAACCCGTTATACCCACTAAGACGAAAATGAACCAATTATGATCCATTACGGATCAAATAGACCCGTTTTATCTCAATTAGATCCAATAAGGTTAAATCAGACTCATTATGACCCACTTTGTCCCATTACGACCAATCATACCCACAAAGACCAAAATGACCCAATAGCTGCAGCATGTCGAACCACTATGACCCGTTATAGCTCAATTAGAGCCATTAAAGTCAAATCAGACTCTTTTAGACCCATTTAGTCCTAGTACGAAGAATAAGACTCGTTAGGGAGACACAAACCAATTATACACACTAAGACCAAAATGATCCAATAACGAGCATTACAGATAACAACGACCCGTTATACCTCAATTGGAGCCAATAAGGTCAAATCAGACTCATTATGACCCACATAGTCCCATTGCGGCTAATTAGACTCGTTATGGAGACACAAACCCATTATATGCACTAAGACTAAGATGAACCAGTTACGAGTCACAACATACCACTTGGAGCTGTTATACCTTATTTAGAGCCAATAAGGTCAAATTATGCTCATTTTGACCCACTTAGTCTCATCACGACCAATCAAACTTAATAAGGAGACGTAAACCCATTATATCCAATAAGACCAAAATGAACCAATACCGAAGCAATACAGACCATTATGGCCCGTTATACCTCAAATAAAGCCACTAAGGTCAAATAGGACTCATTACGACCCACTTAGTCTAATTATGTACGATGAGACTTGTTAAGGAGACACAAATCCCTTACACCCACTAAGACTTGGATGAACCAATAGTGAAGCATTACGGACCACTATGGCCCATTATGCCTCCGTTAGAGCGAACAATGTCAAATCGGACTCAGTTTCACCCACTGACTCCTATTACGACCAATTAGACTCGTTAAGGAGACACAAACCCATTATACCCACTAAGCCCAAAATGAACCAAAAGTGAAACAGTACGGACCACTATGACTCGTTATACCTCAATTAGAGCCAATAAGGTCAAATCGGACTCATTATGGCCCACTTAGTCTAATTAAGAACAATGTGACTCCTTAAGGAGACACAAATCCATTATTGCCACCAAGATCAAAATGAACCACTAACGAAGCATTACGGACCACTATGACCCGTTATACTTCAATTAGAGGCAATAAGGTCAAATCGGACTCATTATGACCCACATAGTCGTATTACGAACAATTAGACTCGTTAAGGGGACACAAACCTATTATACACACTAAGACCAAAATGAACCAATTATGAGCCATTACGGACCACTAAGATCCGTTATAAGTCAAGTAGAGCAAAAAACTTCAAATCAGACTCATTATACCCACTAAGACCAAGTTGAACCAATTGCGAGCCATTACGGACCCCTTAGACGTTATTCCTCATTTAGGGCCAATAAGTTCAAATCAGGCTCATTTTGACCCACTTAGTCCCATTACGACCAATCAGGCTCATTAAGGACACAAAAACCCATTAAACCCATTAAGACCAAAATGAACTAATAGCGAAGCATTTAAGATCTCCATGACTCGTTATACCTCTATTAGAGCCCATAAAGTCCAATCGGGCTCATTATGACCCACTTAGTCAAATTACGAACAATGAGACTTGGTAAGAAGACACAAAACCATTATACCCACTAAGACCAAAATGAACCAAAAACGAAGCATTATAGACAACTATGATTCGTTATACCTTAATTAGGGCCAATAAAGGTAAATCGGACTCATTATGGCCCACTTAGTCCTATTATTACCAATTAGACTCGGTAAGGAGACACAAACCCATTATACCCACTAAGACCAAAATGAACCAATTATGAGCCATTACGGATCACTTAGACCCGTTTTACCTCAATTAAAGGCAATAAGGTTAAATCAGACTCATTATGACCCACTTTGTCCCATTACGACCAATCAGGCTCAATAAGGAGACAAAAACCCTCAGTTTCCGCTCAAAAAATCTAATTATACCCACTAAGACCAAAATGACCCCATAGCGAAGCATTTCAGACCTTTATGACTCGTTATAACTCAATTAGAGCCAGTGAGGTCAAATCGGTTTCATTATAACCCACATACTCCTATTACGAACAATTAGACTCCTTAGGGAGACACAAACACATTATACCCGCAAAGAAAAAAAATGAACCAATTATGAGCCATTACGGACAACTTACACCCGTTATACCTCAATTAGAGCCAATAAGGTCAAATTAGAGTCATTATTACCCACTTAGTCCCATTACGACCAATCATACCCACAAAGACCAAAATGACCCAATAGCTGCAGCATTTCGAACCACTATGACCCGTTATAGCTCAATTAGAGCCATTAAAGTCAAATCAGACTCTTTTAGACCCATTTAGTCCTAGTACGAAGAATAAGACTCGGTAAGGAGACACAAACCCATTATACCCACTAAGACCAAAATGAACCAATTATGAGCCATTACGGATCACTTAGACCCGTTTTACCTCAATTAGAGGCAATAAGGTTAAATCAGACTCATTATGACCCACTTTGTCCCATTACGACCAATCAGGCTCAATAAGGAGACAAAAACCCTCAGTTTCCGCTTAAAAAATCTAATTATACACACTAAGACCAAAATGACCCCATAGCGAAGCATTTCAGACCTTTATGACTCGTTATAACTCAATTAGAGCCAGTGAGGTCAAATCGGTTTCATTATAACCCACATACTCCTATTACGAACAATTAGACTCCTTAGGGAGACACAAACACATTATACCCGCAAAGAAAAAAAATGAACCAATTATGAGCCATTACGGACAACTTACACCCGTTATACCTCAATTAGAGCCAATAAGGTCAAATTAGAGTCATTATTACCCACTTAGTCCCATTACGACCAATCATACCCACAAAGACCAAAATGACCCAATAGCTGCAGCATTTCGAACCACTATGACCCGTTATAGCTCAATTAGAGCCATTAAAGTCAAATCAGACTCTTTTAGACCCATTTAGTCCTAGTACGAAGAATAAGACTCGGTAAGGAGACACAAACCCATTATACCCACTAAGACCAAAATGAACCAATTATGAGCCATTACGGATCACTTAGACCCGTTTTACCTCAATTAGAGGCAATAAGGTTAAATCAGACTCATTATGACCCACTTTGTCCCATTACGACCAATCAGGCTCAATAAGGAGACAAAAACCCTCAGTTTCCGCTTAAAAAATCTAATTATACACACTAAGACCAAAATGACCCCATAGCGAAGCATTTCAGACCTTTATGACTCGTTATAACTCAATTAGAGCCAGTGAGGTCAAATCGGTTTCATTATAACCCACATACTCCTATTACGAACAATTAGACTCCTTAGGGAGACACAAACACATTATACCCGCAAAGAAAAAAAATGAACCAATTATGAGCCATTACGGACAACTTACACCCGTTATATCGCAATTAGAGCGAATAAGGTCAAATTAGAGTCATTATTACCCACTTAGTCCCATTACGACCAATCATACCTACAAAGACGAAATGACCCAATAGCTGCAGCATTTCGAACCGCTATGACCCGTTATAGCTCAATTAGAGCCATTAAAGTCAAATCAGACTCTTTTAGACCCATTTAGTCCTAGTACGAAGAATAAGACTCGTTAAGGAGACACAAACCAATTATACACACTAAGACCAAAATGATCCAATAACGAGCATTACAGATAACAACGACCCGTTATACCTCAATTGGAGCCAATAAGGTCAAATCGGACTCATTATGAGCCACATAGTCCCATTACGGCTAATTAGACTCGTTATGGAGACACAAACCCATTATATGCACTAAGACCAAGAAGAACCAGTTACGAGTCACAACATACCACTTAGACCTGTTATACCTTATTTAGAGCCAATAAGGTCAAATTAGGCTCATTTTGACCCACTTAGTCTCATCACGACCGATCAGACTTAATAAGGAGACGTAAACCCATTATATCCAATAAGACCAAAATGAACCAATACCGAAGCAATACTGACCATTATGGCCCGTTATACCTCAAATAGAGCCACTAAGGTCAAATTGGATTCATTACGACCCACTTAGTCTAATTATGTACGATGAGACTTGTTAAGGAGACACAAATCCCTTACACCCACTAAGACCCAAATGAACCAATAGCGAAGCATTACAGACCACTATGACCCATTATGCCTCCATTAGAGCGAACAATGTCAAATCGGACTCAGTTTCACCCACTGAGTCCTATTACGACCAATTAGACTCGTTAAGGAGACACAAACCCATTATACCCACTAAGCCCAAAATGAACCAATAGTGAAACATTACGGACCACTATGACTCGTTATACCTCAATTAGAGCCAATAAGGTCAAATCGGACTCATTATGGCCCACTTAGTCTAATTATGAACAATGTGACTCCTTAAGGAGACACAAATCCCTTATAGCCACCAAGATCAAAATGAACCACTAACGAAGCATTACGGACCACTATGACCCGTTATACTTCAATTAGAGGCAATAAGGTCAAATCGGACACATTATGACCCACATAGTCGTATTACGAACAATTAGACTCGTTAAGGGGAAACAAACCTATTATACTCACTAAGACCAAAATGAACCAATTATGAGCCATTACGGACCACTAAGATCCGTTATAAGTCAAGTAGAGCAAAAAACTTCAAATCAGATTCATTATACCTACTAAGACCAAGTTGAACCAATTGCGAGCCATTACGGACCCCTTAGACGTTATTCCTCATTTAGGGCCAATAAGTTCAAATCAGGCTCATTTTGACCCACTTAGTCCCATTACGACCAATCAGGCTCATTAAGGAGACGAAAACCCATTATACATACCCATTAAGACCAAAATGAACTAATAGCGAAGCATTTAAGATCTCCATGACTCGTTATACCTCTATTAGAGCCCATAAAGTCCAATCGGGCTCATTATGACCCACTTAGTCAAATTACGAACAATGAGACTTGGTAAGAAGACACAAAACCATTATACGGACTCATTATGGCCCACTTAGTCCTATTATTACCAATTAGACTCGGTAAGGAGACACAAACCCATTATACCCACTAAGACCAAAATGAACCAATTATGAGCCATTACGGATCACTTAGACCCGTTTTACCTCAATTAGAGGCAATAAGGTTAAATCAGACTCATTATGACCCACTTTGTCCCATTATGACCAATCAGGCTCAATAAGGAGACAAAAACCCTCAGTTTCCGCTCAAAAAATCTAATTATACCCACTAAGACCAAAATGACCCCATAGCGAAGCATTTCAGACCTTTATGACTCGTTATAACTCAATTAGAGCCAGTGAGGTCAAATCGGTTTCATTATAACCCACATACTCCTATTACGAACAATTAGACTCCGTAGGGAGACAAAAACACATTATACCCGCAAAGAAAAAAAATGAACCAATTATGAGCCATTACGGACAACTTACACCCGTTATACCTCAATTAGAGCCAATAAGGTCAAATTAGAGTCATTATTACCCACTTAGTCCCATTACGACCAATCATACCCACAAAGACCAAAATGACCCAATAGCTGCAGCATTTCGAACCACTATGTCCATTTATAGCTCAATTAGAGCCATTAAAGTCAAATCAGACTCTTTTAGACCCATTTAGTCCTAGTACGAAGAATAAGACTCGTTAAGGAGACACAAACCAATTATACACACTAAGACCAAAATGATCCAATAACGAGCATTATAGATAACAACGACCCGTTATACCTCAATTGGAGCCAATAAGGTCAAATCGGACTCATTATGAGCCACATAGTCCCATTACGGCTAATTAGACTCGTTATGGAGACACAAACCCATTATATGCAATAAGACCAAGATGAACCAGTTACGAGTCACATCATACCACTTAGACCTGTTATACCTTATTTAGAGCCAATAAGGTCAAATTAGGCTCATTTTGACCCACTTAGTCTCATCACGACCGATCAGACTTAATAAGGAGACGTAAACCCATTATATCCAATAAGACCAAAATGAACCAATACCGAAGCAATACAGACCATTATGGCCCGTTATACCTCAAATAGAGCCACTAAGGTCAAATAGGACTCTAATACCCACTTAGTCTAATTATGTACGATGAGACTTGTTAAGGAGACACATATCCCTTACACCCACTAAGACCCAAATGAACCAATAGCGAAGCATTACGGACCACTATGACCCATTATGCCTCCATTAGAGCGAACAATGTCAAATCGGACTCAGTTTCACCTACTAAGTTCTATTACGACCAATTAGACTCGTTAAGGAGACACAAACCCATTATACCCACTAAGCCCAAAATGAACCAATAGTGAAACATTACGGACCACTATGACTCGTTACCTCAATTAGAGCCAATAAGGTCAAATCGGACTCATTATGGCCCACTTAGTCTAATTATGAACAATGTGACTCCTTAAGGAGACACAAATCCATTATAGCCACCAAGATCAAAATGAACCACTAACGAAAAATTACGGACCACTATGACCCGTTATACTTCAATTAGAGGCAATAAGGTCAAATCGGACTCATTATGACCCACGTAGTCGTATTACGAACAATTAGACTCGTTAAGGGGAAACAAACCTATTATACTCACTAAGACCAAAATGAACCAATTATGAGCCATTACGGACCACTAAGATCCGTTATAAGTCAAGTAGAGCAAAAAACTTCAAATCAGACTCATTATACCCACTAAGACCAAGTTGAACCAATTGCGAGCCATTACGGACCCCTTAAACGTTATTCCTCATTTAGGGCCAATAAGTTCAAATCAGGCTCATTTTGACCCACTTAGTCCCATTACGATCAATCAGGCTCATTAAGGAGACGAAAACCCATTATACATACCCATTAAGACCAAAATGAACTAATAGCGAAGCATTTAAGATCTCCATGACTCGTTATACCTCTATTAGAGACAATAAAGTCCAATCGGGCTCATTATGACCCACTTAGTCAAATTACGAACAATGAGACTTGGTAAGAAGACACAAAACCATTATACCCACTAAGACCAAAATGAACCAAAAACGAAGCATCATAGACAACTATGATTCGTTATACCTCAATTAGGGCCAATAAAGTTAAATCAGACTCATTATGGCCCACTTAGTCCTATTATTACCAATTAGACTCGGTAAGGAGACACAAACCCATTATACCCACTAAGACCAAAATGAACCAATTATGAGCCATTACGGATCACTTAGACCCGTTTTACCTCAATTAGAGGCAATAAGGTTAAATCAGACTCATTATGACCCACTTTGTCCCATTACGACCAATCAGGCTCAATAAGGAGACAAAAACCCTCAGTTTCCGCTTAAAAAATCTAATTATACACACTAAGACCAAAATGACCCCATAGCGAAGCATTTCAGACCTTTATGACTCGTTATAACTCAATTAGAGCCAGTGAGGTCAAATCGGTTTCATTATAACCCACATACTCCTATTACGAACAATTAGACTCCTTAGGGAGACACAAACACATTATACCCGCAAAGAAAAAAAATGAACCAATTATGAGCCATTACGGACAACTTACACCCGTTATATCGCAATTAGAGCGAATAAGGTCAAATTAGAGTCATTATTACCCACTTAGTCCCATTACGACCAATCATACCCACAAAGACGAAATGACCCAATAGCTGCAGCATTTCGAACCGCTATGACCCGTTATAGCTCAATTAGAGCCATTAAAGTCAAATCAGACTCTTTTAGACCCATTTAGTCCTAGTACGAAGAATAAGACTCGTTAAGGAGACACAAACCAATTATACACACTAAGACCAAAATGATCCAATAACGAGCATTACAGATAACAACGACCCGTTATACCTCAATTGGAGCCAATAAGGTCAAATCGGACTCATTATGAGCCACATAGTCCCATTACGGCTAATTAGACTCGTTATGGAGACACAAACCCATTATATGCACTAAGACCAAGATGAACCAGTTACGAGTCACAACATACCACTTAGACCTGTTATACCTTATTTAGAGCCAATAAGGTCAAATTAGGCTCATTTTGACCCACTTAGTCTCATCACGACCGATCAGACTTAATAAGGAGACGTAAACCTATTATATCCAATAAGACCAAAATGAACCAATACCGAAGCAATACTGACCATTATGGCCCGTTATACCTCAAATAGAGCCACTAAGGTCAAATTGGATTCATTACGACCCACTTAGTCTAATTATGTACGATGAGACTTGTTAAGGAGACACAAATCCCTTACACCCACTAAGACCCAAATGAACCAATAGCGAAGCATTACAGACCACTATGACCCATTATGCCTCCATTAGAGCGAACAATGTCAAATCGGACTCAGTTTCACCCACTGAGTCCTATTACGACCAATTAGACTCGTTAAGGAGACACAAACCCATTATACCCACTAAGCCCAAAATGAACCAATAGTGAAACATTACGGACCACTATGACTCGTTATACCTCAATTAGAGCCAATAAGGTCAAATCGGACTCATTATGGCCCACTTAGTCTAATTATGAACAATGTGACTCCTTAAGGAGACACAAATCCCTTATAGCCACCAAGATCAAAATGAACCACTAACGAAGCATTACGGACCACTATGACCCGTTATACTTCAATTAGAGGCAATAAGGTCAAATCGGACACATTATGACCCACATAGTCGTATTACGAACAATTAGACTCGTTAAGGGGAAACAAACCTATTATACTCACTAAGACCAAAATGAACCAATTATGAGCCATTACGGACCACTAAGATCCGTTATAAGTCAAGTAGAGCAAAAAACTTCAAATCAGATTCATTATACTTACTAAGACCAAGTTGAACCAATTGCGAGCCATTACGGACCCCTTAGACGTTATTCCTCATTTAGGGCCAATAAGTTCAAATCAGGCTCATTTTGACCCACTTAGTCCCATTACGACCAATCAGGCTCATTAAGGAGACGAAAACCCATTATACATACCCATTAAGACCAAAATGAACTAATAGCGAAGCATTTAAGATCTCCATGACTCGTTATACCTCTATTAGAGCCCATAAAGTCCAATCGGGCTCATTATGACCCACTTAGTCAAATTACGAACAATGAGACTTGGTAAGAAGACCAAAAACCATTATACGGACTCATTATGGCCCACTTAGTCCTATTATTACCAATTAGACTCGGTAAGGAGACACAAACCCATTATACCCACTAAGACCAAATTGAACCAATTATGAGCCATTACGGATCACTTAGACCCGTTTTACCTCAATTAGAGGCAATAAGGTTAAATCAGACTCATTATGACCCACTTTGTCCCATTATGACCAATCAGGCTCAATAAGGAGACAAAAACCCTCAGTTTCCGCTCAAAAAATCTAATTATACCCACTAAGACCAAAATGACCCCATAGCGAAGCATTTCAGACCTTTATGACTCGTTATAACTCAATTAGAGCCAGTGAGGTCAAATCGGTTTCATTATAACCCACATACTCCTATTACGAACAATTAGACTCCTTAGGGAGACACAAACACATTATACCCGCAAAGAAAAAAAATGAACCAATTATGAGCCATTACGGACAACTTACACCCGTTATACCTCAATTAGAGCCAATAAGGTCAAATTAGAGTCATTATTACCCACTTAGTCCCATTACGACCAATCATACCCACAAAGACCAAAATGACCCAATAGCTGCAGCATTTCGAACCACTATGACCCGTTATAGCTCAATTAGAGCCATTAAAGTCAAATCAGACTCTTTTAGACCCATTTAGTCCTAGTACGAAGAATAAGACTCGGTAAGGAGACACAAACCCATTATACCCACTAAGACCAAAATGAACCAATTATGAGCCATTACGGATCACTTAGACCCGTTTTACCTCAATTAGAGGCAATAAGGTTAAATCAGACTCATTATGACCCACTTTGTCCCATTACGACCAATCAGGCTCAATAAGGAGACAAAAACCCTCAGTTTCCGCTTAAAAAATCTAATTATACACACTAAGACCAAAATGACCCCATAGCGAAGCATTTCAGACCTTTATGACTCGTTATAACTCAATTAGAGCCAGTGAGGTCAAATCGGTTTCATTATAACCCACATACTCCTATTACGAACAATTAGACTCCTTAGGGAGACACAAACACATTATACCCGCAAAGAAAAAAAATGAACCAATTATGAGCCATTACGGACAACTTACACCCGTTATATCGCAATTAGAGCGTATAAGGTCAAATTAGAGTCATTATTACTTAGTCCCATTACGACCAATCATACCCACAAAGACGAAATGACCCAATAGCTGCAGCATTTCGAACCGCTATGACCCGTTATAGCTCAATTAGAGCCATTAAAGTCAAATCAGACTCTTTTAGACCCATTTAGTCCTAGTACGAAGAATAAGACTCGTTAAGGAGACACAAACCAATTATACACACTAAGACCAAAATGATCCAATAACGAGCATTACAGATAACAACGACCCGTTATACCTCAATTGGAGCCAATAAGGTCAAATCGGACTCATTATGAGCCACATAGTCCCATTACGGCTAATTAGACTCGTTATGGAGACACAAACCCATTATATGCACTAAGACCAAGATGAACCAGTTACGAGTCACAACATACCACTTAGACCTGTTATACCTTATTTAGAGCCAATAAGGTCAAATTAGGCTCATTTTGACCCACTTAGTCTCATCACGACCGATCAGACTTAATAAGGAGACGTAAACCCATTATATCCAATAAGACCAAAATGAACCAATACCGAAGCAATACAGACCATTATGGCCCGTTATACCTCAAATAGAGCCACTAAGGTTAAATAGGACTCATTACGACCCACTTAGTCTAATTATGTACGATGAGACTTGTTAAGGAGACACAAATCCCTTACACCCACTAAGACCCAAATGAACCAATAGCGAAGCATTACAGACCACTATGACCCATTATGCCTCCATTAGAGCGAACAATGTCAAATCGGACTCAGTTTCACCCACTGAGTCCTATTACGACCAATTAGACTCGTTAAGGAGACACAAACCCATTATACCCACTAAGCCCAAAATGAACCAATAGTGAAACATTACGGACCACTATGACTCGTTATACCTCAATTAGAGCCAATAAGGTCAAATCGGACTCATTATGGCCCACTTAGTCTAGTTATGAACAATGTGACTCCTTAAGGAGACAAATCCATTATAGCCACCAAGATCAAAATGAACCACTAACGAAGCATTACGGACCACTATGACCCGTTATACTTCAATTAGAGGCAATAAGGTCAAATCGGACTCATTATGACCCACATAGTCGTATTACGAACAATTAGACTCGTTAAGGGGACACAAACCTATTATACACACTAAGACCAAAATGAACCAATTATGAGCCATTACGGACCACTAAGATCCGTTATAAGTCAAGTAGAGCAAAAAACTTCAAATCAGACTCATTATACCCACTAAGACCAAGTTGAACCAATTGCGAGCCATTACGGACCCCTTAGACGTTATTCCTCATTTAGGGCCAATAAGTTCAAATCAGGCTCATTTTGACCCACTTAGTCCCATTACGACCAATCAGGCTCATTAAGGACACAAAAACCCATTAAACCCATTAAGACCAAAATGAACTAATAGCGAAGCATTTAAGATCTCCATGACTCGTTATACCTCTATTAGAGCCCATAAAGTCCAATCGGGCTCATTATGACCCACTTAGTCAAATTACGAACAATGAGACTTGGTAAGAAGACACAAAACCATTATACCCACTAAGACCAAAATGAACCAAAAACGAAGCATTATAGACAACTATGATTCGTTATACCTCAATTAGGGCCAATAAAGGTAAATCGGACTCATTATGGCCCACTTAGTCCTATTATTACCAATTAGACTCGGTAAGGAGACACAAACCCATTATACCCACTAAGACCAAAATGAACCAATTATGAGCCATTACGGATCACTTAGACCCGTTTTACCTCAATTAAAGGCAATAAGGTTAAATCAGACTCATTATGACCCACTTTGTCCCATTACGACAAATCAGGCTCAATAAGGAGACAAAAACCCTCAGTTTCCGCTCAAAAAATCTAATTATACCCACTAAGACCAAAATGACCCCATAGCGAAGCATTTCAGACCTTTATGACTCGTTATAACTCAATTAGAGCCAGTGAGGTCAAATCGGTTTCATTATAACCCACATACTCCTATTACGAACAATTAGACTCCTTAGGGAGACACAAACACATTATACCCGCAAAGAAAAAAAATGAACCAATTATGAGCCATTACGGACAACTTACACCCGTTATACCTCAATTAGAGCGAATAAGGTCAAATTAGAGTCATTATTACCCACTTAGTCCCATTACGACCAATCATACCCACAAAGACCAAAATGACCCAATAGCTGCAGCATTTCGAACCACTATGTCCATTTATAGCTCAATTAGAGCCATTAAAGTCAAATCAGACTCTTTTAGACCCATTTAGTCCTAGTACGAAGAATAAGACTCGTTAAGGAGACACAAACCAATTATACACACTAAGACCAAAATGATCCAATAACGAGCATTACAGATAACAACGACCCGTTATACCTCAATTGGAGCCAATAAGGTCAAATCGGACTCATTATGAGCCACATAGTCCCATTACGGCTAATTAGACTCGTTATGGAGACACAAACCCATTATATGCACTAAGACCAAGATGAACCAGTTACGAGTCACATCATACCACTTAGACCTGTTATACCTTATTTAGAGCCAATAAGGACAAATTAGGCTCATTTTGACCCACTTAGTCTCATCACGACCGATCAGACTTAATAAGGAGACGTAAACCCATTATATCCAATAAGACCAAAATGAACCAATACCGAAGCAATACAGACCATTATGGCCCGTTATACCTCAAATAGAGCCACTAAGGTCAAATAGGACTCATTATGACCCACTTAGTCTAATTATGTACGATGAGACTTGTTAAGGAGACACATATCCCTTACACCCACTAAGACCCAAATGAACCAATAGCGAAGCATTACGGACCACTATGACCCATTATGCCTCCATTAGAGCGAACAATGTCAAATCGGACTCAGTTTCACCTACTAAGTTCTATTACGACCAATTAGACTCGTTAAGGAGACACAAACCCATTATACCCACTAAGCCCAAAATGAACCAATAGTGAAACATTACGGACCACTATGACTCGTTACCTCAATTAGAGCCAATAAGGTCAAATCGGACTCATTATGGCCCACTTAGTCTAATTATGAACAATGTGACTCCTTAAGGAGACACAAATCCCTTATAGCCACCAAGATCAAAATGAACCACTAACGAAGCATTACGGACCACTATGACCCGTTATACTTCAATTAGAGGCAATAAGGTCAAATCGGACACATTATGACCCACATAGTCGTATTACGAACAATTAGACTCGTTAAGGGGAAACAAACCTATTATACTCACTAAGACCAAAATGAACCAATTATGAGCCATTACGGACCACTAAGATCCGTTATAAGTCAAGTAGAGCAAAAAACTTCAAATCAGATTCATTATACCTACTAAGACCAAGTTGAACCAATTGCGAGCCATTACGGACCCCTTAGACGTTATTCCTCATTTAGGGCCAATAAGTTCAAATCAGGCTCATTTTGACCCACTTAGTCCCATTACGACCAATCAGGCTCATTAAGGAGACGAAAACCCATTATACATACCCATTAAGACCAAAATGAACTAATAGCGAAGCATTTAAGATCTCCATGACTCGTTATACCTCTATTAGAGCCCATAAAGTCCAATCGGGCTCATTATGACCCACTTAGTCAAATTACGAACAATGAGACTTGGTAAGAAGACACAAAACCATTATACCCACTAAGACCAAAATGAACCAAAAACGAAGCATCAAAGACAACTATGATTCGTTATACCTCAATTAGGGCCAATAAAGTTAAATCAGACTCGTTATGGCCCACTTAGTCTTATTATTACCAATTAGACTCGGTAAGGAGACACAAACCCATTATACCCACTAAGACCAAAATGAACCAATTATGAGCCATTACGGATCACTTAGACCCGTTTTACCTCAATTAGAGGCAATAAGGTTAAATCAGACTCATTATGACCCACTTTGTCCCATTACGACCAATCAGGCTCAATAAGGAGACAAAAACCCTCAGTTTCCGCTTAAAAAATCTAATTATACACACTAAGACCAAAATGACCCCATAGCGAAGCATTTCAGACCTTTATGACTCGTTATAACTCAATTAGAGCCAGTGAGGTCAAATCGGTTTCATTATAACCCACATACTCCTATTACGAACAATTAGACTCCTTAGGGAGACACAAACACATTATACCCGCAAATAAAAAAAATGAACCAATTATGAGCCATTACGGACAACTTACACCCGTTATATCGCAATTAGAGCCAATAAGGTCAAATTAGAGTCATTATTACCCACTTAGTCCCATTACGACCAATCATACCCACAAAGACCAAAATGACCCAATAGCTGCAGCATTTCGAACCACTATGACCCGTTATAGCTCAATTAGAGCCATTAAAGTCAAATCAGACTCTTTTAGACCCATTTAGTCCTAGTACGAAGAATAAGACTCGGTAAGGAGACACAAACCCATTATACCCACTAAGACCAAAATGAACCAATTATGAGCCATTACGGATCACTTAGACCCGTTTTACCTCAATTAGAGGCAATAAGGTTAAATCAGACTCATTATGACCCACTTTGTCCCATTACGACCAATCAGGCTCAATAAGGAGACAAAAACCCTCAGTTTCCGCTTAAAAAATCTAATTATACACACTAAGACCAAAATGACCCCATAGCGAAGCATTTCAGACCTTTATAACTCGTTATAACTCAATTAGAGCCAGTGAGGTCAAATCGGTTTCATTATAACCCATATACTCCTATTACGAACAATTAGACTCCTTAGGGAGACACAAACACATTATACCCGCAAAGAAAAAAAATGAACCAATTATGAGCCATTACGGACAACTTACACCCGTTATATCGCAATTAGAGCGAATAAGGTCAAATTAGAGTCATTATTACCCACTTAGTCCCATTACGACCAATCATACCCACAAAGACGAAATGACCCAATAGCTGCAGCATTTCGAACCGCTATGACCCGTTATAGCTCAATTAGAGTCATTAAAGTCAAATCAGACTCTTTTAGACCCATTTAGTCCTAGTACGAAGAATAAGACTCGTTAAGGAGACACAAACCAATTATACACACTAAGACCAAAATGATCCAATAACGAGCATTACAGATAACAACGACCCGTTATACCTCAATTGGAGCCAATAAGGTCAAATCGGACTCATTATGAGCCACATAGTCCCATTACGGCTAATTAGACTCGTTATGGAGACACAAACCCATTATATGCACTAAGACCAAGATGAACCAGTTACGAGTCACAACATACCACTTAGACCTGTTATACCTTATTTAGAGCCAATAAGGTCAAATTAGGCTCATTTTGACCCACTTAGTCTCATCACGACCGATCAGACTTAATAAGGAGACGTAAACCAATTATATCCAATAAGACCAAAAAGAACCAATACCGAAGCAATACTGACCATTATGGCCCGTTATACCTCAAATAGAGCCACTAAGGTCAAATTGGACTCATTACGACCCACTTAGTCTAATTATGTACGATGAGACTTGTTAAGGAGACACAAATCCCTTACACCCACTAAGACCCAAATGAACCAATAGCGAAGCATTACAGACCACTATGACCCATTATGCCTCCATTAGAGCGAACAATGTCAAATCGGACTCAGTTTCACCCACTGAGTCCTATTACGACCAATTAGACTCGTTAAGGAGACACAAACCCATTATACCCACTAAGCCGAAAATGAACCAATAGTGAAACATTACGGACCACTATGACTCGTTATACCTCAATTAGAGCCAATAAGGTCAAATCGGACTCATTATGGCCCACTTAGTCTAATTATGAACAATGTGACTCCTTAAGGAGACACAAATCCCTTATAGCCACCAAGATCAAAATGAACCACTAACGAAGCATTACGGACCACTATGACCCGTTATACTTCAATTAGAGGCAATAAGGTCAAATCGGACACATTATGACCCACATAGTCGTATTACGAACAATTAGACTCGTTAAGGGGAAACAAACCTATTATACTCACTAACACCAAAATGAACCAATTATGAGCCATTACGGACCACTAAGATCCGTTATAAGTCAAGTAGAGCAAAAAACTTCAAATCAGATTCATTATACCTACTAAGACCAAGTTGAACCAATTGCGAGCCATTACGGACCCCTTAGACGTTATTCCTCATTTAGGGCCAATAAGTTCAAATCAGGCTCATTTTGACCCACTTAGTCCCATTACGACCAATCAGGCTCATTAAGGAGACGAAAACCCATTATACATACCCATTAAGACCAAAATGAACTAATAGCGAAGCATTTAAGATCTCCATGACTCGTTATACCTCTATTAGAGCCCATAAAGTCCAATCGGGCTCATTATGACCCACTTAGTCAAATTACGAACAATGAGACTTGGTAAGAAGACACAAAACCATTATACCCACTAAGACCAAAATGAACCAAAAACGAAGCATCAAAGACAACTATGATTCGTTATACCTCAATTAGGGCCAATAAAGTTAAATCAGACTCGTTATGGCCCACTTAGTCCTATTATTACCAATTAGACTCGGTAAGGAGACACAAACCCATTATACCCACTAAGACCAAAATGAACCAATTATGAGCCATTACGGATCACTTAGACCCGTTTTACCTCAATTAGAGGCAATAAGGTTAAATCAGACTCATTATGACCCACTTTGTCCCATTATGACCAATCAGGCTCAATAAGGAGACAAAAACCCTCAGTTTCCGCTCAAAAAATCTAAATATACCCACTAAGACCAAAATGACCCCATAGCGAAGCATTTCAGACCTTTATGACTCGTTATAACTCAATTAGAGCCAGTGAGGTCAAATCGGTTTCATTATAACCCACATACTCCTATTACGAACAATTAGACTCCTTAGGGAGACACAAACACATTATACCCGCAAAGAAAAAAAATGAACCAATTATGAGCCATTACGGACAACTTACACCCGTTATACCTCAATTAGAGCCAATAAGGTCAAATTAGAGTCATTATTACCCACTTAGTCCCATTACGACCAATCATACCCACAAAGACCAAAATGACCCAATAGCTGCAGCATTTCGAACCACTATGACCCGTTATAGCTCAATTAGAGCCATTAAAGTCAAATCAGACTCTTTTAGACCCATTTAGTCCTAGTACGAAGAATAAGACTCGGTAAGGAGACACAAACCCATTATACCCACTAAGACCAAAATGAACCAATTATGAGCCATTACGGATCACTTAGACCCGTTTTACCTCAATTAGAGGCAATAAGGTTAAATCAGACTCATTATGACCCACTTTGTCCCATTACGACCAATCAGGCTCAATAAGGAGACAAAAACCCTCAGTTTCCGCTTAAAAAATCTAATTATACACACTAAGACCAAAATGACCCCATAGCGAAGCATTTCAGACCTTTATAACTCGTTATAACTCAATTAGAGCCAGTGAGGTCAAATCGGTTTCATTATAACCCACATACTCCTATTACGAACAATTAGACTCCTTAGGGAGACACAAACACATTATACCCGCAAAGAAAAAAAATGAACCAATTATGAGCCATTACGGACAACTTACACCCGTTATATCGCAATTAGAGCGAATAAGGTCAAATTAGAGTCATTATTACCCACTTAGTCCCATTACGACCAATCATACCCACAAAGACGAAATGACCCAATAGCTGCAGCATTTCGAACCGCTATGACCCGTTATAGCTCAATTAGAGTCATTAAAGTCAAATCAGACTCTTTTAGACCCATTTAGTCCTAGTACGAAGAATAAGACTCGTTAAGGAGACACAAACCAATTATACACACTAAGACCAAAATGATCCAATAACGAGCATTACAGATAACAACGACCCGTTATACCTCAATTGGAGCCAATAAGGTCAAATCGGACTCATTATGAGCCACATAGTCCCATTACGGCTAATTAGACTCGTTATGGAGACACAAAACCATTATATGCACTAAGACCAAGATGAACCAGTTACGAGTCACAACATACCACTTAGACCTGTTATACCTTATTTAGAGCCAATAAGGTCAAATTAGGCTCATTTTGACCCACTTAGTCTCATCACGACCGATCAGACTTAATAAGGAGACGTAAACCAATTATATCCAATAAGACCAAAATGAACCAATACCGAAGCAATACTGACCATTATGGCCCGTTATACCTCAAATAGAGCCACTAAGGTCAAATTGGACTCATTACGACCCACTTAGTCTAATTATGTACGATGAGACTTGTTAAGGAGACACAAATCCCTTACACCCACTAAGACCCAAATGAACCAATAGCGAAGCATTACAGACCACTATGACCCATTATGCCTCCATTAGAGCGAACAATGTCAAATCGGACTCAGTTTCACCCACTGAGTCCTATTACGACCAATTAGACTCGTTAAGGAGACACAAACCCATTATACCCACTAAGCCCAAAATGAACCAATAGTGAAACATTACGGACCACTATGACTCGTTATACCTCAATTAGAGCCAATAAGGTCAAATCGGACTCATTATGGCCCACTTAGTCTAATTATGAACAATGTGACTCCTTAAGGAGACACAAATCCCTTATAGCCACCAAGATCAAAATGAACCACTAACGAAGCATTACGGACCACTATGACCCGTTATACTTCAATTAGAGGCAATAAGGTCAAATCGGACACATTATGACCCACATAGTCGTATTACGAACAATTAGACTCGTTAAGGGGAAACAAACCTATTATACTCACTAAGACCAAAATGAACCAATTATGAGCCATTACGGACCACTAAGATCCGTTATAAGTCAAGTAGAGCAAAAAACTTCAAATCAGATTCATTATACCTACTAAGACCAAGTTGAACCAATTGCGAGCCATTACGGACCCCTTAGACGTTATTCCTCATTTAGGGCCAATAAGTTCAAATCAGGCTCATTTTGACCCACTTAGCCCATTACGACCAATCAGGCTCATTAAGGAGACGAAAACCCATTATACATACCCATTAAGACCAAAATGAACTAATAGCGAAGCATTTAAGATCTCCATGACTCGTTATACCTCTATTAGAGCCCATAAAGTCCAATCGGGCTCATTATGACCCACTTAGTCAAATTACGAACAATGAGACTTGGTAAGAAGACACAAAACCATTATACCCACTAAGACCAAAATGAACCAAAAACGAAGCATCAAAGACAACTATGATTCGTTATACCTCAATTAGGGCCAATAAAGTTAAATCAGACTCGTTATGGCCCACTTAGTCCTATTATTACCAATTAGACTCGGTAAGGAGACACAAACCCATTATACCCACTAAGACCAAAATGAACCAATTATGAGCCATTACGGATCACTTAGACCCGTTTTACCTCAATTAGAGGCAATAAGGTTAAATCAGACTCATTATGACCCACTTTGTCCCATTATGACCAATCAGGCTCAATAAGGAGACAAAAACCCTCAGTTTCCGCTCAAAAAATCTAATTATACCCACTAAGACCAAAATGACCCCATAGCGAAGCATTTCAGACCTTTATGACTCGTTATAACTCAATTAGAGCCAGTGAGGTCAAATCGGTTTCATTATAACCCACATACTCCTATTACGAACAATTAGACTCCTTAGGGAGACACAAACACATTATACCCGCAAAGAAAAAAAATGAACCAATTATGAGCCATTACGGACAACTTACACCCGTTATACCTCAATTAGAGCCAATAAGGTCAAATTAGAGTCATTATTACCCACTTAGTCCCATTACGACCAATCATACCCACAAAGACCAAAATGACCCAATAGCTGCAGCATTTCGAACCACTATGACCCGTTATAGCTCAATTAGAGCCATTAAAGTCAAATCAGACTCTTTTAGACCCATTTAGTCCTAGTACGAAGAATAAGACTCGGTAAGGAGACACAAACCCATTATACCCACTAAGACCAAAATGAACCAATTATGAGCCATTACGGATCACTTAGACCCGTTTTACCTCAATTAGAGGCAATAAGGTTAAATCAGACTCATTATGACCCACTTTGTCCCATTACGACCAATCAGGCTCAATAAGGAGACAAAAACCCTCAGTTTCCGCTTAAAAAATCTAATTATACACACTAAGACCAAAATGACCCCATAGCGAAGCATTTCAGACCTTTATAACTCGTTATAACTCAATTAGAGCCAGTGAGGTCAAATCGGTTTCATTATAACCCACATACTCCTATTACGAACAATTAGACTCCTTAGGGAGACACAAACACATTATACCCGCAAAGAAAAAAAATGAACCAATTATGAGCCATTACGGACAACTTACACCCGTTATATCGCAATTAGAGCGAATAAGGTCAAATTAGAGTCATTATTACCCACTTAGTCCCATTACGACCAATCATACCCACAAAGACGAAATGACCCAATAGCTGCAGCATTTCGAACCGCTATGACCCGGTATAGCTCAATTAGAGCCATTAAAGTCAAATCAGACTCTTTTAGACCCATTTAGTCCTAGTACGAAGAATAAGACTCGTTAAGGAGACACAAACCAATTATACACACTAAGACCAAAATGATCCAATAACGAGCATTACAGATAACAACGACCCGTTATACCTCAATTGGAGCCAATAAGGTCAAATCGGACTCATTATGAGCCACATAGTCCCATTACGGCTAATTAGACTCGTTATGGAGACACAAACCCATTATATGCACTAAGACCAAGATGAACCAGTTACGAGTCACAACATACCACTTAGACCTGTTATACCTTATTTAGAGCCAATAAGGTCAAATTAGGCTCATTTTGACCCACTTAGTCTCATCACGACCGATCAGACTTAATAAGGAGACGTAAACCCATTATATCCAATAAGACCAAAAAGAACCAATACCGAAGCAATACTGACCATTATGGCCCGTTATACCTCAAATAGAGCCACTAAGGTCAAATTGGACTCATTACGACCCACTTAGTCTAATTATGTACGATGAGACTTGTTAAGGAGACACAAATCCCTTACACCCACTAAGACCCAAATGAACCAATAGCGAAGCATTACAGACCACTATGACCCATTATGCCTCCATTAGAGCGAACAATGTCAAATCGGACTCAGTTTCACCCACTGAGTCCTATTACGACCAATTAGACTCGTTAAGGAGACACAAACCCATTATACCCACTAAGCCCAAAATGAACCAATAGTGAAACATTACGGACCACTATGACTCGTTATACCTCAATTAGAGCCAATAAGGTCAAATCGGACTCATTATGGCCCACTTAGTCTAATTATGAACAATGTGACTCCTTAAGGAGACACAAATCCCTTATAGCCACCAAGATCAAAATGAACCACTAACGAAGCATTACGGACCACTATGACCCGTTATACTTCAATTAGAGGCAATAAGGTCAAATCGGACACATTATGACCCACATAGTCGTATTACGAACAATTAGACTCGTTAAGGGGAAACAAACCTATTATACTCACTAAGACCAAAATGAACCAATTATGAGCCATTACGGACCACTAAGATCCGTTATAAGTCAAGTAGAGCAAAAAACTTCAAATCAGATTCATTATACCTACTAAGACCAAGTTGAACCAATTGCGAGCCATTACGGACCCCTTAGACGTTATTCCTCATTTAGGGCCAATAAGTTCAAATCAGGCTCATTTTGACCCACTTAGTCCCATTACGACCAATCAGGCTCATTAAGGAGACGAAAACCCATTATACATACCCATTAAGACCAAAATGAACTAATAGCGAAGCATTTAAGATCTCCATGACTCGTTATACCTCTATTAGAGCCCATAAAGTCCAATCGGGCTCATTATGACCCACTTAGTCAAATTACGAACAATGAGACTTGGTAAGAAGACACAAAACCATTATACCCACTAAGACCAAAATGAACCAAAAACGAAGCATCAAAGACAACTATGATTCGTTATACCTCAATTAGGGCCAATAAAGTTAAATCAGACTCGTTATGGCCCACTTAGTCCTATTATTACCAATTAGACTCGGTAAGGAGACACAAACCCATTATACCCACTAAGACCAAAATGAACCAATTATGAGCCATTACGGATCACTTAGACCCGTTTTACCTCAATTAGAGGCAATAAGGTTAAATCAGACTCATTATGACCCACTTTGTCCCATTATGACCAATCAGGCTCAATAAGGAGACAAAAACCCTCAGTTTCCGCTCAAAAAATCTAATTATACCCACTAAGACCAAAATGACCCCATAGCGAAGCATTTCAGACCTTTATGACTCGTTATAACTCAATTAGAGCCAGTGAGGTCAAATCGGTTTCATTATAACCCACATACTCCTATTACGAACAATTAGACTCCTTAGGGAGACACAAACACATTATACCCGCAAAGAAAAAAAATGAACCAATTATGAGCCATTACGGACAACTTACACCCGTTATACCTCAATTAGAGCCAATAAGGTCAAATTAGAGTCATTATTACCCACTTAGTCCCATTACGACCAATCATACCCACAAAGACCAAAATGACCCAATAGCTGCAGCATTTCGAACCACTATGACCCGTTATAGCTCAATTAGAGCCATTAAAGTCAAATCAGACTCTTTTAGACCCATTTAGTCCTAGTACGAAGAATAAGACTCGGTAAGGAGACACAAACCCATTATACCCACTAAGACCAAAATGAACCAATTATGAGCCATTACGGATCACTTAGACCCGTTTTACCTCAATTAGAGGCAATAAGGTTAAATCAGACTCATTATGACCCACTTTGTCCCATTACGACCAATCAGGCTCAATAAGGAGACAAAAACCCTCAGTTTCCGCTTAAAAAATCTAATTATACACACTAAGACCAAAATGACCCCATAGCGAAGCATTTCAGACCTTTATAACTCGTTATAACTCAATTAGAGCCAGTGAGGTCAAATCGGTTTCATTATAACCCACATACTCCTATTACGAACAATTAGACTCCTTAGGGAGACACAAACACATTATACCCGCAAAGAAAAAAAATGAACCAATTATGAGCCATTACGGACAACTTACACCCGTTATATCGCAATTAGAGCGAATAAGGTCAAATTAGAGTCATTATTACCCACTTAGTCCCATTACGACCAATCATACCCACAAAGACGAAATGACCCAATAGCTGCAGCATTTCGAACCGCTATGACCCGGTATAGCTCAATTAGAGCCATTAAAGTCAAATCAGACTCTTTTAGACCCATTTAGTCCTAGTACGAAGAATAAGACTCGTTAAGGAGACACAAACCAATTATACACACTAAGACCAAAATGATCCAATAACGAGCATTACAGATAACAACGACCCGTTATACCTCAATTGGAGCCAATAAGGTCAAATCGGACTCATTATGAGCCACATAGTCCCATTACGGCTAATTAGACTCGTTATGGAGACACAAACCCATTATATGCACTAAGACCAAGATGAACCAGTTACGAGTCACAACATACCACTTAGACCTGTTATACCTTATTTAGAGCCAATAAGGTCAAATTAGGCTCATTTTGACCCACTTAGTCTCATCACGACCGATCAGACTTAATAAGGAGACGTAAACCCATTATATCCAATAAGACCAAAAAGAACCAATACCGAAGCAATACTGACCATTATGGCCCGTTATACCTCAAATAGAGCCACTAAGGTCAAATTGGACTCATTACGACCCACTTAGTCTAATTATGTACGATGAGACTTGTTAAGGAGACACAAATCCCTTACACCCACTAAGACCCAAATGAACCAATAGCGAAGCATTACAGACCACTATGACCCATTATGCCTCCATTAGAGCGAACAATGTCAAATCGGACTCAGTTTCACCCACTGAGTCCTATTACGACCAATTAGACTCGTTAAGGAGACACAAACCCATTATACCCACTAAGCCCAAAATGAACCAATAGTGAAACATTACGGACCACTATGACTCGTTATACCTCAATTAGAGCCAATAAGGTCAAATCGGACTCATTATGGCCCACTTAGTCTAATTATGAACAATGTGACTCCTTAAGGAGACACAAATCCCTTATAGCCACCAAGATCAAAATGAACCACTAACGAAGCATTACGGACCACTATGACCCGTTATACTTCAATTAGAGGCAATAAGGTCAAATCGGACACATTATGACCCACATAGTCGTATTACGAACAATTAGACTCGTTAAGGGGAAACAAACCTATTATACTCACTAAGACCAAAATGAACCAATTATGAGCCATTACGGACCACTAAGATCCGTTATAAGTCAAGTAGAGCAAAAAACTTCAAATCAGATTCATTATACCTACTAAGACCAAGTTGAACCAATTGCGAGCCATTACGGACCCCTTAGACGTTATTCCTCATTTAGGGCCAATAAGTTCAAATCAGGCTCATTTTGACCCACTTAGTCCCATTACGACCAATCAGGCTCATTAAGGAGACGAAAACCCATTATACATACCCATTAAGACCAAAATGAACTAATAGCGAAGCATTTAAGATCTCCATGACTCGTTATACCTCTATTAGAGCCCATAAAGTCCAATCGGGCTCATTATGACCCACTTAGTCAAATTACGAACAATGAGACTTGGTAAGAAGACACAAAACCATTATACCCACTAAGACCAAAATGAACCAAAAACGAAGCATCAAAGACAACTATGATTCGTTATACCTCAATTAGGGCCAATAAAGTTAAATCAGACTCGTTATGGCCCACTTAGTCCTATTATTACCAATTAGACTCGGTAAGGAGACACAAACCCATTATACCCACTAAGACCAAAATGAACCAATTATGAGCCATTACGGATCACTTAGACCCGTTTTACCTCAATTAGAGGCAATAAGGTTAAATCAGACTCATTATGACCCACTTTGTCCCATTATGACCAATCAGGCTCAATAAGGAGACAAAAACCCTCAGTTTCCGCTCAAAAAATCTAATTATACCCACTAAGACCAAAATGACCCCATAGCGAAGCATTTCAGACCTTTATGACTCGTTATAACTCAATTAGAGCCAGTGTGGTCAAATCGGTTTCATTATAACCCACATACTCCTATTACGAACAATTAGACTCCTTAGGGAGACACAAACACATTATACCCGGAAAGAAAAAAATGAACCAATTATGAGCCATTACGGACAACTTACACCCGTTATACCTCAATTAGAGCCAATAAGGTCAAATTAGAGTCATTATTACCCACTTAGTCCCATTACGACCAATCATACCCACAAAGACCAAAATGACCCAATAGCTGCAGCATTTCGAACCACTATGACCCGTTATAGCTCAATTAGAGCCATTAAAGTCAAATCAGACTCTTTTAGACCCATTTAGTCCTAGTACGAAGAATAAGACTCGGTAAGGAGACACAAACCCATTATACCCACTAAGACCAAAATGAACCAATTATGAGCCATTACGGATCACTTAGACCCGTTTTACCTCAATTAGAGGCAATAAGGTTAAATCAGACTCATTATGACCCACTTTGTCCCATTACGACCAATCAGGCTCAATAAGGAGACAAAAACCCTCAGTTTCCGCTTAAAAAATCTAATTATACACACTAAGACCAAAATGACCCCATAGCGAAGCATTTCAGACCTTTATAACTCGTTATAACTCAATTAGAGCCAGTGAGGTCAAATCGGTTTCATTATAACCCACATACTCCTATTACGAACAATTAGACTCCTTAGGGAGACACAAACACATTATACCCGCAAAGAAAAAAAATGAACCAATTATGAGCCATTACGGACAACTTACACCCGTTATATCGCAATTAGAGCGAATAAGGTCAAATTAGAGTCATTATTACCCACTTAGTCCCATTACGACCAATCATACCCACAAAGACGAAATGACCCAATAGCTGCAGCATTTCGAACCGCTATGACCCGTTATAGCTCAATTAGAGCCATTAAAGTCAAATCAGACTCTTTTAGACCCATTTAGTCCTAGTACGAAGAATAAGACTCGTTAAGGAGACACAAACCAATTATACACACTAAGACCAAAATGATCCAATAACGAGCATTACAGATAACAACGACCCGTTATACCTCAATTGGAGCCAATAAGGTCAAATCGGACTCATTATGAGCCACATAGTCCCATTACGGCTAATTAGACTCGTTATGGAGACACAAACCCATTATATGCACTAAGACCAAGATGAACCAGTTACGAGTCACAACATACCACTTAGACCTGTTATACCTTATTTAGAGCCAATAAGGTCAAATTAGGCTCATTTTGACCCACTTAGTCTCATCACGACCGATCAGACTTAATAAGGAGACGTAAACCCATTATATCCAATAAGACCAAAAAGAACCAATACCGAAGCAATACTGACCATTATGGCCCGTTATACCTCAAATAGAGCCACTAAGGTCAAATTGGACTCATTACGACCCACTTAGTCTAATTATGTACGATGAGACTTGTTAAGGAGACACAAATCCCTTACACCCACTAAGACCCAAATGAACCAATAGCGAAGCATTACAGACCACTATGACCCATTATGCCTCCATTAGAGCGAACAATGTCAAATCGGACTCAGTTTCACCCACTGAGTCCTATTACGACCAATTAGACTCGTTAAGGAGACACAAACCCATTATACCCACTAAGCCCAAAATGAACCAATAGTGAAACATTACGGACCACTATGACTCGTTATACCTCAATTAGAGCCAATAAGGTCAAATCGGACTCATTGTGGCCCACTTAGTCTAATTATGAACAATGTGACTCCTTAAGGAGACACAAATCCCTTATAGCCACCAAGATCAAAATGAACCACTAACGAAGCATTACGGACCACTATGACCCGTTATACTTCAATTAGAGGCAATAAGGTCAAATCGGACACATTATGACCCACATAGTCGTATTACGAACAATTAGACTCGTTAAGGGGAAACAAACCTATTATACTCACTAAGACCAAAATGAACCAATTATGAGCCATTACGGACCACTAAGATCCGTTATAAGTCAAGTAGAGCAAAAAACTTCAAATCAGATTCATTATACCTACTAAGACCAAGTTGAACCAATTGCGAGCCATTACGGACCCCTTAGACGTTATTCCTCATTTAGGGCCAATAAGTTCAAATCAGGCTCATTTTGACCCACTTAGTCCCATTACGACCAATCAGGCTCATTAAGGAGACGAAAACCCATTATACATACCCATTAAGACCAAAATGAACTAATAGCGAAGCATTTAAGATCTCCATGACTCGTTATACCTCTATTAGAGCCCATAAAGTCCAATCGGGCTCATTATGACCCACTTAGTCAAATTACGAACAATGAGACTTGGTAAGAAGACACAAAACCATTATACCCACTAAGACCAAAATGAACCAAAAACGAAGCATTATAGACAACTATGATTCGTTATACCTCAATTAGGGCCAATAAAGGTAAATCGGACTCATTATGGCCCACTTAGTCCTATTATTACCAATTAGACTCGGTAAGGAGACACAAACCCATTATACCCACTAAGACCAAAATGAACCAATTATGAGCCATTACGGATCACTTAGACCCGTTTTACCTCAATTAAAGGCGATAAGGTTAAATCAGACTCATTATGACCCACTTTGTCCCATTACGACCAATCAGGCTCAATAAGGAGACAAAAACCCTCAGTTTCCGCTCAAAAAATCTAATTATACCCACTAAGACCAAAATGACCCCATAGCGAAGCATTTCAGACCTTTATGACTCGTTATAACTCAATTAGAGCTAGTGAGGTCAAATCGGTTTCATTATAACCCACATACTCCTATTACGAACAATTAGACTCCTTAGGGAGACACAAACACATTATACCCGCAAAGAAAAAAAATGAACCAATTATGAGCCATTACGGACAACTTACACCCGTTATACCTCAATTAGAGCGAATAAGGTCAAATTAGAGTCATTATTACCCACTTAGTCCCATTACGACCAATCATACCCACAAAGACCAAAATGACCCAATAGCTGCAGCATTTCGAACCACTATGTCCATTTATAGCTCAATTAGAGCCATTAAAGTCAAATCAGACTCTTTTAGACCCATTTAGTCCTAGTACGAAGAATAAGACTCGTTAAGGAGACACAAACCAATTATACACACTAAGACCAAAAAGATCCAATAACGAGCATTACAGATAACAACGACCCGTTATACCTCAATTGGAGCCAATAAGGTCAAATCGGACTCATTATGAGCCACATAGTCCCATTACGGCTAATTAGACTCGTTATGGAGACACAAACCCATTATATGCACTAAGACCAAGATGAACCAGTTACGAGTCACAACATACCACTTAGACCTGTTATACCTTATTTAGAGCCAATAAGGTCAAATTAGGCTCATTTTGACCCACTTAGTCTCATCACGACCGATCAGACTTAATAAGGAGACGTAAACCCATTATATCCAATAAGACCAAAATGAACCAATACCGAAGCAATACACACCATTATGGCCCGTTATACCTCAAATAGAGCCACTAAGGTCAAATAGGACTCATTACGACCCACTTAGTCTAATTATGTACGATGAGACTTGTTAAGGAGACACATATCCCTTACACCCACTAAGACCCAAATGAACCAATAGCGAAGCATTACGGACCACTGTGACTCATTATGCCTCCATTAGAGCGAACAATGTCAAATCGGACTCAGTTTCACCTACTAAGTTCTATTACGACCAATTAGACTCGTTAAGGAGACACAAACCCATTATACCCACTAAGCCCAAAATGAACCAATAGTGAAACATTACGGACCACTATGACTCGTTACCTCAATTAGAGCCAATAAGGTCAAATCGGACTCATTATGGCCCACTTAGTCTAATTATGAACAATGTGACTCCTTAAGGAGACACAAATCCATTATAGCCACCAAGATCAAAATGAACCACTAACGAAAAATTACGGACCACTATGACCCGTTATACTTCAATTAGAGGCAATAAGGTCAAATCGGACTCATTATGACCCACATAGTCGTATTACGAACAATTAGACTCGTTAAGGGGAAACAAACCTATTATACTCACTAAGACCAAAATGAACCAATTATGAGCCATTACGGACCACTAAGATCCGTTATAAGTCAAGTAGAGCAAAAAACTTCAAATCAGACTCATTATACCCACTAAGACCAAGTTGAACCAATTGCGAGCCATTACGGACCCCTTAGACGTTATTCCTCATTTAGGGCCAATAAGTTCAAATCAGGCTCATTTTGACCCACTTAGTCCCATTACGACCAATCAGGCTCATTAAGGACACAAAAACCCATTAAACCCATTAAGACCAAAATGAACTAATAGCGAAGCATTTAAGATCTCCATGACTCGTTATACCTCTATTAGAGCCCATAAAGTCCAATCGGGCTCATTATGACCCACTTAGTCAAATTACGAACAATGAGACTTGGTAAGAACACACAAAACCATTATACCCACTAAGACCAAAATGAACCAAAAACGAAGCATTATAGACAACTATGATTCGTTATACCTCAATTAGGGCCAATAAAGGTAAATCGGACTCATTATGGCCCACTTAGTCCTATTATTACCAATTAGACTCGGTAAGGAGACACAAACCCATTATACCCACTAAGACCAAAATGAACCAATTATGAGCCATTACGGATCACTTAGACCCGTTTTACCTCAATTAAAGGCAATAAGGTTAAATCAGACTCATTATGACCCACTTTGTCCCATTACGACCAATCAGGCTCAATAAGGAGACAAAAACCCTCAGTTTCCGCTCAAAAAATCTAATTATACCCACTAAGACCAAAATGACCCCATAGCGAAGCATTTCAGACCTTTATGACCCGTTATAGCTCAATTAGAGCCATTAAAGTCAAATCAGACTCTTTTAGACCCATTTTGTCCTAGTACGAAGAATAAGACTCGTTAAGGAGACACAAACCAATTATACACACTAAGACCAAAATGATCCAATAACGAGCATTACAGATAACAACGACCCGTTATACCTCAATTGGAGCCAATAAGGTCAAATCGGACTCATTATGAGCCACATAGTCCCATTACGGCTAATTAGACTCGTTATGGAGACACAAACCCATTATATGCACTAAGACCAAGATGAACCAGTTACGAGTCACAACATACCACTTAGACCTGTTATACCTTATTTAGAGCCAATAAGGTCAAATTAGGCTCATTTTGACCCACTTAGTCTCATCACGACCGATCAGACTTAATAAGGAGACGTAAACCCATTATATCCAATAAGACCAAAATGAACCAATACCGAAGCAATACAGACCATTATGGCCCGTTATACCTCAAATAGAGCCACTAAGGTCAAATAGGACTCATTACGACCCACTTAGTCTAATTATGTACGATGAGACTTGTTAAGGAGACACAAATCCCTTACACCCACTAAGACCCAAATGAACCAATAGCGAAGCATTACAGACCACTATGACCCATTATGCCTCCATTAGAGCGAACAATGTCAAATCGGACTCAGTTTCACCCGCTGAGTCCTATTACGACCAATTAGACTCGTTAAGGAGACACAAACCCATTATACCCACTAAGCCCAAAATGAACCAATAGTGAAACATTACGGACCACTATGACTCGTTATACCTCAATTAGAGCCAATAAGGTCAAATCGGACTCATTATGGCCCACTTAGTCTAATTATGAACAATGTGACTCCTTAAGGAGACAAATCCATTATAGCCACCAAGATCAAAATGAACCACTAACGAAGCATTACGGACCACTATGACCCGTTATACTTCAATTAGAGGCAATAAGGTCAAATCGGACTCATTATGACCCACATAGTCGTATTACGAACAATTAGACTCGTTAAGGGGACACAAACCTATTATACACACTAAGACCAAAATGAACCAATTATGAGCCATTACGGACCACTAAGATCCGTTATAAGTCAAGTAGAGCAAAAAACTTCAAATCAGACTCATTATACCCACTAAGACCAAGTTGAACCAATTGCGAGCCATTACGGACCCCTTAGACGTTATTCCTCATTTAGGGCCAATAAGTTCAAATCAGGCTCATTTTGACCCACTTAGTCCCATTACGACCAATCAGGCTCATTAAGGACACAAAAACCCATTAAACCCATTAAGACCAAAATGAACTAATAGCGAAGCATTTAAGATCTCCATGACTCGTTATACCTCTATTAGAGCCCATAAAGTCCAATCGGGCTCATTATGACCCACTTAGTCAAATTACGAACAATGAGACTTGGTAAGAAGACACAAAACCATTATACCCACTAAGACCAAAATGAACCAAAAACGAAGCATTATAGACAACTATGATTCGTTATACCTCAATTAGGGCCAATAAAGGTAAATCGGACTCATTATGGCCCACTTAGTCCTATTATTACCAATTAGACTCGGTAAGGAGACACAAACCCATTATACCCACTAAGACCAAAATGAACCAATTATGAGCCATTACGGATCACTTAGACCCGTTTTACCTCAATTAAAGGCAATAAGGTTAAATCAGACTCATTATGACCCACTTTGTCCCATTACGACCAATCAGGCTCAATAAGGAGACAAAAACCCTCAGTTTCCGCTCAAAAAATCTAATTATACCCACTAAGACCAAAATGACCCCATAGCGAAGCATTTCAGACCTTTATGACTCGTTATAACTCAATTAGAGCCAGTGAGGTCAAATCGGTTTCATTATAACCCACATACTCCTATTACGAACAATTAGACTCCTTAGGGAGACACAAACACATTATACCCGCAAAGAAAAAAAATGAACCAATTATGAGCCATTACGGACAACTTACACCCGTTATACCTCAATTAGAGCGAATAAGGTCAAATTAGAGTCATTATTACCCACTTAGTCCCATTACGACCAATCATACCCACAAAGACCAAAATGACCCAATAGCTGCAGCATTTCGAACCACTATGTCCATTTATAGCTCAATTAGAGCCATTAAAGTCAAATCAGACTCTTTTAGACCCATTTAGTCCTAGTACGAAGAATAAGACTCGTTAAGGAGACACAAACCAATTATACACACTAAGACCAAAAAGATCCAATAACTAGCATTACAGATAACAACGACCTGTTATACCTCAATTGGAGCCAATAAGGTCAAATCGGACTCATTATGAGCCACATAGTCCCATTACGGCTAATTAGACTCGTTATGCAGACACAAACCCATTGTATGCACTAAGACCAAGATGAACCAGTTACGAGTCACAACATACCACTTAGACCTGTTGGTAATACCTTATTTAGAGCCAATAAGGTCAAATTAGGCTCATTTTAACCCACTTAGTCTCATCACGACTGATCAGACTTAATAAGGAGACGTAAACCCATTATATCCAATAAGACCAAAATGAACCAATACCGAAGCAATACAGACCATTATGGCCCGTTATACCTCAAATAGAGCCACTAAGGTCAAATAGGACTCATTACGACCCACTTAGTCTAATTATGTACGATGAGACTTGTTAAGGAGACACATATCCCTTACACCCACTAAGACCCAAATGAACCAATAGCGAAGCATTACGGACCACTATGACCCATTATGCCTCCATTAGAGCGAACAATGTCAAATCGGACTCAGTTTCACCTACTAAGTTCTATTACGACAAATTAGACTCGTTAAGGAGACACAAACCCATTATACCCACTAAGCCCAAAATGAACCAATAGTGAAACATTACGGACCACTATGACTCGTTACCTCAATTTGAGCCAATAAGGTCAAATCGGACTCATTATGGCCCACTTAGTCTAATTATGAACAATGTGACTCCTTAAGGAGACACAAATCCATTATAGCCACCAAGATCAAAATGAACCACTAACGAAAAATTACGGACCACTATGACCCGTTATACTTCAATTAGAGGCAATAAGGTCAAATCGGACTCATTATGACCCACATAGTCGTATTACGAACAATTAGACTCGTTAAGGGGAAACAAACCTATTATACTCACTAAGACCAAAATGAACCAATTATGAGCCATTACGGACCACTAAGATCCGTTATAAGTCAAGTAGAGCAAAAAACTTCAAATCAGACTCATTATACCCACTAAAACCAAGTTGAACCAATTGCGAGCCATTACGGACCCCTTAAACGTTATTCCTCATTTAGGGCCAATAAGTTCAAATCAGGCTCATTTTGACCCACTTAGTCCCATTACGACCAATCAGGCTCATTAAGGAGACGAAAACCCATTATACATACCCATTAAGACCAAAATGAACTAATAGCGAACCTTTTAAGATCTCCATGACTCGTTATACCTCTATTAGAGACAATAAAGTCCAATCGGGCTCATTATGACCCACTTAGTCAAATTACGAACAATGAGACTTGGTAAGAAGACACAAAACCATTATACCCACTAAGACCAAAATGAACCAAAAACGAAGCATCATAGACAACTATGATTCGTTATACCTCAATTAGGGCTAATAAAGTTAAATCAGACTCATTATGGCCCACTTAGTCCTATTATTACCAATTAGACTCGGTAAGGAGACACAAACCCATTATACCCACTAAGACCAAAATGAACCAATTATGAGCCATTACGGATCACTTAGACCCGTTTTACCTCAATTAGAGGCAATAAGGTTAAATCAGACTCATTATGACCCACTTTGTCCCATTACGACCAATCAGGCTCAATAAGGAGACAAAAACCCTCAGTTTCCGCTTAAAAAATCTAATTATACACACTAAGACCAAAATGACCCCATAGCGAAGCATTTCAGACCTTTATAACTCGTTATAACTCAATTAGAGCCAGTGAGGTCAAATCGGTTTCATTATAACCCACATACTCCTATTACGAACAATTAGACTCCTTAGGGAGACACAAACACATTATACCCGCAAAGAAAAAAAATGAACCAATTATGAGCCATTACGGACAACTTACACCCGTTATATCGCAATTAGAGCGAATAAGGTCAAATTAGAGTCATTATTACCCACTTAGTCCCATTACGACCAATCATACCCACAAAGACGAAATGACCCAATAGCTGCAGCATTTCCAACCGCTATGACCCGTTATAGCTCAATTAGAGCCATTAAAGTCAAATCAGACTCTTTTAGACCCATTTAGTCCTAGTACGAAGAATAAGACTCGTTAAGGAGACACAAACCAATTATACACACTAAGACCAAAATGATCCAATAACGAGCATTACAGATAACAACGACCCGTTATACCTCAATTGGAGCCAATAAGGTCAAATCGGACTCATTATGAGCCACATAGTCCCATTACGGCTAATTAGACTCGTTATGGAGACACAAACCCATTATATAAGACCAAGATGAACCAGTTACGAGTCACAACATAACACTTAGACCTGTTATACCTTATTTAGAGCCAATAAGGTCAAATTAGGCTCATTTTGACCCACTTAGTCTCATCACGACCGATCAGACTTAATAAGGAGACGTAAACCCATTATATCCAATAAGACCAAAATGAACCAATACCGAAGCAATACAGACCATTATGGCCCGTTATACCTCAAATAGAGCCACTAAGGTCAAATAGGACTCATTACGACCCACTTAGTCTAATTATGTACGATGAGACTTGTTAAGGAGACACAAATCCCTTACACCCACTAAGACCCAAATGAACCAATAGCGAAGCATTACAGACCACTATGACCCATTATGCCTCCATTAGAGCGAACAATGTCAAATCGGACTCAGTTTCACCCACTGAGTCCTATTACGACCAATTAGACTCGTTAAGGAGACACAAACCCATTATACCCACTAAGCCCAAAATGAACCAATAGTGAAACATTACGGACCACTATGACTCGTTATACCTCAATTAGAGCCAATAAGGTCAAATCGGACTCATTATGGCCCACTTAGTCTAATTATGAACAATGTGACTCCTTAAGGAGACAAATCCATTATAGCCACCAAGATCAAAATGAACCACTAACGAAGCATTACGGACCACTATGACCCGTTATACTTCAATTAGAGGCAATAAGGTCAAATCGGACTCATTATGACCCACATAGTCGTATTACGAACAATTAGACTCGTTAAGGGGACACAAACCTATTATACACACTAAGACCAAAATGAACCAATTATGAGCCATTACGGACCACTAAGATCCGTTATAAGTCAAGTAGAGCAAAAAACTTCAAATCAGACTCATTATACCCACTAAGACCAAGTTGAACCAATTGCGAGCCATTACGGACCCCTTAGACGTTATTCCTCATTCAGGGCCAATAAGTTCAAATCAGGCTCATTTTGACCCACTTAGTCCCATTACGACCAATCAGGCTCATTAAGGACACAAAAACCCATTAAACCCATTAAGACCAAAATGAACTAATAGCGAAGCATTTAAGATCTCCATGACTCGTTATACCTCTATTAGAGCCCATAAAGTCCAATCGGGCTCATTATGACCCACTTAGTCAAATTACGAACAATGAGACTTGGTAAGAAGACACAAAACCATTATACCCACTAAGACCAAAATGAACCAAAAACGAAGCATTATAGACAACTATGATTCGTTATACCTCAATTAGGGCCAATAAAGGTAAATCGGACTCATTATGGCCCACTTAGTCCTATTATTACCAATTAGACTCGGTAAGGAGACACAAACCCATTATACCCACTAAGACCAAAATGAACCAATTATGAGCCATTACGGATCACTTAGACCCGTTTTACCTCAATTAAAGGCAATAAGGTTAAATCAGACTCATTATGACCCACTTTGTCCCATTACGACCAATCAGGCTCAATAAGGAGACAAAAACCCTCAGTTTCCGCTCAAAAAATCTAATTATACCCACTAAGACCAAAATGACCCCATAGCGAAGCATTTCAGACCTTTATGACTCGTTATAACTCAATTAGAGCCAGTGAGGTCAAATCGGTTTCATTATAACCCACATACTCCTATTACGAACAATTAGACTCCTTAGGGAGACACAAACACATTATACCCGCAAAGAAAAAAAATGAACCAATTATGAGCCATTACGGACAACTTACACCCGTTATACCTCAATTAGAGCGAATAAGGTCAAATTAGAGTCATTATTACCCACTTAGTCCCATTACGACCAATCATACCCACAAAGACCAAAATGACCCAATAGCTGCAGCATTTCGAACCACTATGTCCATTTATAGCTCAATTAGAGCCATTAAAGTCAAATCAGACTCTTTTAGACCCATTTAGTCCTAGTACGAAGAATAAGACTCGTTAAGGAGACACAAACCAATTATACACACTAAGACCAAAAAGATCCAATAACTAGCATTACAGATAACAACGACCTGTTATACCTCAATTGGAGCCAATAAGGTCAAATCGGACTCATTATGAGCCACATAGTCCCATTACGGCTAATTAGACTCGTTATGCAGACACAAACCCATTGTATGCACTAAGACCAAGATGAACCAGTTACGAGTCACAACATACCACTTAGACCTGTTGGTAATACCTTATTTAGAGCCAATAAGGTCAAATTAGGCTCATTTTAACCCACTTAGTCTCATCACGACTGATCAGACTTAATAAGGAGACGTAAACCCATTATATCCAATAAGACCAAAATGAACCAATACCGAAGCAATACAGACCATTATGGCCCGTTATACCTCAAATAGAGCCACTAAGGTCAAATAGGACTCATTACGACCCACTTAGTCTAATTATGTACGATGAGACTTGTTAAGGAGACACATATCCCTTACACCCACTAAGACCCAAATGAACCAATAGCGAAGCATTACGGACCACTATGACCCATTATGCCTCCATTAGAGCGAACAATGTCAAATCGGACTCAGTTTCACCTACTAAGTTCTATTACGACAAATTAGACTCGTTAAGGAGACACAAACCCATTATACCCACTAAGCCCAAAATGAACCAATAGTGAAACATTACGGACCACTATGACTCGTTACCTCAATTTGAGCCAATAAGGTCAAATCGGACTCATTATGGCCCACTTAGTCTAATTATGAACAATGTGACTCCTTAAGGAGACACAAATCCATTATAGCCACCAAGATCAAAATGAACCACTAACGAAAAATTACGGACCACTATGACCCGTTATACTTCAATTAGAGGCAATAAGGTCAAATCGGACTCATTATGACCCACATAGTCGTATTACGAACAATTAGACTCGTTAAGGGGAAACAAACCTATTATACTCACTAAGACCAAAATGAACCAATTATGAGCCATTACGGACCACTAAGATCCGTTATAAGTCAAGTAGAGCAAAAAACTTCAAATCAGACTCATTATACCCACTAAAACCAAGTTGAACCAATTGCGAGCCATTACGGACCCCTTAAACGTTATTCCTCATTTAGGGCCAATAAGTTCAAATCAGGCTCATTTTGACCCACTTAGTCCCATTACGACCAATCAGGCTCATTAAGGAGACGAAAACCCATTATACATACCCATTAAGACCAAAATGAACTAATAGCGAACCTTTTAAGATCTCCATGACTCGTTATACCTCTATTAGAGACAATAAAGTCCAATCGGGCTCATTATGACCCACTTAGTCAAATTACGAACAATGAGACTTGGTAAGAAGACACAAAACCATTATACCCACTAAGACCAAAATGAACCAAAAACGAAGCATCATAGACAACTATGATTCGTTATACCTCAATTAGGGCCAATAAAGTTAAATCAGACTCATTATGGCCCACTTAGTCCTATTATTACCAATTAGACTCGGTAAGGAGACACAAACCCATTATACCCACTAAGACCAAAATGAACCAATTATGAGCCATTACGGATCACTTAGACCCGTTTTACCTCAATTAGAGGCAATAAGGTTAAATCAGACTCATTATGACCCACTTTGTCCCATTACGACCAATCAGGCTCAATAAGGAGACAAAAACCCTCAGTTTCCGCTTAAAAAATCTAATTATACACACTAAGACCAAAATGACCCCATAGCGAAGCATTTCAGACCTTTATAACTCGTTATAACTCAATTAGAGCCAGTGAGGTCAAATCGGTTTCATTATAACCCACATACTCCTATTACGAACAATTAGACTCCTTAGGGAGACACAAACACATTATACCCGCAAAGAAAAAAAATGAACCAATTATGAGCCATTACGGACAACTTACACCCGTTATATCGCAATTAGAGCGAATAAGGTCAAATTAGAGTCATTATTACCCACTTAGTCCCATTACGACCAATCATACCCACAAAGACGAAATGACCCAATAGCTGCAGCATTTCCAACCGCTATGACCCGTTATAGCTCAATTAGAGCCATTAAAGTCAAATCAGACTCTTTTAGACCCATTTAGTCCTAGTACGAAGAATAAGACTCGTTAAGGAGACACAAACCAATTATACACACTAAGACCAAAATGATCCAATAACGAGCATTACAGATAACAACGACCCGTTATACCTCAATTGGAGCCAATAAGGTCAAATCGGACTCATTATGAGCCACATAGTCCCATTACGGCTAATTAGACTCGTTATGGAGACACAAACCCATTATATAAGACCAAGATGAACCAGTTACGAGTCACAACATAACACTTAGACCTGTTATACCTTATTTAGAGCCAATAAGGTCAAATTAGGCTCATTTTGACCCACTTAGTCTCATCACGACCGATCAGACTTAATAAGGAGACGTAAACCCATTATATCCAATAAGACCAAAATGAACCAATACCGAAGCAATACTGACCATTATGGCCCGTTATACCTCAAATAGAGCCACTAAGGTCAAATTGGACTCATTACGACCCACTTAGTCTAATTATGTACGATGAGACTTGTTAAGGAGACACAAATCCCTTACACCCACTAAGACCCAAATGAACCAATAGCGAAGCATTACAGACCACTATGACCCATTATGCCTCCATTAGAGCGAACAATGTCAAATCGGACTCAGTTTCACCCACTGAGTCCTATTACGACCAATTAGACTCGTTAAGGAGACACAAACCCATTATACCCACTAAGCCCAAAATGAACCAATAGTGAAACATTACGGACCACTATGACTCGTTATACCTCAATTAGAGCCAATAAGGTCAAATCGGACTCATTATGGCCCACTTAGTCTAATTATGAACAATGTGACTCCTTAAGGAGACACAAATCCCTTATAGCCACCAAGATCAAAATGAACCACTAACGAAGCATTACGGACCACTATGACCCGTTATACTTCAATTAGAGGCAATAAGGTCAAATCGGACACATTATGACCCACATAGTCGTATTACGAACAATTAGACTCGTTAAGGGGAAACAAACCTATTATACTCACTAAGACCAAAATGAACCAATTATGAGCCATTACGGACCACTAAGATCCGTTATAAGTCAAGTAGAGCAAAAAACTTCAAATCAGATTCATTATACCTACTAAGACCAAGTTGTTCATTGCGAGCCATTACGGACCCCTTAGACGTTATTCCTCATTTAGGGCCAATTAGTTCAAATCAGGCTCATTTTGACCCACTTAGTCCCATTACGACCAATCAGGCTCATTAAGGAGACGAAAACCCATTATACATACCCATTAAGACCAAAATGAACTAATAGCGAAGCATTTAAGATCTCCATGACTCGTTATACCTCTATTAGAGCCCATAAAGTCCAATCGGGCTCATTATGACCCACTTAGTCAAATTACGAACAATGAGACTTGGTAAGAAGACACAAAACCATTATACCCACTAAGACCAAAATGAACCAAAAACGAAGCATCAAAGACAACTATGATTCGTTATACCTCAATTAGGGCCAATAAAGTTAAATCAGACTCGTTATGGCCCACTTAGTCCTATTATTACCAATTAGACTCGGTAAGGAGACACAAACCCATTATACCCACTAAGACCAAAATGAACCAATTATGAGCCATTACGGATCACTTAGACCCGTTTTACCTCAATTAGAGGCAATAAGGTTAAATCAGACTCATTATGACCCACTTTGTCCCATTATGACCAATCAGGCTCAATAAGGAGACAAAAACCCTCAGTTTCCGCTCAAAAAATCTAATTATACCCACTAAGACCAAAATGACCCCATAGCGAAGCATTTCAGACCTTTATGACTCGTTATAACTCAATTAGAGCCAGTGAGGTCAAATCGGTTTCATTATAACCCACATACTCCTATTACGAACAATTAGACTCCTTAGGGAGACACAAACACATTATACCCGGAAAGAAAAAAAATGAACCAATTATGAGCCATTACGGACAACTTACACCCGTTATACCTCAATTAGAGCCAATAAGGTCAAATTAGAGTCATTATTACCCACTTAGTCCCATTACGACCAATCATACACACAAAGACCAAAATGACCCAATAGCTGCATCATTTCGAACCACTATGACCCGTTATAGCTCAATTAGAGCCATTAAAGTCAAATCAGACTCTTTTAGACCCATTTAGTCCTAGTACGAAGAATAAGACTCGTTAAGGAGACACAAACCAATTATACACACTAAGACCAAAATGATCCAATAACGAGCATTACAGATAACAACGACCCGTTATACCTCAATTGGAGCCAATAAGGTCAAATCGGACTCATTATGAGCCACATAGTCCCATTACGACCAATCAGGCTCGTTATGGAGACACAAACCCATTGTATGCACTAAGACCAAGATGAACCAGTTACGAGTCACAACATACCACTTAGACCTGTTGGTAATACCTTATTTAGAGCCAATAAGGTCAAATTAGGCTCATTTTAACCCACTTAGTCTCATCACGACTGATCAGACTTAATAAGGAGACGTAAACCCATTATATCCAATAAGACCAAAATGAACCAATACTGAAGCAATACAGACCATTATGGCCCGTTATACCTCAAATAGAGCCACTAAGGTCAAATAGGACTCATTACGACCCACTTAGTCTAATTATGTACGATGAGACTTGTTAAGGAGACACATATCCCTTACACCCACTAAGACCCAAATGAACCAATAGCGAAGCATTACGGACCACTATGACCCATTATGCCTCCATTAGAGCGAACAATGTCAAATCGGACTCAGTTTCACCTACTAAGTTCTATTACGACCAATTAGACTCGTTAAGGAGACACAAACCCATTATACCCACTAAGCCCAAAATGAACCAATAGTGAAACATTACGGACCACTATGACTCGTTATACCTCAATTAGAGCCAATAAGGTCAAATCGGACTCATAATGACCCACTTAGTCTAATTATTAACAATGTGACTCCTTAAGGAGACACAAATCCATTATAGCCACCAAGATCAAAATGAACCACTAACGAAGCATTACGGACCACTATGACCCGTTATACTTCAATTAGAGGCAATATGGTCAAATCGGACTCATTATGACCCACATAGTCGTATTACGAACAATTAGACTCGTTAAGGGGACACAAACCTATTATACTCACTAAGACCAAAAATGAACCAATTATGAGCCATTACGGACCACTAAGATCCGTTATAAGTCAAGTAGAGCAAAAAACTTCAAATCAGACTCGTTATACCCACTAAGACCAAGTTGAACCAATTGCGAGCCATTACGTACCCCTTAGACGTTATTCCTCATTTAGGGCCAATAAGTTCAAATCAGGCTCATTTTGACCCACTTAGTCCCATTACGACCAATCAGGCTCATTAAGGACACAAAAACCCATTAAACCCATTAAGACCAAAATGAACTAATAGCGAAGCATTTAAGATCTCCATGACTCGTTATACCTCTATTAGAGCCCATAAAGTCCAATCGGGCTCATTATGACCCACTTAGTCAAATTACGAACAATGAGACTTGGTAAGAAGACACAAAACCATTATACCCACTAAGACCAAAATGAACCAAAAACGAAGCATCAAAGACAACTATGATTCGTTATACCTCAATTAGGGCCAATAAAGTTAAATCTGACTCGTTATGGCCCACTTAGTCCTATTATTACCAATTAGACTCGGTAAGGAGACACAAACCCATTATACCCACTAAGACCAAAATGAACCAATTATGAGCCATTACGGATCACTTAGACCCGTTTTACCTCAATTAGAGGCAATAAGGTTAAATCAGACTCATTATGACCCACTTTGTCCCATTATGACCAATCAGGCTCAATAAGGAGACAAAAACCCTCAGTTTCCGCTCAAAAAATCTAATTATACCCACTAAGACCAAAATGACCCCATAGCGAAGCATTTCAGACCTTTATGACTCGTTATAACTCAATTAGAGCCAGTGAGGTCAAATCGGTTTCATTATAACCCACATACTCCTATTACGAACAATTAGACTCCTTAGGGAGACACAAACACATTATACCCGCAAAGAAAAAAAATGAACCAATTATGAGCCATTACGGACAACTTACACCCGTTATACCTCAATTAGAGCCAATAAGGTCAAATTAGAGTCATTATTACCCACTTAGTCCCATTACGACCAATCATACCCACAAAGACGAAATGACCCAATAGCTGCAGCATTTCGAACCGCTATGACCCGTTATAGCTCAATTAGAGCCATTAAAGTCAAATCAGACTCTTTTAGACCCATTTAGTCCTAGTACGAAGAATAAGACTCGTTAAGGAGACACAAACCAATTATACACACTAAGACCAAAATGATCCAATAACGAGCATTACAGATAACAACGACCTGTTATACCTCAATTGGAGCCAATAAGGTCAAATCGGACTCATTATGAGCCACATAGTCCCATTACGGCTAATTAGACTCGTTATGCAGACACAAACCCATTGTATGCACTAAGACCAAGATGAACCAGTTACGAGTCACAACATACCACTTAGACCTGTTGGTAATACCTTATTTAGAGCCAATAAGGTCAAATTAGGCTCATTTTAACCCACTTAGTCTCATCACGACTGATCAGACTTAATAAGGAGACGTAAACCCATTATATCCAATAAGACCAAAATGAACCAATACCGAAGCAATACAGACCATTATGGCCCGTTATACCTCAAATAGAGCCACTAAGGTCAAATAGGACTCATTACGACCCACTTAGTCTAATTATGTACGATGAGACTTGGTAAGGAGACACAAATCCCTTACAATAGCGAAGCATTACAGACCACTATGACCCATTATGCCTCCATTAGAGCGAACAATGTCAAATCGGACTCAGTTTCACCCACTGAGTCCTATTACGACCAATTAGACTCGTTAAGGAGACACAAACCCATTATACCCACTAAGCCCAAAATGAACCAATAGTGAAACATTACGGACCACTATGACTCGTTATACCACAATTAGAGCCAATAAGGTCAAATCGGACTCATTATGGCCCACTTAGTCTAATTATTAACAATGTGACTCCTTAAGGAGACAAATCCATTATAGCCACCAAGATCAAAATGAACCACTAACGAAGCATTACGGACCACTATGACCCGTTATACTTCAATTAGAGGCAATAAGGTCAAATCGGACTCATTATGACCCACATAGTCGTATTACGAACAATTAGACTTGTTAAGGGGACACAAACCTATTATACTCACTAAGACCAAAAATGAACCAATTATGAGCCATTACGGACCACTAAGATCCGTTATAAGTCAAGTAGAGCAAAAAACTTCAAATCAGACTCGTTATACCCACTAAGACCAAGTTGAACCAATTGCGAGCCATTACGTACCCCTTAGACGTTATTCCTCATTTAGGGCCAATAAGTTCAAATCAGGCTCATTTTGACCCACTTAGTCCCATTACGACCAATCAGGCTCATTAAGGAGACAAAAACCCATTATACCCATTAAGACCAAAATGAACTAATAGCGAAGCATTTAAGATCTCCATGACTCGTTATACCTCTATTAGAGCCCATAAAGTCCAATCGGGCTCATTATGACCCACTTAGTCAAATTACGAACAATGAGACTTGGTAAGAAGACACAAAACCATTATACCCACTAAGACCAAAATGAACCAAAAACGAAGTATTATAGACAACTATGATTCGTTATACCTCAATTAGAGCCAATAAAGTTAAACAGGACTCATTATGGCCCACTTAGTCCTATTATTACCAATTAGACTCGGTAAGGAGACACAAACCCATTATACCCACTAAGACGAAAATGAACCAATTGTGAGCCATTACGGATCACTTAGACCCGTTTTACCTCAATTAGAGGCAATAAGGTTAAATCAGACTCATTATGACCCACTTTGTCCTATTACGACCAATCAGGCTCAATAAGGAGACAAAAACACTCAGTTTCCGCTCAAAAAATCTAATTATACCCACTAAGACCAAAATGACCCCATAGCGAAGCATTTCAGACCTTTATGACTCGTTATAACTCAATTAGAGCCAGTGAGGTCAAATCGGTTTCATTATAACCCACATACTCCTATTACGAACAATTAGACTCCTTAGGGAGACACAAACACATTATACCCGCAAAGAAAAAAAATGAACCAATTATGAGCCATTACGGACAACTTACACCCGTTATACCTCAATTAGAGCCAATAAGATCAAATTAGAGTCATTATTACCCACTTAGTCCCATTACGACCAATCATACCCACAAAGACCAAAATGACCCAATAGCTGCAGCATTTCGAACCACTATGACCCGTTATAGCTAAATTAGAGCCATTAAAGTCAAATCAGACTCTTTTAGACTCTTTTAGACCCATTTAGTCCTAGTACGAAGAATAAGACTCGTTAAGGAGACACAAACCAATTATACACACTAAGACCAAAATGATCCAATAACGAGCATTACAGATAACTACGACCCGTTATACCTCAATTGGAGCAAATAAAGTAAAATCGGACTCATTATGAGCCACATAGTCCCATTACGGCTAATTAGACTCGTTATGGAGACATAAACCCATTATATGCACTAAGACCAAGATGAACCTGTTACGAGTCACAACATACCACTTAGACCTGTTATACCTTATTTAGAGCCAATAAGGTCAAATTAGGCTCATTTTGACCCACTTAGTCTCATCACGACCAATCAGACTTAATAAGGAGACGTAAACCCATTATATCCGATAAGACCAAAATGAACCAATACCGAAGCAATACAGATCATTATGGCCCGTTATACCTCAAATAAAGCCACTAAGGTCAAATAGGACCCATTACGACCCACTTAGTCTAATAATGTACGATGAGTCTTGTTAAGGAGACACAAATCCCTTACACCCACTAAGACCCAAATGAACCAATAGCGAAGCATTACGGACCACTATGACCCATTATGCCTCCATTAGAGCGAACAATGTCAAATCGGACTCAGTTTCACCCACTGAGTCCTATTACGACCAATTAGACTCGTTAAGGAGACACAAACCCATTATACCCACAAAGCCCAAAATGAACCAATAGTGAAACATTACGGACCACTATGACTCGTTATACCTCAATTAGAGCCAATAAGGTCAAATCGGACTCATAATGACCCACTTAGTCTAATTATTAACAATGTGACTCCTTAAGGAGACACAAATCCATTATAGCCACCAAGATCAAAATGAACCACTAACGAAGCATTACGGACCACTATGACCCGTTATACTTCAATTAGAGGCAATAAGGTCAAATCGGACTCATTATGACCCACATAGTCGTATTACGAACAATTAGACTCGTTAAGGGGACACAAACCTAATATACTCACTAAGACCAAAATGAACCAATTATGAGCCATTACGGACCACTAAGATCCGTTATAAGTCAAGTAGAGCAAAAAACTTCAAATCAGACTCATTATACCCACTAAGACCAAGTTGAACCAATTGCGAGCCATTACGGACCCCTTAGACGTTATTCCTCATTTAGGGCCAATAAGTTCAAATCAGGCTCATTTTGAGCCACTTAGTCCCATTACGACCAATCAGGCTCATTAAGGAGACAAAAACCCATTATACCCATTAAGACCAAAATGAACTAATAGCGAAGCATTTAAGATCTCCATGACTCGTTATACCTCTATTAGAGCCCATAAAGTCCAATCGGGCTCATTATGACCCACTTAGTCAAATTACGAACAATGAGACTTGGTAAGAAGACACAAAACCATTATACCCACTAAGACCAAAATGAACCAAAAACGAAGTATTATAGACAACTATGATTCGTTATACCTCAATTAGAGCCAATAAAGTTAAACAGGACTCATTATGGCCCACTTAGTCCTATTATTACCAATTAGACTCGGTAAGGAGACACAAACCCATTATACCCACTAAGACGAAAATGAACCAATTGTGAGCCATTACGGATCACTTAGACCCGTTTTACCTCAATTAGAGGCAATAAGGTTAAATCAGACTCATTATGACCCACTTTGTCCTATTACGACCAATCAGGCTCAATAAGGAGACAAAAACACTCAGTTTCCGCTCAAAAAATCTAATTATACCCACTAAGACCAAAATGACCCCATAGCGAAGCATTTCAGACCTTTATGACTCGTTATAACTCAATTAGAGCCAGTGAGGTCAAATCGGTTTCATTATAACCCACATACTCCTATTACGAACAATTAGACTCCTTAGGGAGACACAAACACATTATACCCGCAAAGAAAAAAAATGAACCAATTATGAGCCATTACGGACAACTTACACCCGTTATACCTCAATTAGAGCCAATAAGATCAAATTAGAGTCATTATTACCCACTTAGTCCCATTACGACCAATCATACCCACAAAGACCAAAATGACCCAATAGCTGCAGCATTTCGAACCACTATGACCCGTTATAGCTAAATTAGAGCCATTAAAGTCAAATCAGACTCTTTTAGACTCTTTTAGACCCATTTAGTCCTAGTACGAAGAATAAGACTCGTTAAGGAGACACAAACCAATTATACACACTAAGACCAAAATGATCCAATAACGAGCATTACAGATAACTACGACCCGTTATACCTCAATTGGAGCAAATAAAGTAAAATCGGACTCATTATGAGCCACATAGTCCCATTACGGCTAATTAGACTCGTTATGGAGACATAAACCCATTATATGCACTAAGACCAAGATGAACCTGTTACGAGTCACAACATACCACTTAGACCTGTTATACCTTATTTAGAGCCAATAAGGTCAAATTAGGCTCATTTTGACCCACTTAGTCTCATCACGACCAATCAGACTTAATAAGGAGACGTAAACCCATTATATCCGATAAGACCAAAATGAACCAATACCGAAGCAATACAGATCATTATGGCCCGTTATACCTCAAATAAAGCCACTAAGGTCAAATAGGACCCATTACGACCCACTTAGTCTAATAATGTACGATGAGTCTTGTTAAGGAGACACAAATCCCTTACACCCACTAAGACCCAAATGAACCAATAGCGAAGCATTACGGACCACTATGACCCATTATGCCTCCATTAGAGCGAACAATGTCAAATCGGACTCAGTTTCACCCACTGAGTCCTATTACGACCAATTAGACTCGTTAAGGAGACACAAACCCATTATACCCACAAAGCCCAAAATGAACCAATAGTGAAACATTACGGACCACTATGACTCGTTATACCTCAATTAGAGCCAATAAGGTCAAATCGGACTCATAATGACCCACTTAGTCTAATTATTAACAATGTGACTCCTTAAGGAGACACAAATCCATTATAGCCACCAAGATCAAAATGAACCACTAACGAAGCATTACGGACCACTATGACCCGTTATACTTCAATTAGAGGCAATAAGGTCAAATCGGACTCATTATGACCCACATAGTCGTATTACGAACAATTAGACTCGTTAAGGGGACACAAACCTAATATACTCACTAAGACCAAAATGAACCAATTATGAGCCATTACGGACCACTAAGATCCGTTATAAGTCAAGTAGAGCAAAAAACTTCAAATCAGACTCATTATACCCACTAAGACCAAGTTGAACCAATTGCGAGCCATTACGGACCCCTTAGACGTTATTCCTCATTTAGGGCCAATAAGTTCAAATCAGGCTCATTTTGACCCACTTAGTCCCATTACGACCAATCAGGCTCATTAAGGAGACAAAAACCCATTATACCCATTAAGACCAAAATGAACTAATAGCGAAGCATTTAAGATCTCCATGACTCGTTATACCTCTATTAGAGCCCATAAAGTCCAATCGGGCTCATTATGACCTACTTAGTCAAATTACGAACAATGAGACTTGGTAAGAAGACACAAAACCATTATACCCACTAAGACCAAAATGAACCAAAAACGAAGTATTATAGACAACTATGATTCGTTATACCTCAATTAGAGCCAATAAAGTTAAACAGGACCCATTATGGCCCACTTAGTCCTATTATTACCAATTAGACTCGGTAAGGAGACACAAACCCATTATACCCACTAAGACGAAAATGAACCAATTGTGAGCCGTTACGGATCACTTAGACCCGTTTTACCTCAATTAGAGGCAATAAGGTTAAATCAGACTCATTATGACCCACTTTGTCCCATTACGACCAATCAGGCTCAATAAGGAGACAAAAACACTCGGTTTCCGCTCAAAAAATCTAATTATATCCACTAAGACCAAAATGATCCCATAGCGAAGCATTTGAGACGTTTATGACTCGTTAAAACTCAATTAGAGCCAGTGAGGTCAAATCGGTTTCATTATAACCCACATACTCCTATTACGAACAATTAGACTCCTTAGGGAGACACAAACACATTACCCCCGCAAAGAAAAAAATGAACCAATTATGAGCCATTACGGACAACTTACACCCGTTATACCTCAATTAGAGCCAATAAGATCAAATTACAGTCATTATTACCCACTTAGTCCCATTACGACCAATCATACCCACAAAGACCAAAATGACCCAATAGCTGCAGCATTTCGAACCACTATGACCCGTTATAGCTCAATTAGAGCCATTAAAGTCAAATCAGACTCTTTTAGACCCATTTAGTCCTAGTACGAAGAATAAGACTCGTTAAGGAGACACAAACCAATTATACACACTAAGACCAAAATGATCCATTAACGAGCATGTTTGCTTTTTTATGGCTTGGTGATTTCGGTCCCTTGCATGGGGCTTTTGTTGGATGCGTGATGTAACTTTGTTTTTTCTTTTCTGCTTTTAATATATTTGCCGGGTTTTCCTTCAAAAAAAAACGAGCATTACAGATAACTACGACCCGTTATACCTCAATTGGAGCCAATAAAGTTAAATTGGACTCATTATGACGAACATAGTCCCATTACGGCTAATTAGACTCGTTATGGAGACACAAACCCATTATATGCACAAAGACCAAGATGAACCTGTTACGAGTCACAACATACCACTTAGACCTGTTATACCTTATTTAGAGCCAATAAGGTCAAATTAGGCTCATTTTGACCTACTTAGTCTCATCACGACCGATCAGACTTACTAAGGAGACGTAAACCCATTATATCCGATAAGACCAAAATGAACCAATACTGAAGCAATACGTCTATTATGGCCCGTTATACCTCAAATAGAGCCACTAAGGTCAAATAGGACCCATTACGACCCACTTAGTCTAATTATGTACGATGAGACTTGTTAAGGAGACACATATCCCTTACACCCACTAAGACCCAAATGAACCAATAGCGAAGCATTACGGACCACTATGACCCATTATGCCTCCATTAGAGCGAACAATGTCAAATCGGACTCAGTTTCACCTACTAAGTTCTATTACGACCAATTAGACTCGTTAAGGAGACACAAACCCATTATACCCACTAAGCCCAAAATGAACCAATAGTGAAACATTACGGACCACTATGACTCGTTATACCTCAATTAGAGCCAATAAGGTCAAATCGGACTCATTATGACCCACTTAGTCTAATTATGAACAATGTGACTCCTTAAGGAGACACTAATCCATTATAGCCACCAAGATCAAAATGAACCACTAACGAAGCATTACGGACCACTATGACCCGTTATACTTCAATTAGAGGCAATAAGGTCAAATCGGACTCATTATGACCCACATAGTCGTATTACGAACAATTAGACTCGTTAAGGGGACACAAACCTATTATACTCACTAAGACCAAAATGAACCAATTATGAGCCCTTACAGACCACTAAGATCCGTTATAAGTCAAGTAGAGCAAAAAACTTCAAATCAGACTCATTATACCCACTAAGACCAAGTTGAACCAATTGCGAGCCATTACGGACCCCTTAGACGTTATTCCTCATTTAGGGCCAATAAGTTCAAATCAGGCTCATTTTGACCCCCTTAGTCCCATTACGACCAATCAGGCTCATTAAGGAGACAAAAACCCATTATACCCATTAAGAACAAAATGAACTAATAGCGAAGCATTTAAGATCTCCATGACTCGTTATACCTCTATTAGAGCCCATATAGTCCAATCGGGCTCATTATGACCCAGTTAGTCAAATTACGAACAATGAGACTTGGTAAGAAGACACAAAACCATTATACCCACTAAGACCAAAATGAACCAAAAACGAAGTATTATAGACAACTATGATTCGTTATACCTCAATTAGAGCCAATAAAGTTAAACAGGACTCATTATGGCCCACTTAGTCCTATTATTACCAATTAGACTCGGTAAGGAGACACAAACCCATTATACCCACTAAGACGAAAATGAACCAATTGTGAGCCATTACGGATCACTTAGACCCGTTTTACCTCAATTAGAGGCAATAAGGTTAAATCAGACTCATTATGACCCACTTTGTCCTATTACGACCAATCAGGCTCAATAAGGAGACAAAAACACTCAGTTTCCGCTCAAAAAATCTAATTATACCCACTAAGACCAAAATGACCCCATAGCGAAGCATTTCAGACCTTTATGACTCGTTATAACTCAATTAGAGCCAGTGAGGTCAAATCGGTTTCATTATAACCCACATACTCCTATTACGAACAATTAGACTCCTTAGGGAGACACAAACACATTATACCCGCAAAGAAAAAAAATGAACCAATTATGAGCCATTACGGACAACTTACACCCGTTATACCTCAATTAGAGCCAATAAGATCAAATTAGAGTCATTATTACCCACTTAGTCCCATTACGACCAATCATACCCACAAAGACCAAAATGACCCAATAGCTGCAGCATTTCGAACCACTATGACCCGTTATAGCTAAATTAGAGCCATTAAAGTCAAATCAGACTCTTTTAGACCCATTTAGTCCTAGTACGAAGAATAAGACTCGTTAAGGAGACACAAACCAATTATACACACTAAGACCAAAATGATCCAATAACGAGCATTACAGATAACTACGACCCGTTATACCTCAATTGGAGCAAATAAAGTAAAATCGGACTCATTATGAGCCACATAGTCCCATTACGGCTAATTAGACTCGTTATGGAGACATAAACCCATTATATGCACTAAGACCAAGATGAACCTGTTACGAGTCACAACATACCACTTAGACCTGTTATACCTTATTTAGAGCCAATAAGGTCAAATTAGGCTCATTTTGACCCACTTAGTCTCATCACGACCAATCAGACTTAATAAGGAGACGTAAACCCATTATATCCGATAAGACCAAAATGAACCAATACCGAAGCAATACAGATCATTATGGCCCGTTATACCTCAAATAAAGCCACTAAGGTCAAATAGGACCCATTACGACCCACTTAGTCTAATAATGTACGATGAGTCTTGTTAAGGAGACACAAATCCCTTACACCCACTAAGACCCAAATGAACCAATAGCGAAGCATTACGGACCACTATGACCCATTATGCCTCCATTAGAGCGAACAATGTCAAATCGGACTCAGTTTCACCCACTGAGTCCTATTACGACCAATTAGACTCGTTAAGGAGACACAAACCCATTATACCCACAAAGCCCAAAATGAACCAATAGTGAAACATTACGGACCACTATGACTCGTTATACCTCAATTAGAGCCAATAAGGTCAAATCGGACTCATAATGACCCACTTAGTCTAATTATTAACAATGTGACTCCTTAAGGAGACACAAATCCATTATAGCCACCAAGATCAAAATGAACCACTAACGAAGCATTACGGACCACTATGACCCGTTATACTTCAATTAGAGGCAATAAGGTCAAATCGGACTCATTATGACCCACATAGTCGTATTACGAACAATTAGACTCGTTAAGGGGACACAAACCTAATATACTCACTAAGACCAAAATGAACCAATTATGAGCCATTACGGACCACTAAGATCCGTTATAAGTCAAGTAGAGCAAAAAACTTCAAATCAGACTCATTATACCCACTAAGACCAAGTTGAACCAATTGCGAGCCATTACGGACCCCTTAGACGTTATTCCTCATTTAGGGCCAATAAGTTCAAATCAGGCTCATTTTGACCCACTTAGTCCCATTACGACCAATCAGGCTCATTAAGGAGACAAAAACCCATTATACCCATTAAGACCAAAATGAACTAATAGCGAAGCATTTAAGATCTCCATGACTCGTTATACCTCTATTAGAGCCCATAAAGTCCAATCGGGCTCATTATGACCCACTTAGTCAAATTACGAACAATGAGACTTGGTAAGAAGACACAAAACCATTATACCCACTAAGACCAAAATGAACCAAAAACGAAGTATTATAGACAACTATGATTCGTTATACCTCAATTAGAGCCAATAAAGTTAAACAGGACCCATTATGGCCCACTTAGTCCTATTATTACCAATTAGACTCGGTAAGGAGACACAAACCCATTATACCCACTAAGACGAAAATGAACCAATTGTGAGCCGTTACGGATCACTTAGACCCGTTTTACCTCAATTAGAGGCAATAAGGTTAAATCAGACTCATTATGACCCACTTTGTCCCATTACGACCAATCAGGCTCAATAAGGAGACAAAAACACTCGGTTTCCGCTCAAAAAATCTAATTATATCCACTAAGACCAAAATGATCCCATAGCGAAGCATTTCAGACGTTTATGACTCGTTAAAACTCAATTAGAGCCAGTGAGGTCAAATCGGTTTCATTATAACCCACATACTCCTATTACGAACAATTAGACTCCTTAGGGAGACACAAACACATTATACCCGCAAAGAAAAAAAATGAACCAATTATGAGCCATTACGGACAACTTACACCCGTTATACCTCAATTAGAGCCAATAAGATCAAATTACAGTCATTATTACCCACTTAGTCCCATTACGACCAATCATACCCACAAAGACCAAAATGACCCAATAGCTGCAGCATTTCGAACCACTATGACCCGTTATAGCTCAATTAGAGCCATTAAAGTCAAATCAGACTCTTTTAGACCCATTTAGTCCTAGTACGAAGAATAAGACTCGTTAAGGAGACACAAACCAATTATACACACTAAGACCAAAATGATCCATTAACGAGCATGTTTGCTTTTTTATGGCTTGGTGATTTCGGTCCCTTGCATGGGGCTTTTGTTGGATGCTTGATGTAACTTTGTTTTTTCTTTTCTGCTTTTAATATATTTGCCGGGTTTTCCTTCAAAAAAAAACGAGCATTACAGATAACTACGACCCGTTATACCTCAATTGGAGCCAATAAAGTTAAATTGGACTCATTATGACGAACATAGTCCCATTACGGCTAATTAGACTCGTTATGGAGACACAAACCCATTATATGCACAAAGACCAAGATGAACCTGTTACGAGTCACAACATACCACTTAGACCTGTTATACCTTATTTAGAGCCAATAAGGTCAAATTAGGCTCATTTTGACCCACTTAGTCTCATCACGACCGATCAGACTTACTAAGGAGACGTAAACCCATTATATCCGATAAGACCAAAATGAACCAATACTGAAGCAATACGTCTATTATGGCCCGTTATACCTCAAATAGAGCCACTAAGGTCAAATAGGACCCATTACGACCCACTTAGTCTAATTATGTACGATGAGACTTGTTAAGGAGACACATATCCCTTACACCCACTAAGACCCAAATGAACCAATAGCGAAGCATTACGGACCACTATGACCCATTATGCCTCCATTAGAGCGAACAATGTCAAATCGGACTCAGTTTCACCTACTAAGTTCTATTACGACCAATTAGACTCGTTAAGGAGACACAAACCCATTATACCCACTAAGCCCAAAATGAACCAATAGTGAAACATTACGGACCACTATGACTCGTTATACCTCAATTAGAGCCAATAAGGTCAAATCGGACTCATTATGACCCACTTAGTCTAATTATGAACAATGTGACTCCTTAAGGAGACACTAATCCATTATTGCCACCAAGATCAAAATGAACCACTAACGAAGCATTACGGACCACTATGACCCGTTATACTTCAATTAGAGGCAGTAAGGTCAAATCGGACTCATTATGACCCACATAGTCGTGTTACGAACAATTAGACTCGTTAAGGGGACACAAACCTATTATACTCACTAAGACCAAAATGAACCAATTATGAGCCCTTACAGACCACTAAGATCCGTTATAAGTCAAGTAGAGCAAAAAACTTCAAATCAGACTCATTATACCCACTAAGACCAAGTTGAACCAATTGCGAGCCATTACGGACCCCTTAGACGTTATTCCTCATTTAGGGCCAATAAGTTCAAATCAGGCTCATTTTGACCCCCTTAGTCCCATTACGACCAATCAGGCTCATTAAGGAGACAAAAACCCATTATACCCATTAAGAACAAAATGAACTAATAGCGAAGCATTTAAGATCTCCATGACTCGTTATACCTCTATTAGAGCCCATATAGTCCAATCGGGCTCATTATGACCCAGTTAGTCAAATTACGAACAATGAGACTTGGTAAGAAGACACAAAACCATTATACCCACTAAGACCAAAATGAACCAAAAACGAAGTATTATAGACAACTATGATTCGTTATACCTCAATTAGAGCCAATAAAGTTAAACAGGACTCATTATGGCCCACTTAGTCCTATTATTACCAATTAGACTCGGTAAGGAGACACAAACCCATTATACCCACTAAGACGAAAATGAACCAATTGTGAGCCATTACGGATCACTTAGACCCGTTTTACCTCAATTAGAGGCAATAAGGTTAAATCAGACTCATTATGACCCACTTTGTCCTATTACGACCAATCAGGCTCAATAAGGAGACAAAAACACTCAGTTTCCGCTCAAAAAATCTAATTATACCCACTAAGACCAAAATGACCCCATAGCGAAGCATTTCAGACCTTTATGACTCGTTATAACTCAATTAGAGCCAGTGAGGTCAAATCGGTTTCATTATAACCCACATACTCCTATTACGAACAATTAGACTCCTTAGGGAGACACAAACACATTATACCCGCAAAGAAAAAAAATGAACCAATTATGAGCCATTACGGACAACTTACACCCGTTATACCTCAATTAGAGCCAATAAGATCAAATTAGAGTCATTATTACCCACTTAGTCCCATTACGACCAATCATACCCACAAAGACCAAAATGACCCAATAGCTGCAGCATTTCGAACCACTATGACCCGTTATAGCTAAATTAGAGCCATTAAAGTCAAATCAGACTCTTTTAGACCCATTTAGTCCTAGTACGAAGAATAAGACTCGTTAAGGAGACACAAACCAATTATACACACTAAGACCAAAATGATCCAATAACGAGCATTACAGATAACTACGACCCGTTATACCTCAATTGGAGCAAATAAAGTAAAATCGGACTCATTATGAGCCACATAGTCCCATTACGGCTAATTAGACTCGTTATGGAGACATAAACCCATTATATGCACTAAGACCAAGATGAACCTGTTACGAGTCACAACATACCACTTAGACCTGTTATACCTTATTTAGAGCCAATAAGGTCAAATTAGGCTCATTTTGACCCACTTAGTCTCATCACGACCAATCAGACTTAATAAGGAGACGTAAACCCATTATATCCGATAAGACCAAAATGAACCAATACCGAAGCAATACAGATCATTATGGCCCGTTATACCTCAAATAAAGCCACTAAGGTCAAATAGGACCCATTACGACCCACTTAGTCTAATAATGTACGATGAGTCTTGTTAAGGAGACACAAATCCCTTACACCCACTAAGACCCAAATGAACCAATAGCGAAGCATTACGGACCACTATGACCCATTATGCCTCCATTAGAGCGAACAATGTCAAATCGGACTCAGTTTCACCCACTGAGTCCTATTACGACCAATTAGACTCGTTAAGGAGACACAAACCCATTATACCCACAAAGCCCAAAATGAACCAATAGTGAAACATTACGGACCACTATGACTCGTTATACCTCAATTAGAGCCAATAAGGTCAAATCGGACTCATAATGACCCACTTAGTCTAATTATTAACAATGTGACTCCTTAAGGAGACACAAATCCATTATAGCCACCAAGATCAAAATGAACCACTAACGAAGCATTACGGACCACTATGACCCGTTATACTTCAATTAGAGGCAATAAGGTCAAATCGGACTCATTATGACCCACATAGTCGTATTACGAACAATTAGACTCGTTAAGGGGACACAAACCTAATATACTCACTAAGACCAAAATGAACCAATTATGAGCCATTACGGACCACTAAGATCCGTTATAAGTCAAGTAGAGCAAAAAACTTCAAATCAGACTCATTATACCCACTAAGACCAAGTTGAACCAATTGCGAGCCATTACGGACCCCTTAGACGTTATTCCTCATTTAGGGCCAATAAGTTCAAATCAGGCTCATTTTGACCCACTTAGTCCCATTACGACCAATCAGGCTCATTAAGGAGAAAAAACCAATTATACCCATTAAGACCAAAATGAACTAATAGCGAAGCATTTAAGATCTCCATGACTCGTTATACCTCTATTAGAGCCCATAAAGTCCAATCGGGCTCATTATGACCCACTTAGTCAAATTACAAACAATGAGACTTGGTAAGAAGACACAAAACCATTATACCCACTAAGACCAAAATGAACCAAAAACGAAGCATTATAGACAACTATGATTCGTTATACCTCAATTAGAGCCAATAAAGTTAAATCGGACTCATTATGGCCCAATTAGTCCTATTATTACCAATTAGACTCGGTAAGGAGACACAAACCCATTATACCCACTAAGACGAAAATGAACCAATTATGAGCCATTACGGATCACTTAGACCCGTTTTACCTCAATTAGAGGCAATAAGGTTAAATCAGACTCATTATGACCCACTTTGTCCCATTACGACCAATCAGGCTCAATAAGGAGACAAAAACCCTCAGTTTCCGCTCAAAAAATCTAATTATACCCACTAAGACCAAAATGACCCCATAGCGAAGCATTTCAGACCTTTATGACTCGTTATAACTCAATTAGAGCCAGTGAGGTCAAATCGGTTTCATTATAACCCACATACTCCTATTACGAACAATTAGACTACTTAGGGAGACACAAACACATTATACCCGCAAAGAAAAAAATGAACCAATTATGAGCCATTACGGACAACTTACACCCGTTATACCTCAATTAGAGCCAATAAGATCAAATTAGAGTCATTATTACCCACTTAGTCCCATTACGACCAATCATACCCACAAAGACCAAAATGTCCCAATAGTTGCAGCATTTCGAACCACTATGACCCGTTATAGCTCAATTAGAGCTATTAAAGTCAAATCAGACTCTTTTAGACCCATTTAGTCCTAGTACGAAGAATAAAACTCGTTAAGGAGACACAAACCAATTATACACACTAAGACCAAAATGATCCAATAAAGTCTTGCTATTCATAATTTCTTTTATCGTGGCTGGCTTGCTAAGGAATTAAACCATACTCTTCTTTGTTTAATTCCGAAAGTCCCAAATGCTTCCAAGGTGACGGAGTTTAGACCCATATCTTGTTGTACGGTTATTTACAAGATTATTAGTAAAATGATTGTTAACCGAATGAAGGATTATCTGGATGGTATTATTAGTCAGACGCAATCGGCTTTTATTCCAGGCCGTAAGATTTCTGATAATATTCTTATGGCACATGAGCTTGTTGCGGGGTATCAACGAGATAGTGGCCCTCCTCGTTGTGCTTTTAAAATTGACATCCAAAAAGCTTATGACATGGTGGATTGGAATTTTTTGCTGTCTATGTTGGAGGGGCTCGGATTCCATATGGCTCTTATTAGATGGATAAAGGAGATGGTCACTTCTACGTCCTTCTCGGTTTCTGTTAATGGGGAGTCGTGGGGTTTCTTTAAAGGCAGTCGTGGTCTAAGACAAGGGGACCCGTTGTCGCCATACTTATTCACGATAATAATGGAAGGCTTCTCTATGATATTTAAGAAGTGTATCCAAGAGGCGGCCGAATTTGGGTACCATAAGGATTGTGATGTTCTACAAATTACTCACTTGTGTTTCGCGGATGATTTGTTTGTTTTCACAAGAGGTGATGTGGATTCGGTTCTTGTTCTCAAAAAAGCTTTAGATATTTTTAAGACCAAATCAGGCCTCTTGCCTAGTCTTGAAAAAAGTGAGGTTTTTTTTGGGAATGTCTCTGAGCAATCGCGTTTGGCTATTCTTGATTGTCTTCCATTTCGCCATGGAATTTTTCCTATCAGATATCTGGGAGTCCCTCTCTCCCCTGTTCGGCTTAAAGTGGCAGATTTTGATGTTCTTATTTCTAAAGTGCATGCTCGCATTCATAATTGGAAGAATAAATTTCTGTCCTTTGCTGGGAGAAGACAGTTGATTCTTTCGGTTCTTGCTTCGTTACAATTATATTGGATGTCTACATTCTTGATTCCGTCGGGGGTTATTCATAAATTGGAGGCATTATTTAGAAAGTTTCTATGGGCTCAAGGTGAGTCTTCTAAAGGTAAATGCAAGGTTGCTTGGGATTTGATTTGTAGGCCGATTGCTAATGGTGGTTTAGGTATTCGGCGGCTAACGGTTTGGAATCGGGCAATGCTTGCTAAGCACTCGTGGGATATTCTCACTCGACGGTCCTCGTTATGGGTGAGGTGGGTTTACTTGTATTGTCTGAGTGACGATCACTTTTGGTTGGTCCGAAAGAGTTCCAGGTGGTCTTGGATAATGCGTAAGATTCTGGATATGAGGCCTTTTGTTAGAGATCATATGAAGATAATAGTTGGTAATGGTGCCCGTACAAGAGCTTGGGAGGATTGGTGGGGGCCGATTGGTACGTTATCTTCGATTATCTCCAACCGGTTTCTAAGTGATGATGGGTTCTCGGAGCTTGACACTCTTGATGATGTGGTTGATCGATTCCCTAATGGTTGGCCGAATGAGTGGATAAATCGGTATAGTCCTCTTCAAAATTCTCCTTTGCCAGTTCTTGACCAATCTTGTGAGGATAAATGGAGGTGGATTGATGTGCATGGGAATCTGGTGGATTTTTCAGTTAAGGTGGCGTATGAAGTGTTCGTGGACGTTCTTCAAACTACTCCTTGGGCCAAATCGGTGTGGTTTAAGGGGTTTATTCCCAAGCATGCCTTTTGCTTATGGATGGCATGTCATGGTCGGCTCACTACTCAAGACCGCATGGTGTCTTGGGATAGCGCCAATGCGGATCTTCAGTGCTCGTTGTGTGAATCTTGCATGGATTCTCATAACCACTTATTTTTCGAATGCTCTTACTCTTCGCAGGTTTGGAGTGAGATCAAAGCTTTGGGACACATAGAGACTTGGCCAAACTCTTGGGACCAAATTGTTGGAAGACTTTCTGATTTATCGACAACGCCTAAGTTCATTAAACGTAATTTATTCATTGCAGCTGCCGTGTTTTTTATTTGGCGTGAGAGAAATGATCGCCTTTTCCGGTCTGCTAGATGTACGACTGAACAGCTTGTGGTTCAGATTCGTGACGTGGTTCGCATGCGGCTCATTTGGAAGTTGAAATCCAGGCATCTTATGGGTGATGACTAGCGCTATGTTTTTTCTGAAGATCTTTGGGGATTTGGCTGATTGTATTGTGGTGTTCTGTTTTTGTATCTTCGTTTGCTCGCTTTTTGTGTCGATTAGCTTGTGTCTGTTCTGGTTGGTTGTTGCGTGGTATGGGGTGATGTGTGAGTTTTTAGCCTTCTGGGCTTGGTTACAGCGTTACTCTTGTTTTGTTTTGTTTGTTTTGTCTTATAAATTGCCTGGAGTTTCTCCTTTCAAAAAAAAAACGAGCATTACAGATAACTACGACCCGTTATACCTCAATTGGAGCCAATAAAGTCAAATCGGACTCATTATGACCCACATAGTCCCATTACGGCTAAGTAGACTGTTATGGAGACACAAACCCATTATATGCACTAAGACCAAGATGAACCAGTTATGAGTCACAACATACCACTTAGACCTGTTATACCTTATTTAGAGCCAATAAGGTCAAATTAGGCTCATTTTGACCCACTTAGTCTCATCACGACCAATCAGACTTAATAAGGAGACGTAAACCCATTATATCCAATAAGACCAAAATGAACCAATACCGAAGCAATACAGACCATTATGGCCCGTTATACCTCAAATAGAGCCACTAAGGTCAAATAGGACTCATTACGACCCACTTAGTCTAATTATGTACGATGAGACTTGTTAAGTAGACACAAATCCCTTACACCCACTAAGACCCAAATGAACCAATAGCGAAGCATTACGGACCACTATGACCCATTATGCCTCCATTAGAGCGAACAATGTCAAATCGGACTCAGTTTCACCCACTGAGTCCTATTACGACCAATTAGACTCGTTAAGGACACACAAACCCATTATACCCACTAAGCCCAAAATGAACCAATAGTGAAACATTACAGACCACTATGACTCCTTATACCTCAATTAGAGCCAATAAGGTCAAATCGGACTCATAATGACCCACTTAGTCTAATTATAAACAATGTGACTCCTTAAGGAGACACAAATCCATTATAGCCACCAAGATCAAAATGAACCACTAACGAAGCACGACGGACCACTATGACCCGTTATACTTCAATTAGAGGCAATAAGGTCAAATCGGACTCATTATGACCCGCATAGTCGTATTACGAACAATTAGACTCGTTAAGGGGACACAAACATATTATACTCACTAAGACCAAAATGAACCAATTATGAGCCCTTACGGACAACTAAGATCCGTTATAAGTCAAGTAGAGCAAAAAACTTCAAATCAGACTCATTATACCCACTAAGACCAAGTTGAACCAATTGCGAGCCATTACAGACCCCTTAGACGTTATTCCTCATTTAGGGCCAATAAGTTCAAATCAGGCTCATTTTGACCCACTTAGTCCCATTACGACCAATCAGGCTCATTAAGGAGACAAAAACCCATTATACCCATTAAGACCAAAATGAACTAATAGCGAAGCATTTAAGATCTCCATGACTCGTTATACCTCTATTAGAGCCCATAAAGTCCAATCGGGCTCATTATGACCCACGTAGTCAAATTACGAACAATGAGACTTGGTAAGAAGACACAAAACAATTATACCCACTAAGACCAAAATGAACCAAAAACGAAGCATTATAGACAACTATGATTCGTTATACCTCAATTAGAGCCAATAAAGTTAAATCGGACTCATTACGGCCCACTTAGTCCTATTATTACCAATTAGACTCGGTAAGGAGACACAAACCCATTATACCCACTAAGACGAAAATGAACCAATTATGAGCCATTACGGATCACTTAGACCCGTTTTACCTCAAATAGAGGCAATAAGGTTAAATCAGACTCATTATGACCCACTTTGTCCCATTACGACCAATCAGGCTCAATAAGGAGACAAACCCTCAGTTTCCGCTCAAAAAATCTAATTATACCCACTAAGACCAAAATGACCCCATAGCGAAGCATTTCAGACCTTTATGACTCGTTATAGCTCAATTAGAGCCAGTGAGGTCAAATCGGTTTCATTATAAGCCACATAATCCTATTACGAACAATTAGACTCCTTAGGGAGACACAAACACATTATACCCGCAAAGAAAAAAAATGAACCAATTATGAGCCATTACGGACAACTTACACCCGTTATACCTCAATTAGAGTCAATAAGATCAAATTAGAGTCATTATTACCCACTTAGTCCCATTACGACCAATCATACCCACAAAGACCAAAATGACCCAATTGTTGCAGCATTTCGAACCACTATGACCCGTTATAGCTCAATTAGAGCCATTAAAGTCAAATCAGACTCTTTTAGACCCATTTAGTCCTAGTACGAAGAATAAGACTCGTTAAGGAGACACAAACCAATTATACACACTAAGACCAAAATGATCCAATAACGAGCATTACAGATAACTACGACCCGTTATACCTCAATTGGAGCCAATAACGTCAAATCGGACTCATTATGACCAACATAGTCCCATTACGGCTAATTAGACTCGTTATGGAGACATAAACCCATTATATGCACTAAGACCAAGATGAACCAGTTACGAGTCACAACATACCACTTAGACCTGTTTAACCTTATTTAGAGCCAATAAGGTCAAATAGGCTCATTTTGACCCACTTAGTCTCATCACGACCAATCAGACTTAATAAGGAGACGTAAACCCATTATATCCGATAAGACCAAAATAAACCAATACCGAAGCAATACAGACCATTATGGCCCGTTATACCTTAAATAGACCCACTAAGGTCAAATAGGACCCATTACGACTCTAATTATGTACGATAAGACTTGTTAAGGAGACACAAATCCCTTACACCCACTAAGACCCAAATGAACCAATAGCGAAGCATTACGGACCACTATGACCCATTATGCCTCCATTAGAGCGAACAATGTCAAATCGGACTCAGTTTCACCCACTGAGTCCTATTACGACCAATTAGACTCATTAAGGATACACAAACCCATTATACCCACTAAGCCCAAAATGAACCAATAGTGAAACATTACGGACCACTATGACTCGTTATACCTCAATTAGAGCCAATAAGGTCAAATCGGACTCATTATGGCCCACTTAGTCTAATTATGAACAATGTGACTCCTTAAGGAGACACAAATCCATTATAGCCACCAAGATCAAAATGAACCACTAACGAAAAATTATGGACCACTATGACCCGTTATACTTCAATTAGAGGCGATAAGGTCAAATCGGACTCATTATGACCCACATAGTCGTATTACGAACAATTAGACTCGTTAAGGGGACACAAACCTATTATACTCACTAAGACCAAAATGAACCAATTATGAGCCATTACGGACCACTAAGATCCGTTATAAGTCAAGTAGAGCAAAAAACTTCAAATGAGACTCATTATACCCACTAAGACCAAGTTGAACCAATTGCGAGCCATTACGGACCCCTTAGACGTTATTACTCATTTAGGGCCAATAAGTTCAAATCAGGCTCATTTTGACCCACTTAGTCCCATTACGACCAATCAGGCTCATTAAGGAGAGAAAAACCCATTATACCCATTAAGACCAAAATGAACCAATACCGAAGCAAAACAGACCATTATGGCCAGTTATACCTCAAATAGAGCCACTAAGGTCAAATAGGACTCATTACGACCCACTTAGTCTAATTATGTACGATGAGACTTGTTAAGGAGACACAAATGCCTTACACCCACTAAGACCCAAATCAACCAATAGCGAAGAATTACGGACCACTATAACCCATTATGCCTCCATTAGAGCGAACAATGTCAAATCGGACTCAGTTTCACCCACTGAGTCCTATTACGACCAATTAGACTCGTTAAGGAGACACAAACCCATTATACCCACTAAGCCAAAAATGAACCAATAGTGAAACATTACGGACCACTATGACTCGTTATACCTCAATTAGAGCCAATAAGGTCAAATCGGACTCATTATGGCCCACTTAGTCTAATTATGAACAATGTGACTCCTTAAGGAGACACAAATCCAGTATAGCCACCAAGATCAAAATGAACCACTAACAAAGCATTACGGACCACTATGACCCGTTATACTTCAATTAGAGGCAATAAGGTCAAATCGGACTCATTATGACCCACATAGTCGTATTACGAACAATTAGACTCGTTAAGGGGACATAAACATATTATACTCACTAAGACCAAAATGAACCAATTATGAGCCATTACGGACCACTAAGATCCGTTATAAGTCAAGTAGAGCAAAAAACTTCAAATCAGACTCATTATACCCACTAAGACCAAGTTGAACCAATTGCGAGCCATTACGGACCCCTTAGACGTTATTCCTCATTTAGGGCCAATAACTTCAAATCAGGCTCATTTTGACCCACTTAGTCCCATTACGACCAATCAGGCTCATTAAGGAGACAAAAACCCATTATACATACCCATTAAGACCAAAATGAACTAATAGCGAAGCATTTAAGATCTCCATGACTCGTTACACTTCTATTAGAGCCCAGTAAAGTTAAATCGGACTCATTATGGCCCACTTAGTCCTATTATTACCAATTAGACTCGGTAAGGAGACACAAACCCATTATACCCACTAAGACCAAAATGAACCAATTATGAGCCATTACGGATCACTTAGACCCGTTTTACCTCAATTAGAGGCAATAAGGTTAAATCAGACTCATTATGACCCACTTTGTCCCATTACGACCAATCAGGCTCAATAAGGAGACAAAAACCCTCAGTTTCAGCTCAAAAAATCCAATTATACCCACTAAGACCAAAATGACCCCATAGCGAAGCATTTCAGACCTTTATGACTCGTTATAACTCAATTAGAGCAAGTAAGGTCAAATCGGTTTCATTATAACCCAACATACTCCTATTACGAACAATTAGACTCCTTAGGGAGACACAAACACATTATACCCGCAAAGAAAAAAAATGATGCAAAGTGGCTTGGGAACGAGTTTGTAAGCCTTTCAATGGAGGAGGTTTGGGAATAAAACCTTTAGCTACATGGAATAAAGCTTTGTTGTCGCGTCACCTTTGAAACATTCTAACCCGAAATCACTCTTTTTGGGTTCGTTGGATTGTACTCTATTGCTTGGGAGAAACGCACTTCTAGGTTGTTCACAAAAGCTCTCGTTGGTCGTAGGTCCTAAGGAAATTATGGGATCTTCGCTCGGTGTTGAGACCACTTATTGTGATGCGTGTTGGCAATGGTTCGGCAATAAACGCTTGGGAGGATCGTTGGGCACCTGGTACACCACTTTCCTCTTTTATTTCTTATCGTTTTGTTCATTCGGAAGGGTTCACGCCACAGTCGTCGTTAAGAGAGTTAAGCTCTCGGTTTGAGGGGGTTTGGCCGAACAGTTGGGTGGATCGGTTTCCACAACTTGTTACTATTCATTTTCCGAGTCTAAATGAGCATGAAAGGGACGAGATTCGTTGGGAGGATGGGAATAGGCATATGGACGAATTTTCGGTGAGGGCAACTTCGGAAGCTTTGAGTGGGTCTTCCCAGAATGTTCCGTGGACAAAAGGTGTTTGGTTTAAAGGGCACATTGCTAAACACGCTTTCTGCATGTGGACTGCATGCCTTCGGCGGTTACCTACTCAGGATCGTATGCTCTCATGGAACTCGGATAGTTTAAACCTTATTTGCCCTTTATGTGAGGTTTGTATGGATTCCCATAACCACTTGTTTTTTGAATGCCAATTTTCCAATGAAATTTGGACGCGGATAAAGTTTTTTGCGGATATTGAAGATTGGCCGGATCGTTGGGATGATGTTTTGATGGCTCTTTCGGATGGTAATCGGCTCCCCAATCGGCTGGTGCCGAAACTCCACATTGCGGCTGCGGTTTTCTTTATATGGCGAGAACGGAACAATCGTTTGTTCCGTAATGAAAAGCGTGATATGGAGGTGATCATCAAAGAGATACGGGACATGGTTCAATGTCGGCTTGCTTCCACTACTAGAAGATCTCGTCTTATATCTTATGAAGCGATCTAATCTTAGCTTTGGCCTTGCGGCTTTGGTGTTTGGAGCTCTAGTGGTTTTTAGCATCTTTTTTTCGATGTTATTTGCGTCTATTATGTTGTGTTTATTTTGGTTGTTAGTTGCTTGGTACGGGGTTGTTTCCAAGTTTTTGTGTTTCTTCATTTGGTTGTAGGCGGTGTGCCGTACTCTTTTGTTTTCGTTTTGTATTTGATACGACCCGTCGACCCGCAAGTTAAGAAACTTGGAACCTTCGCATGAGATAGTTTAGGAAGCGAATATCCCAGGTATAGGAATCTTCAACTAACCTAGAGCAAATCCTTGACCCGTTAGTTATAAAACTAATAACCAAAGGAATCTGAAACGCCACAAGATCGTGCTCACAATCTTGATAAGTTCTTGAACTATGAACGCTCTCGCAAGGAATCACAGCTCACAAAATGAGTTAAACTCAAAAGAAAGTGTTTATATTACTTGGATGATGCTTTCAAAATGATTACAAAGGCTCCTATTTATATATAGGGTTCAAAAGACACCCCAAAAGACTCTCCATAAAATCTAAGACTTAAATTTCAATCAAGAATTAAAGGCATACCTTTAATTCATGAATCTAGACTTGATATATATCATAATTCTTAAACATTTAATCACCTAAACTTTAACATGGGCCTAAAAACGTATTGGGCTTTCTACACTAGTTTATTGGGCTCAAATTCAACATCAAACAAAAGAAAATAATTCAATTTGGGCTACCAAAAAAATGCTTCATGAATTTCTTCTTTGAAATGGCTCAATAGTTGGTAATCTTCAAAAAATCAGCTCTTTATGTGTTCCGTGATTGGCCCAAGCTCTTCTCCTTGTCATATAAGCACACTTGAATTTTCATTAGCTTCTTGTACTTCAATGAATCATATCATTCCCTCTCTCTTCAAAAAGATTCGTCCCGAATCTTCTTCTGCTTGAAATGTAAAGAAAAAAAGATTTTCTTTTGTATTCCATATTTTTCCTTGTATTCTTCATCTTTTTTTTTGTCGAGTTTATTTTTTTACCTTTTTTTTCCCTTTTTTTTCACTCTACAAAATTTAGCAAGAAAATGGAAGTAACTAAAAATAAGAAGTTTTTGAATTTCTCAAAGAACTCAAAACTCAATAATAGGAACCTCGTCAACTTGTGATAAGACCCACTACTAATACTTGAATTTTGATCCTAAGAAACCAAAGAAAATAGAAGTAGATGAGAGGATGATTTCTTTAGAATTCAATAGTCACTAGTAAGAACCTTGCCAACCCATTACCAAAATGTGATTCTTAAAACCTAAGAAATCAAGAATAAAAGGGAAAAAATAATAATAAAAAAATGATATGCAACCAATAGAGCTGGCTCTGATACCAAATGATGCGACACATCGACCCGCAAGTTAAGAAACTTGGAACCTTCGTATGAGATAGTTTAGGAAGCGAATATCCCAGGTATAGGAATCTTCAACTAACCTAGAGCAAATCCTTGACCCGTTAGTTATAAAACTAAGAACCAAAGGAATCTGAAACACCACAAGATCGTGCTCACAATCTTGATAAGTTCTTGAACTATGAACGCTCTCGCAAGGAATCACAGCTCACAGAATGAGTTAAACTCAAAAGAAAGTGTTTATATTACTTGGATGATGCTTTCAAAATGATTACAAAGGCTCCTATTTATATATAGGGTTCAAAAGACACCCCAAAAGACTCTCCATAAAATCTAAGACTTAAATTTCAATCAAGAATTAAAGGCATACCTTTAATTCATGAATCTAGACTTGATATATATCATAATTCTTAAACATTTAATCACCTAAACTTTAACATGGGCCTAAAAACGTATTGGGCTTTCTACACTAATTTATTGGGCTCAAATTCAACATCAAACAAATAAAAATAATTCAATTTGGGCTACCAAAAAAATGCTTCATGAATTTCTTCTTTGAAATGGCGCAATAGTTGGTAATCTTCAAAAATTCAGCTCTTTATGTGTTCCGTGATTGGCCCAAGCTCTTCTCCTTGTCATATAAGCACACTTGAATTTTCATTAGCTTTTTGTACTTGAATGAATCATATCAATATTATTGCCGGAGTTTTCCCTCAAAAAAAAAAGAAAAAAAATGAACCAATTATGAGCCATTACGGATAACTTACACCCGTTATACCTCAATTAGAGCCAATAAGATCAAATTAGAGTCATTATTACCCACTTAGTCCCATTACGACCAATCATACCCACAAAGACCAAAATGACCCAATAGCTGCAGCATTTCGAACCACTATGACCCGTTATAGCTCAATTAGAGCCATTAAAGTCAAATCAGACTCTTTTAGACCCATTTAGTCCTAGTACGAAGAATAAGACTCGTTAAGGAGACACAAACCAATTATACACACTAAGACCAAAATGATCCAATAACGAGCATTACAGATAACTACGACCCGTTATACCTCAATTGGAGCCAATAAGGTCAAATCGGACTCATTATGACCCACATAGTCCCATTACGGCTAATTAGACTCGTTATGGAGATACAAACCCATTATATGCGCTAAGACCAAGATGAACCAGTTACGAGTCACAACATACCACTTAGACCTGTTATTCCTTATTTAGAGCCAATAAGGTCAAATTAGGCTCATTTTGACCCACTTAGTCTCATCATGACCATCAGACTTAATAAGGAGACGTAAACCCATTATATCCAACTAGTGTTGGGCCCGTGCATTGCACGAGAGGATAAATTTTTTGTTGGAATATTGAACCGAGTTAAAATGAAACGTAATTTCTCTGTTAACAGTTAATGAAATACAATATGAAAAACGAATTTATTTTCATAAGTGGTTAACTTGCATATGTTCTTAATCATTTGTTGTTATTAGTTTGTGCAATAATATTGGTAATAGTTTTGTATTATATTATTTAAAACTCAAACGACATGTCTCACAACATATCACTATTATTGAAATAATTATAAATATGAACATACGTTTTTACAGATTTTGCAATTTTTCTGAAACCTCCTCGACAACACTTGACAATCACTTTGAACGTATAAATCTGTAGATTAATTAACAACATTCAACCCACATCAAATATGACAAAGAAAATAAATGATTTCTATCTTTTGTAACCGGCAACTCAACTGGTATAGTTAAATTCACTCAGTACCACTTGAAAATTTATCTGACTATTGACTTCAAGACCTCATAGTATTAGTCGATAAAAATAAAGATATGAATATATATCTTATTTCCCTACTTCGAAAAATATGATTGTGGGTTTTGAAAAATATAAACAAATCCTCAGTAAATAAAATAAAATATAAAAAAGTAGTTTTTCAAAGAAACAAAAATATAGTGGAATACGTTTTGTTCAGTTGCAGGTTCCGCCATTGACACCCGATCGTTCGTCTTCTTCTTGTACTCGGATGATACATAGAGAAACTATATATATTTATAGTGAATGTAGAGAATATTTTAAAATCTTTTATTTTCATTTTCGATTTTACATTTAAATGTAAATATATTAAAAATATGGAAGAATATTTTTATATCTACATCGTTTCTATTTTATTTTCTTTGCACTTGGTTAATTTGGAAAGTATTGTGGAAAATTTTTATTTCAAAGAATACGATAATTTATTAGTGTATCTCGTTATTTTTTATTTTTAATTCATATCAACCTTCTTTTTTCTTCTTTTAATGCTCGTGAAAAAAAATACGTGTAGATTTTATATTAGAAAAAAAAATACGTGTAGATTTTATATTATGCTAATATAAAATACGTGTAGATTTTATAAAACAAAATAGATTTTATATTAGCAAAAAAATACGGAAGAAAAAAGAGTTTATATTACATCTCATTATGTAAAAAGATTTTATAAAATAAAATATGGAAAAAGATTTTATAAAATAAAATATGGAAAAATCATAATGAGATGTAATATAAAAAAATACGGAAGAAAAAAGATTTTATATTACATCTCATTAATATATATATATATATATATATATATATATATTTAAATGTAAAATCTACATTTAAAATAGATTATGCTAATATAAAATCTATTTTATAAAACCCTCCACCAAAAAAACAAATATTTATATTAATAAATGAGTATCTATTCCACAAATAGATGATTATGTGAGATACTGTGCTTGGAAAGGTTGTACCAAAGCATTATGAAATTGTAAATTAAGTAATTTGCTTTAATTAATTGTAACTTGTGCTTAAAATGTTGTAATTAAGAGTTTTTTATGTCGTTTTTATAATATAGTATAGATAAGACCAAAATGAACCAATACCGAAGCAATACAGACCATTATGGCCCGTTATACCTCAAATAGAGCCACTAAGGTCAAATAGGACTCATTACGACCCACTTAGTCTAATTATGTACGATGAGACTTGTTAAGGAGACACAAATCCCTTACACCAACTAAGACCCAAATGAACCAATAGCGAAGCATTACGGACCACTATGACCCATTATGCCTCCATTAGAGCGAACAATGTCAAATCGGACTCAGTTTCACCCACTGAGTCCTATTACGACCAATTAGACTCGTTAAGGAGACACAAACCCAATATACCCACTAAGCCCAAAATGAACCAATAGTGAAACATTACGGACCACTATGACTCGTTATACCTCAATTAGAGCGAATAAGGTCAAATCGGACTCATTATAGCCCACTTAGTCTAATTATGAACAATGTGACTCCTTAAGGAGACACAAATCCATTATAGCCACCAAGATCAAAATGAACCACTAACGAAGCATTACGGACCACTATGACCCGTTATACTTCAATTAGAGGCAATAAGGTCAAATCGGACTCATTATGACCCACATAGTCGTATTACGATCAATTAGACTCGTTAAGGGGACACAAACCTATTATACTCTCTAAGACCAAAATGAACCAATTATGAGCCATTACGGACCACTAAGATCCGTTATAAGTCAAGTAGAGCAAAAAACTTCAAATCAGACTCATTATACCCACTAAGACCAAGTTGAACCAATTGCGAGCCATTACGGACCCCTAACACGTTATTCCTCATTTAGGGACAATAAGTTAAAATCAGGCTCATTTTGACCCACTTAGTCCCATTACGACCAATCAGGCTCATTAAGGAGACAAAAACCCATTATACCCATTAAGACCAAAATGAACTAATAGCGAAGCATTTAAGATCTCCATGACTCGTTATACCTCTATTAGAGCCCATAAAGTCTAATCGGGCTCATTATGACCCACTTAGTCAAATTACGAACAATGAGACTTGGTAAGAACACACAAAACCATTATACCCACTAAGACCAAAATGAACCAAAAACGAAGCATTATAGACAACTATGATTCGTTATACCTCAATTACAGCCAGTAAAGTTAAATCGGACTCATTATGGCCCACTTAGTCCTATTATTACCAATTAGACTCGGTAACGAAGACCAAAATGAACCAATTATGAGCCATTACGGATCACTTAGACCCGTTTTACCTCAATTAGAGGCAATAAGGTTAAATCAGACTCATTATGACCCACTTTGTCCCATTACGACCAATCAGGCTCAATAAGGAGACAAAAACCCTCAGTTTCCGCTCAAAAAATCCAATTATACCCACTAAGACCAAAATGACCCCATAGTTCGCATTTCAGACCTTTATGACTCGTTATAACTCAATTAGAGCCAGTAAGGTCAAATCGGTTTCATTATAACCCAACATACTCCTATTACGAACAATTAGACTCCTTAGGGAGACACAAACACATTATACCCGCAAAGAAAAAAAATGAACCAATTTTGAGCCATTACGGACAACTTACACCCGTTATACCTCAATTAGAGCCAATAAGATCAAATTAGAGTCATTATTACCCACTTAGTCCCATTACGACCAATCATACCCACAAAGACCAAAATGACCCAATAGCTGCAGCATTTCGAACCACTATGACCCGTTATAGCTCAATTAGAGCCATTAAAGTCAAATCAGACTCTTTTAGACCCATTTAGTCCTAGTACGAAGAATAAGACTCGTTAAGGAGACACAAACCAATTATACACACTAAGACCAAAATGATCCAATAACGAGCATTACAGATAACTACGACCCGTTATACCTCAATTGGAGCCAATAAGGTCAAATCGGACTCATTATGATCCACATAGTCCCATTACGGCTAATTAGACTCGTTATGGAGACACAAACCCATTATATGCACTAAGACCAAGATGAACCAGTTACGAGTCACAACATACCACTTAGACCTGTTATACCTTATTTAGAGCCAATAAGGTCAAATTAGGCTCATTTAGACCCACTTAGTCTCATCACGACCATCAGACTTAATAAGGAGACTTAGTCGGGTGTACAAACGCGTGCAACATTGGCTAATTTTTGTCTGTATTCAAGTTTTTTAAGTTCTATCGAGCCGAAGAAAGCTTCAGAAGCCTTGCGCGATCCAGATTGGATACTGGCAATGCAAGATGAACTTCTGCAATTTGAGAGGAACAAAGTTTGGCGACTTATACCACTTCCAGAAGGAAAATCAGTTATTGGAACAAAGTGGGTTTTCAGAAATAAGAGAGATGAATCTGGAGTTGTAGTTCGAAACAAAGCTCGCCTTGTTGCAAAGGGTTATTGTCAACAGGAGGGGATTGATTATGAAGAAACATTTGCTCCTGTGGCACGACTGGAAGCGATACGAATCTTTTTATCGTATGCAGCACATAAAAATTTTACGGTCTTCCAAATGGACGTAAAATCAACATTCTTAAATGGGATATTGCATGAAGAAGTATATGTTGCTCAACCAGAAGGATTCGTTGATCCAAAGAACCCTGATCATGTCTATGTCTTAGACAAAGCATTGTATGGACTAAAAACAGGCACCAAGAGCTTGGTACGAAAGTTTAACTCAATTCTTACTTGCTTCAGGATTCAAGAAAGGTACAATTGATACTACTCTCTTTCTGAAAAAGCAAGGTGATGATATGATTCTAATCCAGATTTATGTAGATGACATAATTTTCGGTTCTACAAATCCAAAGTTTTGTAAAATCTTTTCACGAATCATGGAATCTCGTTTTGAAATGTCAATGATGGGCGAACTGAATTTTTTCCTTGGTCTTCAAGTGAAACAGTTACCCGAAGGCATTTTCATTAATCAGTCAAAATATATTCGAGATATTTTATAGAAATTTAACATGACTGACAGTTCAGTGATGAAAACACCGATGGCAACGGGCACACTTTTAGATGCAGATCTTTCTGGAAAATCAGTAGATCAAAAAGTGTACCGTAGCATGATTGGTTCACTGTTGTATTTAACTGCAAGTAGACCGGATATTATGTTTGCTACATGTTTCTGTGCGAGATATCAAGCTAATCCGAAGGAATCACACCTGGTCGCTGTAAAACGGATTCTTAGGTATCTTAAAGGAACTACTGAGTTAGGCCTTTGGTATCCTAAGGGTTCGTCTTTTGATTTAACTGCCTATACTGATGCTGATCATGCAGGTTGCAAACTGGATAGAAAGAGCACCTCTGGTTCTTGTCAGTTCTTAGGTGATAAGTTGGTTAGCTGGACTTCTAAGAAACAAAATTGTGTTTCTACATCCACCGCTGAGGCTGAATACGTAGCTGCCGCAAGCTGCTGTTCACAAGTCCTCTGGATGCAAACACAGTTAAAAGATTTCGGATATACTTACCAACGAGTTCCTATCTACTGTGATTCTAAGAGTGCGATTGCGATAACAGCTAATCCAGTACAGCATTCCAAGACGAAACACATCGACGTGCGTTATCATTTTATAAAGGATCATGTTGAAAAGGGCGATATCGAGATGCACTTTGTGACTACAGACTACCAGTTGGCTGACCTTTTCACCAAGCCGTTGGATGAAAAGAGGTTTACCTTTTTAGATAGCAAACTTGGTATGTTAAACGCCAATTCATGATTCTAGGGGGAGTTTTCTAATCTTATATTTTGAGCCTTATGAAACACAATCATTGTGCTAATTCTTTCATACACAAGCACGAGCACACAGAAAATGTGTTTTTATGTCAGAACATTCATAGAATTACCTTGTGTTCTTCAATGATTGAATGGAAGTCCTGGGGAGTCAACATCAAACAAGCTCCTTATATTGTACATTCGTTGTACACAGTAACTTCGTGTTACTGACAGGCATTTCTAACTGTTTCATATGTTGATTCAGGGTTACCATTCTTATTTCGTTTGAATTTGAAAAGATTCAGATGAATACATTCATGGTTCAACGGCTCTTTCAGATCAGACGACATCTTTTATCACATCATGTTTTGGGGAGATTCATAATTTTCCTATATGGGGGAAATTGTCTATTATCCAAAGGAGGAGATAAAAGTTCTTGAAGAATGTGTTTATCAGATGATGGGAAGTTCATTCAATGACGGATCTGACTTTGAAGTGTTTTAATGATTTTGATTCTTACAAATCATTAAAAAGGGGGAGAATAATCAAAGTTCAAGATCAGAGTGTAGTTTTAAAGATTTCAGAGGAGATAAAGTTTTCAGATGATTAAAGTCAAAAGATAAAGAAAGTTAATCCAAAGAAAAAGTGGAAGAAAGACAGAGTTTGAAAGTAAAAGTTGTCTATTCATAATATGCAAAAGTTAATTCAAAGGAAGAGACAAGTTTGAAGAATTGTCAAAGTTTTCAAGTTGTCAATGCCAGAAAAGATTCAAAGTTAAAGATTAATTCTGAAGGTATGAAGATCTGAAGATTATTGCCAAATTTTTTTTAATCTTGAATTCATAGGGGGAGATTGTTAGACTGAAATTGTATTCAAGATTAAATGAGGGTTTTTGTTGTAATTGTGTTTGTGTGTGAGGTGTATTTGTTTCTAGAAGGTTTGACCTTGCTTGGTCATGTTGACCTATATATAATCAAGTCTTTGTGTTAGATGTTGAGTGTGACATAGAGAGTGCAACTAAGTAAGTGTGTGAAAGTGAAGGTGAAAAGGTAGTGGTGATTGAGAGAGTAGAACACATAGTTGCACACATTGGTTACACACACAAACACATTCTATCTTGATGTAATACTTGTGATTAATCAACAATAATGTTTGTGTAGATTTGTATGTGTATATGCTAGTAATTCTTGGGCTACAAAACCCATTATATCCAATAAGACCAAAATGAACCAATACCGAAGCAATACAGACCATTATGGCCCGTTATACCTCAAATAGAGCCACTAAGATCAAATAAAACTCATTACGACCCACTTAGTCTAATTATGTACGATGAGACTTGTTAAGGAGACACAAATCCCTTACACCCACTAAGACCCAAATGAACCAATAGCGAAGCATTACGGACCACTATGACCCATTATGCCTCCATTAGAGCGAACAATGTCAAATCGGACTCAGTTTCACCCACTGAGTCCTATTACGACCAATTAGACTCGTTAAGGAGACACAAACCCATTATACCCACTAAGCCCAAAATCAACCAATAGTGAAACATTACGGACCACTATGACTCGTTATACCTCAATTAGAGCCAATAAGGTCAAATCGGACTCATTATGGCCCACTTAGACTAATTATGAACAAAGTGACTCCTTAAGGAGACACAAATCTATTATAGCCACCAAGATCAAAATGAACCACTAACGAAGCATTACGGACCACTATGACCCGTTATACTTCAATTAGAGGCAATAAGGTCAAATCGGACTCATTATGACCCACATAGTCGTATTACGAACAATTAGACTCGTTAAGGGGACACAAACGTATTAACTCACTAAGACCAAAATGAACCAATTATGAGCCACTACGGACCATTAAGATCCGTTATAAGTCAAGTAGAGCAAAAAACTTCAAATCAGACTCATTATACCCACTAAGACCAAGTTGAACCAATTGCGAGCCATTACGGACCCCTTAGACGTTATTCCTCATTTAGGGCCAATAAGTTCAAATCAGGCTCATTTTGACCCACTTAGTCCCATTACGACCAATCAGGCTCATTAAGGACACAAAAACCCATTATACCCATTAAGACCAAAATGAACTAATAGCGAAGCATTTAAGATCTCCATGACTCGTTATACCTCTATTAGAGCCCATAAAGTCCAATCGGGCTCATTATGACCCACTTAGTCAAATTACGAACAATGAGACTTGGTAAGAAGACACAAAACCATTATACCCACTAAGACCAAAATGAACCAAAAACGAAGCATTATAGACAACTATGATTCGTTATACCTCAATTAAAGCCAGTAAAGTTAAATCGGACTCATTATGGCCCACTTAGTCCTATTATTACCAATTAGACTCGGTAAGGAGACACAAACCCATTATACCCACTAAGACCAAAATGAACCAATTGTGAGCCATTACGGATCACTTAGACCCGTTTTACCTCAATTAGAGGCAATAAGGTTAAATCAGACTCATTATGACCCACTTTGTCCCATTACGACCAATCAGGCTCAATAAGGAGACAAAAACCCTCAGTTTCCGCTCAAAAAATCCAATTATACCCACTAAGACCAAAATGACCCCATAGCGAAGCATTTCAGACCTTTATGACTCGTTATAACTCAATTAGAGCCAGTGAGGTCAAATCGGTTTCATTATAACCCACATAATCCTATTACGAACAATTAGACTCCTTAGGGAGACACAAACACATTATACCCGCAAAGAAAAAAAAATGAACCAATTATGAGCCATTACGGACAACTTACACCCGTTATACCTCAATTAGAGCCAATAAGATCAATTTAGAGTCATTATTACCCACTTAGTCCATTACGACCAATCATACCCACAAAGACCAAAATGACCCAATAGCTGCAGCATTTCGAACCACTATGACCCGTTATAGCTCAATTAGAGCCATTAACGTCAAATCAGACTCTTTTAGACCCATTTAGTCCTAGTACGAAGAATAAGACTCGTTAAGGAGACACAAACCAATTATACACACTAAGACCAAAATGATCCAATAACGAGCATTACAGATAACTACGACCCGTTATACCTCAATTGGAGCCAATAAGGTCAAATCGGACTCATTATGACCCACATAGTCCCATTACGGCTAATTAGACTCGTTATGGAGACACAAACCCATTATATGCACTAAGACCAAGATGAACCAGTTACGAGTCACAACTTACCACTTAGACCTGTTATACCTTATTTAGAGCCAATAAGGTCAAATTAGGCTCATTTTGACCCACTTAGTCTCATCACGACCATCAGAATTAATAAGGAGACGTAAACCCATTATATCCAATAAGACCAAAATGAACCAATACCGAAGCAATACAGACCATTATGGCCCGTTATACCTCAAATAGAGCCACTAAGGTCAAATAGGACTCATTACGACCCACTTAGTCTAATTATGTACGATGAGACTTGTTAAGGAGACACAAATCCCTTACACCAACTAAGACCCAAATGAACCAATAGCGAAGCATTACGGACCACTATGACCCATTATGCCTCCATTAGAGCGAACAATGTCAAATCGGACTCACTTTCACCCACTGAGTCCTATTACGACCAATTAGACTCGTTAAGGAGACACAAACTCATTATACCCACTAAGCCCAAAATGAACCAATAGTGAAACATTACGGACCACTATGACTCGTTATACCTCAATTAGAGCCAATAGGAGTATGTTGGGTTATAATGAAACCGATTTGACCTTACTGGCTCTAATTGAGTTACAACGAGTCATAAAGGTCTGAAATGCTTCGTTATGGGGTCATTTTGGTGTTAGTGGGTATAATTGGATTTTTTGAGCGGAAACCGAGGGTTTTTGTCTCCTTATTGAGCCTAATTGGTCGTAATGGGACAAAGTGGGTCATAATGAGTCCGATTTAACCTTATTGGCTCTAATTGAGGTAAAACGGGTCTAAGTGATCTGTAATGGCTCATAATTGGTTCATTTTGGTCTTAGTGGGTATAATGGGTTTGTGTCTCCTTACTGAGTCTAATTGGTAATAATAGGACTAGGTGGGCAATAATGAGTCCGATTTAACTTTATTGGCTCTAATTGAGGTATAACGAATCATAGTTGTCTATAATGCTTCATTTTTGGTTCATTTTGGTCTTAGTGGGTATAATGGTTTTGTGTCTTCTTACCAAGTCTCATTGTTCGTAATTTGACTATGTGGGTCATAATGAGCCCGATTGGACTTTATGGGCTCTAATAGAGTTATAACGAGTCATGGAGATCTTAAATGCTTCGTTATTAGTTCATTTTGATCTTAATGGGTATAATGGGTTTTTGTCTCCTTAATGAGCCTGATTGGTCGTAATGGGACTAAGTGGGTCAAAATGAGCCTGATTTGAACTTATTGGCCCTAAAGGAGGAATAACGTCTAAGGGGTCCGTAATGGCTCGCAATTGGTTCAACTTGGTCTTAGTGGGTATAATGAGTCTTATTTGAAGTTTTTTGCTCTACTTGACTTATAACGGATCTTAGTGGTCCGTAATGGCTCATAATTGGTTCATTTTGGTTTTAGTGAGTATAATAGGTTTGTGTCCCCTTAACGAGTCTAATTGTTCGTAATACGACTATGTGGGTCATAATGAGTCCGATTTGACCTTATTGCCTCAAATTGAAGTATAACAGGTCATAGTGGTCCGTAATGCTTCGTTAGTGGTTCATTTTGATCTTCGAGGCTATAATGGATTTTTGTGTCCTTAAGGAGTCACATTGTTCATAATTTGACTAAGTGGGCCATAATGAGTCCGATTTGACCTTATTGGCTCTAATTGAGGTATAACGAGTCATAGTGGTCCGTAACGTTTCACTATTGGTTCATTTTGGGCTTAGTGGGTATAACGGGTTTGTGTCTCCTTAACGAGTCTAATTGGTCGTAATAGGACTCAGTGGGTGAAACTGAGTCCGATTTGACATTGTTCGCTCTAATGGAGGCATAATGGGTCATTGTGGTCCGTAATGCTTCGCTATTGGTTCATTTGGGTCTTAATGGGTGTAAGGGATTTGTGTCTCCTTAACAAGTCTCATCGTACATAATTAGACTAAGTGGGTCGTAATGGGTCCTATTTGACCTTAGTGGCTCTATTTGAGGTATAACGGGCCATAATGGTCTGTATTGCATCGGTATTGGTTCATTTTGGTCTTATCGGATATAATTGGTTTACGTCTCCTTATTAAGTCTGATTGGTCTTGATGAGACTAAGTGGGTCAAAATGAGCCTAATTTGACCTTATTGGCTCTAAATAAGGTATAACAGGTCTAAGTGGTATGTTGTGACTCGTAACTGGTTCATCTTGGTCTCAGTGCATATAATGGGTTTGTGTCTCCATAACGAGTCTAATTAGCCGTAATGGGACTATGTGGGTCATAATGAGTCCGATTTGACCTTATTTGCTCCAATTGAGGTATAACGGGTCGTAGTTATCTGTAATGCTCGTTATTGGATCATTTTGGTCTTAGTGTGTATAATTGGTTTGTGTCTCCTTCACGAGTCTTATTCTTCGTACTAGGACTAAATGGGTCTAAAAGAGTCTGATTTGACTTTAATGGCTCTAATTGAGCTATAACGGGTCATAGTGGTTCGAAATGCTGCAGCTATTGGGCCATTTTGGTCTTTGTGGGTATGATTGGTCGTAATGGGACTAAGTGGGTAATAATGACTCTAATTTGACCTTATTGGCTCTAATTGAGGTATAACGGGTGTAAGTTGTCCATAATGGCTCATAATTGGTTCATTTTTTTTCTTTGCGGGTATAATGTGTTTGTGTCTCCCTAAGGAGTCTAATTGTTCGTAATAGGAGTATGTGGGCTATAATGAAACCGATTTGACCTCACTGGTTCTAATTGAGTTATAACGAGTCATAAAGGTCTGAAATGCTTCGCTATGGGGTCATTTTGGTCTTAGTGGTTATAATTGGATTTTTTGAGCGGAAACTGAGGGTTTTTGTCTCCTTATTGAGCCTGATTGGTCGTAATGGGACAAAGTGGGTCATAATGAGTCTGATTTAACCTTATTGTCTCTAATTGTGGTAAAACGGGTCTAAGTGATCCGTAATGGCTCATAATTGGTTCATTTTGGTCTTAGTGGGTATAATAGGTTTGTGTCTCCTTACCGAGTCTAATTGGTAATAATAGGACTAAGTGGGCCATAATGAGTCCGATTTAACTTTATTGGCTCTAATTGAGGTATAACGAATCATAGTTGTCTATAACGCTTCGTTTTTGGTTCATTTTGGTCTTAGTGGGTATAATGGTTTTGTGTCTTCTTACCAAGTCTCATTGTTCGTAATTTGACTAAGTGGGTCATAATGAGCCCGATTGGACTTTATATGGGCTCTAATAGAGGTATAACGAGTCATGGAGATCTTAAATGCTTCGCTATTAGTTCATTTTGGTCTTAATGGGTATAATGGGTTTTTGTCTCCTTAATGAGCCTGATTGGTCGTAATGGGACTAAGTGGGTCAAAATGAGCCTGATTTGAACTTATTGGCCCTAAATGAGGAATAACGTCTAAGGGGTCCGTAATGGCTCGCAATTGGTTCAACTTGGTCTTAGTAGGTATAATGAGTCTGATTTGAAATTTTTTGCTCTACTTGACTTATAACGGATCTTAGTGGTCCGTAATGGCTCATAATTAGTTCATTTTGGTTTTAGTGAGTATAATAGGTTTGTGTCCCCTTAACGAGTCTAATTGTTCGTAATACGACTATGTGGGTCATAATGAGTCCGATTTGACCTTATTGCCTCTAATTGAAGTATACCGGGTCATAGTGGTCCGTAATGCTTCGTTACTGGTTCATTTTGATCTTCGAGGCTATAATGGATTTGTGTCTCCTTAAGGAGTCACATTGTTCATAATTTGACTAAGTGGGCCATAATGAGTCCGATTTGACCTTATTGGCTCTAATTGAGGTATAACGAGTCATAGTGGTCCGTAATGTTTCACTATTGGTTCATTTTAGGCTTAGTGGATATAACGGGTTTGTGTCTCCTTAACGAGTGTAATTGGTCGTAATAGGACTCAGTGGGTGAAACTGAGTCTGATTTGACATTGTTCGCTCTAATGGAGGCATAATGTGTCATTGTGGTCCGTAATGCTTCGCTATTGGTTCATTTGGGTCTTAGTGGGTGTAAGGGATTTGTGTCTCCTTAACAAGTCTCATCGTACATAATTAGACTAAGTGGGTCGTAATGAGTCCTGTTTGACCTTAGTGGCTCTATTTGAGGTATAATGGGCCATAATGGTCTGTATTGCTTCGGTATTGGTTCATTTTGGTCTTATTGGATATAATGGGTTTACGTCTCCTTATTAAGTCTTATTGGTCGTGATGAGACTAAGTGGGTCAAAATGAGCCTAATTTGACCTTATTGGCTCTAAATAAGGTATAACAGGTCTAAGTGGTATGTTGTGACTTGTAACTGGTTCATCTTGGTCTTAGTGCATATAATGGGTTTATGTCTCCATAACGAGTCGAATTAGCCGTAATGGGACTATGTGGGTCATAATGAGTGCGATTTGACCTTGTTGGCTCCAATTGAGGTATAACGGGTCGTAGTTATCTGTAATGCTCGTTATTGGATCATTTTGGTCTTAGTGTGTATAATTGGTTTGTGTCTCCTTCACGAGTCTTATTCTTCGTACTAGGACTAAATGGGTCTAAAAGAGTCTGATTTAACTTTAATGGCTCTAATTGAGCTATAACGGGTCATAGTGGTTCGAAATGCTGCAGCTATTGGGCCATTTTGGTCTTTGTGGGTATGATTGGTCGTAATGGGACTAAGTGGGTAATAATGACTCTAATTTGACCTTATTGGCTCTAATTGAGGTATAACGGGTGTAAGTTGTCCATAATGGCTCATAATTGGTTCATTTTTTTTCTTTGCGGGTATAATGTGTTTGTGTCTCCCTAAGGAGTCTAATTGTTCGTAATAGGAGTATGTGGGCTATAATGAAACCGATTTGACCTCACTGGCTCTAATTGAGTTATAACGAGTCATAAAGGTCTGAAATGCTTCGCTATGGGGTCATTTTGGTCTTAGTGGTTATAATTGGATTTTTTGAGCGAAAACTGAGGGTTTTTGTCTCCTTATTGAGCCTGATTGGTCGTAATGGGACAAAGTGGGTCATAACGAGTCTGATTTAACCTTATTGGCTCTAATTGAGGTAAAACGGGTCTAAGTGATCCGTAATGGCTCATAATTGGTTCATTTTGGTCTTAGTGGGTATAATAGGTTTGTGTCTCCTTACCGAGTCTAATTGGTAATAATAGGACTAAGTGGGCCATAATGAGTCCGATTTAACTTTATTGGCTCTAATTGAGGTATAACGAATCACAGTTGTCTATAACGCTTCGTTTTTGGTTCATTTTGGTCTTAGTGGGTATAATGGTTTTGTGTCTTCTTACCAAGTCTCATTGTTCGTAATTTGACTAAGTGGGTCATAATGAGCCCGATTGGACTTTATATGGGCTCTAATAGAGGTATAACGAGTCATGGAGATCTTAAATGCTTCGCTATTAGTTCATTTTGGTCTTAATGGGTATAATGGGTTTTTGTCTCCTTAATGAGCCTGATTGGTCGTAATGGGACTAAGTGGGTCAAAATGAGCCTGATTTGAACTTATTGGCCCTAAATGAGGAATAACGTCTAAGGGGTCCGTAATGGCTCGCAATTGGTTCAACTTGGTCTTAGTGGGTATAATGAGTCTGATTTGAAGTTTTTTGCTCTACTTGACTTATAACGGATCTTAGTGGTCCGTAATGGCTCATAATTGGTTCATTTTGGTCTTAGTGAGTATAATACGTTTGTGTCCCCTTAACGAGTCTAATTGTTCGTAATACGACTATGTGGGTCATAATGAGTCCGATTTGACTTTATTGCCTGTAATTGAAGTATAACGGGTCATATGCTTCATTAGTGGTTCATTTTGAGCTTGGTGGCTATAATGGATTTGTGTCTCCTTATGGAGTCACATTGTTCATAATTAGACCTAATGAGTCCAATTTGACCTTATTGGCTCTAATTGAGGTATAAATGTGTCATAGTGGTCCGTAATGTTTCACTATTGGTTCATTTTGGGCTTAGTGGGTATAACGGGTTTGTGTCTCCTTAACGAGTCTAATTGGTCGTAATAGGACTCAATGGGTGAAACTGAGTCCGATTTGACATTGTTCGCTCTAATGGAGGCATAATGGGTCATAGTGGTCCGTAATGCTTCGCTATTGGTTCATTTGGGTCTTAGTGGGTGTAAGGGATTTGTGTCTCCTTAACAAGTCTCATCGTACATAATTAGACTAAGTGGGTCGTAATGAGTCCTATTTGACCTTAGTGGCTGTATTTGAGGTATAACGGCCCATAATGGTCTGTATTGCTTCGGTATTGGATCATTTTGGTCTTATTAGATATAATGGGTTTATGTCTCTTTATTAAGTCTGATTGGCCGTGATGAGACTAAGTGGGTCAAAATGAGCCTAATTTGACCTTATTGGCTCTAAATAAGGTATAACAGGTCTAAGTGGTATGTTGTGACTCGTAACTGGTTCATCTTGGTCTTAGTGCATATAATGGGTTTGTGTCTCCATAACGAGTCTAATTAGCCGTAATGGGACTATGTGGGTCGTAATGAGTCCGATTTGACCTTATTGGCTCCAATTGAGGTATAACGGGCCGTAGTTATCTGTAATGCTCGTTATTGGATCATTTTGGTCTTAGTGTGTATAATTGGTTTGTGTCTCCTTCACGAGTCTTATTCTTCGTACTAGGACTAAATGGGTCTAAAAGAGTCTGATTTGACTTTAATGGCTCTAATTTAGCTATAACGGGTCATAGTGGTTCGAAATGCTGCAGCTATTGGGCCATTTTGGTCTTTGTGGGTATGATTGGTCGTAATGGGACTAAGTGGGTAATAATGACTCTAATTTGACCTTATTGGCTCTAATTGAGGTATAACGGGTGTAAGTTGTTCGTAATGGCTCATAATTGGTTCATTTTTTTCTTTGCGGGTATAATGTGTTTGTGTCTCCCTAAGGAGTCTAATTGTTCGTAATAGGAGTATGTGGGTTATAATGAAACCGATTTAACCTCACTGGCTCTAATTGAGTTATAACGAGTCATAAAGGTATGAAATGCTTCGCTTTGGGGTCATTTTGGTCTTAGTGGGTATAATTGGATTTTTTGAGCGGAAACTGAGGGTTTTTGTCTCCTTATTGAGCCTGATTGGTCGTAATGGGACAAAGTGGGTCATAATGAGTCTGATTTAACCTTATTGCCTCTAATTGAGGTAAAACGGGTCTAAGTGATCCGTAATGGCTCATAATTGGTTCATTTTGGTCTTAGTGGGTATAATGGGTTTGTGTCTCCTTACCGAGTCTAATTGGTAATAATAGGACTAAGTGGGCCATAATGAGTCCGATTTAACTTTATTGGCTCTAATTGAGGTATAACGAATCATAGTTGTCTATAATGCTTCCTTTTTGGTTCATTTTGGTCTTAGTGGATATAATGGTTTTGTGTCTTCTTACCAAGTCTCATTGTTCGTAATTTGACTAAGTGGGTCATAATGAGACCGATTGGACTTTATGGGCTCTAGTAGAGGTACAACGAGTCATGGAGATCTTAAATGCTTCGCTATTAGTTCATTTCGGTCTTAATGGGTATAATGGGTTTTTGTCTCCTTAATGAGCCTGATTGGTCGTAATGGGATTAAGTGGGTCAAAATGAGCCTGATTTGAACTTATTGGCCCTAAATGAGGAATAACGTCTAAGGGGTCCGTAATGGCTCGCAATTGGTTCAACTTGGTCTTAGTGGGTCATAATGAGTCTGATTTGACCTTATTGCCTCTAATTGAAGTATAACGGGTCATAGTGGTCCGTAATGCTTCGTTAGTGGTTCGTTTTGATCTTGGTGGCTATAATGGATTTGTGTCTCCTTAAGGAGTCACATTGTTCATAATTAGACTAAGTGGGCCATAATGAGTCCGATTTGACCTTATTGGCTCTAATTGAGGTATAACGAGTCATAGTGGTCCGTAATGTTTCACTATTGGTTCATTTTGGGCTTAGTGCGTATAATGGGTTTGTGTCTCCTTAACGAGTCTAATTGGTCGTAATAGGACTCAGTGGGTGAAACTGAGTCCGATTTGACATTGTTCGCTCTAATGGAGGCATAATGGGTCATAGTGGTCCGTAATGCTTCGCTATTGGTTCATTTGGGTCTTAGTGGGTGTAAGGGATTTGTGTCTCCTTAACAAGTCTCATCGTACATAATTAGACTAAGTGGGTCATAGTGGTCCCTAATGCTTCGTTAGTGGTTCGTTTTGATCTTGGTGGCTATAATGGATTTGTCTCTCCTTAAGGAGTCACATTGTTCATAATTAGACTAAGTGGGCCATAATGAGTCCGATTCGAACTCTAGTTGGGTCGTTTTGAGAATTACAGGGCCGATTAATCGGAGAAGACAACGTATCGATCTTTATTCTATCAGTCTTAAGCGTACCGGTCCTTTGTAATTTACCGGTCCAAGCCTATTGACCGATAATACATTTTATCGGTCGAAGTTCCCACAACACCGGTCGATCTGCATAAACAGAATACCGGTCGAATTCTTTGTGTACCGGTCTTACATTACTCAATCCCGGTCAAACCCACATCCCAGTCAAACCTCCATCCCGGTCAAACCCCACAGCCTCAGTCAAAGAATTGTATCGGTCAAAGAATTGTAAACAACATACCGGTTCATAAATTCAAAAGCCTTTGACCGATATTAGGTTGAAATTGTTGAAAAAGGTAGATTGCTAGTTGTTCTGAAATTAGGACACGTGGAAGAAGTAGGTTTTATCGGTCCACTCACACTTCATTTTAATTTGCAAATCTCTAAGTGGAATTAATTTCAACCTACTTTCCGGTCAACCCATTTCCTTTACAATATTCCGGTCAACCACTACACACTATCGGTCCACTACCTCTTACTTTGCGGGTCCGTAATTCTTCGTTAGTGGTTCATTTTGATCTTGGAGGCTATAATGGATTGGTGTCTCCTTAAGGAGTCACATTGTTCATAATTAGACTAAGTGGGCCATAATGAGTCCGATTTGACCTTAGTGGCTCTATTTGAGGTATAACGGGCCATAATGGTCTGTATTGCTTCGGTATTTGTTCATTTCGGTCTTATTGGATATAATGGGTTTATGTCTCCTTATTAAGCCTGATTTGAACTTATTGGCCCTAAATGAGGAATAACGTCTAAGGGGTCCGTAATGGCTCGCAATTGGTTCAACTTGGTCTTAGTGGGTATAATGAATCTGATTTGAAGTTTTTTGCTCTACTTGACTTATAACGGATCTTGGTGGTCCGTAATGACTCATAATTGGTCTTAGTGAGTATAATAGGTTTGTGTCCACTTAACGAGTCTAATTGTTCGTAATACGACTATGTGGGTCATAATGAGTCCGATTTGACCTTATTGCCTCTAATTGAAGTATAACGGGTCATAGTGGTCCGTAATGCTTCGTTAGTGGTTCATTTTGATCTTGGTGGCTATAATGGATTTGTGTCTCCTTAAGGAGTCACATTGTTCATAATTAGACTAAGTGGGCTATAATGAGTCCGATTTGACCTTATTGGCTCTAATTGAGGTATAACGAGTCATAGTGGTCCGTAATGTTTCACTATTGGTTCATTTTGGGCTTAGTGGGTATAATGGGTTTGTGTCTCCTTAACGAGTCTAATTGGTCGTAAGAGGACTCAGTGGGTGAAACTGAGTCCGATTTGACATTGTTCGCTCTAATGGAGGCATAATGGGTCATTGTGGTCCGTAATGCTTCGCTATTGGTTCATTTGGGTCTTAGTGGGTGTAAGGGATTTGTGTCTCCTTAACAAGTCTCATCGTACATAATTAGACTAAGTGGGTCGTAATGAGTCCTAATTGACCATAATGTCTCTATTTGGAGGTATAACGGGCCATAATGGTCTGTATTGCTTCGGTATTGGTTCATTTTGGTCTTATTGGATGTAATGGGTTTACATCTCCTTATTAAGTCTGATCAGTCGTGATGAGACTAAGTGGGTCAAAATGAGCCTAATTTGACCTTATTGGCTCCAAATAAGGTATAACAGGTCTAAGTGGTATGTTGTGACTCGTAACTGGTTCATCTTGGTCTTAGTGCATATAATGGGTTTATGTGTCCATAACGAGTCTAATTAGCCGTAATGGGACTATGTGGGTCATAAGGAGTCCGATTTGACCTTATTGGCTGTAATTGAGTTAAAACGGGTCGTAGTTATCTGTAATGCTCGTTATTGGATCATTTTGGTCTTAGTGTGTATAATTGGTTTGTGTCTCCTTAACGAGTCTTATTCATCGTACTAGGACTAAATGGGTCTAAAAGAGTCTGATTTGACTTTAATGGCTCTAATTGAGCTATAACAGGTCATAGTGGTTCGAAATGCTGCAGCTATTGGGTCATTTTGGTCTTTGTGGGTAATAATGACTCTAATTTGACCTTATTGGCTCTAATTGACGTATAACGGGTGTAAGTTGTCCGTAATGGCTCATAATTGGTTCATTTTTTTTCTTTGCGGGTATAATGTGTTTGTGTCACCCTAAGGAGTCTAAATTGTTCGTAATAGGAGTATGTGGGTTGTAATGAAACCGATTTTACCTCACTGGCTCTAATTGAGTTATAACGAGTCATAAAGGTCTGAAATGCTTCGCTATGGGGTCATTTTGGTCTTAGTGGGTATAATTGGATTTTTTGAGCGGAAAGTGAGGGTTTTTGTCTCCTTATTCAGCTTGATTGGTCGTAATGGGACAAAGTGGGTCATAATGAGTCCGATTTAACCTTATTAGCTCTAATTGAGGTAAAACGGGTCTAAGTGATCCGTAATGGCTCATAATTGGTTCATTTTGGTCTTAATGGGTATAATGGGTTTGTGTCTCCTTACCGAGTCTAATTGGTAATAATAGGACTAAGTGGGCCATAATGAGTCCGATTTAACTTTATTGGCTCTAATTGAGGTATAACGAATCATAGTTGTCTATAAAGCTTCGTTTTTCGTTCATTTTGGTCTTAGTGGGTATAATGGTTTTTTGTCTTCTTACCAAGTCTCATTGTTCGTAATTTGACTAAGTGGGTCATAATGAGCCCGATTGGACTTTATGGGCTCTAATAGAGGTATAACGAGTCATGGAGATCTTAAATGATTCGCTATTAGTTCATTTTGGTCTTAATGGGTATAATGGGTTTATGTCTCCTTAATGACCTGATTGGTCATAATGGGACTAAGTGGGTCAAAATGAGCCTGATTTGAACTTATTGGCCCTAAATGAGGAATAACGTCTAAGGGGTCCGTAATGGCTCGCAATTGGTTCAACTTGGTCTTAGTGGGTATAATGAATCTGATTTAAAGTTTTTTGCTCTACTTGACTTATAACGGATCTTAGTGGTCCGTAATGGCTCATAATTGGTCTTAGTGAGTATAATAGGTTTGTGTCCCCTTAACGAGTCTAATTGTTCGTAATACGACTATGTGGGTCATAATGAGTCCGATTTGACCTTATTGCCTCTAATTGAAGTATAACGGGTCATAGTGGTCCGTAATGCTTCGTTAGTGGTTCATTTTGATCTTGGTGGCTATAATGGATTTGTGTCTCCTTAAGGAGTCACATTGTTCATAATTAGACTAAGTGGGCCATAATGAGTCCGATTTGACCTTATTGGCTCTAATTGAGGTATAACGAGTCATAGTGGTCCGTAATGTTTCACTATTGCTTCATTTTGGGCTTAGTGGGTATAATGGGTTTGTATCTCCTTAACGAGTCTAATTGGTCGTAAGAGGACTCAGTGGGTGAAACTGAGTCCGATTTGACATTGTTCGCTCTAATGGAGGCATAATGGGTCATAGTGGTCCGTAATGCTTCGCTGTTGGTTCATTTGGGTCTTAGTGGGTGTAAGGGATTTGTGTCTCCTTAACAAGTCTCATCGTACATAATTAGACTAAGTGGGTCGTAATGAGTCCTATTTGACCATAATGGCTCTATTTGAGGTATAACGGGCCATAATGGTCTGTATTGCTTCGGTATTGGTTCATTTTGGTCTTATTGGATATAATGGGTTTACATCTCCTTATTAAGTCTGATCGGTCGTGATGAGACTACGTGGGTCAAAATGAGCCTAATTTGACCTTATTGGCTCTAAATAAGGTATAACAGGTCTAAGTGGTATGTTGTGACTCGTAACTTGTTCATCTTGGTCTTAGTGCATATATTGGGTTTATGTCTCCATAACGAGTCTAATTAGCCGTAATGGGACTATGTGGGTCGTAATGAGTCCGATTTGACCTTATTGGCTCCAATTGAGGTATAACGGGTCGTAGTTATCTGTAATGCTCGTTATTGGATCATTTTGGTCTTAGTGTGTATAATTGGTTTGTGTCTCCTTAACGAGTATTATTCATCGTACTAGGACTAAATGGGTCTAAAAGAGTCTGATTTGACTTTAATGGCTCTAATTGAGCTATAACAGGTCATAGTGGTTCGAAATGCTGCAGCTATTGGGTCATTTTGGTCTTTGTGGGTAATAATGACTCTAATTTGACCTTATTGGCTCTAATTGACGTATAACGGGTGTAAGTTGTCCGTAATGGCTCATAATTGGTTCATTTTTTTTCTTTGCGGGTATAATGTGTTTGTGTCACCCTAAGGAGTCTAAATTGTTCGTAATAGGAGTATGTGGGTTATAATGAAACCGATTTGACCTCACTGGCTCTAATTGAGTTATAACGAGTCATAAAGGTCTGAAATGCTTCGCTATGGGGTCATTTTGGTCTTAGTGGGTATAATTGGATTTTTTGAGCGGAAAGTGAGGGTTTTTGTCTCCTTATTCAGCTTGATTGGTCGTAATGGGACAAAGTGGGTCATAATGAGTCCGATTTAACCTTATTAGCTCTAATTGAGGTAAAACGGGTCTAAGTGATCCGTAATGGCTCATAATTGGTTCATTTTGGTCTTAATGGGTATAATGGGTTTGTGTCTCCTTACCGAGTATAATTGGTAATAATAGGACTAAGTGGGCCATAATGAGTCCGATTTAACTTTATTGGCTCTAATTGAGGTATAACGAATCATAGTTGTCTATAAAGCTTCGTTTTTCGTTCATTTTGGTCTTAGTGGGTATAATGGTTTTGTGTCTTCTTACCAAGTCTCATTGTTCGTAATTTGACTAAGTGGGTCATAATGAGCCCGATTGGACTTTATGGGCTCTAATAGAGGTATAACGAGTCATGGAGATCTTAAATGATTCGCTATTAGTTCATTTTGGTCTTAATGGGTATAATGGGTTTATGTCTCCTTAATGTTAGATTGGTCATAATGGGACTAAGTGGGTCAAAATGAGCCTGATTTGAACTTATTGGCCCTAAATGAGGAATAACGTCTAAGGGGTCCGTAATGGCTCGCAATTGGTTCAACTTGGTCTTAGTGGGTATAATGAATCTGATTTAAAGTTTTTTGCTCTACTTGACTTATAACGGATCTTAGTGGTCCGTAATGGCTCATAATTGGTCTTAGTGAGTATAATAGGTTTGTGTCCCCTTAACGAGTCTAATTGTTCGTAATACGACTATGTGGGTCATAATGAGTCTGATTTGACCTTATTGCCTCTAATTGAAGTATAACGGGTCATAGTGGTCCGTAATGCTTCGTTAGTGGTTCATTTTGATCTTGGTGGCTATAATGGATTTGTGTCTCCTTAAGGAGTCACATTGTTCATAATTAGACTAAGTGGGCCATAATGAGTCCGATTTGACCTTATTGGATCTAATTGAGGTATAACGAGTCATAGTGGTCCGTAATGTTTCACTATTGCTTCATTTTGGGCTTAGTGGGTATAATGGGTTTGTATCTCCTTAACGAGTCTAATTGGTCGTAAGAGGACTCAGTGGGTGAAACTGAGTCCGATTTGACATTGTTCGCTCTAATGGAGGCATAATGGGTCATAGTGGTCCGTAATGCTTCGCTATTGGTTCATTTGGGTCTTAGTGGGTGTAAGGGATTTGTGTCTCCTTAACAAGTCTCATCGTACATAATTAGACTAAGTGGGTCGTAATGAGTCCTATTTGACCATAATGGCTCTATTTGAGGTATAACAAGCCATAATGGTCTGTATTGCTTCGGTATTGGTTCATTTTGGTCTTATTGGATATAATGGGTTTACATCTCCTTATTAAGTCTGATCGGTCGTGATGAGACTAAGTGGGTCAAAATGAGCCTAATTTGACCTTATTGGCTCTAACTAAGGTATAGCAGGTCTAAGTGGTATGTTGTGACTCGTAACTTGTTCATCTTGGTCTTAGTGCATATAATGGGTTTATGTCTCCATAACGAGTCTAATTAGACGTAATGGGACTATGTGGGTCATAAAGAGTCCGATTTGACCTTATAGGCTCCAATTGAGGTATAACGGGCCGTAGTTATCTGTAATGCTCGTTATTGCATCATTTTAGTCTTAGTGTGTATAATTGGTTTGTGTCTCCTTAACGAGTCTTATTCTTCGTACTAGGACTAAATGGGTCTAAAAGAGTCTGATTTGACTTTAATGGCTCTAATTGAGCTATAACAGGTCATAGTGGTTCGAAATGCTGCAGCTATTGGGTCATTTTGGTCTTTGTGGGTATGATTGGTCGTAATGGGACTAAGTGGGTAATAATGACTCTAATTTGACCTTATTGGCTCTAATTGAGGTATAACGGGTGTAAGTTGTCCGTAATGGCTCATAATTGGTTCATTTTTTTTCTTTGCGGGTATAATGTGTTTGTGTCAACCTAAGGAGTCTAATTGTTCGTAATAGGAGTATGTGGGTTATAATGAAACCGATTTGACCTCACTGGCTCTAATTGAGTTATAACGAGTCATAAAGGTATGAAATGCTTCGCTATGAGGTCATTTTGGTCTTAGTGGGTATAATTGGATTTTTTGAGCGGAAAGTGAGGGTTTTTGTCTCCTTATTGAGCATGATTGGTCGTAATGGGACAAAGTGGGTCATAATGAGTCCGATTTAACCTTATTGGCTCAAATTGAGGTAAAACGGGTCTAAGTGATCCGTAATGGCTCATAATTGGTTCATTTTGGTCTTAATGGGTATAATGGGTTTGTGTCTCCTTACCGAGTCTAATTGGTAATAATAGGACTAAGTGGGCCATAATGAGTCCGATTTAACTTTATTGGCTCTAATTGAGGTATAACGAATCATAGTTGTCTATAAAGCTTCGTTTTTCGTTCATTTTGGTCTTAGTGGGTATAATGGTTTTGTGTCTTCTTACCAAGTCTCATTGTTCGTAATTTGACTAAGTGGGTCATAATGAGCCCGATTGGACTTTATGGGCTCTAATAGAGGTATAACGAGTCATGGAGATCTTAAATGATTCGCTATTAGTTCATTTTGGTCTTAATGGGTATAATGGGTTTATGTCTCCTTAATGACCTGATTGGTCATAATGGGACTAAGTGGGTCAAAATGAGCCTGATTTGAACTTATTGGCCCTAAATGAGGAATAACGTCTAAGGGGTCCGTAATGGCTCGCAATTGGTTCAACTTGGTCTTAGTGGGTATAATGAATCTGATTTAAAGTTTTTTGCTCTACTTGACTTATAACGGATCTTAGTGGTCCGTAATGGCTCATAATTGGTCTTAGTGAGTACAATAGGTTTGTGTCCCCTTAACGAGTCTAATTGTTCGTAATACGACTATGTGGGTCATAATGAGTCCGATTTGACCTTATTGCCTCTAATTGAAGTATAACGGGTCATAGTGGTCCGTAATGCTTCGTTAGTGGTTCATTTTGATCTTGGTGGCTATAATGGATTTGTGTCTCCTTAAGGAGTCACATTGTTCATAATTAGACTAAGTGGGCCATAATGAGTCCGATTTGACCTTATTGGCTCTAATTGAGGTATAACGAGTCATAGTGGTTCGTAATGTTTCACTATTGCTTCATTTTGGGCTTAGTGGGTATAATGGGTTTGTATCTCCTTAACGAGTCTAATTGGTCGTAAGAGGACTCAGTGGGTGAAACTGAGTCCGATTTGACATTGTTCGCTCTAATGGAGGCATAATGGGTCATAGTGGTCCGTAATGCTTCGCTATTGGTTCATTTGGGTCTTAGTGGGTGTAAGGGATTTGTGTCTCCTTAACAAGTCTCATCGTACATAATTAGACTAAGTGGGTCGTAATGAGTCCTATTTGACCATAATGGCTCTATTTGAGGTATAACGGGCCATAATGGTCTGTATTGCTTCGGTATTGGTTCATTTTGGTCTTATTGGATATAATGGGTTTACATCTCCTTATTAAGTCTGATTGGTCGTGATGAGACTAAGTGGGTCAAAATGAGCCTAATTTGACCTTATTGGCTCTAAATAAGGTATAACAGGTCTAAGTGGTATGTTGTGACTCGTAACTTGTTCATCTTGGTCTTAGTGCATATAATGGGTTTATGTCTCCATAACGAGTCTAATTAGCCGTAATGGGACTATGTGGGTCGTAATGAGTCCGATTTGACCTTATTGGCTCCAATTGAGGTATAACGGGTCGTAGTTATCTGTAATGCTCGTTATTGGATCATTTTGGTCTTAGTGTGTATAATTGGTTTGTGTCTCCTTAACGAGTCTTATTCATCGTACTAGGACTAAATGGGTCTAAAAGAGTCTGATTTGTCTTTAATGGCTCTAATTGAGCTATAACAGGTCATAGTGGTTCGAAATGCTGCAGCTATTGGGTCATTTTGGTCTTTGTGGGTAATAATGACTCTAATTTGACCTTATTGGCTCTAATTGACGTATAACGGGTGTAAGTTGTCCGTAATGGCTCATAATTGGTTCATTTTTTTTCTTTGCGGGTATAATGTGTTTGTGTCACCCTAAGGAGTCTAAATTGTTCGTAATAGGAGTATGTGGGTTATAATGAAACCGATTTTGACCTCACTTGCTCTAATTGAGTTATAACGAGTCATAAAGGTCTGAAATGCTTCGCTATGGGGTCATTTTGGTCTTAGTGGGTATAATTGGATTTTTTGAGCGGAAAGTGAGGGTTTTTGTCTCCTTATTCAGCTTGATTGGTCGTAATGGGACAAAGTGGGTCATAATGAGTCCGATTTAACCTTATTAGCTCTAATTGAAGTAAAACGGGTCTAAGTGATCCGTAATGGCTCATAATTGGTTCATTTTGGTCTTAATGGGTATAATGGGTTTGTGTCTCCTTACCGAGTATAATTGGTAATAATAGGACTAAGTGGGCCATAATGAGTCCGATTTAACTTTATTGGCTCTAATTGAGGTATAACGAATCATAGTTGTCTATAAAGCTTCGTTTTTCGTTCATTTTGGTCTTAGTGGGTATAATGGTTTTGTGTCTTCTTACCAAGTCTCATTGTTCGTAATTTGACTAAGTGGGTCATAATGAGCCCGATTGGACTTTATGGGCTCTAATAGAGGTATAACGAGTCATGGAGATCTTAAATGATTCGCTATTAGTTCATTTTGGTCTTAATGGGTATAATGGGTTTATGTCTCCTTAATGTTAGATTGGTCATAATGGGACTAAGTGGGTCAAAATGAGCCTGATTTGAACTTATTGGCCCTAAATGAGGAATAACGTCTAAGGGGTCCGTAATGGCTCGCAATTGGTTCAACTTGGTCTTAGTGGGTATAATGAATCTGATTTAAAGTTTTTTGCTCTACTTGACTTATAACGGATCTTAGTGGTCCGTAATGGCTCATAATTGGTCTTAGTGAGTATAATAGGTTTGTGTCCCCTTAACGAGTCTAATTGTTCGTAATACGACTATGTGGGTCATAATGAGTGCGATTTGACCTTATTGCCTCTAATTGAAGTGTAACGGGTCATAGTGGTCCGTAATGCTTCGTTAGTGGTTCATTTTGATCTTGGTGGCTATAATGGATTTGTGTCTCCTTAAGGAGTCACATTGTTCATAATTAGACTAAGTGGGCCATAATGAGTCCGATTTGACCTTATTGGCTCTAATTGAGGTATAACGAGTCATAGTGGTCCGTAATGTTTCACTATTGCTTCATTTTGGGCTTAGTGGGTATAATGGGTTTGTATCTCCTTAACGAGTCTAATTGGTCGTAAGAGGACTCAGTGGGTGAACCTGAGTCCGATTTGACATTGTTCGCTCTAATGGAGGCATAATGGGTCATAGTGGTCCGTAATGCTTCGCTATTGGTTCATTTGGGTCTTAGTGGGTGTAAGGGATTTGTGTCTCCTTAACAAGTCTCATCGTACATAATTAGACTAAGTGGGTCGTAATGAGTCCTATTTGACCATAATGGCTCTATTTGAGGTATAACGGGCCATAATGGTCTGTATTGCTTCGGTATTGGTTCATTTTGGTCTTATTGGATATAATGGGTTTACATTTCCTTATTAAGTCTGATCGGTCGTGATGAGACTAAGTGGGTCAAAATGAGCCTAATTTGACCTTATTGGCTCTAAATAAGGTATAACAGGTCTAAGTGGTATGTTGTGACTCGTAACTGGTTCATCTTGGTCTTAGTGCATATAATGGGTTTATGTCTCCATAACGACTCTAATTAGCCATAATGGGACTATGTGGGTCATAAGGAGTCCGATTTGACCTTATTGGCTCCAATTGAGGTATAACGGGTTGTAGTTATCTGTAATGCTCGTTATTGGATCATTTTGGTCTTAGTGTGTATAATTGGTTTGTGTCTCCTTAACGAGTCTTATTCTTCGTACTAGGACTAAATGGGTCTAAAAGAGTCTGATTTGACTTTAATGGCTCTAATTGAGCTATAACAGGTCATAGTGGTTCGAAATGCTGCAGCTATTGGGTCATTTTGGTCTTTGTGGGTATGATTGGTCGTAATGGGACTAAGTGGGTAATAATGACTCTAATTTGACCTTATTGGCTCTAATTGAGGTATAACGGGTGTAAGTTGTCCGTAATGGCTCATAATTGGTTCATTTTTTTTCTTTGCGGGTATAATGTGTTTGTGTCTCCCTAAGGAGTCTAATTGTTCGTAATAGGAGTATGTGGGTTATAATGAAACCGATTTGACCTCACTGGCTCTAATTGAGTTATAACGAGTCATAAAGGTATGAAATGCTTCGCTATGAGGTCATTTTGGTCTTAGTGGGTATAATTGGATTTTTTGAGCGGAAAGTGAGGGTTTTTGTCTCCTTATTGAGCATGATTGGTCGTAATGGGACAAAGTGGGTCCTAATGAGTCCGATTTAACCTTATTGGCTCAAATTGAGGTAAAACGGGTCTAAGTGATCCGTAATGGCTCATAATTGGTTCATTTTGGTCTTAATGGGTATAATGGGTTTGTGTCTCCTTACCGAGTCTAATTGGTAATAATAGGACTAAGTGGGCCATAATGAGTCCGATTTAACTTTATTGGCTCTAATTGAGGTATAACGAATCATAGTTGTCTATAAAGCTTCGTTTTTCGTTCATTTTGGTCTTAGTGGGTATATTGGTTTTGTGTCTTCTTACCAAGTCTCATTGTTCGTAATTTGACTAAGTGGGTCATAATGAGCCCGATTGGACTTTATGGGCTCTAATAGAGGTATAACGAGTCATGGAGATCTTAAATGATTCGCTATTAGTTCATTTTGGTCTTAATGGGTATAATGGGTTTATGTCTCCTTAATGACCTGATTGGTCATAATGGGACTAAGTGGGTCAAAATGAGCCTGATTTGAACTTATTGGCCCTAAATGAGGAATAACGTCTAAGGGGTCCGTAATGGCTCGCAATTGGTTCAACTTGGTCTTAGTGGGTATAATGAATCTGATTTAAAGTTTTTTGCTCTACTTGACTTATAACGGATCTTAGTGGTCCGTAATGGCTCATAATTGGTCTTAGTGAGTACAATAGGTTTGTGTCCCCTTAACGAGTCTAATTGTTCGTAATACGACTATGTGGGTCATAATGAGTCCGATTTGACCTTATTGCCTCTAATTGAAGTATAACGGGTCATAGTGGTCCGTAATGCTTCGTTAGTGGTTCATTTTGATCTTGGTGGCTATAATGGATTTGTGTCTCCTTAAGGAGTCACATTGTTCATAATTAGACTAAGTGGGCCATAATGAGTCCGATTTGACCTTATTGGCTCTAATTGAGGTATAACGAGTCATAGTGGTTCGTAATGTTTCACTATTGCTTCATTTTGGGCTTAGTGGGTATAATGGGTTTGTATCTCCTTAACGAGTCTAATTGGTCGTAAGAGGACTCAGTGGGTGAAACTGAGTCCGATTTGACATTGTTCGCTCTAATGGAGGCATAATGGGTCATAGTGGTCCGTAATGCTTCGCTATTGGTTCATTTGGGTCTTAGTGGGTGTAAGGGATTTGTGTCTCCTTAACAAGTCTCATCGTACATAATTAGACTAAGTGGGTCGTAATGAGTCCTATTTGACCATAATGGCTCTATTTGAGGTATAACGGGCCATAATGGTCTGTATTGCTTCGGTATTGGTTCATTTTGGTCTTATTGGATATAATGGGTTTACATCTCCTTATTAAGTCTGATTGGTCGTGATGAGACTAAGTGGGTCAAAATGAGCCTAATTTGACCTTATTGGCTCTAAATAAGGTATAACAGGTCTAAGTGGTATGTTGTGACTCGTAACTTGTTCATCTTGGTCTTAGTGCATATAATGGGTTTATGTCTCCATAACGAGTCTAATTAGCCGTAATGGGACTATGTGGGTCGTAATGAGTCCGATTTGACCTTATTGGCTCCAATTGAGGTATAACGGGTCGTAGTTATCTGTAATGCTCGTTATTGGATCATTTTGGTCTTAGTGTGTATAATTGGTTTGTGTCTCCTTAACGAGTCTTATTCATCGTACTAGGACTAAATGGGTCTAAAAGAGTCTGATTTGTCTTTAATGGCTCTAATTGAGCTATAACAGGTCATAGTGGTTCGAAATGCTGCAGCTATTGGGTCATTTTGGTCTTTGTGGGTAATAATGACTCTAATTTGACCTTATTGGCTCTAATTGACGTATAACGGGTGTAAGTTGTCCGTAATGGCTCATAATTGGTTCATTTTTTTTCTTTGCGGGTATAATGTGTTTGTGTCACCCTAAGGAGTCTAAATTGTTCGTAATAGGAGTATGTGGGTTATAATGAAACCGATTTTGACCTCACTTGCTCTAATTGAGTTATAACGAGTCATAAAGGTCTGAAATGCTTCGCTATGGGGTCATTTTGGTCTTAGTGGGTATAATTGGATTTTTTGAGCGGAAAGTGAGGGTTTTTGTCTCCTTATTCAGCTTGATTGGTCGTAATGGGACAAAGTGGGTCATAATGAGTCCGATTTAACCTTATTAGCTCTAATTGAAGTAAAACGGGTCTAAGTGATCCGTAATGGCTCATAATTGGTTCATTTTGGTCTTAATGGGTATAATGGGTTTGTGTCTCCTTACCGAGTATAATTGGTAATAATAGGACTAAGTGGGCCATAATGAGTCCGATTTAACTTTATTGGCTCTAATTGAGGTATAACGAATCATAGTTGTCTATAAAGCTTCGTTTTTCGTTCATTTTGGTCTTAGTGGGTATAATGGTTTTGTGTCTTCTTACCAAGTCTCATTGTTCGTAATTTGACTAAGTGGGTCATAATGAGCCCGATTGGACTTTATGGGCTCTAATAGAGGTATAACGAGTCATGGAGATCTTAAATGATTCGCTATTAGTTCATTTTGGTCTTAATGGGTATAATGGGTTTATGTCTCCTTAATGTTAGATTGGTCATAATGGGACTAAGTGGGTCAAAATGAGCCTGATTTGAACTTATTGGCCCTAAATGAGGAATAACGTCTAAGGGGTCCGTAATGGCTCGCAATTGGTTCAACTTGGTCTTAGTGGGTATAATGAATCTGATTTAAAGTTTTTTGCTCTACTTGACTTATAACGGATCTTAGTGGTCCGTAATGGCTCATAATTGGTCTTAGTGAGTATAATAGGTTTGTGTCCCCTTAACGAGTCTAATTGTTCGTAATACGACTATGTGGGTCATAATGAGTGCGATTTGACCTTATTGCCTCTAATTGAAGTGTAACGGGTCATAGTGGTCCGTAATGCTTCGTTAGTGGTTCATTTTGATCTTGGTGGCTATAATGGATTTGTGTCTCCTTAAGGAGTCACATTGTTCATAATTAGACTAAGTGGGCCATAATGAGTCCGATTTGACCTTATTGGCTCTAATTGAGGTATAACGAGTCATAGTGGTCCGTAATGTTTCACTATTGCTTCATTTTGGGCTTAGTGGGTATAATGGGTTTGTATCTCCTTAACGAGTCTAATTGGTCGTAAGAGGACTCAGTGGGTGAACCTGAGTCCGATTTGACATTGTTCGCTCTAATGGAGGCATAATGGGTCATAGTGGTCCGTAATGCTTCGCTATTGGTTCATTTGGGTCTTAGTGGGTGTAAGGGATTTGTGTCTCCTTAACAAGTCTCATCGTACATAATTAGACTAAGTGGGTCGTAATGAGTCCTATTTGACCATAATGGCTCTATTTGAGGTATAACGGGCCATAATGGTCTGTATTGCTTCGGTATTGGTTCATTTTGGTCTTATTGGATATAATGGGTTTACATTTCCTTATTAAGTCTGATCGGTCGTGATGAGACTAAGTGGGTCAAAATGAGCCTAATTTGACCTTATTGGCTCTAAATAAGGTATAACAGGTCTAAGTGGTATGTTGTGACTCGTAACTGGTTCATCTTGGTCTTAGTGCATATAATGGGTTTATGTCTCCATAACGACTCTAATTAGCCATAATGGGACTATGTGGGTCATAAGGAGTCCGATTTGACCTTATTGGCTCCAATTGAGGTATAACGGGTTGTAGTTATCTGTAATGCTCGTTATTGGATCATTTTGGTCTTAGTGTGTATAATTGGTTTGTGTCTCCTTAACGAGTCTTATTCTTCGTACTAGGACTAAATGGGTCTAAAAGAGTCTGATTTGACTTTAATGGCTCTAATTGAGCTATAACAGGTCATAGTGGTTCGAAATGCTGCAGCTATTGGGTCATTTTGGTCTTTGTGGGTATGATTGGTCGTAATGGGACTAAGTGGGTAATAATGACTCTAATTTGACCTTATTGGCTCTAATTGAGGTATAACGGGTGTAAGTTGTCCGTAATGGCTCATAATTGGTTCATTTTTTTTCTTTGCGGGTATAATGTGTTTGTGTCTCCCTAAGGAGTCTAATTGTTCGTAATAGGAGTATGTGGGTTATAATGAAACCGATTTGACCTCACTGGCTCTAATTGAGTTATAACGAGTCATAAAGGTATGAAATGCTTCGCTATGAGGTCATTTTGGTCTTAGTGGGTATAATTGGATTTTTTGAGCGGAAAGTGAGGGTTTTTGTCTCCTTATTGAGCATGATTGGTCGTAATGGGACAAAGTGGGTCCTAATGAGTCCGATTTAACCTTATTGGCTCAAATTGAGGTAAAACGGGTCTAAGTGATCCGTAATGGCTCATAATTGGTTCATTTTGGTCTTAATGGGTATAATGGGTTTGTGTCTCCTTACCGAGTCTAATTGGTAATAATAGGACTAAGTGGGCCATAATGAGTCCGATTTAACTTTATTGGCTCTAATTGAGGTATAACGAATCATAGTTGTCTATAAAGCTTCGTTTTTCGTTCATTTTGGTCTTAGTGGGTATATTGGTTTTGTGTCTTCTTACCAAGTCTCATTGTTCGTAATTTGACTAAGTGGGTCATAATGAGCCCGATTGGACTTTATGGGCTCTAATAGAGGTATAACGAGTCATGGAGATCTTAAATGATTCGCTATTAGTTCATTTTGGTCTTAATGGGTATAATGGGTTTATGTCTCCTTAATGACCTGATTGGTCATAATGGGACTAAGTGGGTCAAAATGAGCCTGATTTGAACTTATTGGCCCTAAATGAGGAATAACGTCTAAGGGGTCCGTAATGGCTCGCAATTGGTTCAACTTGGTCTTAGTGGGTATAATGAATCTGATTTAAAGTTTTTTGCTCTACTTGACTTATAACGGATCTTAGTGGTCCGTAATGGCTCATAATTGGTCTTAGTGAGTACAATAGGTTTGTGTCCCCTTAACGAGTCTAATTGTTCGTAATACGACTATGTGGGTCATAATGAGTCCGATTTGACCTTATTGCCTCTAATTGAAGTATAACGGGTCATAGTGGTCCGTAATGCTTCGTTAGTGGTTCATTTTGATCTTGGTGGCTATAATGGATTTGTGTCTCCTTAAGGAGTCACATTGTTCATAATTAGACTAAGTGGGCCATAATGAGTCCGATTTGACCTTATTGGCTCTAATTGAGGTATAACGAGTCATAGTGGTTCGTAATGTTTCACTATTGCTTCATTTTGGGCTTAGTGGGTATAATGGGTTTGTATCTCCTTAACGAGTCTAATTGGTCGTAAGAGGACTCAGTGGGTGAAACTGAGTCCGATTTGACATTGTTCGCTCTAATGGAGGCATAATGGGTCATAGTGGTCCGTAATGCTTCGCTATTGGTTCATTTGGGTCTTAGTGGGTGTAAGGGATTTGTGTCTCCTTAACAAGTCTCATCGTACATAATTAGACTAAGTGGGTCGTAATGAGTCCTATTTGACCATAATGGCTCTATTTGAGGTATAACGGGCCATAATGGTCTGTATTGCTTCGGTATTGGTTCATTTTGGTCTTATTGGATATAATGGGTTTACATCTCCTTATTAAGTCTGATTGGTCGTGATGAGACTAAGTGGGTCAAAATGAGCCTAATTTGACCTTATTGGCTCTAAATAAGGTATAACAGGTCTAAGTGGTATGTTGTGACTCGTAACTTGTTCATCTTGGTCTTAGTGCATATAATGGGTTTATGTCTCCATAACGAGTCTAATTAGCCGTAATGGGACTATGTGGGTCGTAATGAGTCCGATTTGACCTTATTGGCTCCAATTGAGGTATAACGGGTCGTAGTTATCTGTAATGCTCGTTATTGGATCATTTTGGTCTTAGTGTGTATAATTGGTTTGTGTCTCCTTAACGAGTCTTATTCATCGTACTAGGACTAAATGGGTCTAAAAGAGTCTGATTTGTCTTTAATGGCTCTAATTGAGCTATAACAGGTCATAGTGGTTCGAAATGTTGCAGCTATTGGGTCATTTTGGTCTTTGTGGGTAATAATGACTCTAATTTGACCTTATTGGCTCTAATTGACGTATAACGGGTGTAAGTTGTCCGTAATGGCTCATAATTGGTTCATTTTTTTTCTTTGCGGGTATAATGTGTTTGTGTCACCCTAAGGAGTCTAAATTGTTCGTAATAGGAGTATGTGGGTTATAATGAAACCGATTTTGACCTCACTTGCTCTAATTGAGTTATAACGAGTCATAAAGGTCTGAAATGCTTCGCTATGGGGTCATTTTGGTCTTAGTGGGTATAATTGGATTTTTTGAGCGGAAAGTGAGGGTTTTTGTCTCCTTATTCAGCTTGATTGGTCGTAATGGGACAAAGTGGGTCATAATGAGTCCGATTTAACCTTATTAGCTCTAATTGAAGTAAAACGGGTCTAAGTGATCCGTAATGGCTCATAATTGGTTCATTTTGGTCTTAATGGGTATAATGGGTTTGTGTCTCCTTACCGAGTATAATTGGTAATAATAGGACTAAGTGGGCCATAATGAGTCCGATTTAACTTTATTGGCTCTAATTGAGGTATAACGAATCATAGTTGTCTATAAAGCTTCGTTTTTCGTTCATTTTGGTCTTAGTGGGTATAATGGTTTTGTGTCTTCTTACCAAGTCTCATTGTTCGTAATTTGACTAAGTGGGTCATAATGAGCCCGATTGGACTTTATGGGCTCTAATAGAGGTATAACGAGTCATGGAGATCTTAAATGATTCGCTATTAGTTCATTTTGGTCTTAATGGGTATAATGGGTTTATGTCTCCTTAATGTTAGATTGGTCATAATGGGACTAAGTGGGTCAAAATGAGCCTGATTTGAACTTATTGGCCCTAAATGAGGAATAACGTCTAAGGGGTCCGTAATGGCTCGCAATTGGTTCAACTTGGTCTTAGTGGGTATAATGAATCTGATTTAAAGTTTTTTGCTCTACTTGACTTATAACGGATCTTAGTGGTCCGTAATGGCTCATAATTGGTCTTAGTGAGTATAATAGGTTTGTGTCCCCTTAACGAGTCTAATTGTTCGTAATACGACTATGTGGGTCATAATGAGTGCGATTTGACCTTATTGCCTCTAATTGAAGTGTAACGGGTCATAGTGGTCCGTAATGCTTCGTTAGTGGTTCATTTTGATCTTGGTGGCTATAATGGATTTGTGTCTCCTTAAGGAGTCACATTGTTCATAATTAGACTAAGTGGGCCATAATGAGTCCGATTTGACCTTATTGGCTCTAATTGAGGTATAACGAGTCATAGTGGTCCGTAATGTTTCACTATTGCTTCATTTTGGGCTTAGTGGGTATAATGGGTTTGTATCTCCTTAACGAGTCTAATTGGTCGTAAGAGGACTCAGTGGGTGAACCTGAGTCCGATTTGACATTGTTCGCTCTAATGGAGGCATAATGGGTCATAGTGGTCCGTAATGCTTCGCTATTGGTTCATTTGGGTCTTAGTGGGTGTAAGGGATTTGTGTCTCCTTAACAAGTCTCATCGTACATAATTAGACTAAGTGGGTCGTAATGAGTCCTATTTGACCATAATGGCTCTATTTGAGGTATAACGGGCCATAATGGTCTGTATTGCTTCGGTATTGGTTCATTTTGGTCTTATTGGATATAATGGGTTTACATTTCCTTATTAAGTCTGATCGGTCGTGATGAGACTAAGTGGGTCAAAATGAGCCTAATTTTACCTTATTGGCTCTAAATAAGGTATAACAGGTCTAAGTGGTATGTTGTGACTCGTAACTGGTTCATCTTGGTCTTAGTGCATATAATGGGTTTATGTCTCCATAACGACTCTAATTAGCCATAATGGGACTATGTGGGTCATAAGGAGTCCGATTTGACCTTATTGGCTCCAATTGAGGTATAACGGGTTGTAGTTATCTGTAATGCTCGTTATTGGATCATTTTGGTCTTAGTGTGTATAATTGGTTTGTGTCTCCTTAACGAGTCTTATTCTTCGTACTAGGACTAAATGGGTCTAAAAGAGTCTGATTTGACTTTAATGGCTCTAATTGAGCTATAACAGGTCATAGTGGTTCGAAATGCTGCAGCTATTGGGTCATTTTGGTCTTTGTGGGTATGATTGGTCGTAATGGGACTAAGTGGGTAATAATGACTCTAATTTGACCTTATTGGCTCTAATTGAGGTATAACGGGTGTAAGTTGTCCGTAATGGCTCATAATTGGTTCATTTTTTTTCTTTGCGGGTATAATGTGTTTGTGTCTCCCTAAGGAGTCTAATTGTTCGTAATAGGAGTATGTGGATTTATAATGAAATCGATTTGACCTCACTGGCTCTAATTGAGTTATAACGAGTCATAAAGGTGTGAAATGCTTCGCTATGGGGTCATTTTGGTCTTAGTGGGTATAATTGGATTTTTTGAGCGGAAACTGAGGGTTTTTGTCTCCTTATTGAGCCTGATGGGTCGTAATGGGACAAAGTGGGTCATAATGTATTTGATTTAACCTTATTGGCTCTAATTGAGGTAAAACGGGTCTAAGTGATCCGTAATGGCACATAATTGGTTCATTTTGGTCTTAGTGGGTATAATGGGTTTGTGTCTCTTTTCCGAATCTAATTGGTAATAATAGGACTAAGTAGGCCATAATGAGTCCGATTTAACTTTATTGGCTCTAATTGAGGTATAACGAATCATAGTTGTCTATAATGCTTCGTTTTTGGTTCATTTTGGTCTTAGTGGGTATAATGGTTTTGTGTCTTCTTACCAAGTCTCATTGTTCGTAATTTGACTAAGTGGGTCATAATGAGCCCGATTGGACTTTATGGGCTCTAATAGAGGTATAACGAGTCATGGAGATCTTAAATGCTTCGCTATTAGTTCATTTTGGTCTTAATGGGTATAATGGGTTTTTGTCTCCTAAATGAGCCTGATTGGTCGTAATGTGACTAAGTGGGTCAAAATGAGCCTAATTTGAACTTATTGACCCTAAATGAGGAAGAACGTCTATGGGGTCCGTAATGGCTCGCAATTGGTTCAACTTTGTCTTAGTGGGTATAATGAGTCTGATTTGAAGTTTTTTGCTCTACTTGACTTATAACGGATCTTAGTGGTCCGTAATGGCTCATAATTGGTTCATTTTGGTCTTAGTGAGTATAATAGATTTGTGTCCCCTTAACGAGTCTAATTGTTCGTAATACGACTATGTGGGTCATAATGAGTCCGATTTGACCTTATTGCCTCTAATTGATGTATAACGGGTCATAGTGGTCTGTAATGCTTCGTTAGTGGTTCACTTTGATCTTGGTGGCTATAATGGATTTGTGTCTCCTTAAGGAGTCACATTGTTCATAATTAGACTAAGTGGGCCATAATGAGTCCGGTTTAACCTTATTGGCTCTAATTGAGGTATAACGAGTCATAGTGGTCCGTAATGTTTCACTATTGGTTCATTTTGGGCTTTGTGGGTATAATGGGTTTGTGTCTCCTTAACGAGTCTAATTGGTCGTAATAGGACTCAGTGGGTGAAATGAGTCCAATTTGACATTGTTCGCTCTAATGGAGGCATAATGGGTCATAGTGGTCCGTAATGCTTCGCTATTGGTTCATTTGGGTCTTAGTGGGTGTAAGGGATTTGTGTCTCCTTAACAAGTCTCATCGTACATAATTAGACTAAGTGGGTCGTAATGAGTCCTATTTGACCTTAGTGGCTCTATTTGAGGTATAACAGGCCATAATGGTCTGTATTGCTACGGTATTGGTTCATTTTGGTCTTATTGGATATAATGGGTTTACGTCTCCTTATTAAGTCTGATTGGTCGTGATGAGACTAAGTGAGTCAAAATGAGCCTAATTTGACCTTATTGGCTCTAAATAAGGTATAACAGGTCTAAGTGGTATGTTGTGACTCGTAACTGGTTCATCTTGGTCTTAGTGCATATAATGGGTTTGTGTCTCCATAACGAGTCTAATTAGCCGTAATGGGACTATGTGGGTCATAATGAGTCCGATTTGACCTTATTTGCTCCAATTGAGGTATAACGAATCATAGTTATCTGTAATGCTCTCTTTTTTTTTTGAGGGAAAACTCCGACAATAATATGAAACGAAAACAAAAGAGTACGGCACACCGCCTACAACCAAACGAAGAAACACAAAAACTTGGAAACAACCCCGTACCAAGCAACTAACAACCAAAATAAACACAACATAATAGACGCAAATAACATCGAAAAAAAATGCTAAAAACCACCGGAGCTCCAAACACCAAAGCCGCAAGGCCAAAGCTAAGATTAGGTCGCTTCATAAGATATAAGACGAGATCTTCGCAAGCCGACATTGAATCATGTCCCGTATCTCTTTGATGATCACCTCCATATCACGCTTTTCTTTACGGAACAAACGATTGTTCCGTTCTCGCCATATAAAGAAAACCGCAGCCTCAATGTGGAGTTTCGGCCCCAGCCGATTGGGGAGCCGATTACCATCCTAAAGAGCCATCAAAACATCGTCCCAACGATCCGGCCAATCTTCAATATCCGCAAAAAACTTTATCCGCGTCCAAATTTCATTGGAAAATTGGCATTCAAAAAACAAGTGGTTATGGGAATCCATACAAACCTCACATAAAGGGCAAATGAGGTTTAAACTATTCGAGTTCCATGAGAGCATACGATCCTGAGTAGGTAACCGCCGAAGGCATGCAGTCCACATGCAGAAAGCGTGTTTAGCAATGTGCCCTTTAAACCAAACACCTTTTGTCCACGGAACATTCTGGGAAGACCCACTCAAAGCTTCCGAAGTTGCCCTCACCGAAAATTCGTCCAAATGCCTATTCCCATCCTCCCAACGAATCTCGTCCCTTTCATGCTCATTTAGACTCAGAAACTGAATAGTAGCAAGTTGTGGAAACCGATCCACCCAACTGTTCGGCCAAACCCCCTCAAACCGAGAGCTTAACTCTCTTCACGACGACTGCGGTGTGAACCCTTCCGAATGAACAACACGATATGAAATAAAAGTGGAAAGTGGCGTACCAGGAGCCCAACGATCCTCCCAAGCGTTTATTGTCGAACCATTGCCATCACGCATCACAATAAAAGGTCTCAACACCGAGCGAAGATCCCATAATTTCCTTAGGACCCACGACCAACGAGAGCTTTTGTGAACAAGCCAGAAGTGCGTTTCTCCCAAGCAATGGAGTACAATCCAACGAACCCAAAGAGAGTGACATTTTGGTCTTAGTGTGTATAATTGGTTTGTGTCACCTTAACGAGTCGTATTCTTCGTACTAGGACTAAATGGGTCTAAAAGAGTCTGATTTGACTTTAATGGCTCTAATTGAGCTATAACGCTCATAATTGGTTCATTTTGTTCTTAGTGGGTATAATGGGCTTATGTCTCCTTACCGAGTCTAATTGGTATAATAGCACTAAGTGGGCCATAATGAGTCCGATTTAACTTTACTGGCTTTAACTGAGGTATAACAAATCATAGTTGTCTATAATGCTTCGTTTTTTGTTCATTTTGGTCTTAGTGGGTATAATGGTTTTGTGTCTTCTTACCAAGTCTCATTCTTCGTAATTTGACTAAGTGTGTCATAATGAGCCCGATTGGACTTTATGGGCACTAATAGAGGTATAACGAGTCATGCAGATCTTAAATGCTTCGCTAGTAGTTCATTTTGGTCTTAATGGGTATAATGGGTTTTTGTCTCCTTAACGAGTCTTATTCTTCGTACTAGGACTAAATGGGTCTAAAAGAGTCTGATTTGACTTTAATGGCTCTAATTGAGCTATAACAGGTCATAGTGGTTCGAAATGCTGCAGCTATTGGGTCATTTTGGTCTTTGTGGGTATGATTGGTCGTAATGGGACTAAGTGGGTAATAATGACTCTAATTTGACCTTATTGGCTCTAATTGAGGTATAACGGGTGTAAGTTGTCCGTAATGGCTCATAATTGGTTCATTTTTTTCTTTGCGGGTATAATGTGTTTGTGTCTCCCTAAGGAGTCTAATTGTTCGTAATAGGAGTATGTGGGTTATAATGAAACCGATTTGACCTCACTGGCTCTAATTGAGTTATATCGAGTCATATAGGTCTGAAATGCTTCGCTATGGGGTCATTTTGGTCTTAGTGGGTATAATTGGATTTTTTGAGCGGAAACTGAGGGTTTTTGTCTCCTTATTGAGCCTGATTGGTCGTAATGGGACAAAGTGGGTCATAATGAGTCTGATTTAACCTTATTGGCTCTAATTGACGTAAAACGGGTATAAGTTGTCCGTAATGGCTCATAATTGGTTCATTTTTTTCTTTGCGGGTATAATGTGTTTGTGTCTCCCTAAGGAGTCTAATTGTTCGTAATAGGAGTATGTTGGGTTATAATGAAACCGATTTGACCTTACTGGCTCTAATTGAGTTATAACGAGTCATAAAGGTCTGAAATGCTTCGCTATGGGGTCATTTTGGTCTTAGTGGGTATAATTGGATTTTTTGAGCGGAAACTGAGGGTTTTTGTCTCCTTATTGAGCCTGATTGGTCGTAATGGGACAAAGTGGGTCATAATGAGTCTGATTTAACCTTATTGGCTCTAATTGAGGTAAAACGGGTCTAAGTGATCCGTAATGGCTCATAATTGGTTCATTTTGGTCTTAGTGGGTATAATGGGTTTGTGTCTCCTTACCGAGTCTAATTGGTATAATAGCACTAAGTGGGCCATAATGAGTCCGATTTAACTTTACTGGCTTTAACTGAGGTATAACAAATCATAGTTGTCTATAATGCTTCGTTTTTTGTTCATTTTGGTCTTAGTGGGTATAATGGTTTTGTGTCTTCTTACCAAGTCTCATTCTTCGTAATTTGACTAAGTGTGTCATAATGAGCCCGATTGGACTTTATGGGCACTAATAGAGGTATAACGAGTCATGCAGATCTTAAATGCTTCGCTAGTAGTTCATTTTGGTCTTAATGGGTATAATGGGTTTTTGTCTCCTTAACGAGTCTTATTCTTCGTACTAGGACTAAATGGGTCTAAAAGAGTCTGATTTGACTTTAATGGCTCTAATTGAGCTATAACGCTCATAATTGGTTCATTTTGTTCTTAGTGGGTATAATGGGCTTATGTCTCCTTACCGAGTCTAATTGGTATAATAGCACTAAGTGGGCCATAATGAGTCCGATTTAACTTTACTGGCTTTAACTGAGGTATAACAAATCATAGTTGTCTATAATGCTTCGTTTTTTGTTCATTTTGGTCTTAGTGGGTATAATGGTTTTGTGTCTTCTTACCAAGTCTCATTCTTCGTAATTTGACTAAGTGTGTCATAATGAGCCCGATTGGACTTTATGGGCACTAATAGAGGTATAACGAGTCATGCAGATCTTAAATGCTTCGCTAGTAGTTCATTTTGGTCTTAATGGGTATAATGGGTTTTTGTCTCCTTAACGAGTCTTATTCTTCGTACTAGGACTAAATGGGTCTAAAAGAGTCTGATTTGACTTTAATGGCTCTAATTGAGCTATAACAGGTCATAGTGGTTCGAAATGCTGCAGCTATTGGGTCATTTTGGTCTTTGTGGGTATGATTGGTCGTAATGGGACTAAGTGGGTAATAATGACTCTAATTTGACCTTATTGGCTCTAATTGAGGTATAACGGGTGTAAGTTGTCCGTAATGGCTCATAATTGGTTCATTTTTTTCTTTGCGGGTATAATGTGTTTGTGTCTCCCTAAGGAATCTAATTGTTCGTAATAGGAGTATGTGGGTTATAATGAAACCGATTTGACCTCACTGGCTCTAATTGAGTTATATCGAGTCATATAGGTCTGAAATGCTTCGCTATGGGGTCATTTTGGTCTTAGTGGGTATAATTGGATTTTTTGAGCGGAAACTGAGGGTTTTTGTCTCCTTATTGAGCCTGATTGGTCGTAATGGGACAAAGTGGGTCATAATGAGTCTGATTTAACCTTATTGGCTCTAATTGACGTAAAACGGGTATAAGTTGTCCGTAATGGCTCATAATTGGTTCATTTTTTTCTTTGCGGGTATAATGTGTTTGTGTCTCCCTAAGGAGTCTAATTGTTCGTAATAGGAGTATGTTGGGTTATAATGAAACCGATTTGACCTTACTGGCTCTAATTGAGTTATAACGAGTCATAAAGGTCTGAAATGCTTCGCTATGGGGTCATTTTGGTCTTAGTGGGTATAATTGGATTTTTTGAGCGGAAACTGAGGGTTTTTGTCTCCTTATTGAGCCTGATTGGTCGTAATGGGACAAAGTGGGTCATAATGAGTCTGATTTAACCTTATTGGCTCTAATTGAGGTAAAACGGGTCTAAGTGATCCGTAATGGCTCATAATTGGTTCATTTTGGTCTTAGTGGGTATAATGGGTTTGTGTCTCCTTACCGAGTCTAATTGGTAATAATAGGACTAAGTGGGCCATAATGAGTCCGATTTAACTTTACTGGCTTTAATTGAGGTATAACGAATCATAGTTGTCTATAATGCTTCGTTTTTGGTTCATTTTGGTCTTAGTGGGTATAATGGTTTTGTGTCTTCTTACCAAGTCTCATTGTTCGTAATTTGACTAAGTGGGTCATAATGAGCCCGATTGGACTTTATGGGCTCTAATAGAGGTATAACGAGTCATGGAGATCTTAAATGCTTCGCTATTAGTTCATTTTGGTCTTAATGGGTATAATGGTTTTTGTCTCCTTAATGAGTCTGATTGGTCGTAGTGGGACTAAGTGGGTCAAAATGAGCCTGATTTGAACTTATTGGCCCAAAATGAGGAATAACGTCTAAGGGGTCCGTAATGGTTCGCAATTGGTTCAACTTGGTCTTAGTGGGTATAATGAGTCTGATTTGAAGTTTTTTGCTCTACTTGACTTATAACGGATCTTAGTTGTCCGTAATGGCTCATAATTGGTTCATTTTGGTCTTAGAGAGTATAATAGGTTTGTGTCCCTTTAACGAGTCTAATTGTTCGTAATACGACTATGTGGGTCATAATGACTCCGATTTGACCTTATTGCCTCTAATTGAAGTATAACGGGTCATAGTGGTCCGTAATGCTTCGTTTGTGGTTCATTTTGATCTTGGTGGCTATAATGGATTTGTGTCTCCTTAAGGAGTCACATTGTTCATAATTAGACTAAGTGGGCCATAATGAGTCTGATTTGACCATTACGACCAATCGGCTCAATAAGGAGACAAAAATCCAATTATACCCACTAAGACCAAAATGACCCCATAGCGAAGCATTTCAGACCTTTATGACTCGTTATAACTCAATTAGAGCCAGTGAGGTCAAATCGGTTTCATTATAACCCACATAGTCCTATTACGAACAATTAGACTCCTTAGGGAGACACAAACACATTATACCTGCAAAGAAAAAAAATGAACCAATTATGAGCCATTACGGACAACTTACACCCGTTGTACCTCAATTAGAGCCAATAAGGTCAAATTAGAGTCATTATTACCCACTTAGTCCCATTAGGACCAATCATACCCACAAAGACCAAAATGACCCAATAGCTGCAGCATTTCGAACCACTATGACCCGTTATAGCTCAATTAGAGCCATTAAAATCAAAAATGAAGCATTATAGACAACTATGATTCGTTATACCTCAATTAGAGCCAATAGAGTTAAATCGGACTCATGATGGCCCACTTAGTCCTATTATTACCAATTAGACTCGGTAAGGAGACACAAACCCATTATATCCACTAAGACGAAAATGAACCAATTATGATCCATTACGGATCAAATAGACCCGTTTTATCTCAATTAGAGCCAATAAGGTTAAATCAGACTCATTATGACCCACTTTGTCCCATTACGACCAATCATACCCACAAAGACCAAAATGAGCCAATAGCTGCAGCATTTCGATCCACTATGACCTGTTATAGCTCAATTAGAGCCATTAAAGTCAAATCAGACTCTTTTAGACCCATTTAGTCCTAGTACGAAGAATAAGACTCGTGAAGGAGACACAGACCAATTATACACACTAAGACCAAAATGATCCAATAACGAGCATTACAGATAACTATGACCCGTTATACCTCAATTGGAGCCAATAAGGTCAAATCGGATATGACCCACATAGTCCCATTACGGCTAATTGGACTCGTTATGGACACACAAGCCCATTATATGCACTAAGACCAAGATGAACCAGTTACGAGTCACAACATACCACTTAGACCTGTTATACCTTATTTAGAGCCAATAAGGTCAAATTAGGCTCATTTTGACCCACTTAGTCTCATCACGGCCAATCAGACTTAATAAGGAGACGTAAACCCATTATATCCAATAAGACCAAAATGAACCAATACCGAAGCAATACAGACCATTATGGCCCGTAATACCTCAAATAGAGCCACTAAGGTCAAATAGGGCTCATTACGACCCACTTAGTCTAATTATGTACGATGAGACTTGTTAAGGAGAAACAAATCCCTTACACCCACTAAGACCCAAATGAACCAATAGCGAAGCATTACGGACCACTATGACCCATTATGCCTCCATTAGAGCGAACAATGTCAAATCGGACTCAGTTTCACCCACTGAGTCCTATTACGACCAATTAGACTCGTTAAGGAGACACAAACCCGTTATACCCACCAAGCCCAAAATGAACCAATAGTGAAACATTACGGACCACTATGACTCGTTATACCTCAATTAGAGCCAATAAGGTCAAATCGGACTCATTATGGCCCACTTAGTCTAATTATGAACAATGTGACTCCTTAAGGAGACACAAATCCATTATAGCCATGAATATCAAAATGAACCACTAACGAAGCATTACGGACCACTATGACCCGTTATACTTCAATTAGAGGCAATAAGGTCAAATCGGACTCATTATGACCCACATAGTCGTATTACGAACAATTAGACTCGTTAAGGGGACACAAACCTATTATACTCACTAAGACCAAAATGAACCAATTATGAGCCATTACGGACCACTAAGATCCGTTATAAGTCAAGTAGAGCAAAAAACTTCAAATCAGACTCATTATACCCACTAAGACCAAGTTGAACCAATTGCGAGCCATTACGGACCCCTTAGATGTTATTCCTCATTTAGGGCCAATAACTTCAAATCAGGCTCATTTTGATCCACTTAGTCCCATTACGACCAATCAGGCTCATTAAGGAGACAAAAACCCATTATACCCATTAAGACCAAAATGAACTAATAGCGAAGCATTTAAGATCTCCATGACTCGTTATACCTCTATTAGAGCCCATATAAAGTCCAATCGGGCTCATTATGACCCACTTAGTCAAATTACGAACAATGAGACTCGGTAAGGAGACACAAACCCATTATACCCACTAAGACCAAAATGAACCAATTATGAGCCATTACGGACCCCTTAGACCCGTTTTACCTCAATTAGAGCCAATAAGGTTAAATCGGACTCATTATGACCCACTTTGTCCCATTACGACCAATTAGGCTCAAGAAGGAGACAAAAACCCTCAGTTTCCGCTCAAAAAATCCAATTATACCCACTAAGACCAAAATGACCCCATAGCGAAGCATTTTAGACCTTTATGACTCGTTATAACTCAATTAGAGCCAGTGAGGTCAAATCGGTTTCATTATAACCCACGTACTCCTATTACGAACAATTAGACTCCTTAGAGAGACACAAACACATTATACCCGTAAAGAAAAAAAATGAACCAATTTTGAGCCATTACGGACAACTTACACCCGTTATCCCTCAATTAGAGCCAATAAAGTCAAATTAGAGTCATTATTACCCACTTAGTCCCATTACGACCAATCATACCCACAAAGACCAAAATGACCCAATAGCTGCAGCATTTCGAACCACTATGACCCGTTATAGCTCAATTAGAGCCATTAAAGTCAAATCAGACTCTTTTAGACCCATTTAGTCCTAGTACGAAGAATAAGACTCGTTAAGGAGACACAAACCAATTATAAACACTAAGACCAAAATGATCCAATAACGAGCAATACAGATAACTACGACCCGTTATACCTCAAATGGAGCCAATAAGGTCAAATCGACTCATTATGACCCACATAGTCCCATTACGGCTAATTAGACTCGTTATGGAGACACAAACCCAAGACCAAGATGAACCAGTTACGAGTTGCAACATACCACTTAGACCTGTTATACATTATTCAGAGCCAATATGGTCAAATTACGCTCATTTTGACCCACTTAGTCTCATCACGACCAATCAGACTTAATAAATAAGGAGACGTAAACCCATTATATCCAATAAGACCAAAATGAACCAATACCGAAGCAATACAGACTATTATGGCCCGTTATACCTCAAATAGAGCCACTAAGGTCAAATAGGACTCATTACGACCCACTTAGTCTAACTATGTACGATGAGACTTGTTAAGGAGACACAAATCCCTTACACCCACAAAGACCCAAATGCACCAATAGCGAAGCATTATGGACCACTATGACCCATTATGCCTCCATTAGAGCGAACAATGTCAAATCGGACTCAGTTTCACCCACTGAGTCCTATTACGACCAATTAGACTCGTTAAGGAGACACAAACCCATTATACCCACTAAGCCCAAAATGAACCAATAGTGAAACATTACGGACCACTATGACTCGTTATACCTCAAATAGAGCCAAAAAGGTCAAATCGGACTCATTATGGCCCACTTAGTCTAATTATGTACGATGAGACTTGTTAAGGAGACACAAATCCCTTACACCCACTAAGACCCAAATGAACCAATAGCGAAGCATTACGGACCACTATGACCCATTATGCCTCCATTAGAGCGAACAATGTCAAATCGGACTCAGTTTCACCCACTGAGTCCTATTACGACCAATTAGACTCGTTAAGGAGACACAAACCCATTAAACCCACAAAGCCCAAAATGAACCAATAGTGAAACATTACGGACCACTATGACTCGTTATACCTCAATTAGAGCCAATAAGGTCAAATCGGACTCATAATGACCCACTTAGTCTAATTATTAACAATGTGACTCCTTAAGGAGACACAAATCCATTATAGCCACGAAGATCAAAATGAACCACTAACGAAGCATTACGGACCACTATGACCCGTTATACTTCAATTAGAGGCAATAAGGTCAAATCGGACTCATTATGACCCACATAGTCGTATTACGAACAATTAGACTCGTTAAGGGGACACAAACCTATTATACTCACTAAGACCAAAATGAACCAATTATGAGCCATTACGGACCACTAAGATCCGTTATAAGTCAAGTAGAGCAAAAAACTTCAAATCAGACTCATTATACCCACTAAGACCAAGTTGAACCAATTGCGAGCCATTACGGACCCCTTAGATGTTATTCCTCATTTAGGGCCAATAAGTTCAAATCAGGCTCATTTTGACCCACTTAGTCCCATTACGACCAATCAGGCTCATTAAGGAGACAAAAACCCATTATACCCATTAAGACCAAAATGAACTAATAGTGAAGCATTTAAGATCTCCATGACTCGTTATACCTCTATTAGAGCCCATATAAAGTCCAATCGGGCTCATTATGACCCACTTAGTCAAATTACGAACAATGAGACTTGGTAAGAAGACACAAAACCATTATACCCACTAAGACCAAAATGAACCAAAAACGAAGCATTATAGACAACTATGATTCGTTATACCTCAATTAGAGCCAACAAAGTTAAATCGGACTCATTATGGCCCACTTAGTCCTATTACTACCAATTAGACTCGGTAAGGAGACACAAACCCATTATACCCACTAAGACCAAAATGAACCAATTATGAGCCATTACGGATCACTTAGACCCGTTTTACCTCAATTAGAGCCAATAAGGTTAAATCGGACTCATTATGACCCACTTGTCCCATTACGACCAATCGGCTTAATAAGGAGACAAAAATCCAATTATACCCACTAAGACCAAAATGACCCCATAGCGAAGCATTTCAGACCTTTATGACTCGTTATAACTCAATTAGAGCCAGTGAGGTCAAATCGGTTTCATTATAACCCACATAGTCCTATTACGAACAATTAGACTCCTTAGGGAGACACAAACACATTATACCCGCAAAGAAAAAAAATGAACCAATTATGAGCCATTGCGGACAACTTACACCCGTTGTACCTCAATTAGGGCCAATAAGGTCAAATTAGAGTCATTATTACCCACTTAGTCCCATTAGGACCAATCATACCCACAAAGACCAAAATGACCCAATAGATGCAGCATTTCGAACCACTATGACCCGTTATAGCTCAATTAGAGCCATTAAAGTCAAATCAGACTCTTTTAGACCCATTTAGTCCTAGTACGAAGAATAAGACTCGTTAAGGAGACATAAACCAATTATAAACACTAAGACCAAAATGATCCAATAACCAGCAATACAGATAACTACGACCCGTTATACCTCAATTGGAGCCAATAAGGTCAAATCGGACTCATTATGACCCACATAGTCCTATTACGGCTAATTAGACTCATTATGGAGACACAAACCCAAGACCAAGATGAACCAGTTACGAGTCGCAACATACCACTTAGACCTGTTATACATTATTCAGAGCCAATATGGTCAAATTAGGCTCATTTTGACCCACTTAGTCTCATCACGACCAATCAGACTTAATAAATAAGGAGACGTAAACCCATTATATCCAATAAGACCAAAATGAACCAATACCGAAGCAATACAGACTATTATGGCCCGTTATACCTCAAATAGAGCCACTAAGGTCAAATAGGACTCATTACGACCCACTTAGTCTAACTATGTACGATGAGACTTGTTAAGGAGACACAAATCCCTTACACCCACTAAGACCCAAATGAACCAATAGCGAAGCATTATGGACCACTATGACCCATTATGCCTCCATTAGAGCGAACAATGTCAAATCGGACTCAGTTTCACCCACTGAGTCCTATTACGACCAATTAGACTCGTTAAGGAGACACAAACCCATTATACCCACTAAGCCCAAAATGAACCAATAGTGAAACATTACGGACCACTATGACTCGTTATACCTCAATTAGAGCCAATAAGGTCAAATCGGACTCATTATGGCCCACTTAGTCTAATTATGAACAATGTGACTCCTTAAGGAGACACAAATCCATTATAGCCACGAAGATCAAAATGAACCACTAACGAAGCATTACGGACCACTATTACCCGTTATACTTCAATTAGAGCCAATAAAGTTAAATCGGACTCATTATGGCCCACTTAGTCCTATTATTACCAATTAGACTCGGTAAAGAGACACAAACCCATTATACCCACTAAGACCAAAATGAACCAATTATGAGCCATTACGGATCACTTAGACCCGTTTTACCTCAATTAGAGCCAATAAGGTTAAATCGGACTCATTATGACCCACTTTGTCCCATTACGACCAATCAGGCTCAAGAAGGAGACAAAAACTCTCAGTTTCTCCTCAAAAAATCCAATTATACCCACTAAGACCAAAATGACCCCATAACGAAGCATTTTAGACCTTTATGACTCGTTATAAGTCAATTAGAGCCAGTGAGATCAAATCGGTTTCATTATAACCCACATACTCCTATTACGAACAATTAGACTCCTTAGGGAGACACAAACAAATTATACCCGCAAAGAAAAAAATGAACCAATTATGAGCCATTACGGACAACTTACACCGGTTATCCCTCAATTAGAGCCAATAAGGTCAAATTAGAGTCATTATTACCCACATAGTCCCATTACGACCAATCATACCCACAAAGACCAAAATGTCCCAATAGCGGCAGCATTTCGAACCACTATGACCCGTTATAGCTCAATTAGAGCCATTAAAGTCAAATCAGACTCTTTTAGACCCATTTAGTCCTAGTACGAAGAATAAGACTCGTTAAGGAGACACAAACCAATTATAAACACTAAGACCAAAATGATCCAATAACGAGCAATACAGATAACTACGACCCGTTATACCTCAATTGGAGCCAATGAGGTCAAATCGGACTCATTATGACCCACATAGTCCCATTACGGCTAATTAGACTCGTTATGGAAACACAAACCCAAGAACAAGATGAACCAGTTACGAGTCGCAACATACCACTTAGACCTGTTATACATTATTTTGAGCCAATAAGGTCAAATTAGGCTCATTTTGACCCACTTAATCTCATCACGACCAATCAGACTTAATAAATAAGGAGACGTAAACCCATTATATCCAATAAGACCAAAATGAACCAATACCGAAGCAATACAGACTATTATGTCCCGTTATACCTCAAATAGAGCCACTAAGGTCAAATAGGACTCATTACGACCCACTTAGTCTAATTATGTACGATGAGACTTGTTAAGGAGACACAAATCCCTTACACCCACTAAGACCTAAATGAACCAATAGCGAAGCATTACGGACCACTATGACCCATTATGCCTCCATTAGAGCGAACAATGTCAAATCGGACTCAGTTTCACCCACTGAAGTCCTATTACGACCAATTAGACTCGTTAAGGAGACACAAACCCGTTATACCCACTAAGCCCAAAATGAACCAATAGTGAAACATTACGGACCACTATGACTCGTTATACCTCAATTAGAGCCAATAAGGTCAACTCGGACTCATTATTGCCCACTTAGTCTAATTATGAACAATGTGACTCCTTAAGGAGACACAAATCCATTATAGCCACGAAGATCAAAATGAACCACTAACGAAGCATTACGGACCACTATGACCCGTTATACTTCAATTAGAGGCAATAAGGTCAAATCGGACTCATTATGACCCACATAGTCGTATTACGAACAATTAGACTCGTTAAGGGGACACAAACCTATTATACTCACTAAGACCAAAATGAACCAATTATGAGCCATTACGGACCACTAAGATCCGTTATAAGTCAAGTAGAGCAAAAAACTTCAAATCAGACTCATTATACCCACTAAGACCAAGTTGAACCAATTGCGAGCCATTACGGACCCCTTAGACGTTATTCCTCATTTAGGGCCAATAAGTTCAAATCAGGCTCATTTTGACCCACTTAGTCCCATTACGACCAATCAGGCTCATTAAGGAGACAAAAACCCATTATACCCATTAAGACCAAAATGAACTAATAGCGAAGCATTTAAGATCTCCATGACTCGTTATACCTCTATTAGAGCCCATATAAAGTCCAATCGGGCTCATTATGACCCACTTAGTCAAATTACGAACAATGAGACTTGGTAAGAAGACACAAAACCATTATAACCACTAAGACCAAAATGAACCAAAAACGAAGCATTATAGACAACTATGATTCGTTATACCTCAATTAGAGCCAACAAAGTTAAATCGGACTCATTATGGCCCACTTAGTCCTATTACTACCAATTAGACTCGGTAAGGAGACACAAACCCATTATACCCACTAAGACCAAAATGAACCAATTATGAGCCATTACGGATCACTTAGACCCGTTTTACCTCAATTAGAGCCAATAAGGTTAAATCGGACTCATTATGACCCACTTGTCCCATTACGACCAATCAGGCTCAATAAGGAGACAAAAACCCTCAGTTTTCGCTCAAAAAATCCAATTATACCCACTAAGACCAAAATGACCCCATAGCGAAGCATTTCAGAGCTTTATGACTCGTTATAACTCAATTAGAGCCAGTGAGGTCAAATCGGTTTCATTATAACCCACATACTCCTATTACGAACAATTAGACTCCTTAGGGAGACACAAACACATATACCCGCAAAGATAAAAAATGAACCAATTATGAGCCATTACGGACAACTTACACCCGTTGTACCTCAATTAGAGCCAATAAGGTCAAATTAGAGTCATTATTACCCACTTAGTCCCATTAGGACCAATCATACCCACAAAGACCAAAATGACCCAATAGCTGCAGCATTTCGAACCACTATGACCCGTTATAGCTCAATTAGAGCCATTAAAGTCAAATCAGACTCTTTTAGACCCATTTAGTCCTAGTACGAAGAATAAGACCCGTTAAGGAGACACAAACCAATTATACACACTAAGACCAAAATGATCCAATAACGAGCATTACAGATAACTACGACCCGTTATACCTCAATTGGAGCCAATAAGGTCAAATCGGACTCATTATGACCCACATAGTCCCATTACGGCTAATTAGACTCGTTATGGAGACACAAACCCAAGAACAAGATGAACCAGTTACGAGTCGCAACATACCACTTAGACCTGTTATACATTATTTAGAGCCAATAAGGTCAAATTAGGCTCATTTTGACCCACTTAGTCTCATCACGACCAATCAGACTTAATAAATAAGGAGACGTAAACCCATTATATCCAATAAGACCAAAATGAACCAATACAGAAGCAATACAGACTATTATGGCACGTTATACCTGAAATAGAGCCACTAAGGTCAAATAGGACTCATTACGACCCACTTAGTCTTAATTATGTACGATGAGACTTGTTAAGGAGACAGAAATCCCTTGCACCCACTAAGACCCAAATGAACCAATAGCGAAGCATTACGGACCACTATGACCCATTATGCCTCCATTAGAGCGAACAATGTCAAATCGGACTCAGTTTCACCCACTGAGTCCTATTACGACCAATTAGACTCGTTAAGGAGACACAAACCCATTATACCCACTAAGCCCAAAATGAACCAATAGTGAAACATTACGGACCACTATGACTCGTTATACCTCAATTAGAGCCAATAAGGTCAACTCGGACTCATTATTGCCCACTTAGTCTAATTATGAACAATGTGACTCCTTAAGGAGACACAAATCCATTATAGCCACGAAGATCAAAATGAACCACTAACGAAGCATTACGGACCACTATGACCCGTTATACTTCAATTAGAGGCAATAAGGTATCGGACTCATTATGACCCACATAGTCGTATTACGAACAATTAGACTCGTTAAGGGGACACAAACCTATTATACTCACTAAGACCAAAATGAACCAATTATGAGCCATTACGGACCACTAAGATCCGTTATAAGTCAAGTAGAGCAAAAAACTTCAAATCAGACTCATTATACCCACTAAGACCAAGTTGAACCAATTGCGAGCCATTACGGACCCCTTAGACGTTATTCCTCATTTAGGGCCAATAAGTTCAAATCAGGCTCATTTTGACCCACTTAGTCCCATTACGACCAATCAGGCTCATTAAGGAGACAAAACCCCATTATACCCATTAAGACCAAAATGAACTAATAGCGAAGCATTTAAGATCTCCATGACTCGTTATACCTCTATTAGAGCCCATATAAAGTCCAATCGGGCTCATTATGACCCACTTAGTCAAATTACGAACAATGAGACTTGGTAAGAAGACACAAAACCATTATACCCACTAAGACCAAAATGAACCAAAAACGAAGCATTATAGACAACTATGATTCGTTATACCTCAATTAGAGCCAACAAAGTTAAATCGGACTCATTATGGCCCACTTAGTCCTATTACTACCAATTAGACTCGGTATGGAGACACAAACCCATTATACCCACTAAGACCAAAATGAACCAATTATGAGCCATTACGGATCACTTAGACCCGTTTTACCTCAATTAGAGCCAATAAGGTTAAATCGGACTCATTATGACCCACTTGTCCCATTACGACCAATCAGGCTCAATAAGGAGACAAAAACCCTCAGTTTCCGTTCAAAAAATCCAATTATACCCACTAAGACCAAAATGACCCTATAGCGAAGCATTTCAGACCTTTATGACTCGTTATAACTCAATTAGAGCCAGTGAGGTCAAATCGGTTTCATTATAACCCACATACTCCTATTACGAACAATTAGACTCCTTAGGGAGACACAAACACATATACCCGCAAAGATAAAAAATGAACCAATTATGAGCCATTACGGACAACTTACACCCGTTATACCTCAATTAGAGCCAATAAGGTCAAATTAGAGTCATTATTACCCACTTAGTCCCATTACGACCAATCATACCCACAAAGACCAAAATGACCCAATAGCTGCAGCATTTCGAACCACTATGACCCGTTATAACTCAATTAGAGCCATTAAAGTCAAATCAGACTCTTTTAGACCCATTTAGTCCTAGTACGAAGAATAAGACTCGTTAAGGAGACACAAACCAATTATACACACTAAGACCAAAATGATCCAATAACGAGCATTACAGATAACTACGACCCGTTATACCTCAATTGGAGCCAATAAGGTCAAATCGGACTCATTATGACCCACATAGTCCCATTACGGCTAATTAGACTCGTTATGGAGACACAAACCCAAGAACAAGATGAACCAGTTACGAGTCGCAACATACCACTTAAACCTGTTATACATTATTTAGAGCCAATAAGGTCAAATTAGGCTCATTTTGACCCACTTAGTCTCATCACGACCAATCACACTTAATAAATAAGGAGACGTAAACCCATTATATCCAATAAGACCAAAATGAACCAATACCGAAGCAATACAGACTATTATGGCACGTTATACCTCAAATAGAGCCACTAAGGTCAAATAGGACTCATTACGACCCACTTAGTCTTAATTATGTACGATGAGACTTGTTAAGGAGACACAAATCGCTTACACCCACTAAGACCCAAATGAACCAATAGCGAAGCATTACAGACCACTATGACCCATTATGCCTCCATTAGAGCGAACAATGTCAAATCGGACTCAGTTTCACCCACTGAGTCCTATTACGACCAATTAGACTCGTTAAGGAGACACAAACCCATTATACCCACTAAGCCCACAATGAACCAATAGTGAAACATTACGGACCACTATGACTCGTTATACCTCAATTAGAGCCAATAAGGTCAAATCGGACTCATTATGGCCCACTTAGTCTAATTATGAACAATGTGACTCCTTAAGGAGACACAAATCCATTATAGCCATGAAGATCAAAATGAACCACTAACGAAGCATTACGGACCACTATGACCCGTTATACTTCAATTAGAGGCAATAAGGTTCTGGACTCATTATGACCCACATAGTCGTATTACGAACAATTAGATTCGTTAACGGGACACAAACCTATTATACTCACTAAGACCAAAATGAACCAATTATGAGCCATTACGGACCACTAAGATCCGTTATAAGTCAAGTAGAGCAAAAAACTTCAAATCAGACTCATTATACCCACTAAGACCAAGTTGAACCAATTGCGAGCCATTACGGACCCCTTAGACGTTATTCCTCATTTAGGGCCAATAAGTTCAAATCAGGCTCATTTTGACCCACTTAGTCCCATTACGACCAATCAGGCTCATTAAGAGACAAAAACCCATTATACCCATTAAGACCAAAATGAACTAATAGCGAAGCATTTAAGATCTCCATGACTCGTTATACCTCTATTAGAGCCCATATAAAGTCCAATCGGGCTCATTATGACCCACTTAGTCAAATTACGAACAATGAGACTTGGTAAGAAGACACAAAACCATTATACCCACTAAGACCAAAATGAACCAAAAACGAAGCATTATAGACAACTATGATTCGTTATACCTCAATTAGAGCCAACAAAGTTAAATCGGACTCATTATGGCCCACTTAGTCCTATTACTACCAATTAGACTCGGTAAGGAGACACAAACCCATTATACCCACTAAGACCAAAATGAACCAATTATGAGCCATTACGGATCACTTAGACCCGTTTTACCTCAATTAGAGCCAATAAGGTTAAATCGGACTCATTATGACCCACTTGTACCATTACGACCAATCAGGCTCAATAAGGAGACAAAAACCCTCAGTTTCCGCTCAAAAAATCCAATTATACCCACTAAGACCAAAATGACCCCATAGCGAAGCATTTCAGACCTTTATGACTCGTTATAACTCAATTAGAGCTAGTGAGATCAAGTCGGTTTCATTATAACCCACATACTCCTATTACAAACAATTAGACTCCTTAGGGAGACACAAAAACATATACCCGCAAAGATAAAAAATGAACCAATTATGAGCCATTACGGACAACTTACACCCGTTATACCTCAATTAGAGCCAATAAGGTCAAATTAAAGTCATTATTACCCACTTAGTCCCATTACGACCAATCATACCCACAAAGACCAAAATGACCCAATAGCTACAGCATTTCGAATCACTATGACCCGTTATAGCTCAATTAGAGCCATTAAAGTCAAATCAGACTCTTTTAGACCCATTTAGTCCTAGTATGAAGAATAAGACTCGTTAAGGAGACACAAACCAATTACAGACACTAAGACCAAAATGATCCAATAACGAGCATTACAGATAACTATGACCCGTTATACCTCAATTCGAGCCAATATGGTCAAATCGGACTCATTATGACCCACATAGTCCCATTATGGCTAATTAGACTCGTTATGGAGACACAAACCCAAGACCAAGATGGACCAGTTACGAGTCGCAACATACCACTTAAACCTGTTATACATTATTTAGAGCCAATAAGGTCAAATTAGGCTCATTTTGACCCACTTAGTCTCATCACGACCAATCACACTAAATAAATAAGGAGACGTAAACCCATTATATCCAATAAGACCAAAATGAACCAATACCGAAGCAATACAGACAATTATGGCCCGTTATACCTCAAATACAGCCACTAAGGTCAAATAGGACTCATTACGACCCACTTAGTCTAATTATGTACGATGAGACTTGTTAAGGAGACACAAATCGCTTACACCCACTAAGACCCAAATGAACCAATAGCGAAGCATTACAGACCACTATGACCCATTATGCCTCCATTAGAGCGAACAATGTCAAATCGGACTCAGTTTCACCCACTGAGTCCTATTACGACCAATTAGACTCGTTAAAGAGACACAAACCCATTATACCAACTAAGCCCAAAATGAACCAATAGTGAAACATTACGGACCACTATGACTCGTTATACCTCAATTAGAGCCAATAAGGTCAAATCGGACTCATTATGGCCCACTTAGTCTAATTATGAACAATGTGACTCCTTAAGGAGACACAAATCCATTATAGCCACCAAGATCAAAATGAACCACTAACGAAGCATTACGGACCACTATGACCCGTTATACTTCAATTAGAGGCAATAAGGTCAAATCGGACTCATTATGATCCACATAGTCGTATTACGAACAATTAGACTCGTTAAGGGGACACAAACCTATTATACTCACTAAGACCAAAATGAACCAATTATGAGCCATTACGGACCACTAAGATCCGTTATAAGTTAAGTAGAGCAAATAAGGTCAAATCGGACTCATTATGACCCATATAGTCCCATTACGGCTAATTAGACTCGTTATGGAGACACAAACCCATTATATGCACTAAGGCCATGTTGAACCAGTTACGAGTCACAACATACCACTTAGACCTGTTATACCTTATTTAGAGCCAATAAGGTCAAATTAGGCTCATTTTGACCCACTTAGTCTCATCACGACCAATCAGACTTAATAAGGAGAGATAAACCCATTATATCCAATAAGACGAAAATGAACCAATACCGAAGCATTACAGACCATTATGGCCCGTTATACCTCAAATAGAGCCATTAAGGTCAAATAGGACTCATTACGACCCACTTAGTCTAATTATGTACGATGAGACTTGTTAAGGAGACACAAATCCCTTACACCCACTAAGACCTAAATGAACCAATAGCGAAGCATTACGGACCACTATGACCCATTATGCCTCCATTAGAGCGAACAATGCCAAATCGGACTCAGTTTCACCCACTAAGTCCTATTACGACCAATTAGACTCGTTAAGGAGACACAAACCCATTATACCCACTAAGCGCAAAATGAACCAATAGTGAAACATTACGGACCACTTTGACTCGTTATACCTCAATTAGAGACAATAAGGTCAAATCGGACTCATTATGATAGCCCACTTAGTCTAATTATGAACAATGTGACTCCTTAAGGAGACACAAATCCATTATAGCCACGAAGATCAAAATGAACCACTAACGAAGCGTTACGGACCACTATGACCCGTTATACTTCAATTAGAGGCAATAAGGTCAAATCGGACTCATTATGACCCACATAGTCGTATTACGAACAATATTACTCGTTAAGGGGACACAAACCTATTATACTCACAAAGACCAAAATGAACCAATTATGAGCCATTATACGGACCACTAAGATCCGTTATAAGTCAAGTGGAGCAAAAAACTTCAAATCAGACTCATTATACCCACTATGACCAAGTTGAACCAATTGCGAGCCATTACGGACCCCTTAGACGTTATTCCTCATTTAGGGCCAATAAGTGCAAATCAGGCTCATTTTGACCCACTTAGTCCCATTACGACCAATCAGGCTCATTAAGGAGACAAAAACCCATTATAACCATTAAGACCAAAATGAACTAATAGGGAAGCATTTAAGATCTCCATGACTCGTTATACCTCTATTAGAGCCTATAAAGTCCAATCGGGCTCATTATGACCCACTTAGTCAAATTACGAACAATGAGACTTGGTAAGAAGACACAAAACCATTATACCCACTAAGACCAAAATGAACCAAAAACGAAGCATTATAGACAACTATGATTCGTTATACCTCAATTAGAGCCAATAAAGTTAAATCGGACTCATTATGGCCCACTTAGTCCTATTATTACCAATTAGACTCGGTAAAGAGACACAAACCCATTATACCCACTAAGACCAAAATGAACCAATTATGAGCCATTACGGATCACTTAGACCCGTTTTACCTCAATTAGAGCCAATAAGGTTAAATCGGACTCATTATGGACCCACTTTGTCCCATTACGACCAATCAGGCTCAATAAGGAGACAAAAACCCTCAATTTCCGCTCAAAAAATCCAATTATACCCACTAAGACCAAAATGACCCCATAGCGAAGCATTTCATACCTTTATGACTCGTTATAACTCAATTAGAGCCAGTGAGGTCAAATTGGTCCACATACTCCTATTACGAACAATTAGACTCCTTAGGGAGACACAAACACATTATACCCGCAAAGAAAAAAAATGAACCAATTATGAGCCATTACGGACAACTTACACCCGTTATAACTGAATTAGAGCCAATAAGGTCAAATTAAAGTCATTATTACCCACTTAGTCCCATTACGACCAATCATACCCACAAAGACTAAAATGACCCAATAGCTGCAACATTTCGAACCACTATGACCCGTTATTGCTCAATTAGAGCCATTAAAGTCAAATCAGACTCTTTTAGACCCATTTAGTCCTAGTATGAAGAATAAGCCTCGTTAAGGAGACACAAACCAATTATACACACTAAGACCAAAATGATCCAATAACGAGCATTACAGATAACTACGACTCGTTATACCTCAATTGGAGCCAATAAGGTCAAATCGGACTCATTATGACCCACATAGTCCCATTACGGCTAATTAGACTCGTTATGGAGACACAAACCCATTATATGCACTAAGACCAAGATGAAGCAGTTACGAGTCACAACATACCACTGTGAAGAAAGAAGGTGTTTTTCAAGAAATGGCTAAGGAAGGAAAGGTCCCAAAAGTCTCCAATCTTGACCTTTCCTTGCCGACTCTTGTGCCTCAACCTTCCACCACGGTCATCCTTGACCCGACATACGATATCTTTTTTAATGATGGCTTCGGCCACATACGCTTCTTCATAGCTGAACAGGTCCACATTGCCGATAGTCTCTTCCTTGCTGGGATTCTTCAGATCATTCCGATGGGCCTCATGTTGTTCCTCTCTTTAAGGATGTAACCGATGAGCTGAAGAAAAGAGACTTCATTCTGGATGATCCTTTTAAAGAAGCTTAGTTTCTTTTGAATTGTACTTGTAATTTTTTCTCTATCTTGTACTCAAACTTTTGAGATTAATAGAAGTGCAATTTTCTTTTAGTAAATATTGTAAATAGTTTACTATTTCATTCTTTTATACCTGTAAATGTCGAATACCTTACAAAATCCAAAAAGAAACAAAAAGAATGCACTATATGTAAAAGAACCCAAAAAGAGTAAAATAGGGTCAAAATGAACTATTCAGTTATTTACTCATTTTTTTCTAAGTATTGGATGTCATCATCAAATAGAGGGAGATTATTGGGTCATCTAAGATTTGAAGATGACCTCCTTTTCGACTGATCAACTCCTACTAGTATTATTTATACATATGTTTTACTTAGATTATTTAAGGTTCTTTGTAATAGCTTTGCCATGCTCAAAAGATCGGGGAAATCATAGACCAACCGAAATCAGCGAGAAGTAAATCTTTAGATGCGGATCAAGATAAACTTCAAACAACAACAAAGTTATCTACCTGCCGATTTGAGTCTCCTCAATTGGTTGGTATACTTCCTGCCGAAATGAAGCTCTCCAAATCTGCAGGACCACTTCAGCCGACTTCCTCTTGTTAGCTAATACCCACATGTCGATTGGTCCTTTGAATATCGGCTAGTCTTTTGTCTGCCAATTTCCATCTGACACAAAGGTAGAAGATCTTCACCAAATCATGGAATGATGGGGACATTCTCCAAAGGTTTAGAAAAAGGATGTTTGTCTTTTACACCATTCTTAGGTGTTGTCTACAACAAGGTCCTAAGGTCAACTCTGCTCCATGTAGAGACAAAAAGGATGCTTTGTCTTTTTGGATGACATTTCTGACTTTCAATTCCATCTTGACAAGTGTTCTCATGCATTCAATGCTCCTAGTGCATAAAGGTGAAGACTCCTCCCATGCAAGGTCAAGCTTAGAAATAGAGATCTCAGTGCACTCAAGCATAACGTTGGCAAACTTGTTCTATCTCACTTCCATAACTTTAATCTTCGTTTTTTAAGTTGTGTTATGGTTTCTTTGTGAAAGATTGTTACAATAGTTTACATGTTCTTTCCGCAACAATCTTAAAAGTTTTATATGTATAATTCTTGTTTTTATATCAATAAATAATTAAATTAAGTGAAAAAATTTATGTATTGTATTTGTTAGAGTTAAATTGTATTCAAGATTAAAAGCCGGTCTAAAGTGTAATTGTTTGTAAAGGTTGAGTGTTTGGTTTGTAATTGTCTTGTAAAGTTAATGGGTCATGTTGACCATATATATAGTTTGTCTTACTGTTAGAAAAGTAAGATGGAACATAGAACACACACACGCATTCTGAGAGTTTACAGCTTGAGAAACACACACACAGCTTACTGTAATACGCACGAAATAGGTATATGGATTTATGTAGATTGTGTGATTGATGTTAAATCAATAAAGAAGTGTTTCTAAATCAATTGTGTGTTAATTGTGCGTTAGAATCTGGAACAACAATTGGTATCAGAGCTTAATTCGATTGAAATCAACAGAAATATGGTTTACGCACACTAAGTTAGAGTTTTCGAGTGATTCTTGGTTTTAAAAGGTTTTTGATCAAATTCTTGATTTGATAATGTTTGTTTTACATCATAGAATGATTCTTTGAAGATAAATTTCACTTTTGAACTGTATTTGATCACTCAATTTGGATTTTTGTGAAGTTTTGAGTCGCACAAGTTCACGCACTGTTTGATTATGGATTTTTGAATTTGAGTCGAGTTAATTGAAATTCATTGATTTGAATTGGTTCTAACACTAACAATGATTTATTTGGTGAAGTTACAGCTCTCAATTCGAAGATTTGATGGGATTTTGGACCAATTTAAGTGTTTTTGGACCGTATATTTGAAGAACTCGCATAGTTCTTTGAATTCGCATAGATATTTCTTTGAAAATTGCTCAAGTGTTGAATTTGCATGAGAGTTGTGAGCGAAATCCTCATAATTCGCATAAACTGTTATACGAAAAGTAGGAATTCTGACACGTCCTAAAAAATCAGAGTAAATTAAAACCTGGAATTATGGCAACATGACACTTGTATTGATATAAACCTCCCATAAAGGGGATCAGTCCTTAAGACTTTACAAAACCTGTACAGATATAGAATTCATCAACAAACTAATCTAGACACATCTATCTAGATTACATCAAATGTCCATCCATAATTCACCAAAAGAATGGGACTTAACAATTGCCCAGTTACAATACTAGTCATCTCAAGAAGCCTCGAGACCAAGCCCGTCTCTCAAAACCCTGGCAACCCACCGCTAAGGGAAACCTGTTATACATATCATTTGAGAAAAAGTGTTAGGCTTAAAGCCTAGTGAGAACATACAGTTTATTCAAAATCAGAGATATAAACATCAGTATCATAAGGAAATCTTTTCATAAAGGTTTAATTTATAAAAGATAACATTTCGCCACAACTGGGCTTTTTCGGTCCAAAACTCATTATACGATGACAAAAGGACCATTTTACCAAGGATGGTGGTGTAACACAAAGTAGACCACAAATCCGAGTTATGAGCTAAACAATTGGAATCCGAGGATACGAACACATAAGTCCGTGCTACAACGTGAGATCTAGCCCCAAGCAAAACCAATGTATACTCCTTCACTAGGATCACTATGAACCATGGCTAGTATCCGGCCTCACATAACCGTACCAAGTTGCCCTCGAGGAACATATGCATCGATAGCTACAAAATGGGGAATATGACATCCCAATAATACAGTCGACTCAAAACCTAGGGATTCGCTAGTAATGGTACAGACTCGTCACAACAACATATGTGACCAACCATAAATAAACATATGGTATAAACACATTTTATAAACAAAATGTCATTTTCAGTTCAACTTCTAGTAAGAATGAAAATCATTAAAATGAGTTCATAAACACTCTTTCACATATCCAACATAATGTGCAAGTAAAACATATTTTTACTTCAAATAAGGCGGAACCCGTCATTTTGGTCAAAACTGATCGGGAACCCCGAAAATCACCAAAAACTTTATTTATATCAAAATGTAGAGAACATAAAATCATACCGTAGAAATACTTCGGATTTCGCAAATAAGAGTTTTGACATGTATAAAGTTTGTAAAATGGTAGTAGGAACTCACTAGTAGGTTTTAGAATAAAACCCGGAAAACTAGATAACGATCACGACGAAGAGGTGAAGCTTAAAACACCGACCCCTTGCTAGAAACACCGAAAACTAGCAACCAAACGAGACTTTGAAGATCGAAAGAAGAAAAGAGAGAGAAAGAAAAGAAGAGAGAGAGAGAACTGAGATTTGTATCTCTCAAAAAGATATTTAAGGCAAAACTCATAAAGCATCCTGACAGTCGTGCGCCCTCAAAGAAGGAAATGCGCACGACCCGTGCGCTAGCACTATGCCTCGGCCCTGGATCATATGCACGACCCGTGCGTTTTCTCTGAAGGAGGACGCACGACCCGTGCGTCCTGTAGACAGCCACAACAACATCTTTTTCCTCAATACAACTTCGCAAAACCAAACGAAAATTCGGGGTGTTACAATACTCCCAACCTTAGAATGATTTCGTCCTCGAAATCTAATCTTCTCAATGGAACACTGATCGCAGAGAATATCGTCTCAAACCTAAATACCAGAATCATTAACGAGATCTTAATACCGACACCCGAAATAGCTACCCTACTTGGGCATATTTCACTCCTAACCGAGCGAACACTTAACTCTATAAAGCAACCTTTACTCACAAGGTTACTGTTGCCTCCCAACCTTAGGTGACAATTACTACCTCCAGGAAATCAGCGACCTCAACTTTCCATCTACCAATTTCTTTCGGACTGCACGGTTCCGAACTCAAAGCTAACGGTCGACGCTAATCTTCCCAAAATTCTCAGATTTCACTAATCCATTCCTAATAGTGATAAAGATATTCTTACAAGGCGCACTAATGCATCTTTCCGGCAATCAGTTAACACAGATTCTGTTATCACTCAACTCCGATCCGACTCCAATTCTGGAAATAGCCCTTCTTCAAAATTCTTAATACGTCCATAAATACTTCGTCTACAACCACATATAAAGATTAACCTCTAACATACCACCAATCTATATATTCGGACCATAAAGGACGGGTGCTACAGAAACCCATGCGTAGTCACTATCTCCAACCTGTGGAAGACTTTACCAACAACTTACTCTAGCTCAAGGCTAAGGCCCGACTCCTCAAAGCACTGCTAGAACCGCACCCCCCAACAGGAAATGATGCACATGTAGATAAAATAAAAAGGGTTTAAGCTTAACGCCTAGAGAGCTCAAGAGTTTTACATAAGTAAAAGCATTTAGATTGATGAACTTCTCTTTAAATCAGAACCTTTCAAATAATAAACTTTAAAACATGGAAACAACTCCTTTTCAAAGTCATGCACTTTCAAAGACGGATACTTCATTGCAAATACGTTTTATAAATTGACACAACTTATATAACCCGAAGTATGAAATATTAGTAACACCATCCATATCGTACGTCCGAAAACATGGACACTAGGCCCAACACCCATACGACCAAAATACGAAAGAAAACTAAATACCAACACGCAGAAATAACACATTTCATTCAAACCTTAATATACGTGGGAAGAACCCAATATTAAAGTCATCATTTACCGTCGACTCCACATAACCAAAGTCGGTAAAAATACAACATTAGTGTTTAAAATACCCCAGGTCCACGACGGATAGACCCGTACACAAAAAGAATAGAAGGACACGCAAGTAGACCGCCCATACAACTTCCTCGCATGACCTCTAAACGTTTCCATCTTGGGTGGCGAGAACACGTGAATGGGGCCACCCGTGATGTTATTGGACTTCACCACGTATCCCGATCTTAGTTCCCATGCCATACCAGACATCACAACTTCAAACCGTTTATTGCCTCTAGCCATACTCCGTTGAGTTCCACCTCAAGGGCTTACGGACACGGGTGCCTATCCAATCCAGACGAGTTCCAACTCAGCGGCTCGAGCCACTTATCGCCTACTCGCTAGCAAACCCAAGCGGTCACCACAGTAACCAAAAACTTAGGCTTTCCAAAACAGACAGACTTACGTGCCTATGGATCCAATACAACACTGTCAAAATTTACACGACTCCAAAAGAAGACCAAAGCTCCCAAAAAGAAAACATGCAACTCCCAATGGCATGAAATAATCGCCATCATACTCCAAAAATTCCACAACTGTTTTTAAACCGAACAAATGTCCTCAAGTCTCCATTTAGTCAAAACTGAGCCAACGACCCAACAGTGTATGTAAATACCCAAATGAAGGTCGATATAAAATATGAAAACACGTTTGACCAACTATTATGCAAACATGACCAAAAGTATAATTAACTCAAATCTCATCGTTGGTTGAAACAAACCGTTTTCCAAATGAACTCATACCCTTATGTTTTCAAAAGGCCTCATAACACAATAATATGCATTTTCTGAAAAAGGTTTATAAGATCAAATACACCAAATGACACTTACGTCAATTGAACTCCAATTTATTTTCAAAGAACACCTCAACATGTTCATAAAACTAAACATTTCAAACTAACCGAAACTTATCAGCAGTTAACAATTTAATGTAAAACACAAATAAATTCCATCATACTAAAATCTTTCATTGCGGTTATAAATCCGGACAAATGTCCACACGACTCATTCAGTCAAAACCCGAGCCAAAGGCTCGACACTTTACGTAAATTTCCAACGAAAGTCTCGTAAACCTTAAAACACATTTAACCGACATTTAACGTTCCCCGAATAATGAAATGTCTTTAAACAATGTTTATGAAAACACACACCACCAGGACATGATTTCTCAAAACTCAACACGTATTGAGACCAAAGATTTTCCAAATGTTTATGAATGCAAATATACTAAGATGCACAAAATCATCAAAGATGCATAAATCATAATGTAGATTTTACGTGTACAAAATCACCCAGAATATGTAAACCACGCTATTTACTTGTTGAAATATTCAAGCTCGACATGAGCAATTTATGATGTTAAGACAATCCAAGTTACCAAATACGAAAACTTAACAAAATACTCGCACCTTGAGAAATACCGAGTAAAAAATACCCAATAGTTTATACTATAAACGTGAAAATAGGTTCTTGCACTTCAACATATGCAACAATTGTTTGTACAACTCCAAAGGAAAATCACAATTTTATCTTTAAAAGTCTTCCTCTATAACCAAGAGGCGTTGCAGCAAAAAAAATTTCAACTCACCCCATATGCAACAATTCGTTCCCCAAAGGGCGGTAAAATAACGGGGATGCAAATAAGATTTCAAATCGAGTTTAAAGCTTCACGTTGTAAAGATAAACACATCTGACCAAAATAGAACTACAACGACAAAAATACCGCTAACATGCTAAATGCTTTGCGGAAATTTTAACAGTAATAGTTAATGATGGAAAGTCCTGTTTTTTAAAAATACATAAATCGTTTATGCAATCATTCACACCAACGTTATACTTAAATCCAATGCACATAGTACACGACGGTTGACATTTGTTAACAAAACCCTGAAATTAACGCACACAATGATGCATATGCACATGTTCCTGAAATTATTTACGCGACACCAAAGTCGTAAAATGTGACACCATAATTCAACTGGATTTTCATAAAACTCCTTAATGCTAAAATCAAGTGGTGTCCAATTTTCCATTTTGCAACACAAGATAAGGCGACCATTTTGACAATATTTTTGATGAGACATGACGCCCAAAGAACTCATAACTTGCACGCAATGAAATTAAACTCACGCATTACAAAATATACACATGCGACAAAAGAATCCGTAAAACAAAACTTCAAGAATTCAACAAAACTCACACAACTAAAAATTCCCAAGAAGCTCCTACTCAAAAGCATGGGAATAACTTTTCCATTAAAACCATTGACATACGTGGAAGAGATCCAATGTCAAGGTCAAAATTCCACAGCTACTTGCCCATTAACTCAAAAAGCGTTAAAACACAAATATTTTGACATCCAAAAATAGCAATTAAACACGAGACTTGAATAAAGAGAGTTTTGATAACAATTTGAAATCAGGTGCAACAAAACCATTTTAAGCATGCTTATGCTCATAGTTTAAAATATGTTGAGTGCTAAATGTTTTTGCCAAAGCGTTACAAGGTAAATCACTTTATGTTTGGCAATCATGAAAATCAATTTATGCGACCTTATTTTAGAAATAAATTTTATGCATGAATTCGGTCGGCACTCACATCTTAATACTACGCTTCCCAACATCCTGACGTACTATAATCAACCGAATGCCTCAGGCATAATAGGGATCCCATTAATTAACTTACAAAACTCCTTGAAATTGAATCGATCTAACAAGATATAATTCTAATTCCACCAACGAATCTGGCTCAAGATGATTAACTTAATGCGTTCCACGCACTTACTATAATTCCAAAGAGACATTGCTATAAACAACAATCATTCCTTAGCTTACTCGCTTAGAAACTTTCGCACTACTCTAACGGTCAACATACTAAGGTAGAGCAGATAAACACAAGCACGAGAAAGGGTAAGGAAGAGTTTAACTGAAACACGCACGAAAGAAACGTACCGTTACGTCTACCAATTGTCATAACATTAGCAGACCAATTACACTCACGTAAAATATCCTCATAATCACATTAGCTAAGTGAGATTATGAACATATAACACATAAGGGTTTTTGTTACCATCATTACAACGCTTGATTAACATAACCTCCGTCGATTCTAAGACTAACCCATCTTAGAAGTTCTACCCAAAGGGGAAGATTGATAGAGTTTAAATTGTATTCAAGATTAAAAGAGGGTCTAAAGTGTAATTGTTTGTAAAGGTTGAGTGTTTGGTTTGTAATTGTCTTGTAAAGTCAATGGGTCATGTTGACCATATATACAGTTTGTCTTAGTGTTAGAAAAGTAAGACGGAACATAGAACACATACGCGCATTCTGAGAGTTTACATCTTGAGAAACACACACACACAGAGCTTACTGTAATACGCACGTAATAGGTATATGGCTTTATGTAGATTGTGTGATTGATGTTAAATCAATAAAGAAGTGTTTCTAAATAAATTGTGTGTTAATTGTGAGTTAGAATCTGGATTAACAGTATTTAACCCCCCCCCCCCCTTCTACATACTTGTTTGTTATTGCTATTACTTTTTGGGACCAACATCTATAAACACATCTACAAATTTCAACCTAGGAACATACTTCATCAGCTTTAACAGATCATTATTATTGCCTAAAGCTTCTAACCCAAAATCCAAGTCACTGCCAGGAGTCAATAAATGGTAATACATTTTTTCATCTTCTTTGTACCCTAACTCTAACATAATGGCATCTATCTCATGGATTGATAATTTATCAGTGTCAACCAAATCAACAAAGGTACACTCTTACCATACATATCTTCTTCCAGGAAACATTGTGAAAACACCTCCATGGTTTATCCTCATTGTGATTAGGGTAGGATAGTGCTCTGTAGAACAAAAAAATCGATCATTGAATTGTTCAAATAAGGTAAACTAATGATCCTTAACACAGAAAACAGAGACATACCATAAACGAACTCGGGATAAAGTTTATCCCCTTGTTCCTTTCTGATTAACCACGATTGAGATTTCATGAATGTGAAGTCGTAGGAAGAGGATGAAGTTCACTCCAAGTACATACGCAATTTTGAAGCTCAGTGTTGAAGCTCAATGTATCAATGGCGGTATGGGTTTGATCCAACCCTGGACGATGATGTGATTTCTTGAAAGTTGGGATAAATTAACCCAAGGGTCGTTTAAATGAGAAGGAAGAGATGGAAAGACCAAAATTCCCATCACGTGTGTTGCACATGGTCTCTCTAATGACCCATTTTTAAATGGCGTTAGCTACAGGGACGACTTTCAACGCGATTTTCAAATAGTATGAATGATTAATGTAGTTATTGAAGTTTAGGGACGATTTTCAGAGGAAACAGTAAACCTCAGGAACCAAAATTGTAGTTTACTTGAAAATATACAATATAATTAATAGAAAAATATATGTCTTGATGAAATATAATAAATAAATAAAAAGTAAAAAACGTAAACTGTGTAATTTAAGGATAAAAATGTAAAAATTGGTATACCGCAATGACAAAATATATAATTTACTCAATCACTTTTTCGAGTTAACAACTAATTTTAACAGAGTTGGATGAAGGGATGAAAATGAAGCAAAATGGAAACCATAGGGACAGAAAAAGCAGTTTTTCAAAGACCATGGACAAAAGTCGTTATAAACATCAAACCTCAGGGACGAAAATAGTAGTTTACTCTTAAAATTGCTCTACAACGTTCCCTTTTTACCACTTTAAACACTCCTTAAATATCCGATTTGATTAGAATTTCCTCTATATTATAAAAATGTAACATTTTTCCAAGCTCTTGATCAAAATCCTTTGATGGTTGAGAATGGTTCTCATAGTCCTCAACATTTGTATGGTATTCATTTGACCATATATATAGAGAGAGGAAGGTTATTTTGTTAACCATATAATTCTTGTTAACTTTACTAACCTTGTTTAGCCAATAAGAAGTCATCTTGATTATTGGTTTGACATGCATGTGCAATAAATAAATAGGGGTATGAATGGAATTTTGTGTTTAGTTATTTGTAACATTCATTTAGTGAGGAGTTACAAAACTTTTATTATCCTTGATTTTAGCTATAGGTTTAATTTTTAAAAATTTGGTAAGATTCATAACAACATAGGAATTTATGAACACGACAGGTTGTTATGGTATGTATGGACACATTCACATATGTTCATGACCACATCCTGCAAAATCAATCTTGTGTGTTCGTCAATGTTGTGTGTTCACATATATGCATCAATCTTGTGTGCTCATTCGTGAACCTTTGTGTTCATATGCTCATAGTTTGTCAATGCATCAATGATATTTATTCATAACAACATAAGATTATATGAGTTTGACAGTAAGTTATTATATGTATGAAACTGAGTGTTAATAAGTGTTCATGAACTTTTGGAATATCAATGTTCATAAGTGTTCACGAGCTTTGATCATTCAGATCCTCATGTCCTTCATTTGTCAATCTTGTGTGTTCATACGTTCATACATGTTCATTACCACATCCTGGAAAATCAATCTTGTGTGTTCGCCAATATTGTGTGCTCACATATATGAATCAATTTGTGTGTTCATTCGTGAACCTTTGTGTTTCGATTCGATTGGGAGGGGGGATGTCGGTTACAATTTTTTGGAGAGAAATTAATAGGGATTCAATAAAATCTAAAAGAAATATTTTGTGATACTTTCCTAATTTGCCCTTGATCACTAATGTTCACAATTGCATTCTATCTTAATTATTAATGTTGTGTGTTATTTCATCTCAACTCTTGGTTATACAATCAATGGATGTGATTTTGTTAACATAGTTAATAACAAAAATGTAGTTATCAAAATAACCTAACCCTATATATATATATATATATATATATATATAGATATAGATATATAGAGGGTCATTCTTTTGTTAACCAAAAAATTAGTGTTAACTTTGTTAACCACTTTAGACCAATAGGATTGCAAATAATTTTTTGGTTTATTAATCATATCATATTTAGAGTAAAGGTAAATTTGTAATTTGGAAATTTGAAATTTTCTAATATTATTTATTGCTTCCATTCACGTGGAGATAAATATGGAGGGAGAGATTTTTTAGAGATTTTATTCTTTTTATTTTAAATGATTATACTGATCTGATTGCTTTTATTTTATTTTTTCTATATATCACATCGTCTTCTTCCTATAATATAGGAACCGTTTTCTGCCTTCATCTCTCCTTTTTTTTATCATGTCCGACAATCCAAACGAACCAGGTTTTGATGTCTTCCGGTGAACATAAAGCCATAAACCCACCCCTGGAAAAGTATCGCTTATATTGACATATATGAACCAAAACCCATAAGCTCAACCTCCTAGATTTTTCTCAAATATGAACAAAAAACATAAACCACATTTGTACAATTTTAACATATATGAACAGAAAACCATAATCCCACTCTTGTAATGTTTTCACATATATGAACAAAAACTATAATCCCACCCTTTAGAATTTTTACATATATAAACCAAAAATTGACCCTTGAAAAAATTTCACATACATGTCCCAAAAAGCATAAAGCCATGCCCAACTAAACCACTGTTTTTGACCCATTGAGAACATGAACAGAAAACCATAAACCCACACTTGAACATGATTACATATATGAACCCAAAACCCTAAACCCACCTTCTAAGATTTTCATATATGTGAACAAAAAACAATAAACTCACACTTTAACATTTTTCACGTATATGAACAAAAGACATAAAGCCATGCCCAACTAAACCATATATTTGACCCATTGAGAACATGAACAGAAAACCATAAACCCTCACTTGAACGTGATTACCTATATGAACAGAAAACCATAAACCCACCCTTCTAAAACTTTCACATATATGAACAGAAAACCATAAACCCACACTTGAACATGATTACATATATGAACCCAAAACCATAAACCCACCTTCTAAGATTTTCACATATATGAACAAAAAACAATAAACACACACTTTAACAATTTTCACATATATGAACAAAAAACATAAACCCACACTTGGAAAAAACTCACATATATGAACAGAAACCATAAACCCACTATTCTAAGATTGTCACATATATGAACAACAAACCATAAAATCACGATTAAACATTTTTCACATATATGAACCCAAAACCATAAACCCACTCTTATAAGATTTTCACACATATGAACAAAAAGCATAAACCCACACTTTGAAAAATTTACACATATATGAACAAAAACCGTAAACCCACTCTTATAAGATTGTCACATATATGAACAGAAATCCATAAACCCACACTTGAACATTTTGTCACATATATGAACCAAATATCCTAAACCAAGCATTAGTAAATTTTCACATATATGAACCAAAAACCCTAAACCCACCATTACTAAATTTTCACGTAGATGAACAATGATGTAATAAATACACTTTAACGCATTAACCGAGATTGTAGGAGTTTGGATGAACGATGTGTATAGAAATCCTGTGAAATGAGGTTACTTCCTTATCTAACATGTTTAATCACTATGCAAAAGGACACATATACCCCTCTTCATATATGAATTTGGTTTAATAATCTATTTTATCATTTAATTAATAAAAAAATAATTAGTTTTAATCTATGCGATTGATTAAAAAAATGGAGGGTTTAGATTATTGGTTAACAAAATTAACACTAAATGTTTGGTTAACAAAAGAAGGGGACCCTATATATATATATATATATATATGTATATATATATATATGTATATATATATATAAAGAGAGAGAGAGAGACGGAGGTTCAAGGGAAAACCTCAAAAAAACGGAAAACTGAAAACACTCTGGTAGCCTTTCATCTGGACGGTATGCACTTGTGCATACAGGTAATTATGTTGTTTTTTTGGTTTTTATGCACAAGTGCATTATGCACTTGTGCATATACACGTGTGCATGTTACAAATTACTTGTATGCACAAGTGCATACCGTCCAGATGAAGGGCTATCAGTGTGTTCTTCAGTTTTCTGTTTTTTTGAGGTTTTCCCCTGAACCTGACCCTATATATATAACCACCCTTATGTCGCAAACTATGAAACCCATTTTTTCACCCTAGATTGAAATCATCAACGGTTAAGATGCATTTGTTGTAATTATGGTAATAATTAAATTATTTTGATTTTTTAATGGAAAAGAAATTAATGAAAGGGTAAACTTGTCAATTGGCATCCCATCTAAATTTAGGAATTTGGATGAAAAACTGTTTTTAAATGGGAATTTTTTTTATTTAAGGTAATTCTTTTTCATTTTCCGCTACTAAATCATACCATTTACATAGAAAGATTTTTTTTGTTTTTTCAATGATAAACACCCATTTTATTGCTTATTATGGTAAAAAAATTATTTTTGGATATATATATTAAATCTTAACTGTTTTTACATGGATGATCAATTTTTAATTTTTTTTAAAAATTAAAGGACGCTTTCATTGTTCTAGATCGAATAAAATTTCATAACGATTGACACAAAACAAGTCACAAACGAAATGAAAGGCTGATGAAAAAGGAGATGAACGACGATAAAAACAGAGATGAACAACGATGAATGGAGATGAACGATAATGAACGGCGATGAAAACGGAGATGAACGACGATGAACGGAAATAAAACGAAGATGACACAAAGATGAACGACTACCCTTCTGGAGCTTCTTCCTCCAGCTTTGAGTCACGTAATGCTAACCTGTATTTTTTTTTAATGTATTCCAAATTTCAAAATCCATTAAACCCACAAAATTGTTTGAAAAAAATAGAAAACTGCATTTTTTTAAAATATATTCAAAATATCAAAATCCATAAAACCCGGAAAAAATAGTTAAATCGCATAAAAAACTGCACTTTTTATATATATATTCCAAATCTCAATACTATGTACAACCGACAAATTGTTAAAAAAACCCTACATTTCCATATTTAAATGGGTAAAAAGTAGAATATATCCATTATTAATGAAATTGGATAACTACCTAATTTAAATCTTCTTAATCAAAATGACAATTACGACCTTGGAATTAAAAATATATAAAAAATGCAAGAAATTCAATGATTGGTGGAAAATAGTAAGTTTGTAATATAATAATGGTTTTCCAATGATCACTACCTTAATATACATTCTAACCAAAAGTCTTAAATACAAGTTCCTAAGTATGATGTACAACAATTTTATGCATAAAATTTGAAAAACTCTTAAATACACCTCATAAAGCACAAGTTACAAGTCTTTGATGCAAATGATTTTAAAAACAGGCCAATACCTAAGAGTACAACTCTACCCCCATGCTTTCTAACCTCTCCCTTCTCTTATTATGTCTCAGGGTATGGGCCTTACCCTGTTGGAAGACTTCATACTCTTTCAGATTTGTTGACATCTTCTACCGGTTCCCAATCGTATTCTACCTGCTCCTATGGCTCCAAAGATGAATTGAAATTGCATATAAATCGACTTATCTTCTCTTCTATCCAATTTCAGTCTCTTCTCTTCTATCCAATTTCAATCTCCTCTTAAAATAAACCCTAAACAGTGTGTGAGACGGAGAAAGAGATCGACCACCGCTGATCAGAGAGAGTGGTACAATGGTATGCTTTTCAACGATCTGTTCTCTATTTTTGTCATTTTAACCCATCGACAATAAAAAAAACACTTTAAGTTTGTTGAAATCTCAAGCCGATTAAATGTGTTCTCTGCATTGGGTTTTATTATTTTGATTGATCGTTATTTCTTTGGTGGGGGATACCAGAATTAGGTTTTTTTTTGGGGGGTGGGGGGGGGGTGGGGGATACCTTGCAACTTTGTCTATTCTCTTATATGCAGGTTTCTCTATTGTCAAAACAGCCTTTATGGGGAATTTGGGATTGCGTGCAGGGATGAAGGTATAAGGGGGAGAAGGGTAGAGGAGATAGGCCGCTTGACTTTGATTTGGTGTTATATGGAGGTTTCTTGGGAGGTTTGGAGGTTTGTTTGGTGCTCTTTATTCTTGGTGCATTGGAGATGGAAATTCTTTTATATACATATCACCAAAAAGGGGGTTGGGTATAGATATAGATTTGTTGCTTCCAAATCCATTTTAGAACACTTTTTTGGTTCTATGTGGAGTTCCTTTCTTGGGAGCATTTTTAGTCTTTGGTACATAAAAGTATTGTGCAGGTTGTGGATAATGCTATGTGAATTGCCTGTATTGTTCAGGAGGATTTGGTCATTATATATCCTCATGTATGCTTGGGGAGCCAAAAATCTTGTTCTAAAATATCCTATGAGGATCCCCACATCTTGGTTTTGGTTATTCAAAAATGCTTACAGTAAGGCATTTTCCATTTTCTTTCTGTTGTTTTTAACTAATTTCTCTTTGTTGATAACAGCCTTTATGTATCAACATTTGATTTCTTTCTTATTCATTGGTCTTATGAAAATCATTTGGGGATTGGGGTTTGGGCTATGGGAAGTTGGTATAAGGAGGTGCAGGGTAGTGGGCCTAATATTTGTATTTGTTATGGAGTGAAAAGGAGGTCTCTTGGGAGGATGAGGTGGTCTGTTGGTGGATCTATATCTTGGTGTATAGTGGAATATGGTTTATATTGTTAATTTTTGTATATATGGAAAGGGGTGTTATAAGATCCTTTAGTACTATCAATGGGGGGCAGGGGTTTAGGTATAGATTTGTTTTAACCAACTCTATTTTAGAACATCTTTTTGGTTCTAATTGGAGTTTGGATTCTCTTCTTGGGTTACCAAATTGTATCTGGTTTGTATATAACCACTGGAGTATGTGGTTATTTCTGTGTGGAATAGTTATGTTCCTCAGGATGTCTTGGAAGGTGCAGTTCATCAGAATCTCAAGTAAGCCTTTTACTCTGATTCTATTCTCTTTCTTAATGTTGATTACTATACTGGTTTATCAACTGTGGCTCCTATCTCGGTTCATTGGTCTATTGGTGTATATTTGGGGTAATGGGGTTGGTTTATGGGATAAAGTCATAAGGGGGAGAAGGGTAATGGAGTTAGGTTCTTTGAAATTGATATAGAGTGATAAGGAGGTCTTTTTGGGGGTTGGGATGGTTTTTTGGAGTTATGTCATACTGGTGTACAGGGTTTTTTTTGGTGTTTTTGTTGATACATGTGAAAATCAGGAAGGGGACTTTAGTACATTTTGTCACATTCAAGTCTGTGTTAGAACAACTTTTTGGTTCTAATTGGGCTTTGGATTCATTTGCTAGGATTTGGGGTTTGGTTGATTATCCAATATGGCCCTGGGGCTGTGGTTTTTGGTTTTTGTTCCAAATAAAATTGGTAAAGCTGTTTACTTTGGCCTGGTCCTTACTGTGATCTTCAGAATTAAAATGATAATGTGGATATTTCATGGTGAAATGATCAGATTTTGGTTTTGGAGACTAACTTGCTGGTTATGGCAATTATGGGGAGTGTTTTTGGTTTTTGGGTTGGAGATTATGCAGTATATGGTAAGCTTTTCAACGATCTGTTCTCTATTTTTGTCATTCTAACCCATCGACATTAAAAAAACACTTTAAGTTTGTTGAAATCTCAAGCCGATTAAATGTGTTCTCTGTATTGGGTTTTATTATTTTAATTGATCGTTATTTCTTTGGTGTGGGATACCAGAATTAGGTTTTTTTTCCACACATTTGGGTTTCTACATCGATCTCCACACTCCAGGTTTGACATCTCTTTGGTTTGCTTTTTCTTTAAGTGGGTGTATGTCTCTATTCCAATCTGAACTCAACCTTTTCAGGTATTAGCTGTTTCAATCTATACAAATTATGTCGTTCATTAGGTGGCTTGGTGATTTCATACTATTCTAAGTGAATGACTGTCTCATACACTTAACGACCATAGGAAATTGAGTTTATTGTTTAAAAGAAAAAAGAGGAAGGCAAAAGTGGTTGCGAGTCGCGACTATGTTTTTTTTATTAGTGATTAAGCACATGAGGCATTACAAGGTTTTTAAGCTATTTGACACACTTGTAGCACGCCTCATAATAAAGTGTGTGTCAAGTGCATCATGACATAGACATTCTAACAACATTCCTTGCTGAGTTTTGAATGGAGGTTTGGTAATTATTGAAGACTTGAGTTTACACTAGACTTCTCTTTTATGAGGTATTGCACCGCTTGCATTTTTTTATTGCATATAAGTTCTCAATTGAGGTTTCATCTACCATACTTGACCCATGAACTTTCTCTAATTGCAATTGCAAAGTTCACTTTTATTTCACTTCTCCAGGGAGTTGATAACGAGTTCATATTGTGGGAGCTAATAAGCTAAAGATGAAAGAGTAGTCTCCAGGAGAGGTTTAATATTTCTCTTGGCAAAACATTATATACTTATTATATACAAAGATATGTTATATGTGTTGGATGTATCTTGAGAGGCTTTTTACATGGGAGGAACTTCGTTCACAATTTTCTACGAAGTACACACAATTTTCGGTTAGAACTGTTTTCACTTTATTTCTGTCAATGTAGTTTGCTTTTCTTAAATGAGCATTTGTCTCTATTCTTATTTGAACTCCTCACTTTCAGGTATTAATTGTTTTTATCCATACAAATTATGTCGATTGCATTAGGTAGTTTGGTGATTGCATTAGGTAGCTTTCGTGTCAATTCTGAATACGACTGTATCATTTAAATTATTTATTACCAATGTAGTCTCTTTTATAAACCTGTTGTAACCATGGGCAGTGTAATGGCAGGTGATTTTTGATTCAAAGTTTTTCTAACAGTAGATACATAAGGTGTCTACATTACTCAAAGTATAAATGGAATTTTATCTGCAATGTCAACTATATCAAACAACTTATCTGAATGTTTAATATGTTGATTTTGAAATTAGAAATAAAAAAATGCTTTAAAAAGTATGCATTATTTGTATGCCATTTGTCCTCAGATGCACATATTTCAATCATTATACAAGCTACAGTATTTGGGTTAAATTGAATTTGGACTAACTACACGGTAGTTTTTATGATGATATTATTATAAAAAATTGTTTGCATTTTATAAAAAATAGGATTTTACATCGTTAGCAGCATGAACCTTCTTTTCAACCATCTTAAAATGTGGTTTTGAATCCGATGATACTTTTTAAAGATCCCAGTTTCCAACATAGAATTATTTGAATTTTTGCAAAAGATCATGTAGTATATGCAAGATTATGCTTCTTCAAATCACCATTCATGTTTTTGCGGATGTGTGGTTACTAAACATATCATTTGATCCTAAGAATCATTGTTCTACTTTATGTGAGGCTTTGTGTTCAACTCTAATTCCTTATGATCTTTATTTGGATTTCATTTCATCTCTTGGATTGCATTTTTTTTGGATTTTATCTCATCTCTCAAGACTCTCATCGATTCATGCGTGGTCCACGTAACTTATGATTCATTCTAAATCCTCTGCAATCATTATGTTTACTACAAAGTTTCAGACATGACAAATCTTTTTCCTATTGTTAAATTCTTTCTTTTTTACTTTTATTTACGATATTGGCTCGGTATATCTTTCATCGATCTTCTTTCTTAAGCCATACACATCAGTTGATTTCTGCAATCAATTTTTAGTACCTATTCTTCTCAAGTCAACCTTCCTGTTGATTTCTGTCCATATCACCATGTTAAGTGTTTGCATTAGGTCAACTATGAGAATTTATGATTTGATCATTATATTCTTGTGTGCGTGTATATTTCTGCATATATTGAATTCTGGACATGTAGTGTTAATGCTAGCGTTTGGTTAATGCATTTATGTGTGTAGGGACATAATATGATGTAATAACATCCCATCTTCAACCTTCATTGTCAACCCTTACAAGATTGATAGCCCTAATTTTTGTATGTTGGATACAGAAATCCAAGACAATTCTAAAGCTTTTCAATACAAAAAAACCACCTAACTGGTTCTTGGTTCAGTCCAGTTCAAAACACATTACCATAATAAACCAACTTCATTTTTTTCAACCTTTTTAACCATTGGTTTGGGGTTCAGGCCCACTGTACATTTCTGTTTCCATTTCTTGGGATTTAATGTTCAATAAATTTTGTTATTTGATACTTAATGATAATAAAAGGAAATTTGTGAGGATTTCTCGAGTTCCTAGGAAGTAGCTGATGAATATATTTACCAAGATTAACGTTTGTTTCTAACTTGAAAGTTTATATGCTATTTGGTTACTTGATGGATCTTAGCTTGTGTAATACCCGGATCCCTCAAATTACCGGTTTTGTATAAAGCTTCAAATATTCAAATCCTTATTCAAGCAATAGAAGCTTGTACATGTTGCTTCTAGTATGGTATCGGATTATTTTTTTTCATGAATATCGTACATGTACAAATAAATAACCAAATAAAAGGGTTAAAATTGAAATAAATGGAACTTGAGGGGTTAGTTTTGTAAGTTTGAAAAATATATATATATAAAAAAAAGGAAACAAATCCATAATTCATTGATCTTACCGTCTCTTTCTCTCGTCTCTCTCTCTCTATTTTTTATTTTTGAAAACTTCTCTCTACAATATCTATCGATCCGTCGAAGAAATCAACGAAATAATTACATATTCGGAATCTACTCGTCGAGCCCGTCCTAGAGGTATAAATTTCTTCTTTAGTTATTTAAGTTGGTAAGTTAGGGTAGTTGAAGTTGGTAGGTAGATTATGATTATATAGTGTAAAGTTATAAGCATTTACATGTATAGGAATGTTTGTTTTTGTCAAAATTACAATCGGGTAAAGTTTAGAATCAAAATGGTGAATTTTTGATTTGATTATGATTTTGTGTTAGAAGTATTAATTTGGGAAATTGGTTAGTTTTTGGTACTAAAAATGGGTAAAGGAAGGAACCATTGAAATGGTTATGAGCTCCTTGAAGTAATGCCCACAAGGTGTTTGTTGAAATGTCTTAAAGAAATTTTCAGTTTCTGTTGAGTATTAGCTTTTTGTCCAGATATTGTAAAATTCGTATAAAATCAACCGTAGGTCCAATTGAGGTGTGTAATATGTCGTTGGAAACCCCAATATGTCTAGTACAACTTTGTAGTTTACACAGAGACCAAATTATGAAGCTAAGCAGCTCCAAACAGTGATTTTCCAAAGTTGGTACTGTGAAAAACGGGATCTGCATTATATACTTCATATCTAATTGGTCGTTACTCCAATCGTGGTGAATCCAAACCGTGGTGAATCATAAGAGATGTAGGTACAACTTTGTTTTTGACATGATCAACTAGTTTGGTCTCTAAGTAAGGTAATTAACTCAAAAACTGAGGTGTAACAGTGCTGTCATGTGCAGACTTGTTCGGAGTGATTGGTTAATTTCACATCCATGTTAACCCCTAGCTTTGTCTTATAAACCTACTAGGATTTATTATAACTTAAATCTAAGTTATTTAGAGGATTAAAAAGGGTGTTCGACTTGTATTATCATGGGTATTAGTAAGTCAAAATTCTAAACGTATTGTATATCATATAGGTCTTCAATTTGTCGGAACTTGATCAAACGCGTGGATAAATATTTCTCGAGACCCTTATATTCAAAGGTACGGATTTCTTTCTTTGTTTGATACTTGGACACGTATTTGTATATGCGTGTCTACTCCTTGAAGATGGTACACCATGCATTACCTATCACATAAGTGAAATGGTAACTTTCCGTATTGAACTTTTGGAATTCTTTGATTTTGAGTTATTATATGACTTTATTATTTTGTTTAGGATTATTTGATTTATGATTAGATGATACTTCTTTACTTCTAATAATGAATCATTGATGAACAATTGAATTAAAACCTTCAAGGTTTATTGGATATTTGAATTTTGTTTCCATGAGGTCGCATGTGTTGTAGACCTATGATTTCCATATTTTGATTTTATAGAATACTTGACCATTGGGGGCACCAAGGTCAGGATGCTTCCATGGTGGCTATACAATCGTGGCATCCTCACTTAGAATGGACACGTATGGGGTCTGGCCAAGTAACGGCTATCGAGGGCAAATGGATCGATCCTAGTTGCACGAGTCGGATCGTGAATTATTGACGGCAGGGGTTAGATGGTGAGTGTGCCCACACTGCTACCCCATGGGACTTACGTGGTTTGATCAACCCGTGAGAATGACGTATCTTTGTGATACACACCGGTCTTTGTGACCCTTGTTACATCTTTGTGATGTTTGATTGGTTTTATGGTTTTTACTCTTTTAAAATACATTCTTTTTATATATTTTAAATGATGAATCAGATAGGCCTTGGTGGTCTACACTTATTGAATATTTGTTTGATATCTACTAATATCAATGTTATTTATTTCATTTTCCGCTTCCACTCGTTAGATTATCGTTTCTTTTATTATTATTAATCCGTTCACTGGGCAAAGTTGCTCAGCCGTGTGTGTTTTGTTGGCACGGCAGGTACTTAGATGATAGACAGGGGACGGGAATATAAAGAAAAGAATACAACTATTTTGGGCTTCCTTTTGAAGGTCTTCGGATAATCTGCTTTTTGGTTCTTTTGTTTTTATGTCCATGTAAATATATCTATAAAACTTAGTTATAGTTGTCTTCATATGATGGTTTGTAATTTCGTGTTTATGTGGTTTAGTCGTGCTCTGAATTTTATAAGTCTACTTAGTGGATTTATTTTTGTTTTGATGTCCCCTGAACTGTGACATCGCCCCGTTCTTAACCACGCGGGACAGGGGGTGTTACAGATATGGTATCAGAGCTATAGGTTTATGATCTTGTAGTTCTTTAAGTTATGATTATGAGGATTGGGTAAGTTTAGGAACAGGTAGTCCTAGACTATTTACGTAATTACTACCTGTTATAAAGTTAAATATCCCTGTAGTTAATGAGTTCCTTGATGTATTCCCTGATGAACATCCCGGAGTTCCGCCGGAAAGAGAAGTTGAATTTACTATAGAACTTGTCCCGGGAGCTAGTCCTATTTCAAAAGCTCCTTACCGAATGGCTCCGACTGAAATGAAGGAACTAAAGGATCAAGTTCAGGAATTGTTGGATAAGGGATATATCCGACCCAGTGTTTCACCTTGGGGAGCACCGGTCCTATTCGTTAAGAAAAAGGACGGCTCGATGCGATTATGTATTGATTATCGTGAACTTAATCGAGTAACGGTACAGAATAAATATCCCTTGCCCCGTATAGACGTTTTGTTTGATCAACTTCAAGGGGCCACATACTTTTCCAAGATCGATCTGAGATCTGGATATCACCAGCTTCGAGTAAGAGAGCAAGATATTCCAAGGACTGCATTCCGAACGCGTTACAGTCATTATGAATTTGTAGCTATGCCGTTCGGACTGACTAATGCTCCTGCAATCTTTATGGATCTCATGAACCGTGTCTTTAAAGATTATCTCAACGAGTTCGTGATCGTTTTCATTGATGATATTTTGATTTATTCTAAAACGAAAGAAGATCACGAAACTTATCTTCGAAAGGCACTGGAAACACTTCGAGAAAAGAAACTTTACGCTAAATTTTCGAAGTGTGAATTCTGGTTACAACAAGTTAGTTTTCTGGGCCATATTATATCGGCGGAAGGTATTAAAGTTGATCCTGCTAAAGTTGAAGTTGTTGCTAAATGGCGAGCCAGCGGTCTGTTACAACCCTTAAGAGATTCCAATATGGAAATGGGAGCACATCTCAATGGACTTTGTGACAGGATTACCAAGAACTGTATGTAAGCATAATGCTATCTGGGTGATTGTTGACAGATTAACAAAGTCGGCACAATTTCTGGCTATACGAGAGACCTTTTCAGTTGACAAGTTAGTTGAATTGTTTGAAAGAGAGATTGTTCGACTACATGGCACTCCAGTTTCAATTACTTCTGACAGAGATCCCAGATTTACCTCTAGGTTCTTGAAGAGTCTCCACCAGGCCTGGGGTACAAAGTTATCCATGAGTTCATCTTATCATCCTCAAACTGATGGCCAAACTGAACGAACAATCCAAACTCTTGAAGATATGCTTCGAGCTTGTGTCCTTGAGTGGTCTGGTAGCTGGGATGAGTATCTCTGTTTAATTGAATTTGCCTACAACAATAGTTTCCAATCCAGTATCGGTATGGCTCCGTTTGAGGCTCTTTACGGACGCAAATGCCGAACTCCTTTGTGTTGGAATGAAGTAGGCGAGAAAACTATCGAAGGCCCTGATCTTGTTCGAATAACCACGGAAAAAGTTGAAGTGGCTAGGCAGAAAATGAAAGAAGCTCAGTCACGACAAAAGAGTTATGTGGATAAGCATAAACGGTCAATAGAATTTCAGCCGGTGAACATGTTTTTGTGAAAATTTCTCCTTTTCGAGGTGTTCGAAGGTTCGGATTCAAGGGTAAACTGAGTCCTCGATATATTGGACCTCTTGAGATATTAGAAAGAGTTGGCGAGGTGGCGTATCGTTTGACATTACCTCCGCAACTTTCACACATTCACGATGTTTTCCTTGTATCGTCGCTCTGTGGATATCGTTACCATCCTTTGCATGTGATTGACTATCCTCTAGAATGAATTGAGCTAGATCTCTCTTATGTTGAAGAGCCGGAAGCGATCATAGATCGAGAAGAGAGACGATTGTGGCGCAGAACCGTCCCTTTTGTGAAAGTATTGTGGAAAAATAATACAGATCGGGAAGCGACGTGGGAAACAGATGACTCGATAAGGAAGCAATATCCACATCTATTTTAAGGTATAAAATATATATATATATCCCTAATTCGGTTTCGGGGACGAAACCTTCTTTTTAGAGGGGGAGAAATGTACTACCCGGATCCCTCAAATTACCGGTTTTGTATAAAGCTTCAAATATTCAAATCCTTATTCAAGCAATAGAAGCTTGTACATGTTTCTTCTAGTATGGTATCGGATTATTTTTTTCATGAATATCGTACAATGGCGGGTAAACATGTACAAACAAATATGGCTTAGATTGTGAAGGAATCATCTAAAAGGGTTAAAATTGAAATAAATGGAACTTAAAGGATTAGTTTTGTAAGTTTGAAAAATATATATATATAAAAAAAGGGAAACAAATCCATACATAATTCATTGATCTTACCGTCTCTTTCTCTCGTCTCTCTCTCTATTTTTTATTTTTGAAAATTTCTCTCTACAATATCTATCGATCCGTCGAAGAAATCAACGAAAGAATTACATATTCGGAATCTACTCGTCGAGCCCGTCCTAGAGGTATAAATTTCTTCTTTAGTTATTTAAGTTGGTAAGTTAGGGTAGTTGAAGTTGGTAGGTAGATTATGATTATATAGTGTAAAGTTATAAGCATTTACATGTATAGGAATGTTTGTTTTTGTCAAAATTACAATCGGGTAAAGTTTAGAATCAAAATGGTGAATTTTTGATTTGATTATGATTTTGTGTTAGAAGTATTAATTTGGGAAATTTGTTAGTTTTTGGTACCAAAAATGGGTAAAGGAAGGAACCATTGAAATGATTATGAGCTCCTTGAAGTAATGCCCACAAGGTGTTTGTTGAAATGTCTTAAAGAAATTTTCAGTTTCTGTTGAGTATTAGCTTTTTGTCCAGATATTGTAAAATTCGTATAAAATCAACCGTAGGTCCAATTGATGTGTGTAATATGTCGTTGGAAACCCCAATATGTCTAGTACAACTTTGTAGTTTACACAGAGACCAAATTATGAAGCTAAGCAGCTCCAAACAGTGATTTTCCAAAGCTGGTACTGTGAAAAACGGGATCTGCATTATATACTTCATATCTAATTGGTCGTTACTCCAATCGGGGTGAATCCAAACCGTGGTGAATCATAAGAGATGTAGGTACAACTTTGTTTTTGACATGATCAACTAGTTTGGTCTCTAAGTAAGGTAATTAACTCAAAAACTGAGGTGTAACAGTGCTGTCATGTGCAGACTTGTTCGGAGTGATTGGTTAATTTCACATCCATGTTAACCCCTAGCTTTGTCTTATAAACCTACTAGGATTTATTAGAACTTAAATCTAAGTTATTTAGAGGATTAAAAAGGGTGTTCGACTTGTATTATCATGGGTATTAGTAAGTCAAAATTCTAAACGTATTGTATATCATATAGGTCTTCAATTTGTCGGAACTTGATCAAACGCGTGGATAAATATTTCTCGAGACCCTTATATTCAAATGTACGGATTTCTTTCTTTGTTTGATACTTGGACACGTATTTGTATATGCGTGTCTACTCCTTGAAGATGGTACACCATGCATTACCTATCACATAAGTGAAATGGTAACTTTCTGTATTGAACTTTTGGAATTCGTTGATTTTGAGTTATTATATGACTTTATTATTTTGTTTAGGATTATTTGATTTATGATTAGATGATACTTCTTTACTTCGAATCATGAATCATTGATGAACAATTGAATTAAAACCTTCAAGGTTTATTGGATATTTGAATTTTGTTTCCATGAGGTCGCATGTGTTGTAGACCTATGATTTCCATATTTTGATTTTATAGAATACTTGACCATTGGGGGCACCAAGGTCAGGATGCTTCCATGGTGGCTATACAATCGTGGCGTCCTCACTTAGAATGGACACGTACGGGGTCTGGCCAAGTAACGGCTATCGAGGGCGAATGGATCGATCCTAGTTGCACGAGTCGGATCGTGAATTATTGACGGCAGGGGTTAGATGGTGAGTGTGCCCACACTGCTACCCCATGGGACTTACGTGGTTTGATCAACCCGTGAGAATGACGTATCTTTGTGATACACACCGGTCTTTGTGACCCTTGTTACATCTTTGTGATGTTTGATTGGTTTTACGGTTTTTACTCTTTTAAAATACATTCTTTTTATATATTTTAAATGATGAATCAGATAGGCCTTGGTGGTCTACACTTATTGAATATTTGTTTGATATCTACTAATATCAATGTTATTTATTTCATTTTCCGCTTCCACTCGTTAGATTATCGTTTCTTTTATTATTATTAATCCGTTCACTGGGCAAAGTTGCTCAGTCGTGTGTGTTTTGTTTGCACGGCAGGTACTTAGATGATAGACAGGGGACGGGAATATAAAGAAAAGAATACAACTATTTTGGGCTTCCTTTTGAAGATCTTCGGATAATCTGCTTTTTGGTTCTTTTGTTTTTATGTCCATGTAAATATATCTATAAAACTTAGTTATAGTTGTCTTCATATGATGGTTTGTAATTTCGTGTTTATGTGGTTTAGTCGTGCTCTGAATTTTATAAGTCTACTCAGTGGATTTATTTTTGTTTTGATGTCCCCTGAACTGTGACATCGCCCCGTTCTTAACCACGCGGGACAGGGGGTGTTACAGATATGGTATCAGAGCTATAGGTTTATGATCTTGTAGTTCTTTAAGTTATGATTGTGAGGATTGGGTAGGTTTAGGAATGGGTAGTCCTAGACTATTTACGTAATTACTACCTGTTCTAAATATATATATACATAACTAGTATATATAACCAAGTAAATAGTATTAACTTTGTTAAACGATCTGAGCCTTTCAGTTTTTTTTATCAACGATTGTAATTGGTTGTAGTTATATGAGTGGTTATAATCTGATAAAAAAGGAAATAAATTAACAAATATTAAACATGAAAGGCATTTTTGGGGCAGATTAGATTTTGTTTTTATTTTTGGAAGGTAATCATATTCTATTTTTGAAAGATAATCAATAGTAATATTTAAATATTTTTTTTATTTTTGGAAGATAACCATATTTTATTTTTGGAAAATAATCAATAATAATATTTAAATTATTTTTTTATTTTTAAAAGATAATTATATTTTATTTTTGAAAGATAACCTGTAACACCCAAAAATCTTAGGTAATTTAAATTCAAGTTGTGTGGTGGTCGTGTCATAATCATCTATTTGAAAATCTTTTTTTTATTTGTTAAAAAACTTAAATAATACATGAAGGTTTAAGTTATAATATTAATTAAATAAATTATTGATACTTTATGTGATTTATTGGTATGTTAGTAGCAACTTTGTGTTAATAAAAGGGGTATCCCCTAATTGCTTTAGAAACCCAAGGACTAGAAATGTAACTTGTGGGTTGGTGGGGTCAAAGGGACCCACGTGGCTTACCACGTGGGTTGAGCAGGGGAAACCCACGGCCAAGCCGCGTGAAGGGTTGATGGCCAACGAAAAAGAACCCCACGCATGGGGGATGGGCAGTGCCCACCGTGGGTTGGGTGTGGGTTGAAGCCACGTGAAACGTGGCTCCTCCTCTTTTTTCCCATCTGATTTGTCTTAAAACCCAATCCCCTCTTGAATATTGACCCACCCAATTAATTCATTTATATCTTTTTCTCTCTTCTCTCTCTTCTCTCTCTTTCTCTCGATAAAAAAACCCTCCACCACCAAACCCCATTAATTTCATCCATTAATTCCCTCTTCTCTCAATATTTATTGTGTATCCTTTAGCTTTGATTTGAAGAAAGTATTTAAAGTTATTTTCCTAAAAGAGTTGGAGCATTTATTGAAGGGTTTCATCAAGGAATTCCAAGACCTCAACATCAAATCTTCATCACCTCATTTTCTCTAGAGTTCTCAACGTTTTCTAGGGTTTTCTATAAAACCTACATAGTGAGTTTTCTTTTAACCTTTTACAAATGAGATACATACCTTAATGTTTTTATTTCATGATTATGTATATGTTTTGATCACCTGATAAGTTTGATCTAACTGCTATTTTGAGGGTGATAATGTCCCAAATCAAGCTCTAAATGCTAATACAATCAAGATGACAATAACAGGGTACTAAGATTCCAAATGGTAGCACCGAAAACGTGGACATCCCGCCCAATATTTCCATCCCAGATGCATTGTCGTATTAAGGTTGACACCTAACAGGGTACTAAGATTCCCAATCTTACATTTCTAACCGATGGACCACAATATTTCCCTTGCTCACGCAAGCCCATCAAGACGATACGCTAGCAACGTATAACATGATATCTAACGTACCATCGACCCGTCGAATTCAATCAAACCATACCTAGAGTCATACAAGCTCTTATCCTGCAGGTTTGCCCAAGCATAAAAATCATCTCTTAATAAACTGGGGGACAAAATCTAATACCTCCACTATTTATGCATGACCCGATTTAAAAGACGAAACCCAAAATCAAGGTTGACCACAAGTCGGACCATCCGACGCTTCAAATCCCAATTACTCCTCTAGTCCCTTAATTGCAACTCCTTTCACGATAGGGGTTTTAAATCTATAGCCCTAATGAGTGCAAGGTTTTTCAACCAGTATGCCAATTTGAAATTTATAAAACTTTCAAATACCCAAGTTTTATAACAATTAATCGTGTGGTAAAATACACTACCATTCATCCGATAGGTTTCAAAATTGATCACCAACACTACGCATATAAAACCATTTCCAAAACTCAGTTGATCAGTACTTACGTTAATATAGATAATAATGAAATATGCACCACAAAATTTTAAATGTACTACCATGGTCCTAACATACATCAGATTATACCATATATGTGAAAATAATTTTTCTGCACCAAAACACATGCAATAAATGTTTGTATGACTCCAAAAAGGGAACTTCACAATTTTGACTTTAAATTCGTTCCTTTTAACCGCAAAACGTCGCGGAATTTTTTTTTAACAAAGCCTATATACACCAGTTTATTCCCCAAAACTCAGTAAAACGATAGGGACGTACATAAATATCAAATCAAGTTTAACTTTGGGTTGCACAGGTAAAACGCACCTGTCCAAAATAGTAACTACAACGACATGTAAACTGATACTCGTTTAATGCATTGCGGAAAATTTTTAACAGTAAAATCAATAACTGAAATGTGTTCAGAACAAAAGTTCTACCTGAAATAACATAAATCTTTTATATGTTTACTCACACCAATAGTATAGTTTAATCCAAATACAACACGTGGGATGACATCTATTAACAAAACATATAAATTAACGCACACAGTAATGCATGTACACACGTTCCCAAAATTTATATACGCGACGCAAAAGTCGTATGGTAAGACACTATGAACCCAACTGAATTTTCATAAAACTCATTAGCGCTAAAATCATGTGGTATCAAAATTTTCATTGTCCAACAAATAACTATAAGACGACGATAAGTCTAAAAATGTCAAAGTTCTAAAAATCACAACGTACGATAAAGTGACCATTTTCAGTAAAACTTTAATGTGACACAACGCCCAACAAACTCGTAAATTTACACGCAATAAAATTGAAACCCATGCGACTCAAAGTACACTCACGAGCCCAAAAACGTCGCAAAACAATGCCCATAAAAATTCAACACGACTCATGCAGACTAAAATCACCAAGAAATTTCCGGCTCAAAAACATGGGAACAACTCTTCCTTTAAAACCTTAACATACGTGGAGGAGATCCAATGTCAAGGTCAAAAATTCCACAGTTACTTGTCCAATACCTCAAATAACATTAAAACACGGATCTTAAAATATCCAAAAATAGCGTTAGACACGAGACGAGAATAAAGAGATTTTCAATAACAATTTACAATCACGTGCAACAAAACAATTTCATGCATGTTTAAGCTCACGGTTTAAAATCTGGTGAGTGCTAAATGTTCTGCCAAGACTTTATAATGTAACTCACTTTATGTTTTGAGAACATGAGAAACAATTTATGCAAACTCATTTTAGAAATAAATTTAGTGCATGAATTTGGTCGACCCTCGGCATCCTAGGACCACGCTTCTCAATTTCCCGACATACTATCGTCATCCGGATGCATCAAACATCTTAGAGCAACAATCCCACTAATTTGGTTGACTTACAATTTCTCCCAAAATAGAATTGGTCTAACAAACTTTTAGTTCTAATCCAACCAATAATTCTGACTCAAGATGATCAACTTAATGCATTCATCGCACTTAACTATCACTCCAAAGTGACATTGCTATAAACATCAACCCTTCCTTAGATAACTCGCTTAGAAACTTTCTCACTACCCCAACGGTCATCATACCAAGGTAGTTCAAGTATACACATGTAGCATGTAGGTTCACCATAACACTGGCCAGGTGCCATTGTGAACGTATCATACGTGATCATCCTTGCGACCTTCGACAAGTTTCCCGTTTCTAGCGACTCGATCAACCCCAAAATATCTTATCTAAAGGTACCTAATGTGCAACTTCACTTACAATCACTTATAAGAACGCTAGTTTGAGTCTAAGCATCCAAAATCAATACCTAATTCTCTCAAACTTAAGCTCTGATACCAACTTGTAACACCCTCAATTCTGAAAATAGCAACTAATTTAAAATTTTCTAAATACATCGATAATTGCTACATCTACAATCACAATTTAAGATTTAACCTCAATACACATATTCATTCTATACATAAAGTCTACGATAAGAACGGGTGCTACTAAAACCCAATAACAGTTACTATCTCCAATCTGCGGAAGATTTCACCAACTACTTACCCTTGTGTAAAGCTAAGGCTCAACTCTTCATAGAGCTGCTAGAATCCAAACCCCCAACTGGAACCTGATGCACATGCCGACAAATAAAAAGGTTAGGCTTAACGCCTAGTGAGCTCAAGAGTTTTAACATGAATGAATATATCTTTAAAAGAAAGGAATTCAATTCAAATCAAGATCTTTCGAAATGGTTTACTTTAGAAATGGAAACGACTCGCTTCCCCCATAATATGCTTTTTTAAAGACGACTCTCCCAGAACAAACGTTCTTTATAAACGATGCAACCCATAACTCACCCAAAATGGGATTATAATAATTCGACACCCAATTTGTGAAAACGTGAATAACACTACATATCCCAAAACACCCAAAACACGGGTGGGGCATAATACTCGACCCTTAAATGACAAAAAAAACAACCCATATAGATATGATACGTCATCGAAAACATGGAACTGAAACTTAATACTCACGCGACCATGAAATGGGATGAAATCCAAACATTAACGCATGGACAATTAAAATATCCAAAATACTGCTGGCCAACAACGGGGGAGACCTGTATCCGTTGAGGGTGGAGGAACATAAAAGTATGTCACCCTTACAACATTAATCGCATGACACCTCACGACATAAAACGCCCAAGTGTCCCTACGACTTCTTGACAAGTTTCACCCAAAGAGACAGTTGACCTTGGTGACCGTTACAAAGAACTCCACCCCGAAGGCCCGACACACTTAAAGACTACCTCTCAGGCATTACTTCAAGCGGCGGAGGTCCTAGTGCCTACCTCCCAGGTAGCACCTCCAAACTCAACCCTCCTAGTGCCTACTTGTAAAGTTCTGGTCGTAAAACATGGGTATCGGAGTCCAACCCCGAAATACCCAATTGACCATCCAAAACAGACTGACTTACGTGCCTATGGATCCCAATGCAACACAGTCTAATATTACATGACTACACATGAATGACCAACGCACCCGCATGTAAATATCATTAATATGCAATAAGATGCTTTAAGGTGTAAATCGTAGATGAGACTCTACATTGTGCCACTAAAACTGGACAAATGTCTCGAGACTCTTTTAAGTCAAAACCGAGCTAAAATGCTCTAAATACCGTTTGGCCAACAAACAACGATTCCTAAATAATAAAACACATTTAGATAGCGTTTATGCAGACGCATACTTCAAAGAGGTGATTAACCCAAAACTCGACCCGAATTGGGACATATCATTTTCCAAATGGTTTATGAACTCAAATACTTCAAAATGTCGTACGTCATAAATTAGACTTCACATGTACAAAATCGTCGAAGATGCATAAATCATAGAATATACTTTTTTTAGCGGAAACCTCCAGGCACATATTATAAAAACCAGCAGAAAAAAAACAACCAAGTCTAGGCAAAAGCCCACAACTAAATACCAACGCAAATGGGCTTGGTAAACACATCATACCAAGCCACTAAAAGACAGAAAACACACAACTCACAAGAAGCAAACAGCATACAAAAAGAAATGCCCAAGAACCACCACCACACCCAAACGGTCACAAAACAGAGACATCTACGCAACTGCATCATTAGCTTGAGTATTTCGCATTTTCTTCTTCCAATCCATACGCATGGAAACAATGTCTTTAATTCTTTTTAACACCCCATCAATCGTCCGCCTTTTATCTTGCAAGAGCCGAAAGTTCCTTTCACGCCAAATGTGATACACAACCGGTCCTAAACAAAGCTTAGCTTGAAACGTCTTGGGAGCTTGGATCGTACCCTCCATAACACGTAACGCGTCCTCCCAGTTGTCTGGCCGCCCCTGAAAGTGCATATCACTTTGGATCCGCTGCCACACTTCCTTTGAAAATTTGCATTGGAAGAAAAGGTGACCATGTGAATCCATGCACTCTTTACACACACAGAGGGCACATCAAATCTCCATCATCTCTTTGCCAAACCGCTAAATGGTCTTGAGTGGGGAGTCTTTTGTGATACGCAATCCAGAGACAAAACGCATGCTTTGGGATGTGCCCCGAAAACCACACCCACTTATGCCATGGCCCTTGAGCTTGAGTTCCAACCAACGAAGACTAGGCAATTTTGACCGTGAACTCCACCAGATTCTGATTACCATCCAACCAAGCAATCCTATCTCGGATATTAGCCAAACCCGGAAGTGGGTAATTATGAAGAACCGAGAACCTTTGGATCCACTCTGCAGGCCAAATACCACCAAAAGCATCAACAACGTCGCGAACAGTAGAGTTCATCACAAAATCTTGATTGTGAATAAACCTATAAGGGATAAAAGCAGATAATTGCTCAGCTTTCAGCCATCTATCCTTCCACGCATTTGTATCTTCACCATTACCAATACGCATTATGAGAAACCTCCTGACCAAGGGTCTCAGCTCCATCAACTTGCGAAAAACCCACGACCATCTTGTGCTTTTCTGAATTAACCAGAAATGAGTTTCACGAAGGCAGAACGAATGTATCCACCTTACCCATAATGATGGTCGAAGAGAAAGAATATCCCATAGATTTTTCATTAACAACGCCCGGTTCCACACCGCCAACCGTTTGATCCCAAGCCCACCATTTTCAATAGGTCTACAAACATGATCCCACGAAATCCGACATTTCCCCTTGGATCGGTTACCATGAGCCCAAAGGAAATCTCTAAACAGAGCCTCTATATCATGAATGACACTCGACGGAATAACAAAAATCGACATCCAAAACAATTGAAGAGATTGAAGGACAGATCGAATAAGCTGAAGTCTTCCTCCGAAAGATAAGAACTTCGCTTTCCAATTCAAAATACGAGCTTTGACTTTACTTATTAGGCTAGCAAAATCAGCAACTTTAAGTCTCACGGGGGAAAGAGGAAGGCCCAAGTACCGGATGGGAAACATACCTTGTCTGAAAGGAAGGCATTCCAAGATAGCATGTCTAGTTTCCTCCAGGACGTTGCCAAAAAAAACTTCACTCTTAGCAATACTTGGCGAGAGGCCCGATTTTCGCTTAAACAAGAAAAGAGCCCTTTTAAGAACCTCAACAGATTGAACATCACCATACGTAAAGACGAAGAGATCATCCGCAAAGCATAAGTGGGTGATTTCAAGCCTATGACAATCCTTATGAAAAACAAATATGGCCGCCTCATCAATACATTTTCGAAAGATCAACGCAAAGCCCTCCATAATGATGGTGAAGAGGTACGGAGATAAAGGGTCTCCTTGTCTAATGCCACGACCCCCTTTAAAAAAACCGAAAGAATCACCATTTAAGGCCAAAGAAAAAGAAACAGAACATACCATTTCTTTGACCCATTTGATCAACACCGGATGAAAACCCATCTCCCCAAGCATGACAAGAAGAAACCTCCAGTCAACAGTGTCATACGCCTTTTGAATATCAATCTTAAAGGCACATCGAGGTGGACCCTCTTCCTTATGATACCCACGCACAAGCTCATGCGCCAATAAGATGTTATCCAAAATTCTACGCCCCGGAATAAAAGCAGACTGAGTTGGGCTAATTAACGCATCCAGATAAGGTTTAATACGATTAACAATGATCTTGCTAATGGATTTATAAAGAACCAAACAACATGAGATAGGACGAAAATCAGTGACCTTCGATGCATTAGGCACTTTAGGAATTAAGCAAAGCAAAGTGTGATTTAATTCCCTCGCTAAACGACCATTATAGAAGTTGTGAATTGCAATTATCACATCCTTCCCGATTACGGGCCACGCCGTTTTGAAAAACTTAGACGAATACCCGTCAGATCCCAGTGCCTTATCATTCCCAATATCAAAGATGGTCATACGAATCTCCTCGTCTAGAATTGGACGGATCATAAAGTTAGCCTCACCCAAAGTGAGCTTTTTCGTAATCTGAACATCAGACATAGACGGATCGACATTAGCACCTTCCTTGCCAAGAAGAGATCTAAAATGCTCCACAAACACACATGGCACCTCATCTCCCACAACAAAATTCCCGTCAGAATCCATGACCGAATTAAAACAATTCGAGTGACGTTTTTCTTTAACAACATGATGGAAAATTTTCATATTCATATCGCCTTCATTTAGCCACTTTATTTTTGCCCTTTGTCGCAACGTCATCTCTTCATCCATGCAAGCTTGTTGATACGCCAACCTCAAATGGGTAAGGTCCTCTCTGAGTTCCGCATTGAACGGGTCTCCATCGCATGCCAACTGGACAGTATTAAGCTCAATCTTTAGCGCCTTGACCCTTTCAGACATGTTTCCATACGACGACCGAATTTTCCGAATAGGAGCTTTGAGCTTTTTGAGTTTCGACGTGACTTTATACATAAAATAGCCATCTATCGGTTCCTTCCATGCATCTTTTACAATATGCATAAAACAAGGATGATCTGCAACAAAGTTATCAAATTTAAACCCCCAAACCTTTTTTCTACTACCACCCTTAAAAGAAAGAATGGTCGGACAGTGATCCGATATCCCCCGGGGAAGGAAACGCACAAAGGAATCAGCAAAGCATGAAGTAAACTCCGTATTAGTCAACACCCTATCCAGCTTTCTTCGGATACCATCCTCCTCCCTTGGTTTTTGGCACCACGTGTATTGAATGCCCGAATATTTGATATCAAACACCTCCACGTCCTCCACACACGCATGGAAATCCCACATATCCACATCCCGTCTCAAGGAACCACCTAGGCCGTCATGAGGAAAGAGCATAAGTCCCCCATGATGGTCCAAGGTTTAGCCCCCATGATAGCACGAAATTTTCTAATGCCCGACCAAAGCTCTCTACGTCCATCACACGTAGAAGCTCCATAAACAATAGAGAGAGAAAAAAGGCTCCACACCCCCATGCACAAGCACCTGACAATGCATGTACTGGCTATGCAATTCAAGAACCATAACATTCATTATTCTACTATCCCAAGCAAAAAATATTCGAGCCCCTCCCTCCGACAGCGTATAGTTAGAATACCAAGCCCACCTACCAAAAGTACGAATACACACATCTTCCAACAAGTCATTTTTAACTTGAGATTCAACAACGGCACAACAACTAATATTATTACTGTGAATAAACGACTTTACCTCCCTTTGTTTGATCGAGGAATTTAATCCCCGTATATTCCACATGGCGATGTTTAACATTTTAAACTTTTATCGAAACACCCTTCCATTCCCTTGCCTTGTCCTTATGGTCATCATTCCTTAGTTGTTTCCCTGAGTCTGTTTCTGAAAGAGGCGCAAACCGATTCGAGGATGAAGTTTTACTTTGTTGTTGCGTCACCACACCATGTCGTGGTTTGAATGAGTTGACAACCGAAGAAAGTAAAGAGTTTCCTTCCACACCCCCTTGACGATTTACCACCCTTTCCAAATCCCTCAAACTCTTTTCAGAAGTTTTGTCCACCCCTTTTTCCACCACATTTTCCATCAAGATTTCCTCAGCACTTTGTTTTCCTTTATTGACTTTTTCAGGCTCATTTTCCTTTTGGACGATTTCATCATTTGAAACAGGCTGTAATCCTAGAACTTCGTCATTAGCTGTCGTAGGAACAGTTCCTACGCCCTCCTCTACCCTTCGGTCCTCCACATGAGTATTTGTTTCCACATGAGTATTAGTTTCCACATGCAGATCCCTCAACGAAGAAGATTCTTCTCCTGTCGCCTTAAATGTTGCTTCCTGAATCACCTTTTTACACCATTGTTTCTTCTCCACCCTTTCGAAGACATCAGCATCAATTTCCCTGCGTTTCCCTTTTTTGAGGCCCATGACCCGCAGCTACAGCCTTAACGCACGCACTCACTTTGTGGCCAAGGACCTGACAGTGTGTGCATTGTGTAGGTTCCCATAAGTACTCAACCCTTACGTAAATCATGCTATTTGCTTGTTGAAATGTTCAAACCCAAGTTTACCAAATATGAAAACTTATCAAAATACTCACACTTTGACAATTACCAAGTAAAACATATTTTTACTTCAAAATACACATTTTGGCATGTACATAGTTTTCACAAAGCATCTTGAACTCACCTTGCTAGATTTAGGCTAAATCTAGATTTTACCCCACTTTGAGCTCTTTTGAAGAAACTTGAATCTTCAAGGTCCAAAACTTCCATAAACCTAGATACATAAAATTTCCCCCATAAATATACATCCCAAACCATATATAATCGACCCCGAACACGTTACATCAAAACCTCCACTTTTGGGCAAAACCCTAATTTTGGACCAAAATCTTCCAAAATCTTACAAACCGAAATTGAAGAAATCAAACACTAGGAAACCAATATGGAGCATTTCATATCACCTAACAAGGTTTAGAGATGGAGAAAGTAAACTTACCAAGTGAATTTTTGGAGAAAACCCAAATTCCTAGTTGAGCCTTTGGAGAAGATGACAATGGAGGTGGTGAATAAATACACAAACTTGAATCCTTAGATGAAGCACCCAACTACAAGCAATAAATGAGGTAGATGAGGGTTAAAGGAACCCTAGGTTCGGTTCTTGGAAGGGGAAGGCTAAGAGGGAGAGAAATAAATGAAAAGGATGAGATAGAAATGAAAAATGGGTCAAAATTCTCATTTTTAACCAAAACAGGACCTACGGCGATCTTGCCACGCGATAGTGACATTGTCACTATCGCGAGGGCACTCTCGCGGAGGTTGTACTGCGGGTGGTACTCCCCCGGCGATTGTGCCACGCGATAGTGGCACATGTCACTATCGCGAGTCACTCTCGCGCCACACGTACCGAGCCCGGAAAAATGTCAAAACTCGAGATTCTCGCATGGATCGATTTAAGGATCGAAAGTACAACTTATTTCACCCAATAAGATAAACGAAGGATGAAGAGATGACTAAAGATGAAAGGAAACTTACTGAGCGAAAATTCAGGTGTTACAATCTCTCATATGCTCCGTTCACTAACAATGACTTACTTCTCACACTTACAATGACAAATACTATTTATACTAAGATACAAACAACAAGGAAACAAAAACACAATACTTTGACTTTGACTTATTACAAAGACTTTGACTTTCATGCTTAAGAGTTGACTTTGAGGCTTTGACTTGTTTGACTTTGATCTTCAAACATTATGATCTTGCATCCAACAAATATGTGCTCTAACATTCTCCCCCTTTAGGTTAAGATCATTTCTAAAAAGATTTTGCAATTCAATCTTCTCTCGTTAAGCTCAATTTGTATAAACTCCGCCTTTGATCAACTTTATCTTTCCCTTGTAGACTTCTTGACAATTCAGATAATCTTCAGAAATAAACATAATCTTTGAAAACCAATCTCCCCTTTTATGCTTATAACATTCTCCCCTTTCTTTGATAAAAAAACAATCTTCAAAACTTTCAGCAATCTTTCCAAAATCTGTTCTTCAAGAATATTAGCATTCTCCCCAAAGGTTGTAAAATCTCTTTCAGACATAGCTCTGATCGCTTCATCAAATTATCTCCAAATAAAATTTCAGGAAAATCAGCTCATCTTCAAAAATCTTTGAATTTTCTCTTGCAGCTTTCAATAATCTTTCTCAAACCAACAAATTCTTGAACACTTTCCAATAACTTTCTTGATCTTCTCCCCATCTATAACATTTCTGAATCATACATTTCTTGAACTTTTCTCACACAACTAATCACAAACTTTTGATTTCAAACATTTCGTAAACTTTATCTTCTCCCCCTTTTTGATGATTGCGGCATTGAGATCATCAAAACTTTCAACAAGAAATGTCTCTGAAATCTGTTCTGACCAATGATCTTTCATACTGAGCCTCTGATTATTTGTCGATCCAAAAAGATATTCATCCGAATCTTTGCAAATTCAGACAAATTAGGAGTGTAACACCTGAATCAACAAATGAATCAGTTAGAATGCCTGTCAGTAACACGAAGTCACTGTGTGTAACGAATACACAATGGAAAGGAGCTTTTTGATGTTCATTCCCCCAGGTCTTCCATTCAATCATCGAAACACCACAAAGGAATTTTTATGAACGTTATGACAAGAAAAACATATTTCCTTGTGTGTTCGTGCAAGTGTTAGAAAGAATTAAGTACATGATGATTGCTTTTATAAGGCTCAAAATTGTGTAAACCATTGAGACAACAACAGTTAAACACAGACTCGATTGTGCATGATCGAAGTGCGAAGGTGGGGTAGACTTCCTTCTTTTTCAATATCTCTATTTTCCAAATGAAAACTAGATAGATTATGTGTTGCGTCCCCTTGAAATATTGAAACATTTTCTTGTTGAGAAGAAAATGAGTAGCTGGTGGGGTTTTTATCAAGAGTTGGCATGGGCTAGTTGCCTATTTCAATAATGTTCACCAAAGAGTTGTGAAACACTAGTAATATGGTTGTCCGGCTCAGAAAAAGTTTGGTGCAGAGTTTGATGTTCTTTTACTCTGTTCTCACACCCTCTTTCTTTTAAACATTAAGCTCGCTTCTAACCAAACTCTCATTTTCATTTTACCTCATCACTCAACCCACACTCAGTATTTTGACTCCTCACACATTCGATCACTCAAGGATTAACTTCTTGGGTAGGAAACACTGGTTAACGTGAATCCATAGAAGTTTCATTTAAGTCCTCACAAAAGAAACCCATGTTGTCCTAAAAGAACATGTTGCTCAAATGGTTTAACTATATCAGTTAAAGCACAAAATATACAAGTCAGATGTCTGTATGCTCACATAGATAATCATGAAGATTTGAGCATTTTAAACATTGAAGACATTTCAAACAAGTATATTGAATGAATGAACATGAATACAAGAAACTTGTTTGAAAATCTGACATTGTAAGATAAACATCAGAATCGAAATGTTTTATCGACTAAAGCATAGGTCAGCAAAATTGGATTTTGTCTATACGAAACAAGATATAGACACTCTTGAAAGAATGTTTCGAAATGAAATCACGCTTAAAATGCATTGAAATTCAATCGGGGTGTGTTAATGTCCCTAATTCAAGTTCTAATCACTACAAACAATCAAGATGAACAATTGTAAATCACATGTCATTGATATTCAAATCACAAAGATTACAATCTCACTTTCTCTCTCACTAGAATGATATGCTGTCAACCTCTTCTCTAATATGCTCCGTGTACAATCTTACCACCACCTTACAACAACAAAGACAAGGACTATTTATACTAACACCATTATAAAATACAAAACACAATACTTTGACTTTGACTTTATTACAAAGACTTTGACTTTCATGCTTGAGAGTTGACTTTGAGGCTTTGACTTGCTTTACTTTGATCTTCAAACATTATGATCTTGCATCCAACAAATATGTGCTCTAACATTCTCCCCCTTTGGATCAAGATCATTTCTAAAATATTTTGCAATTCAATCTTCTCTCTTTAAGCTCAAATTTATAATCTCCCCCTTTGATGTAAAAATGATTTTCTCAAGCAATCAACATTCTCCCCCTATTCATATGAAAAATTGACGTTCTCCCCTTTCTTTGATAAACTCTGTCTAAAACTTTTAGCAATCTTCTCAAAATATGTTCTTCAAAAAAATTAGCATTCTCCCCCAAGGTTGGTAACTTGGTATAAACCTCTTTCAGACATTGCTCTGATTGATTCAACAAATTATCTCCAAATAAAATTTCTCTAAAATTAGCTCATCTTCAGAATTCTTTGAACAAACTTCAACAATCTTTCTTTCACAATCAATTCTTGAACATTTCTTCAACTTCTTCTAACATTTCTTTATTATCTCTCCCCCTTTTTGATTATTGCGGCATCGAGATCATCAAAACTTTCAACAATAAATGTCTTTTAATTAATCTGACCATTGATCTTTCATACTGAGCCTCTGATTCACCGTCGATCCAAAATATATTTATCCGAATCTTTTCAAATTCAGACAAATTATGAGTGTAACACCTGAATCAACAAATGAATCTGTTAAAAATGTCTGTCAGTAACACGAAGTCACTATGTGTAACAAATACACATTGAAAAGGAGTTTTTGTGATGTTCACTCCCCCAGGTCTTCCATTCAATCATCGAAACACCACAAAGATATTTCTATGAACGTTATGACAAAAAAATGAATTCTTTGTGTGTACGTGCTTGTGTTTGAAAGAATTAAGCACATGATGATTGCTTTTTATAAGACTCAAAATTATGTAAACCATTGAGACAACAACAGTTAAACACAGACTCGATTGTGCATGATCGAAGTGCGAAGGTGGGGCATACTTCCTTCTTTTTCAATATCCAGATTTTCCAAATGAAAATCAGATAGCATATGTGTTGCGTCCCCTTGAAAATATGAAACATTCTCTTGTAAAGAAGAAAATGAGTAGTTGATGGGGTTTTTATCAAGAGTTGGCATGGGCTAGTTGTCTGTTTCAATAATGCTCACGAAGAATTGTGAAACACTAGTAATGTGGTTGCCCGGCTCAGAAAAAGTTGGTGCAGAGTTTAATATTCTTTTACTCTGTTCTCACACCCTCTTTCTTTTAATCATTAAGCACACTTCTAACCAAACTCTCTTTTCATTTTACCTCATCGCTCAACCCACACTCAGTGTATTTTGACTCTTCACACAATCGATCACTCAAGGATTAACTTCTTGGGTAGGAAACACTAGTTAACGTGAATCCATAGAAGTTTCAATTAAAGCTCACACAAAGAACCCATGTACACTAAAAGAATATGTTACTCAACTGGTTTAACTTTTCAGTTAAAGCACAAAAGATACAAATCAGATGTATGTATGCTCAATGAGATATAATCTTGAATATATGAGCATTTTAAACATTGAAGATATTTCAAACAAGTATATTGAAAGAATGAAATGAATACAAAAAACTTGTTTGAAAATCTGACATTGTATGATAAAGATCATAATCTAAATGATTTAACAAATAAAGCTTAGGTCAGCAAAAATTGGATTTTGTCTATACGAAACAAGATATAGACATTCTTGAAAAACGTTTAGAAATGAAATCACGCTCAAAAATTCAATGAAGTTCAATCGGGGTGTCTTACCATCGAAAATTTTGTTTCAATTTTGAGACATGGTAAGAACATATTCAACAAAAGTTAAACCGGTGTGTGTAAATACTTGAAAGTATATGGAAAAGACTAACGCAAGTATTTATCTTTGGAAACACACGGTTTGTATATCATTGAAAGCACAAGTAAAACTAAAACATTTAAAATCACACTTCTATATTCATAAAATCATGTAAGAATCAGAAATGGTTTGAACATTGAAAAACATGTTTTCATACCTGAAAGTTGTCCATCTTTCAGACATGTATGAGATTAAGATTAGAAATAAACGTTTTTGCTCAGTCTTAAATCTCAGTAAGTCAGCTTTAAATCATATATGATATGATCATTAAGATTCCTCTCAATCTACAATAGTCACAAAGTCCGTCAAAGTACAAAATTTATTCACAACTTTATTGAAAAATAAAAGACATAAAGCAGTAAAACATTGAATGTACGAGTTCTGATCTGAAGTAATCAGAAGTCATAATTCTTACTCCCCCTGAAAATATGCATCTAAAATATGTCAGTGAAAAAGCACATGATAGAGATCTATAACTCCCCCTGAAGTGTAGATCATCATATCTTCCGAATGCATAGTTCCAAAAATATATATATACCCCCCCCCTTGAAGGTTGATTTCCTCATTTGAGTATCGGAGTACAATCTCTTATCAGCCCGGGAGTATCATTTCTTTCATCGTTGAAGTACGAGTCCTAAACTGTTGTGTTTAGAAGTCAAACTCCGTTGAAGTACAGGTTCTGAACTGATATATTCAGAAGCCTTGGTTCTCTTACTCCCCCTTAACTTGAGGTGCCTGCAACACAGAATCATCCTTTGGCTTTGGTACCCACTGGTATTTAGGTCCATGTTTGTTAGTTGCAGTTCTGGTAGGAGTAATTGAATAAGAACCATACCAGTAATGATCACTTGACTTATGAACAAAATCATATGTATGACAGTAAGAACAATACCTTTTCCTTGTAGACAACCTGATTAATTGATCTCTCGTGTAAACAAAATTAGGTTTACCTTTTCGCACTTTGTTCTTGTTTGCATTTGATGTATGTACAAATGATTTGTTTTCTTTCTTCTTTCCTTTCTTTTCTTCCTTCTTCTCATCATTTTTCTCATCATCAACTGATTTCACCTTCCAAACCAGCTTTTCTTCTTCATATCTCCTTCTTTTTCTTCTTCTTCTTCTATATGTATCTGAACCATCTACATTTTCATCAAAGAAAATGTTAGTAGTACGAATCTGATCATATGATTTAACTGACCTTCTTGAAGAAACAGTTTTCTGATGTGAGCTTGAGGCTGGGTTGTTAGAACCAACTGAACTATTTCGAGGTGTGTGGAATTGTGACTCAGGAGTCGTTTGCTCAGTCACCACCACCTTTGAAATAATATCTTCAAGCTCTTTAATCTTTGAAGAGTAATTGTCTCTTTCTTTGACAAGTCGATCAATCTCTTTCTTGAATTCAGACTTCGCTTTTTGATCTTTCTGTGCACTTTCAGATAGTTCAGATAGCTTGTCAGTAAGCTTCTTAATCTCTTCCTCAAACATATTTCTTTCTTCTTCAAAGTCCTTCTATACTACATTCTTTCTTTCATTGGATATTTCTTTAAAGAATCCAACATTTTTCTGTTCTATGGTCTTATTCTCTTTGTCAAACTTTTTCTTTCCAAAATGATCACTTTCTCAAAATCTGAAATCTGTTGAGACATTTTTATACATTTAAGCTCTACTGTCTTCTTCCCTTCACAACTCTTTCTTGAAAAGTCTGAGAACTTCTTTGAAAATCCTTTCTTTTCACTCTCAAAATCATCTTTATCTTTGACCATCTTTTGTTCAAAATCAGATATTTTCTTTCGAAGCTCAACATTAGCATCTTCCAGACTCTTAATCTTCTCCTCATAACTTTCAACGAATGTTTGCTGGATTTGGATCATCGGATATTCCAAGTCAAAGATTTTATTTTTCAGCTCAGTGTTCTCAGTTTCCAAACTTATTACCTTATCTTCACTAAGCCCAGAAGTTTGTTTCAGAAAATCTTCATTAATCATCTTTAAAGCACTGACTTCTTCTCTCAGTACCTTTCATCATTATATCGTTTTGACCTCTTTGAGTAGTCAACTGAAGAAGCGAGATTTTTGTTTTCTATTCTAAGCTTTGCAATCTTCTCTTCATAATCAGAAAAACTCATCTTGAAAGTCTGTTGCAAAAAGAACTTGAAATGATCGTAAGTCCAAATGAAATCTCAAAAATATAGAAAACTTTGAAACAAAATTAGAAATTAAAGTTTCCAAAAATTCACCAAGTCAAGAATTCGCAAGGCACAGTGAATCACAAGGAATTTGCAAGCTTACAAAATTCGCACACTTCTTAAGCTTCAGAATTCGCATGCAAATGAAATCAAAAAATTCGCAAGCAAAAGCAAGTTAAGAATTCGCAAGTACTTCAACGATTTCAGGATTCGTAAGAAAAATCTTTCACTTTTCGCATAAAGACACCTGCGAATTCTGAGCAATTCGCAAGTAAGTCAATGCGAATTCTGAAGAATTCTTAACACACAGATCTGCGAATTCTATGAAATTCGCATGACACACGTATGCGAATCCTATGAAATTCGCAAGAGACTCCTCTGCGAATTTTATACTTGAAACATTTTCAGAAAACACAATCTGCAAAATCCTTTATGAACCCTGCGAAACCCAATTGATCTGCGAATTCTTCGTGTAATCCTTGCGAAATCCAAACACTCTGCGAGTTCTTGAGAAGATCTGCGAGTTCTTGACCACTCTGTGAGTTCTTCAGATCTCGTAGAAAAATAACCTTTGATTTGCTTAAAAACACATTAAATCTTCATCTTTCAAACTGAAACTTTGACAATTTATTCCCTAATACATCTAGAAACAAATTCGATCAACGAATTGCAACATGAATCACCCAAACTTATACATTGATTCATTCACAGTGTTCGAACTCGTATACTCAAAAACTCGACACAATCATCAAATTGATGAATATTACAGTGCAATCACGAATCGAACCTATACAAGAATGATCTAATACATTTTTCGAATACAATGAGACCAAATAAAACTCCAAATTTTAACAAAAATTCAAAATTGAATCTGTGACCAATGAAAAAGTGTCGACTTTCCAATTTTCTTGATTTCTCTCTGGATCTGCTCTGATACCAATTGTTAATGTACCTAATTCAAGTTCTAATCACTACAAACAATCAAGATGAACAATTTTAAATCACGTGTCATTGATATTCAAATCACAAAGATTACAATCTCACTTTCTCTCTCACTAGAATGATATGCTTTCAACCTCTTCTCTAATCTGCTCCGTGTACAATCTTACCACCACCTTACAACAACAAAGACAAGGACTATTTATACTAACACCATTATAAAATACAAAACACAATACTTTGACTTTGACTTTATTACAAAGACTTTGACTTTCATGCTTGAGAGTTAACTTTGAGGCTTTGACTTACTTTACTTTGATCTTCAAACATTATGATCTTGCATCCAACAAATATGTGCTCTAACAAGGTGTCTTACCATCGAAAAGTTTGTTTCAATTTAGAGACATGGTAAGAACATATTCAACAAAATATTAAACCGGTGTGTGTGAATGCTTGAAAGTATATAGAAAAGATAATACACAAATATTTATCTTTGGAAACACACGGTTTATTGACATTTAAGCACAAATAAAAATGAAAACATTTAAAATCACACTTCTATATTCATGAAATCAGTTAAGAATCAGAAGTGGTTTGAACATTTAAGAACATGTTTTCATATCTGAAAGTTGTCCATCTTTCATACATGTATGAGATTAAGATTAAGAATAAACCTTTTCGTTCAGTCTTAAATCTCATGAAGTCAGCTCTAAGTCATAAAGATATGATCATTTAAGCTTCCTCTCAAATCTGTAACAGTCACAAGTCGTAAAAGCACAAAGTTTTATTCACAAAATTTTTTGAAAAATAAAACGACATAAAGCAGTAAAACTTTGAATATGAGTTCCGATCTGAAGTAATCAGAAGTCATATTTCTTACTCCTCCTGAAATTATGCATCATGAAATACATTAGTGAAAAACATGATAGAGATCAGATACAACTCCTTTTGAAGTGTAGATCATCATATCTTGCAAATGCATATTTCCAGAAAAATATGTACTCCCCCTTGAAGGTTGATTTCCTCATTTGAGTATAGGAGTACAATCTCTTATCAGCACGGGAGCATCATTTCTTTTGATCATTGAAGAGCGAGTCCTAAACTGTTGTGTTTAGAAGTCAAACTCCTTATCATTGAAGTACGGGTCTTGAACTGTAGTATTCAGAAACCTTGTTCTCTTACTCCCCCTTGACTTGAGGTGCCTGCAACACAAAATCATCTTTCGGCTTTGGTACCCACTGGTATTTGGGTCCATGTTTGTGAGTTGCAGTTCTATTATGAGTAATTGAGTAAGAACCATACCAGTAATGATCAGAAACTTTATGAACAAAACCATAAGTACGACAGTAAGAACAATACTTCTTTTTAGACAACCTGATTAATTGATATCTCGAGTAAGCAAAATCAGGTTTACCTTTCCGCACATTGTTCTTCTGAGCTTTTGATGCATGTATAAATGATTTGTTTCCTTTCTTCTTATCTTTCTTCTCATCATGCTTTCCATCATCAACTGGGTTCACCTTCCAAACCAGCTTTTCTTCTTCATATCTCCTTCTTCTCCTTATTTGTAAACCTGAACCATCTACATTTCGATCATAGAATATGTTAGTAGAACGAATCTGATCAAATGAGTTACCTGACCTTCTTGAAGAAACAGTTCTTTGATGTAAGCTTGAGGCTGTCCTTTTAGAGTCAACTGAATCATTTCTAGGTGTATGGATTTTTGACTCTGGAGTCGTGTGCTCAGTCACCACCACCTTAGAAACAATATCTTCAAGCTCTTTTATCTTTGAAGATAAACTGTCCTTTTCTTTGATGTGCTGGTCAATTTCTTTATGGAATTCAGACTTCGCTTTCTGATCTTTCAAACCACATGTTGATAGTTCAGATAACTTATTAGTAAGCTTCCTTATCTCTGCTTCAAACATGTTTCTGTCTTCTTCAAAGCCCTTCTCAGCATTGTTTCTTTGACCAGATATTTCCTTGAAGATTCCAACATTCTTCTGTTCAATGGTCTTTTTCTCCTTCTCAAACTTTTCCCTTTCCAAAATAATCACTTTCTCAAAATCAGTCACCTGTTGAGAAAGCTTAGAACATTTAAGCTCAATTGTCTTCTTTTCTTCAAAACTTTTCCTGGAAAATTCTGAGAATTTCCATGCAAATTATTTCTTCTCTTTCTCAAAATCACCTTTGTCTTTGACCATCTTTTGTTCCAAATCTGATATTTTCTTTTGAAGCTCAGCATTAACATCCTCCATATTCTTAATCTTCTTCTCATAACTTTCAACAGAAGTTGTGTAACACCCGGAAATTCTCAAGGTAAGTATTTGTTTCCCTTAATGCGTTAATTGTGCCTATGTGAGTATATGAGCCTTTGTATGCATTTTATGATAGTTAATATATTGAAATGTCATATAAATTGATTACCATCTTTAATTTTTCAAACCTCGTGCTCGTTATCGAAATTGGCCAAGTTTCGGGATGTCGGGGGCTTGGTGCGACAGTGACTCGCGATTGTGGCATGGTCACTCTCGCGGGAGATGTACCGAGAGTTAGGGGTTGCTCGTGATTGTGCCATGGCACTATCACGCGGTTTGTACCATAGGTATCATGGCACTCGCGATTGTGACTCGCGATAGTGCCAATGGCACTATCGCCGGGCACTATCCCCGTCGGGGTGCAGTGCCATAAATGAGCCCTTATCAGATTTTAACCTCATTTCTCTCAAACCCTCTCTTTTGGTTGCGATTTTGGAGCTTCCATTTCAGTCCCTATTCTCCACTTACCAAACCCTAACTCTCATAAATACTATCCTTTGGTGGTTGGGTTTTGGATTCAAGCATTAAACTCATTTCAAGGAAGATTCTAGGGTTTCTCAAAGTGCATCTTATCATCTCCAAATTCATCCTCCAACTTCTAGGGTTTTCATCTTTTCTAGGTTTTGGTTCAAAACCTAGATAGTGAGTTTACTAAACCTTTGTTAAAACTAGATACACATCATAATCTTCTATTTGTCATTTTATCTCTATATGTCCAAGTGTTTGGGATTTCTTTATGAAAATAGATGTAAATATAGATATTGGTGATATGCCATGATTTATGTTGTATGTACCATTGTTTGGGGCTTTTCTCATGGATACACAATGTGGGTACTTTGATATGTTAAATGTATGCATGCCTTGATATTAAGATAATTCTAGTTGGAACACTATTTTTGGTGATATATTCACATGCATGATGAGCATGATTGTCATTTGGGTCTTTTGTTAGACTTCATGAGGTTAAGATGGTAATATTGTACCCGTAGTTGGTATTGAAATATGTTGGGTTGAAACACACCTAAAGGACCTCCTATATGCGTTATGTTGGACGAACCAAGTCAGTAGACACTAGGAGGATGTAGTCTTGGGCACCACTATGATGGTATGTGCCTAGACCTCTGCCATTCGGGGAATTTCCTTAGTTGTAGTCCTCGGGTGTGCCGGGCCTTTCGGGTTTTCCTTGTTGAAGGGAATCAAGGTATATCGACTCTTGGGTGGAACTTGATTGGTGCTATGGGTCTCCCCTATTGACTCCACATATGTTGAACTTTGGTTAACTGCTGATAAGAATTATAACTGTCCATGCATGCTTATTATTGTTCAACTCACTAGGCTTTTTGGCCTAACACTTGTTTGGTGTCGATGTGTATCTCAGGTTCTAGCGGCGTCGGTCCTAAGCAGGCTTAGTAGCTTTGGGGTGAGAGCTTGGGGTTTTGCACATGGACGTATTATACTTTTGGAAATGAACCGTTTGGGTTTATAGATGACAACCCTTTTGTAATCTCTTTTCTAGTTGCATAAATTAGATTAGTTGGTTGTTATTTATTGTCCGTTAAAGTACAAATGTAATTAAACAGGTCATTTATACATTTCCCCATTTTTTGGAGGCTCTTGCTGTGGCAATTTTAGTATACCTCATGTCCGTTTTCGGATTTTTGTTATCCCTATTTTTAGGGTGTTACAAGTTGGTATCAGAGCTTTAGTTTAAGTGAACTAGGTATTGTTTTAGCATATCTAGACTTAAGCTTTAGACTTTATAGTTTATAGTTTCACTGTCCACTTGGGGTAGGAATCCCTAGGTGGGGAGAGCGTTAAGATTTCGGAATTACTTTAATTGAAAGTTGTGATAATGGTGACAAGAATTCTTGTGTATGGTTCATTCATAATTCCACTTAGCTACTGCTATTATGAATGCATTGTTACGTGAGCATGCTTGGTTTACTATTATTGTGATAATTGATGAAGGTATTAGTACGTACAATGAGTTCAACTCGTTTAGTCTTTTCTCAATCTATTTCTCGTACGTGTGTGGCAGATTGAAATGGTAAACACTCGGAGTAGGATGTCGGGTACACCAGAGGGCCACGTGGAGGTGGAATCTGCCGTAGACCGACCTCCTTTGGGCGTAACCACCGAGGGACCTCCCGGGCTCAATCTCTTGGGAGGAGGACCTGAACAGATTCCGCGCCGGAACCTCAACGCGGATAACGCCATCATGGAGGAAGTGACCATGGAGACCCGGATTCGGGATAGCATGATGTTGGCCATGAACTCTGCCATGGCCCAACAACAAGAGTTCTTCATGAAACTCTTAGAAGATCGAGACGCCAGCAATCGACAACCTGAGACAATGGCGGAAAACATTGTTGTGGGGTCGGGTAGACCAAACGTGGTATCTGTTGGAGACCCATCTGATGATGGGAACAAGACGAAGACTAAGGGGTGCACCTACAAGGCGTTTCTGGGGTGCCACCCTAAGGAGTTTGCGGGTTCCGATAACCTGGTGGCTTATATGCACTGGCTCAAGGAGGTGGAGACGGCCTTCGAGTCCAGTGAGTGTGATCCCTCTCAACGGGTCAAGTTTTCTTCCCAGTTACTTCGGGGAGAGGCTCTGATTTGGTGGAATCTTACTCGATCCGCCCTCACCCCGGAAGTTCTGGCTAAGTTAACTTGGTCGGTGTTCAAGGAGAAGATCATGGATAAATATTGCAGCGAGCGTTCATTGGATAAGCTAGAGCGGGAGTTCCGAAATTTGAAGAAGGGGACTCTGTCTATTGTCGGATACTCCAAGCTCTTTTTGGAGAAACTAAACTTGGTGGGACATCTGGTTCCTAATAAAAAGTCGAAGATTAAGGCGTATCAACAAGGGTTACCGGTCGAGATGCGAACAGCGGTAAGGAATGCTTAGGGCTCGACCTTGCAAGAGGTCATTGAAGAGTCTTTGCTCATTGAGGATGACATCAATGCTGAGAAGGAAGAAAGAAGACAAGCTGGTGAGAAACGGAAGTGGGAAGGGCCATCTGGGCCCGTTCGTCAATCAAGGCCCTTTGTGTAGGTAGAAGAGCGGGTGATCAACGTCGAGAGGACCGGTGGTGCCACAAGTGCAAGTCAAAGCACTCGGGGTCATGTGCTACGAAGACTTACTCTGGTCCGGCCGGGTGTACCAAGTGTGGTAAGAAGAACCACTCAACTCGAGAGTGTTCCCTCCGTGGGTCGGTATGTTATGAGTGTGGAGAACCAGGGCATATGAAAAGAAGTTGCCCAAAGCTAGTAGGAGGAAATGGTGGAATTTTTGTGGGTTCGACGACTAGAGTCGAGCAACCACCAAGGGCGCCGAGCCGAGCCTTCCGGATGACTACCGAAGAGGCCAAGGAGACCGTTGATGTTGTTTCGGGTACATTCCTAGTAAACTCCTTGCCAGATCGTGTTTTGTTTGATTCGGGTGCTTCATGTTCTTTTGTGTCGGATATCTTCTGTAAGCAATTCACTACTCCTATTAGTGTTCTTCCTGATGCGTTAGTAGTAGAAGTAGCAAATGGGGATCAAGTAATCATTCGAGACCGTTTTTTGCGATTGCACTTTAGAGATCAATAGGAATCCTTTCGGAGTAGACTTACTACCTATGTCTATAGGCGGGTTTGACGTGGTTATAGGCATGGACTGGTTAGTAAGACATAAGGCGGACATCTTTTGCTCCAAAAAGATGATCCAAGTGCCATTGCCAGAAAATGGTGTGGCTACCATTTATGGGGAGAAAGGAAAGAGGAATAACCCCATTATTTCATCTCTCAAGGCTCGCAAGTTCCTAGCGAAAGGTTACCCTTCGTATTTGGCCTATGTGGTGGACGCAAAGAAAGAGAAGAAGTCGGTAGAAGATGTGGAGGTAGTGCAAGATTTTCCGGACGTCTTTCCGGAAGACTTACCCGGGTTGTCGCCGGAACGGCAAGTAGAGTTTTAGATCGACCTCACTCCGGGAGCGGCTCCGATAGCCCGAGCTCCATATCGTTTAGCACCTACATAAATGAAAGAAATGATGACGCAACTGCAACAGTTGTTGGAGAAGGGCTTCATTCGGCCGAGTTCGTCACCTTGGGGAGCACCGATACTGTTCGTGAAGAAGAAGGATGGATCCATGAGGATGTGCATAGATTACCGGGAGTTAAACAAAGTCACGGTGAAGAACAAGTACCCTCTACCTCGCATCGACGATCTTTTTGATCAACTTCAAGGCGCGGGATGCTTCTCCAAGATTGATCTTCGATCCGGTTATCATCAGGTGAGAGTGAAGAAGGAGGACATTCCGAAGACGGCTTTCCGCATGCGATACGGTCATTACGAGTTTTTGGTGATGCCTTTACCAACGCTCCGACCGTGTTCAAGGATTTGATGAACCATGTGTGCCGCCCATTCTTGGATAAATCCGTGATCGTCTTCATCGACGATATTCTAATATATTCAAAGGATGAGTCCGAGCATGGGAAGCACTTGCGGGAAGTATTGGAAGTTCTAAGAAGGGAGAAGTTGTTCACGAAATTCTCTAAGTGTGAATTCTGACTCCAAGAGGTACAATTCTTGGGGCATGTGGTATCAAAGGACGGCGTAAAGGTGGATCTAGCAAAGATCGAGGCAATGATGAGTTGGGAGCCTCCAAGAAGTCCGACAGAGATTCGAAGCTTCTTAGGTTTCGCGGGCTACTACCGGCGTTTCATTCAAGACTTTTCCAAGATAGCTACACCGCTCACTTCTCTTACACGGAAGAACGTCAAGTTTCTTTGGACCGACGCACAAGTGCAGGACTTTCAGACGCTCAAGAGGAAGTTGTGCGAAGCTCCGATCTTGTCCTTACCCGAGGGATCGAAAGATTTTGTTGTATTTAGCGACGCTTCCAAGATAGGGCTTGGGTGTGTCCTAATGCAAAGAGGGAAGGTAATAGCCTACGCGTCGCGACACTTAAAGGATCATGAGAAGAATTATCTGACTCATGATTTGGAGTTGGCGGCGGTAGTTTTCGCGTTAAAGTTGTGGCGGCATTACTTGTATGGGACCAAGTGTACTCTTTTCACGGATCACAAGAGTCTCAAGTACATCTTCGACCAGAAGGAACTCAACATGCGACAAAGGAGATGGCTCGAGCTTTTGAAGGATTACGATTGTGACCTACTCTATCATCCCGGTAAGGCCAACGTGGTGGCGGATACGTTGAGTCGAAGGAGCCATGATGGAGGTGTCAAGATGTCCCTTACAAGGATCGAGGTGGTATCAAGTTTGTTGGAGAGTATTAGAACGAGTCAAGTGGAAGCACTTAAAGAAGAGAACCTCAAGGCCGAAATTATGTCTAACTAGAAGGAACTTTTAACGGAAGATGGCCGTGGACTCAAACTCTTCCAAGGGCGAATTTGGGTACCGAAGGTTGGGGGAAACTGCGAATTACTTCTCGAGGAAGCGCATAAGTCGAAATATTCTATACATCCCGGTAGCACCAAGATGTATAGAGACTTGAAGTTGAATTATTGGTGGTCGGTGATGAAATTGGACGTGGCCAATTACGTGGAGAGGTGTGTCACGTGCCTTCAAGTCAAAGCGGAGCATCAAAGACCGTATGGAAGTTTGCAACCGTTGTCCATTCCCGAGTGGAAGTGGGACAACATCACCATGGATTTTGTGACGAAGCTACCAAAGACCTTGCACAGTCACGATACCATTTGGGTGATCGTGGATCGGTTAACCAAGAGCGCGCATTTTCTTGCGATGCGGGAGACTTTGCCAATGGAGAAATTGGCTAAACTGTACATCGACGAGGTGGTGTCAAGGCACGGAGTTCCGTAATCTATAGTATCGGATCGGGATAGTCGCTTCACTTCGAACTTCTGGGCTAGCTTGCAAAAGGAGTTGGGTACAAGGCTAAATGTGAGCACGGCGTATCATCCTCAAACAGATGGACAAAGCGAGAGGACGATCCAGACGTTAGAGGATATGTTGAGATCGTGTGTAATAGACTTCGGAGGAAGTTGGGATTCACATCTACCATTGGTAGAGTTTGCGTACAACAACAGTTACCATTCCTGTATCAGAATGGCACCGTTCGAGGCATTGTATGGACGGAAGTGCAGAACCCCGGTTTGTTGGCTAGAAGCGGGCGAGAAGCAATTCGTCGGGCCGGAAATTGTTCAAGAGACGGCCGACAAGGTGAAAGAGATTCGCGAGAGACTAAAGGCGGCGCAAGACCGACAAAAGAGCTACGCGGACAAGAAGAGAAGACCGGTTGAGTTTCAAGTGGGCGACCGGGTCATGTTAAAAGTATCTCCGTGGAAGGGGATTATACGTTTTGGGAAGCGTGGGAAGCTTAGTCCTCGTTTCCTTGGACCTTTCGTCATTTTGGAAAAGGTTGGTTTACAAGCCTACCGGTTGGATTTACCACCGGAAATGGATGGGATACATCCTACATTTCATGTATGCTACCTTCAGAAGTGCCTAGCCGAGGAGGAAAGCGTTATTCCTTTGACGGAAATTCGGGTGGACAATGGAAATCGTTGCGTTGAGGAACCGGAGGAGATCTTGGAATCAAAGGTGAAGAAGTTGCGGCACAAAGAAGTAGTCATGGTTAAAGTCCAATGGAAGCACCATCGGGGTGCTAACATTACTTGGGAATCGGAAGATGATATGAAGAAGCGTTATCCTAACTTGTTTGTTGAGGGTAAGATTTCGGGGACAAAATCCTAGTTAGGTGGGGAGGATTGTAACACCCGGAAATTCTCAAGGTAAGTATTTGTTTCCCTTAATGCGTTAATTGTGCCTATGTGAGTATATGAGCCTTTGTATGCATTTTATGATAGTTAATATATTGAAATGTCATATAAATTGATTACCATCTTTAATTGTTCAAACCTCGTGCTCGTTATCGAAATTGGCCAAGTTTTGGGATGTCGGGGGCTTGGTACGACAGTGACTCGCGATTGTGACATGGTCACTCTCGCGGTGTCACTCTCGCGGGAGATGTACCAAGATTTCGGGGTTACTCGCGATTGTGCCACGTGATTGTGCCATGGCACTATCCCGGAGGGCACTATCGCATGGTTTGTACCGTAGGTATCATGACGCTCGCGATTGTGACTCGCGATAGTGCCATTGGCACTATCGCCGAGCACTATCGCCATCGGGGTGCAGTGCCATAAATGAGCCCTTATCAGATTTTAACCTCATTTCTCTCAAACCCTCTCTTTTGGTTGCGATTTTGGAGCTTCCATTTCAGTCCCTATTCTCCACTTACCAAACCCTAACTCTCATAAATACTATCCTTTGGTGGTTGGGTTTTGGATTCAAGCATTAAACTCATCTCAAGGAAGATTCTAGGGTTTCTCAAAGTGCATATTCTCATCTCCAAGTTCATCCTCCAACTTCTAGGGTTTTCATCTTTTCTAGGTTTTGGTTCAAAACCTAGATAATGAGTTTACTAAACCTTTGTTAAAACTAGATACACATCATAATCTTCTATTTGTCATTTTATCTCTATATGTCCAAGTGTTTGGGATTTCTTTATGAAAATAGTTGTAAATATAGATATTGGTGATATGCCATGATTTATGTTGTATGTACCATTGTTTGGGGCTTTTCTCATGGATACACAATGTGGGTACTTTGATATGTTAAATGTATGCATGCCTTGATATTAAGATAATTCTAGTTGGAACACTATTTTTGGTGATATATTCACATGCATGATGAGCATGATTGTCATTTGGGTCTTTTGTTAGACTTCATGAGGTTTGGATGGTAATATTGTACCCGTAGTTGGTATTGAAATATGTTGGGTTGAAACACACCTAAAGGACCTCCTATATGCGTTATGTTGGACGAACCAAGTCAGTAGACACTAGGAGGATGTAGTCTTGGGCGCCACTGTGATGGTATGTGCCTAGACCTCTGCCATTCGGGGAATTTCCTTAGCTGTAGTCCTCGGGTGTGTCGGGCCTTTCGGGTGTTCCTTGTTTAAGGGCATCAAGGTATATCGACTCTTGGGTGGAACTTGATTGGTGCTATGGGTCTCCCCTATTGACTCCACATATGTTGAACTCTGGTTAACTGCTGATAAGAATTATAACTGTCCATGCATGTTTATTATTGTTCAACTCACTAGGCTTTTTGGCCTAACACTTGTTTGGTGTCGATGTGTATCTCAGGTTCTAGCGGCGCCGGTCCTAAGCAGGCTTAGTAGCTTTGGGGTGAGAGCTTGGGGTTTTGCACATGGACGCATTATACTTTTGGAAATGAACCGTTTGGGTTTATAGATGACAACCCTTTTGTAATCTCTTTTCTAGTTGCAGAAATTAGATTAGTTGGTTGTTATTTATTGTCCGTTAAAGTACAAATGTAATTAAACAGGTCATTTATACATTTCCCCATTTTTGGGAGGCTCTAGTTGTGGTAATTTTAGTATACCTCATGTCCATTTTCGGATTTTTGTTATCCCTATTTTTAGGGTGTTATACAAGCTGCTTGCTGGATTTGGACAATCTGATTTTCCAAGTCAAAAATCTTTCTTTTCAGCTTAGTATTCTCAGTCTTCAATTCTTTTAATAACATCTTTGATCCTCCCATCATCTTCTCAAGTTGTTCCCACAACTGTTTTCCTGTAGCCTTTTTACTATTCAATTTGATAGAAATCTCATTTAAAACCTCATTTGAAATTCCTTGCAATATAAAAGCTTTGGCTAATTTGTCAGCTTCATATCTCCTTCTCTGCTCATCTGTGTACTTATCAAGTGATTTTGGAATCTCTCTTTGGTCTATTAACTTATCTTCACTTGGAAAAGTATAAGTCCATGTGATATTGGATTATCAAGTGATATTGGATTTTCATTTTTCCTTCCCTCAGAGATATTCTGATATAATCACCCAAGTCATGTCGGCCAATGAAGTCTAGAAAGTGATCTTTCCATTGTTCATATTCTCCTCTAAAAAGCATCGGTGGCTTTACGTCTTTTCCAATCGCAAGAGCTTCTATGGAAGTCATCCAGTTTCAAATATTCAGTAAGAACTTGACAAACTGATCGTTAGTCCAAAAGAAATCAAGTAAACCATAAAAACTTAGAAAGAAAATCAGAAATGAAATTTCCAAAATTCTCTAAGTAAGGAATTCACAAGGCACTTTGAAACACCAAGAATTCGCATACAAGCACAATCAATCAAGAATTCGCATACAAGACAAATCCAGAATTCGCATACAAAAAGAATCTAGAATTCGCATGCAAAACAATTTAACTACAGAATTCGCACACTACATATATCAACTTCAGAATTCGCAGACTATAAGAAATCAGAATTCATATGCACAGAATTCGTAAGATACTCTTCTGCGAATTCTAAGGAATTCGTAGCTTAGTCTTTTGCGAATTATAAGAATTTGTAAGATACTTATATACGAATTTTGAAGAATTCGTATACAAGACTTATGCGAAATCAACACTTATGTGAATTTCTGAACAACTTTTCGCAAAAGAAAACAAATAATTTTCTGAAAAATTTTCGCAAATCACAGGTATACGAATTCTGATGGTTTCTCAATACTCTCACATGCGAATTCTAAGCAATTCGCAAGAGACCCATCTGCGAATTCTATACATGAAAAATTTTAGAATTCAACAAATATACAAAATCTAATATGCGAATTCTAAAAGGATGCGAAATCAAGCGTTTCTGCGAGTTCTTCGAACGAATCCTTGAGAATTCTGCGAGTTCTTGAGATCTACGAAGAAAATTCGATCTGAATGGCTCAAAAACTCATCAATTCTTCGAATTCCAGTCTCAAACTTTGACAATTCGATCACCTATACTTCTAAAACCTAATTATATCAATGAATTTCAACAAAATACACTTTGCAGTACGAATCGATCCTTTTCACATTGCGACATAACTCATGTAAACAAAACTAACAAAATCATCAAATTCATGAAAACTACAGTGCAATTAAATACAAAATCTATACAAGATTTGTCTATAATACTCAACGAACACAATTCACTCAATTACAGACTCAAATTCACACAGAAATCCAAAAATGATCAAAACTTGATGAATACAGTGTAGAACATATTTTTCTTGATTTCCTTTGGATCTGCTCTGATATCAATTGATAATGTCCCAAATCAAGTTCTAAATGCTAATACAATCAAGATGACAATAAATCGTAATCGCATGTCATTGGATTCATCATCACAGATTACAATCCCACTTTCTCTTTCTACTTTCTCTCACTAGATTGATATACAATGAACCTCTTCTCTCATATGCTCCGTTCACTAACAATGACTTACTTCTCACACTTACAATGACAAAGACTATTTATACTAAGATACAAACAACAAGGAAACAAAAACACAATACTTTGACTTTGACTTATTACAAAGACTTTGACTTTCATGCTTGAGAGTTGACTTTGAGGCTTTGACTTGTTTGACTTTGATCTTCAAACATTATGATCTTGCATCCAACAAATATGTGCTCTAACAGAGGGTATTGGGGTTTTGGTTACTATTTTTCATGTGGACTTTAATGGGATCTTTCTTGACATTATTTTGGGTCATTAATGTGTATTATCATGGGATTGGTGGATATTATTGTTGAACTTGCACGTTTTAGAGTTTTGTACCTAAAATGGGATTGGAACTATATGAGGTCTTATACATGCATCTTATTGACATGGATTATGTATAAAGATGAACATTGCAAATGTGTTGGATGAACTATGAGTAAACACTAGGAGGATGTAGTCTTAGGGTGCCACCATGACGGTATGCACCTAGACCTCCGCCATTTGGAGTAATGCCTGAGAGGTAATCTTCGGATGTGTTGGCCTTCGGGATGTTGCTCATGCGAGTGAACATCAAGGTACATTGACTTGAGGTGAAATTTATTAGTGTGATGGGTCTCCCCCATCGATTCCTGTACGATCCTTTTGTTTATATTTGATCTGAATGCTCATGCCATGATTATTGTTCAACTCACTAGGCTCATTTGGCCTAACACTTGTTTGGTTTGATGTGTATCTCAGGTTCTAGCGACGCGACCGCCAAGAAGGTTTAGCGGGCCTTTAGATGTGAGTTTGGGAGCTTTTTGGGATGCCATTATAGAAGACGATTATTTTGGAAGTAGATGACAACCAATTGTAATCTTATTTCTTGTCTAAGATTTAGATTAAGAGGTTGTTATCTCTCATATATTATTACAAACTTGTAACTAAACAGGCGTTGATGGTTCGCTTTTTGGGAGAGCTCATGCTTTGGCATTAAATTGAATATCATATTTCCTTTTTGGAATTTTTTGTTTATCCCAATTTTTAGGGTGTTACATAACCAATAATAATATTTAAATGATCTTTGTTTAAAGCTAAAACCAGAAAGTTCATAAGTGAAACCATAAAGTAAAACAATAATTTTTGTTTATAAGTCCATAGGTGAAACCAGAAAATCAAGGTTCATAGAAAGTGAAACAATGATTTTTATTTAAAGTTCATAGGTGAAAACCAATTATTTTTGTTTAAAGTTCATAATGTTGTTTCGTGTTATGAAATTTTTGGCATAGGTGAAGCCATAAAATGAATGGGATCATTAATAAAATTAAACAAGTTGCTAGGTGAAACCAAAAATTTCAGAGGTCAAACAATTAAGTGAATGAAATATTTAAGGAATGTGATATCAATATATGAAAAAGACGAAAATACCCCGATTAACAAAATTTATACTATTTCTTTGGTTAACAAAAGAAGGGCTCTCTATATATATGAGATTAATCAAATGAAAACTCAGTAATTTATGAGATCCAATGTGAGACTTAATAAAATTGTTTTATGATTTAATTACTGATTGAGAGCGATTTATAACTTGTGAATTAGATATTATAACCACCACCCACGATTTTCAAACAGTTATATCATTTTACCCTAATTAACTTTATTAAATAAGCAAACAACATCTCCTTCTTCGTTGAACAACCAATGACATCAGTGGGTATCACATCGTGTATCCTAGGATACCACATCAATAGTATCACACCACCGAACAACAAACAACGTGCATACATTGGGTATTACATCGTGTACCTTAGATATCACTGATCTCATATCACTTGAAATACAAACCATGTAAATGTTACACACCTTACAAACCAATCTCAACCGTCCATGCAAATTAACAAATCGATGTCAAGATATGGATTAAATCGGTTCCAAAAATTTTCTCTCAACCTTATCTGCAACTGATTTAATAAGCGCCTAAAAATTACAACACAAAATAAGGGCTGAGATTGGTTCATAAGGCGTGTAACATTTACATATATATATATATATATATATATATATATATATATATATATATATATATATATATAGAGAGAGAGAGAGAGAGAGAGAGGAAGTTTCAAACGAGAACACTAACTATTTAAGAAAACAAGAAAACAGCAGATCATGTACAAAATCACATGTGATTTTACATTAACACGAAAAACACGAACACCGGCGACTTTGGGCGTTACCTAAAGTCACGCACAAAGTCACGTGAATCATATATGATTTTGTATGTTTTCGGTTGTTCTCATGTTTTCTTAAATAGATGTCGTTCTCGTATAAACTCACATATATATATATATATATATAGAGAGAGAGAGAGAGAGAGAGTCAAGTTCATAGAATGATACATATTTAAAAGAATAAAATAATAATTTTGGGCCAATTATTTCATTAAATAATACTTTAAATAAAATTTTCTTAAAAATCGCCCAAAAAGGCATATGTGTATTTGTTGTATACATATTATATATGGGAACTCATTTAATTCTATATAGATTATGTAATAAATTTAATTAAGATATTTATTCATGATTTTTTTATAATTTTCGTGATTTAAGGATGATTAATTTTTTATTTATTTACTTATTATTTTTTACGACATTAAAATAAGTGTGATTTAGTTTTCCATTTTAAATATTTATTTTTATTGAATTAGTTTATTTATGAATTTTCTACAATTTTTGTCAAAAATCACATGCGATATCCATAATTAATCGACATTTTTTCCCTAAAAAAAGACTCGCTATTTTTCGTTAATGTATCATATTTGACACTGATCATAGTAGAAAATAAATGTAAGTTATCTACAATATTGCAGGTGATATGTGTAAATTATGAATTATGTTTTGAAGTACATGTGATTTTATACATTTTAAATGTGTTTTGCTACACATCACATATGATTATGTTTTCATTATTTTTCTTTTTCAATGTTTAAATTTGAATCATTGTTTTTCAAATTTTAAATCACATATGATTAGGAAAACATTTTGAAAAAAAATTAATTCGTTGTGAATCACATGTGATTTTGATGGAAATTTATGAATTACGTTTTGAATTATATGTGATCCTATATATTTTAAATGTATTTTGCTACACATCAATATGATTATGTTTTCCTTATTTTTCTTTTTCAATGTTTAATTTGAATTATTGTTTTTCAAATATCAATTACAAATGATTAGGAAAACATTTTGAAAAAAAATTATTGTGAATCGCATGTGATTTTGATGAAAATTATAATTTTTTTTAAATATTGCTTTAAATAAAAAAATGAATTTTTTAAGTGAAAATTAAATACGCTTATTTTAAATGAATTAAATTACAAAAATTATTAAATAAAAAATTAAATCATATTAAATTCACAAATATGGTAAAAATAGAATCTTAAATAAATAGCTAAAATAACTTTTATATAACTAAATTACTTTTATAACCTTATTTATTTGTTTTATAATTAATTACTTAAGGTATTATCTATATCTATACTATATTATAAAGCACGGATAAAAAACTCTTAAATACAAATTATTAGACACAAGGTACCATCATTTTATGCAATATTTTAAAAATCTCTTAATTTACAAGTATCAAAGCACAAGATACATATTACTACTGCAGGCTTCTAACACCCACAAATTTGGTATGTACAGTACTTTCCTTTTATGCAGACATTTCCATGTATCACTATTAATTAATATATTATATTACTATAAATTTGTTTTAATTATATTATTAAATATGTAATTGGTTATTTTTTCTAGATGTCATTAAAATATATAAGATAATCATTAAATTATAATAAAATACTTAATTTTTGTGTATAAAAAACATTATATTACTAAGCCTAAATTAAACAAATTTATATATAAAATAAACATTATCACTTTCTCAAAACCATTCAAAATCGTACTGTAAATCGACAAAAAAATAAAATTAAAATTAAAATCATGATGTATCTCGCTGCATTGCGCGAGTACACTTCTAGTTTAATGAAATGATTGGATTAAAATTATTCTCTTATTATTTCAAATAGATATCATTCTCGCATGATCTTCCATATATATATATATATATATAGAGAGAGAGAGAGAGAGAAGAGAGAGAGAAGAGAGGAAAGTTCAAATGAAAACTCATTTTTCATTGTGCACGTGAGGACAAATCTCAGTCACTCGATCTCTTTTGATCCAACAACTCATATTAAATAGAGTTTTATTTTAAAAATGCTTAGGGGTAAAAATGGAATAAAATTTAAACACATGTCTACCATATTTGACTTTTAATTTCTTTTTTAATTAAAAACTTTTTACCCAATTAATGTTTAAAATAAATTATCTTAAAAATTACTAATATTTTAATCAAACAAATTACATCAAAACAACGAGAATTTCGTGCCTCTTCGATATGACATCCATCTCGATATAGTTTTTTTGTCGTTTTAACCGTTTTTACATGAAATGCTATATATGTGTTATATTCATTATGAATATTTATGTATGTTTAAGTTTGTACAACGCCTCGACACCGTAAGTATGTAACTCGACATCACGTTCTTCAACACTTTCTTCAGCGTCGTAAGACATCACGTTTCTTCAGCACCGTAACCCAACATCCATCAAGATGAATCGAGAACCTATCAAGTAATTCTGTTGTGAATCGGGGAACAAAAGAGAGTGTGTCTCGTCTCCACATATTCACAGGTCATTCATTTGTTATTCATCATGAATAATGTATCATTCAAGATGAATAATACAACATTCAGGGTGAATAATTCATGATTCATGAATTCGTGTATTATTCGTCATGAATGTTGTGTAATTCATCCTGAATACTATATTATTCATCATAAATAATGAATGAACGTTCACATTTGTTATTCATACTGAATGTGGGACATCCGGGGATGCGCATACATATTCATAATGAATTAAACCAAATTTCGGTTGTGAATTGGGAAACAAAAGAGAGTATACCATGTGTCTACACCTTCACGGGTCATTCATATATTATTTATCATGAATAATGTATCATTCAGGATGAATAATAGAACATTCAGGGTGAATAATACACGATTCATGATAAATAATACATGAATCATGGATTCGTGTATTATTCATCCTGAATATTGTATTATTCATCCTGAATACTGTATTATTCATCATGAATAGTGAATGAACGTTCACCTTTGTTATTCATACCGAATGTGGACATCCGAGGACGTGCATGCATATTCATAATGAATATAACACATACATATAATTTCACGTAAAAACGGTTAAAACGAAAAAATTCTAAATATTGTATTATTCATCCTGCATACAGTATTATTCATCATGAATAGTGAATGAACGTTCACCTTTGTTATTCATACCGAATGTGGACAATCGAAGACGTGCATGCATATTCATAATGAATATAACACGTATATACAATTTCACGTAAAAAACGGTTAAAACGAAAAAAAAAACTATATCGAGATGGATGTCATATCGAATAGCATGAAATTCTCGTTTTTTTGATGTAATTTGTTTGATTAAAATATTAGTAATTTTTAAGATAAATTATTTTAAAGTTTAAGGGGATAAATTTGTTTTAATTAAAAATAAAAATAAAAAGTCAAAGAAGGTAGACGTTGATTCAAAATTACAATTTTGTCCTTGATCACTTCCCAATTAACCTTATTATGTATTAACCATTGATTAGTTTTCTAAATTTTGATCAATGGTTAAGATTTGTCCTCATGTGCACAATGAAATGTGAGTTTTCATTTCAACCCACCCCTATATATATATATATATATATATATATATATATATATATATATATATATATATATATATATATATATATATATATATATAGAGAGAGAGAGAGAGAGAGAGAGAGAGAGAGAGGTGGGTTCAAATGAGGAGGAGACCTAATTAAGAAAATAAAGGGATGCATCTTAGCCCTTCTTTTATTAGATCAATGGCTGTGATTAAAAGATAAAAAAAATATAATATTAAACGAAATATACCTGAGATGGACGCGCGAAAAAAAATGTAGGGGCAAAATCGGAAAAGTCAGTAAGAATATACGTGATATTTGAACTTAGGGGATCATCATCCCTATCAAATAAGAGAAAACCAGGACGCTCCCAAAACCTTCAATCGCTCCCAAAAACTCCAATCTGAAATCGGAAAATTTTGAAGTTCACTCAAACTCAGTTCAAACGAGGCCGAGAATCTGAAAACAAAGAAGATTCCGATAACACATTCAATGGATTCTACAGGTTTGAGATTTTATTAGATGTTTGATTTTAGGGTTTTAAATGTATTGAAAAGGTTCCTGATGAAATTTTTTGTTTGTTTATGGTTGAAGAGCGTCGAAGAAGTAAGCGAATAACAAGGAAATCTGGGATTGACGACTTGACAGAAGAAATCACAGGTGGTTTTACATTATAAACATAGGCGTATGTATTAGGGTTTTTTATTGTTAAATACTAAAATCATTGAAATGTTATAAATCATTTGTGATTTCAAGTATACCTACATTTAGAATAAAAAGAAAATTTGTCTTGGGGTTCATTTCTAAAATCATTGAAATGTTATAAATCATTTGTGATTTCAAGTATACCTACATTTAGAATAAAAAGAAAATTTGTGTTGGGGTTCATTTTTGTTCCTTAATTTGAAGTTCTTTTATGTTGTTTTGATTGAAGAACTAATCCACTGTTAGTTTCATATTAGAAAATCATATGTGATGTAATAGGGTTTATAACAGTTATATAGTAAAATCATTGAAATGGTTATCAATCATGTGTGATTTCAAACAGAGAATCAAAAGGAAATTTGTGTTGGGGGTTCATTTGTGCTTTATGTTGTGATTAATGTTGTGAATCATATGTGATTAATGTTGGGATTTACCGTTTGATCATATAGTAGGACTGTAATTGTGTTTTATGTTGTGATTAATGTTGTGAATCATATGTGATTAATGTTGTGATTTACCGTTTGATCATATAGTAGGACTGTAATATTGATTTAGTAAATCATATGTGATATGAAGCATTTTCATAACACTGTTAGTTTCATATTAGAACATCATATGTGATGTAATAGGGTTTATAACAGTTATATAGTAAAATCATTGAAATGGTTATCAATCATGTGTGATTTCAAACAGAGAATCAAAATTGGGGTTCATTTGTGCTTTATGTTGTGATTAATGTTGTGAATCATATGTGATTAATGTTGTGATTTACCGTTCGATCATATAGTAGGACTGTAATATTGAATTAGTAAATGATATGTGATATGAAGCATTTTCATAACACTATTAGTTTCATATTAGAAAATCATATGTGATGTAATAGGGTTTTTAACAGTTATATAGTAAAATCATTGAAATGGTTATCAATCATGTGTTATTTCAAACAGAGAATCAAAAGGAAATTTGTATTGGGGTTCATTTGTGCTTTATGTTGTGCTTTGTGTTGTGATTAATGTTGTGAATCATATGTGATTAATGTTGTGATTTACCATTTGATCATATAGTAGGACTGTAATATTGATTTAGTAAATCATATGTGATATGAAGCATTTTCATAACACTGTTAGTTTCATATTAGAAAATCATATGTGATGTAATAGGGTTTTTAACAGTTATATAGTAAAATCACTGAAATGGTTATCAATCATGTGTGATTTCAAACAGAGAATCAAAAGGAAATTTGTGTTGGGGTTCATTTGTGCTTTATGTTGTGATTAATGTTGTGAATCATATGTGATTAATGTTGTGAATCATATGTGATTAATGTTGTGATTTACCGTTTGATCATATAGCAGGACTGTAATATTGATTTAGTAAATCATATGTGATATGAAGCATTTTCATAACACTGTTAGTTTCATATTAGAAAATCATATGTGATGTAATAGGGTTTTTAACAGTTATATAGTAAAATCATTGAAATGGTTGTCAATCATGTGTGATTTCAAACACAGAATCAAAAGGAAATTTGTGGATTACAACAAGGGATAGACATCTAGCATGCGATTGGGTGACGTGGGTAACGAACCCAAGGCTATGACAGGAAGAAAGATTGAAAAGGAACACACGGTCGATATGGGGCTGCAATCTGTTCGGTGTGGGGTGTTGTTCACCGTACTGTGGTACAAGCAGTGGGACTGTGGCATACATAGCGGGTTACTCTTGGATGGGGGATCGTGATAGTGGATAGTCTGCAGGACAGAAAGCGGGTTCGAAGGTGGTCTTTTGGTGTCAAAATGTATATGTTGTCGAATGCCAAGACTAGATGATGCAGTGTGTCGGGTGGTGATCAGTTCGGCAGATCTGCCCGCTGTCCAGGAATAGCACTAAGGGGTACATCAATACTCGTAGTGAAGGATTCAGACTCAAACCAATAAGTTGTTGATCGTCGCTGTGGTGATCGTGTCCTGGGTCGGTCGAGGAAGATGGTGGTTGTGATTCTTGATACTCATGGACTGTCGGTGGATGTTAAACATATGAAGGCGAGAAGGATCGCGTTCGTTCTAAATGTTGGTCGCGTTCGATGTCGATCGGGGAGGATGAGGGACGTGATTTGCGACCGTCCCGGTCTGTCGGTGGATGGTTGTATCTCACAAGCTACGATGTCGTTTATCTTTGAGCTTTAAGCTGTGGCTTTTCTCAGTCGTTTGTGTAGTCGGTATTAGTCGTGTCGGTCGCTGAGGTTGAGGGTACTGCAAAGAGCAAGGAGGGATTGATACTATTGCAATAGGTCGGCTTGGTAAGGTGTACGTTGTCCAAGATAACTCTAATAAAAGGCACCTCGATCGAGCTGGGTCTACTCGGGGATTTGCACGTGGTCTAAGTACGGTGAAGCTTGGGGCTGTCTCTTGCTTTTGAGTCTGTGATAAAGACTCCTACAAAGACCGGCTAGGGGCTGGAGAAGGCAGGTCGAGGGGTTGTTCATATGGGCTATGGGTTGCTGGTTTTTTACGTTGGTTCGGGTTGCAAAAGAGGCGGTGTGAGTTCGTGATCGGCTACCAAAAGGGGGTTTAAGCTATGCAGGTTTATCCCACCGCTGTCCAAACACAGCTGCTGGTGATCCATTTCGTCGGATGATTTGGTCTGCTCGAAGTGCTTGGTTCGGTCTCTTGGATTGTTATAATAAACGATCTGTTGCGAACTCTTTTTGGTGTTTGGTCTGGTTGGGTTTGCGGGTTGCAAATTCTTCCTTATTGTGTATTCATACATGCGGTTTTTACTTTGTTTTGTTGCGTGATTGATGTATTGCGTTCGGATATTGATCCTCTTTGTTTACAGTTGGTTTTTTGGTTGGTAATAAAGATTTCATTCTGTCGTTCAAAAAAAAAAGGAAATTTGTGTTTGGGTTCATTTGTGCTTTGTGTTGTGATTAATGTTAGCAAAACATGGTGATTCATGGATAGCTTATAAACAGAGAACAAGTTCATAATGAAGAAAAGCTCTTTGATGCAGATCGAATGGGAGACGTATGTTTTCCAAAAAAAAGGGGATAACAGAATATGACCAATATACCCTTAAAACAAATTTTAATTTTTAAAAACTAATTTCTCAAACAATTGGTTAAGAATGCTCCTCTTATTTTTTTAAATTGTTAAGATTCTCACATGAACCTTCCTCTATATATATATATATATATATATATATATCCCTATATATATATATGTATGTATATGTATATATATATATGTAGGACGGTAATCAAATGAGAACCACAAAAATGTTGAGAACCTTAAGAATCAATCCCAACCATCTAATCACTTCAATTTAACAACCTTAATTAATGTTTCATATATAATTAATGAAGGACACGATGGTAATTTTTCATTTTCTTAATTATTTTCTATTTCCCTTTTTTATAGATATCAAAATTTAAAATCAATTATTATTTTATTTTTATTCAATCTTATACGATGTAATTTATATGTAATAATAAGATATTTTAATTTTCATTAATTTATAATAATATTTTATATCTCATTAGTTCATTGTATTATTAATTTAATTTTTTACCCGCTTACTTTCTCACATATACATTATCTAATGGTAATGTATAGAAAAACATACATTTTTATAAAATATTTTTGACTATTTATATAATAAAAGCATCATATATGAAAATAAATATAGTAAGTATAAAGATATTGTAATTAAAACATCACTTTTGAATTCTGGAAACACCAAGGTTTTAATTCACATAATGAATAATACAATGTAAAACACTAAAGTTTTAATTCATACAATTTAGGGGGTGTTTGGTTGGGGGTATTGAAGGGTAAGGAATGGGAATGATAATGAAAAATGTTGTTTGTTTTGATATAATATAATGGATTCATTACCCCAAACCCATTAATTTCCATTCCTGACCAAATTGGGGGGAATGAAAATTTTATTCCCGTTTAGTCATCTTTTCTCATGCATTCCTTCATTTGTCGATGTTGAATGTAAAATATTTTTTATTTTCATGTTGGATGTCACATATTTGTATTAAAAATATTATATAAAACATTTTTTTTATTAATTATATTGGTTTAACCAAACAACATCAATGCAATGCCCATTCCTATTCCCATTCTCCTGCATTCCCATTTTCATTTTCATTTTCATTTTCATTCCTTTATAATGAACCAAACGCCCCCTTAGTGTTGTCTGAGATTGTGAAAACAAAACATAATTGATGTGAAAGTGAAACACTAAAGTGTTCTTTCATATTGTAAAAACAAGATAATGTCGCTAAAGTGAAACAATAAAATGTTGTTTCACAAGGTGAAACAATGTAGTGTTGTTTCACAATTTTGAAAACAAAAGTTGACGTGAAATATGTTATGAAACAACACAATGTTGTTAATGTGAAACAATGTAGTGTTGTTTGATATTGTGAAATAATATAATGTCGCTAAAATGAAACAATATATTTTTGTTTCACAAGGTGAAACAATGTAGTGTTGTTTCACAAATGAAAACAAAACAAAGTTAACGTGAAATGTGATGTGAAACACTAAAGTGTTGTTTCATATTGCGAAACAACACAATGTTGTTAATGTGAAACAATGTAGTGTTTGTTTCACATGGTAAAACAATGTAGTGTTCTATCATATTGTGAAATAATATAATATCGCTAAAGTAAAACAATAAATTGTTGTTTCACAATGTAATAACCGAGTTAAAAGTAAAAGAATTAAAAATTTGGGGTTAAAATTTAGAAAGGATTAGTGAGGGGGTCTAGAATGAAAAGTTGGAGAGAAAGGGTTTTAACCCTAGAGACCTTGGGATTTGGGGTGGCGGCTGAAATTTTTAGACGAAGGTTCTTGGGGCGATTTTGGAGAAGCGATAGGAGAAGAAGATTATTCAAAGATTTCAAGTGTGGTTTTGAGTTCTCGTAGAGGTAATCATCTTGTAACCCAAAATCTTTATCTCTAATTGTTTATTTCAGTAATGGTTTTAATTTGGAGTAATGTTATCGATCTGATGTTGGGTGTTCTGGGTGTGATAATTTGAATGTTAAGATTGTTGGGATTAAGACTTGAAAATGTCTATATATATGTATTCCTTATAGTAATTAATGTTGGGGAAGTTGGTTTGTTATTATCGATTAATTGAGGATCGGGTTCTATTTTTATCGTTATCGAATCGATTGAGGTTGGGGAACCGAATGACCCCGGTCGACTCATAGACACCGGTCGAGAAAGGTACACCGATCCACTTAACTCTGGTCACCGGATTGCGTTGGTCGGTCCGGTCGATTTTGAGGCACCGGTCGACTTTACATACCGGTCAATTATCGTAGACATCGGTCGAGACAATGACCCCGGTCGATAAAGGGATGACCGGGGTGAGTGAGAGTTCGGTCGACGCTGGGAGGAAGGACCCCGGTCCTTGACTCCAGTCACCGGGGGGGTTAGACTCCGGTCGTTTATTGCCTCCGATCCTCAGATTCTGTGGTGGGTCGTAGCCCACATGCCATTTAATGATTTCAGATTCTGTTGTGGGCCGAAGCCCACATGCCATTTAATGATTTTAAGATTAGTGTTGGGCTTGATTTTATTGTTGGTTGGCCCATTTGAGATTTATTTCAAATTACCATGTTTTTAGTTAGTAAAGTTGTGGGTTAATTACTTAGAGATTAAGGTGATGTTTGTTTTTTAAGAGGTCTAAAGTCTGAAGTCTTATTTTAGTTATGATTAATAAGAGGTGATGTGTAAAAAAGTCTGAACGATTCAGACTTAAGAGGCATTAAGAGGTTTTTTCTAAAAAGGTGATGTTTGTTTTTTAAGAGGTCTAAAGTCTGAAGTCTTATTTTAGTTATGATTAATAAGAGGTGATGTGTAAAAAAGTCTGAACGATTCAGACTTAAGAGGCATTAAGAGGTTTTTTTTTAAAAAAAAACAACCCCTAAGTGACGTTTGGGGTTTCGATTTCAAGGTCAACTGTAACACCCTAAAAATAGGGTACAAAAACTTTCCATAAATGGAGAAGTGGTATAAAGTTTGTCATAGCAAGAGCCTCCCAAAAAGGGGAAATATACAAATAACCTGTTTAATCACAAATCTGTAATTTAACGGATAAATAAACAACAACCAACTAATCTAATTTCTACATCTAGAAAAGAGATTACAAAAGGGGTGTCATCTATAAACCCAACTATTCCAAAAATAGTTCAAGTGCCAAAATCCCCAACTCTTGCCCAAAGCATCTAAACTTGCCTAGGAGTCGCGCCGCTAACACCTGAGATACACATCGACACCAAACAAGTGTTAGGCCAAAAAGCCTAGTGAGTTGGACAATAATAAGCATGCATGAATAGTCACAATTTCTTATCAGCAGTTGACCATTGTTCAAATATATGTGGAGTCATTAGGGGAGACCCAAAGCACCAATCAATTCCACTCGAAAGAGTCGATGCACCTTGATGCCCTTGACAAGGAACACCCCAAAGGCCCGGCACACCCGGAGATCAGACCGTAAAGGAAACTTTCCGAGGGGCGGAGGTCTAGGCACATACCATCCCGGTGGTGCCCCAAGACTATATCCTCCTAGTGAACTTGCCTTGATTCGTCCAATACAATGCATATAGGAGGTCCTTAGGTATATTTCAACCCAACATATTTCCATACCGACTACGGGTACAATGTTACCATCCTATCCTCATGAAGTCCAACAAAAGTCCCAAATGACAATTATATTCATCATGCATATAAATATGTCATCAAAGTGACATTCCAACTAAAACCATCATAACACACATATATGCATACATTTAACATATCAAGGTACCCATTTTATATATCCATAGGAAAATCCCCAAATAATGGTACACATAACATAAAACATAGCATATCACCAATATCCATATTTCCATCCATTTTCATCAAGAAATCCCAAATACTTGAACACATAGAGAATGAATAACAAATAGAAGATTATGATGTGTATCTAGTTTTAACAAAGGTTTAGTAAACTCACAATCTAGGTTTTGTACCAAAACCTAGAAAAGATGAAAACCCTAGATTTGAGGAGATGAGACTTGAAGTGGAGAAGTTGAGCTTTATGAACCCTAGAAATTTGTCCTTGAGAGAAGTTATTGCAAGTGTGAAGATCCAACCACCAAGGAGAGTTGTATTTATGAGGGTTAGGGTTTTGAGAGGAAAAGTTCGGTTTGGTAGTCTCCAAAATCGCCAAAGAGAAGAGAGGGTTTGAGAGAAAATGAGGTTAAAATCTGATAAGGATTCATTTAAAGCACTGCCCCCCGATGCCGATAGTGCCAGGCGATAGTGCCATTGGCACTATCGCGAGTCACAATCGCAAGCACCCGAAGACCTACGGTACAAACCGTGCGACAGTGCCCTCCGCGATAGTGCCATGGCACAATCGCGTGGCACAATCGCGACCATCCCCGAACTCTCGGTACACATTCGGCGATAGTGCCCTTCGCGATAGTGCCCAGGGCACAATCGCGTGGCACACGAAAACAGCCCGAAACTCAACCGAAAACGATAACGAGCACAAGAATTGCACGATTAAAGATGGTAAATCAATATATGACATTTTAACATAATTCATGATCATAAAATGCACATAAAGACACATATTCACACATAAACGAAATTAATGCATTAAGGGAGACAAAATACTTACCTTATGAATTTACGGGTGTTACATCAACCCTTTTATAATTTAGAAAGTTAAGAGAGTTCACCAATCAATATTTCCTTTATAGGTTTCAGTTCAAATCCTAGGAATAGACGCCGGTTTTTAAGCTAAGGACGTCAGGTGAGTTTTCTGAACTAAAACTTTTGGTAACAAAAGCGTGTGAAGTTTAATTTTAAACTTTGATTTATTTACGATGGCATGATTTTATTAAATTGTTAAGTGTGTTATAAATTGTTGAAATTTAAATGTATGCATACATTATATGTGGAGATTTTGACCTAAGTCGGGAAGTGTGGCCCGCCTACTCGTGCCGGGGAGTGTGGACCGTTTATGCCATTGGGGGTGTGTCCCAAAATTTAAGGCAGCGCGAGTTAGACACATCGTCTTTGACGGTTGTGTGGTCAGTAGCGTGTTTATCTTTGTGCATTTATTAAATGTTGAATTATTTCTGGAAAGCTATTTTTATTGCTTATTTGTTAGAGGGGACTCACTAGACCTTCGGTCTAACCCTCGCGCTTTCAAAACTAAAAATCTTTCCAGGCCGACGTGAGTTAGGTAGAGCTGATAAGGGCAAAGAGAAAGTATAGCGGGAAGAGTAGAAGACCGACATTTTAGTTTATTCTTATTATATCTCAGTTGTGTATAGGTTGTCTTTGCAAACCTTGGAATTTATTGTACGCTTGGGGTCGTTTTGGCATGGATTTTATTATTAATGTTAAGATTTAAATTGTTATTTTGCTATTCTCTGGTTGGGTTGTTTTACACAAGGTGAAACAATGTACTGTTTCACAATTTGAAAACAAAAAAACAAAAGTTGACGTGAAATGTGATGTGAAACACTAAAGTGTTGTTTCATATTGTAAAACAACACAATGTTGTTAATGTGAAACAACGTAGTGTAGTTTCACTTGGTGAAACAATGTATTGTTGTTCACAATGTGAAAAGAAACCAAAATAACGTTAAATGTGATGTGGAATACTAAAATGTTGTTTCACAAGGTGAAATTCATACGAGTTAAATCATTTTTATTATTTCATGTAAAAATTGCAATTATTAAAGAAAATGTAAAAAAAAAGATACTAATGTCAAATTAAAGAAAATAAAATGTTCGCTTTTTATATAAATTTTTTGATTAAATTTTTTATTGTTATTAATATAATTTTGATTTAAAAAGAAGGTGGTGTTTAATTTCAATTATATAATTTCAATAAGAGATAAAAAGTGAAGAGATTTACTTTCATGCCCTTTTAAGAGTTATGTTTGTATGTAAATGATCCAATATATGAAAAATGTTACCTCACAACTCTCACCATTGATTAATATTGATTGTGGTTGAGATTGGTTATAATAGTTCTTAACTTTTTTGTGGTTCTCACTTGATTTAACCCCTATGTATGTATGTATGTATGTGTGTGTATATATATATATATATTGGAAATTTAGAAACTAGTAATCATCAATATATACATATATATCTTTATATATATAAAAGCAAAACCTTAGGAGGATGACATGGCACAATGAGAAGCTTCCATTGGTATTTATCTAATTTCTCATAATTTTGATTTTTTTTTTCATTTAAAATGTTGTCTTTGTTAAGAGATGGAACATTGGTATTGTTTAAGGTTGTCCCACATTGGTAGAAGATGGAAAATTAGGTAATGAAGATGTGTGTATAAAGGGGTTGATTGATGTTGTTGAAAAATGTGAAATGGTGTCTGACAAAATATCTTTATATATATAAAAGCAAAACCTTAGGAGGATGACATGGCACAATGAGAAGCTTCCATTGGTATTTATCTAATTTCTCATAATTTTGATTTTTTTTTCATTTAAAATGTTGTCTTTGTTAAGAGATGGAACATTGGTATTGTTTAAGGTTGTCCCACATTGGTAGAAGATGGAAAATTAAGTAATGAAGATGTGTATATAAAGGGGTTGATTGATGTTGTTGAAAAATGTGAAATGATGTCTGACAAAATATTGTTAAACCCAAGTTTAATGATTAAGTTAAATCTTTTTTGGTTTATTTTAAAATGATTTGAACCAAAGTTTAATGATTTTAACATCAATATATAAATTAAATAATTAAACAACCAATATATACATCTAATTGTTTTTGTTTTTTTAGTAAACTAACAATCTTTATCTTTATATATATATATATATATATATATAAGCAAAACCTTAGGAGGATGACATGGCACAATGAGAAGCTTCCATTGGTATTTATCTAACTTCTCATAATTTTGATTTTTTTTTCATTTAAAATGTTGTCTTTGTTAAGAGATGGAACATTGGTATTGTTTAAGGTTGTCCCACATATAAAGGGGTTGATTGATGTTGTTGAAAAATGTGAAATGGTGTTTGACAAAATATTGTTAAACCCAAGTTTAATGATTAAGTTAAATCTTTTTTGGTTTATTTTAAAATGATTTGAACCAAAGTTTAATGATTTTAACATCAATTTATAAATTAAATAATTAAATAACCAATATATACATCTAATTGTTTTTGTTTTTTTAGTAAACTAACAATCTTTATCTTTATATATATATATATATATAAGCAAAACCTTAGGAGGATGACATGGCACAATGAGAAGCTTCCATTGGTATTTATCTAATTTCTCATAATTTTGATTTTTTTTTCATTTAAAATGTTGTCTTTGTTAAGAGATGGAACATTGGTATTGTTTAAGGTTGTCCTACATTGGTAGAAGATGGAAAATTAGGTAATGAAGATGTGTATATAAAGGGGTTGATTGATGTTGTTGAAAAATGTGAAATGGTGTTTGACAAAATATTGTTAAACCCAAGTTTAATGATTAAGTTAAATCTTTTTTGGTTTATTTTAAAATGATTTGAACCAAAGTTTAATGATTTTAACATCAATATATAAATTAAATAATTAAACAACCAATATATACATCTAATTGTTTTTGTTTTTTTAGTAAACTAACAATCTTTATCTTTATATATATATATATATATATATATATATATATAAGCAAAACCTTAGGAGGATGACATGGCACAATGAGAAGCTTCCATTGGTATTTATCTAATTTCTCATAATTTTGATTTTTTTTTCATTTAAAATGTTGTCTTTGTTAAGAGATGAAACATTGGTATTGTTTAAGGTTGTCCCACTTTGGTAGAAGATCGAAAATTAGGTAATGAAGATGTGTATATAAAAGGGTTGATTGATGTTGTTGAAAAATGTGAAATGGTGTTTTACAAAATATTGTTAAACCCAAGTTTAATGATTAAGTTAAATATTTTTTGGTTTATTTTAAAATGATTTGAACCAAAGTTTAATGATTTTAACATCAATATATAAATTAAATAATTAAACAACCAATATATATATCTAATTGTTTTTGTTTTTTTTGGTAAACTAACAATCTTTATCTTTATATATATATTAAAAGAGAAACCAAACATAATGACTTGACAACATGGGGTTTGAGTATTACTCAAATCTTGAAATATGGTTGAGTTTCATCATCCCACATTGGTGGGAAGATGATAATTTGGAAAAAGATGATGGGTATATATAAGAGTCATGGATGCCATTGAAATCTAAAACCATGGTTGGAATCAAAACCAACCAAAAGGTAAAAATTATAGTGTAAAATACATATTCTAATTAGGTTTGAGTATTCCTCAAATCTTGAAATGCCATCATCCTACATTGGTGGAAAGATGATAGTTTGGAAGAAAATAATGGGTATATAAAAGAGTGATGGATGCTATTGAAATCTAAAACCATGGTTTGAAGCAAAACCACCCAAATGGTAAAATTTATAGTGCAAAACACACATTTAAATGAGGTTTAAGTATTCCGCAAATCTTGAAATAAGGTTGAGTTTCGTCATCCTATATTGATGGGAAAATGATAATTTAAAAGAAGATAACCGGTATATAAATGAGTGATGGATGCTTTTGAAATCTAAAATCATGGTTGAAATCAAAACCAATCAAATGGTAAAGATTATAGCACAAAACACACACTTAAATGAGGATTGAGTATTCCTCAAATCTTGTAATAAGGTTGAGTTTCAACATCCCACATTGGTAGAAAGATGATAATTTGGAAGAAGATGATGGGTATATATAAGAGTAATTGATGCCATTGAAATATAAAATCATGGTTGGAATCAAAACCAACCAAAAGGTAAAAATTATAGTGTAAGACACATATTTTAATGAGGTTTGAGTATTCCTCAAATCTTGAAATTTCATCATCCTACATTGCTTGGAAGATGATAGTTTGGAAGAAAATAATGGGTATATAAAAGAGTGATGGGTGCTCTTGAAATCTAAAACCATGGTTTGAAGCAAAACCAACCAAATAGTAAAATTTATAGTGCAAAACACACATTTAAACTAGGTTTGAGTATTCCGCAAATTTTGAAATATAAGGTTGAGTTTCGTCATCCCATATTGATGGGAAAATGATAACTTAAAAGAAGATAACGGGTATATAAAAGAGTGATGGATGCTTTTGAAATCTAAAACCATGGTTGGAATCAAAACCAATCAAATGGTAAAGATTATAGCACAAAACACACAATTAAATGAGGATCGAGTATTCCTCAAATCTTGAAATAAGGTTGAGTTTCAACATCCCACATTGGTGAAAAGATGATAATTTGGAAGGAGATGATAGGCATATAAAGTGTGATGGATGTTTTGAAAATATATAATAATGGTTGGAATTAAAACCAAACAAATGGTAAGATTATGGTGAAAACACACACAATTAAAATCTTTATATATTTAAAGTAAAACCCACAATGAATGAGGTAACATCATATGGAATGAGTATTCATCATTCTTCAATTGTGGTTGAGTTTTGTGTATTCCACATTGGTGTGATGAAATATTGACAATGAATGATTGGTATATGATGGGGCTTAAGATGCCTTTGTTGTAACTCATGAAGTTGGCTCATATTGGCTGATCCTCTAAACTCATGAAGTTGGTCGATCCTCTAAACTTACGGGTTGGTTGATTTTGGCTAACGCTCTCTTAGGAAACATGTTAACTATACAAAATAATAAAAAAAATCTTATAAGATTCAAATATTTTAAAATTTTGGAGTAGGTGTGATTTCAACTATCCCACATTAATGAGAAATCTTTATTTTGAAGAATAAATGTGAGTATAAACGGGTAAAATATTCATTTGAAAACTTTATATATATTAAAGTAAAACCCACAAAGAATGAGGTCACATTATAAGGAATAAGTATTCATCATTTCTTCAATTGTGGTTGAGTTTTGTGTATCCCACATTGATTGAGTGATGAAATATTGACAATGAATGATTGGTATATGAAGGGTTGAGATGCATTTGTTGTAACCCATGAAGTTGGTCGATCCTCAAAACTTACGTGTTGGTTAATTTTGGCTAACGCTCTTTTAGCAAACATGTTAACTATACAAAATAATAAAAAAAAAATCTTATAAGATTTAAGTATTTTAAAAATCTTGAAGTAGGTGTGATTTTGGCTATCCCACATTAATGAGAAATCTTTATTTTGAAGAATGAATGTGAGTATAAAAGGGTAAAATATTCCTTTCAAAACGAAAATGTTAGTTGGCTAAATGACTACATTTATTTTGCAAAACAAACCTATTTATATGAAATCTTTATATATATTAAAGAAAGATAAAAAGACATATGGCGTGACATTATGAGAGTTAAGTAGTTTTAAATCTTGATGCATGGTGTGATCTTGGTTATCCCATATTACAGAAAAATCTTTAGTTTGAAGAATATATGTGGGTATATGAAATAATGATGTTTTCTTTTTGAGAATGATAATGATAATAACTACCTTCATTTTGCAAAATAAACTTATTTATATGAAGATAGGCGTTCAAATGCAACCCATTTACATGATGTAACCCCTCTATCCACCACTCATATAGAGGGGTGTTCAAATGCAACTCATTTACATGATGGACCCCTTTTATCCACCGCTCATTTTATTTTGCATAACAACCCCCTCTATGAGAGTTAACTATTTTAAAATTTTGATGTAAAGTGTGATTTTGGTTATCCCGTATTAAAGAGACATCTTTAGTTTGAAAAATATATGTAGGTATACGATAAGATGGTGTTTTTCTTTTTGAAAATGATAAGATTAATAACTACCTTTCTTTATGTATATAAAAGGATATGAAAGACATAAGATGTAGCAATATAAGAGTTAAGTATTTTAAATATTTATATATCTATTTAAATGGACAATCTACATATTACTATCTAAATTACTCATGTTATCGCGCAACGTGCAGTTTCCTCACTAGTCTTTATATCTTTATATATATAAAAACAAAAACCAAGAGAAATGACATGGCACAATGTGGATTGAGAATTCTAAAATATTGGATTGTGGTTAACTTTGGCCATCCCACATTGATAGAATCTTTATATATATAAAAACAAAAACCAAGAGAAATGACATGGCACAATGTGGATTGAGAATTCTAAAATATTGGATTGTGGTTAACTTTGGCCATCCCACATTGATAGAATAATGAAATGTTGGAACATTAAGTTGATTATAAAAAGAGAAGAATGCCAACTTTTTTGACATGACCTATGATTTGTTTGAATCTATTTTGGATTAAAGGGTTTATTTTTAGTTACAAATTTGTTGATGTTTAATATATATATTATATATTGTATTACAACTATCTTTATTTTTATACATCTTTATCTTTATATATATAAAAGCAAAAACCAAGATAAATGACATGGCACAATGTGGATTGAGAATTCTAAAATATTGGATTGTAGTTAACTTTGACCATCCCACATTGATAGAATAATGAAATGTTGGAACATGAAGTTGGTTATAAAAAGAGAAGAATGTCAACTTTTTTGACATGACCTATGATTTGTTTTAATCTATTTTGGATTAAAGAGTTTATTTTTAGTTACAAATTTGTTGATGTTGAATATATATATTATATATTGTATTACAACTATCTTTATTTTTATACATCTTTATCTTTATATATATAAAAACAAAAACAAGAGAAATGACATGGCACAATGTGGATTGAGAATTCTAAAATATTGGATTGTGGTTAACTTTGGTCATCCCACATTGATAGAATAATGAAATGTTGGAACATGAAATTGATTATAAAAAGAGAAGAATGCCAACTTTTTTGACATGACCTATGATTTGTTTTAATCTATTTTGGATTAAAGAGTTTATTTTTAGTTACAAATTTGTTGATGTTGAATATATATTATATATTGTATTACAACTATCTTTATTTTTATACATATTTATATATATAAAAGCAAAAACCAAGAGAAATGACATGGCACAATGTCGATTGAGAATTTTAAAATATTTGATTGTGGTTAACTTTGGTCATCCCACATTGATAGAATAAAGCAAAAACCAAGATAAATGACATGGCATAATGTGGATTGAAAATTTTAAAATATTAGATTGTGGTTAACTTTAGCCATCCCACATCGATAGAATAATGAAATGTTGGAACATGAAGTTGATTATAAAAAGAGAAGAATTCCAACTTTTTTGACATGACCTATGATTTGTTTTAATCCATTTTGGATTAAAGAGTTTATTTTTAGTTACAAATTTGTTGATGTTGAATATATATTATATATTGTATTACAACTATCTTTATCTTTAAATATATAAAAGCAAAAACCAAGATAAATGACATGGTACAATGTGGATTGAGAATCTAAAATATTGAATTGTGGTTAACTTTAGCTATCCTACATTGATAGAAAGATGAAATGTTGGAACATGAAGATGATTATAAAAGGAAAAGTATGCCAACTTTTTTTAAATGATATATGATTTGTTTTAATCCATTTTGGATTAAAGAGTTGATTTTAGTTACAAATTTATTGGTGTTGATATATATTGTATTACAACTAATAAGATACACTTATTTCATTAATTTGTTTATTTTTTATATCTTTTTGTCTTTGTATACATAAAATAAAAAACAAGACAAAATGACATATCATGATGTGGATTAAGAAATCTAATATATATATATATATAAGTAAAATTACCCAAGAGAAATGACACGTCTCAAATAAGAATCATCAATATATATATTTATATATATATATATATATATATATATATATATATATATTTATATAAAAGAAAGAACCATAGAGAATGATATGACATTGTGAGATTTGAGTAATGTAGGTACCTATAAGAAACGAGGACATTTGGATTTGATATGAGATACGAGTATTCTCAAATACTACTATATTCTGGTGGTGTTTTACACATCTCACATTGATGAGTGAATATAAGATTGGAGAATGAAGATATACCTGTAGAAACACAGAGATTTAGATTTTGATAAATTAAAGGATTACTTGGCTAAATATTCTTTTTGGTCGACCCCTATTTTTGTTAAAAATACCCATTTATATAAGCAAATAAATCGATAGACAAATGTATACAAATCATCATATTTCATCAATTTATACAATATTATCAATGTTGAACCTTGATGTCTTTTTATTTTCTCACAAGTCACAAGAAGATTTAAGTATTCTCAAATCTTGAATTGTGATGTTATTTGGTTATCCCACATTGATAGAAAGAAAATAAATTTGGAAGAATGGATGAGTATGTAAAAGTTGAATGAGATGTCTTATTTGATTGTCCTACATCGACATAAAGACAATAGATTTGGAAGAAGATGTTAGTATATAAAAGTTGCATGAAATGTCTTATTTATTTATCCCACATCGGTAAAAAAAGATAGATTTGAAATAAGAGGTTAGTATATAAAAGGTGCATGAGCTGTCTTATTTGGTTAATCCACATCAACGTAAAGATAATAAATTTGGAAGATGAGGTAAACAAAAGAAAAGGCGGATAAGATGACTTACAAGTTTAAAAGTTTGTGGCAACCTATGTGGTTGTCTCATTTTAGTCGACCTCTTTCGCTAAAAATCAAATTTTATAAAATATTAATCTTTATGTGACTTTATTTATATAAAAAAGAACAACCATAAATAATGAGATGACATTGTGAGATTTCAGTATTCTAAAATATTGCATTGTGTTGTAGTTCAATTATCACACCTTGATGCAAGGTGCAAGATTGGAGAATAAAGATGACTGTAAGAAACAAAGGTTGATTTTGATAATCAAAATTTTAGTTGGATAAATATGTTTTACCTCACGATTGAAATCCCATAATAAATTAGCAAGAAAGTAGGATTTGGAAGAGAGGGTTGATATTGGCTGTCAACTCTCATTTTCAAAAAAAAATTATATATATATATATATATACATACAAATTAACCACTCATTGAAACACATCAATTATTTTATATTGTATTCAATTAACTGTTAACTGACGAATTATGTTTTATATATCTTATCTCGATACATATATTTCCTGAAATAATTATCGCCACAACTGATAATATGGCCTAACCAAGTTTGAGTATTATTAAACGTTAAATTATGGTTTGGTTAAATTATCCCACATTACTATGAAGATGCTAAAATTTAAAAATAGATGGTTATATATGAGTAGAAGTTGGCTTGAAAAATTTAAAAATAGGTTTGACTAAATATATTGGCCAACAATAATTTTTCAAAAAATCTATACATCTACTTTAGACCTTAAGTTTAAAACTTAGGGGTTGTTTGTTTTTTTCTAAAAACCTCTTAATGGCTCTTAAGTCTGAATCATTCAGACATTTTTACACACCTCCTCTTATTAATCATAACTAGAATAAGATTTCAGACTTTAGACCTCTTAAAAAACAAACGGCACCTTAATGTCAACATGTTTGTTAGAGTGTTTTTATTATATGTCACCTTATATATAAACTCAAGAGCATCAAACGAACTTTTGGAACGAATCAAGTTGGATATCATATTAGCGCATTACAAGTTTGAGTCATTAAAATAATAAGCAACATTTTTTAAGTTCAAACTTCAAAATTATCAAACTCAAATTTGAGCTAGACGGCGATTCCTCAAAACTTTCGTAACAATAATAATGATATGGGTGTATGACATGTTGTTTCATTCTAAATAACATAACAAAAAAGTTAATGTCAATACGTGTCAAATTCTTCGTAACAATAAAAGGTTATCAATACGTGAAAATAAACCACTTATGTAAATACATTATTCATTATAAATTGTATCTCATTAATTATTAAGCAATAAATTATGTTGTATTTTAACTCGGTCAAGTACTTCTTTAAAAAAATTTATCGCTACGGGGTTGCCACTAGTATATATAAAAGAAGGATGAGGAGGGAGAGTGAAGGAGAGGCCTCCATTGAGGCCATAGAATTTTGTGGTTGTTTTGATTTTTTTTAAATAAAAAATGTAGCATTAAATGTGTTCAACTTCTCATTTTCTCTATTTAATATTTATTGATTTTATATCAAATTCCTTTTTTATTTAAGCAAACCTTAATTCAAAAAATCCAACATTTACTAAAATTTTATAATTACTTTTTTTATGACGATGATTAATTTATTTTTATTTAGTGAATTTACTTATGTTATTGTTTTCATTTAGTAAACTTACATAAATATTATATGAATTTAAAAAGATAGGTAACAATTATCAATCAATATAGGGAAAAGTCTAAAAAAACCTAATGGACTTTAGTGTTTGGAGTGATTAAGTCATTGGACAATTTTTTGGAACAAATAAGTCATTAGACAATTCAAAACACAATAAATAAATCATTGGACTTTTGGAAACTTGTTAGATACATCCTTATTACTTAAAAATGTAATTTGCAAAAACTACAAATTGAAAAAATAAAACAAAAAAAATGTCACTACTTTATCCCCCTCCAAATAAAAAAAAATAGGAAAATTAATTAAAATAGTCAATCTCATCAATCAAATTCATTTTTAAGCACTCTTCAAAGTGTCTTTTTAAAATAGTCAAAGTTTTGGCATAACTTTTTTTCCCTTAATAATTTTTTCTAGCAAAAAAAAGAAAAAAAAATAGAAAACATCTTTATAATTTGTTATTTAATTTACTTTATGTCTTCTACCTTTTTTTTCCTTCATTTTAACCCTTTATTATATTAATACACATAATCGTATATCAACTTAAACACATAAAAACTAAATTTTTTTTACAAATTACACCATTATAAGTTTTTCATCAATACGTTTAAAATGAGTCTAGTATTGAATTTTTTTTATTTAATCTCATATTATTAAATATCATTAATACGTACGAATTGTATTTAATACTTACACTTTATATCCTTTAGAGTTATTTATTTAATAGTATAAGATTAATCTGTAACCTTAAAGGTATAAATTGTAGGTATTAAAAATAATTCGTATATATTTATGATATTAAATAATATAAGATTAAATTCAAAAACAATCTTGAATTCATTTTGAACTTATTGACGAAACGATTATAATGGTGTAATTTGTAAAAAAAAAAATAGATATATGTTAGTTAATATATGATTATGCGTGTTAATATAATAAAATGAAAAATGAAAAAGTAATTGATATAAAATAAATTAAATAACTAATTATAACTTTATAAGGATGCAAATTATACATTTTTTCCAAAACTATAAGCAGAAAGTGAATCTTTACACATAAATTTTTTACGTAAATATTTTTTTTTTATCTTTTTGAGGAAAAACATCTTACGCAGGAAAAAAAATATTTTGCGCAAACTTTGGCTATTTTAGGAAAATGCTTTGAAAAGTGGTTAAAATTAAATTGGGTGATGAGATTGATTATTATAGTTAATTTCCCCATTTTTAATTTATAGAAGGATAAAGTAGGTGGCATTTTTTTTAATTTGTAGTTTTACCTCCTATGTAGATTGCAAGTTATATTTAAAGTAATAAGGATGTATTCAACAGGTTACCTAAAGTCTAAGGATTTATTTAACAGGTTTCGAAATTTCCAAAGACTTATTTGTTCGAAAAAATTGTCCAGGGACTTAATCACTCCAAACACTAAAGTCCATTGGGTTTTTTTGAACTTTTCCCATCAATATATATATATAAAAGAATGATGAGGAGAGAGAGTGAAAAAGAGGCCTCCATTGAGGCCATATAATTTTGTGGTTGTTTTGATTTTTTTTAAATAAAAAATGTAGCATTAAATTTGTTCAACTTCTTATTTTCTCTATTTAATTTTTATTGATTTTATATCAAATTATTTTTTTATTTAAGCAAACCTTAATTCAAAAAATCCAACATTTACTAAAATTTTATAATTACTTTTTTATGACGATGATTATTTTATTTTTATTTAATGAATTTACTTATGTTATTATTTTCAATTAGTAAACTTAAATAAATTAAATATTATATGGATTTAAAAATATAGGTAACAATCAATATATATATATATATAGGTGAAAGTTCAAATGAAAACTCATTTTTCATTGTGCACGTGAGAACAAATCTTAGCCACTCGATCTCTTTTGATCCTACAACTCATATTAAATAGATTCTTTAATTTTAAAATGCTTAGGGGTAAAAATGGAAGAAAATTTAAAACACGCCTACCATATTTGACCTTTTATTTTCTTTTTTAATTAATTTTTTTTACCCAATTAAAGTTTAAAATAAATTATCTTAAAAATTACTAATATTTTAATCAAACAAATTACATCAAAAAAATGAGAATTCCGTGCTCTTCGACATGACATCCATCTCGATATAGTTTTTTTGTCGTTTAAACCGTTTTTTACGTGAAATGTTATATATGTATTATATTCATTATGAATATTTATGTACGTTCAAGTTTGTACAATGCCTCGACACCGTAAGTATGTAACTCAACATCACCTTCTTCAACACTTTCTTCAACGTCGTAAGACATCACGTTTCTTCAACACCATAACCCAACACCCATCAAGACGAATCGAAAACCTATCGAGTAATTCTGTTGTGAATCGGGGAACAAAAGAGGGCGCGTCACATCTCCACATCTTCACAGGTCATTCATGTGTTATTCATCATGAATAATGTATTATTCAGGATGAAGAATACAACATTCAGGTTGAATAATTCACGATTCATGAATTCGTGTATTATTCGTCATGAATGTTGTGTAATTCATCCTGAATACTATATTATATGGATTTAAAAAGATAGGTAACAATCAACAATATATATATATATATAAGAAGGATGAGGAGAGAGAGTGAAGGAGAGACCTTCATTGAAACTATAGAATTTTGTGGTTGTTTTGATTTTTTTTTAAATAAAAAATGTAGCATTAAATGTGTTCAACTTCTCATTTTCTCTATTTAATTTTTATTGATTTTATATCAAATTCCTTTTTTATTTAAGCAAACCTTAATTCAAAAAATCCAACATTTACTAAAATTTTATAATTACTTTTTTTATGACGATGATTATTTTATTTTTATTTAATTAATTTACTTATGTTATTGTTTTCATTTAGTAAACTTACATAAATTAAATATTATATGGATTTAAAAAGATAGGTAACAATGTTTGTAAATGAATACTTATATTATTAGAGTATTTCTTTTAGTAACTAACAATGTTTATAAATGAATACTTGTTTTATTAGAGTTTTTATTAAGTAAGCTAACAATCAATATATCTATCTATCTATCTATATATATATATATAAGAAGGATGAGGAGAGAGAGTGAAGAAGAGGCCTTCATTGAGGCCATAGAATTTGGTGGTTGTTTTGATTTTTTTTTAAATAAAAAATGTAGCATTAAATGTGTTCAACTTCTCATTTTCTCTATTTAATTTTTATTGATTTTATATCAAATTCCTTTTTTATTTAAGCAAACCTTAATTCAAAAAATTCCAACATTTACTAAAATTTATAATTACTTTTTTTATGACGATGATTATTTTATTTTTATTTAATGAATTTACTTGTGTTATTATTTTCATTTAGTAAACTTACATAAATTAAATATTATATGGATTTAAAAAGATAGGTAACAATCAACAATATATATATATATATATATATATATATATATATATATAAGAAGGATGAGGAGAGAGAGTGAAGGAGAGACCTTCATTGAGACTATAGAATTTTGTGGTTGTTTTGATTTTTTTTTAAATAAAAAATGTAGCATTAAATGTGTTCAACTTCTCATTTTCTCTATTTAATTTTTATTGATTTTATATCAAATTCCTTTTTTATTTAAGCAAACCTTAATTCAAAAAATCCAACATTTACTAAAATTTTATAATTACTTTTTTTATGACGATGATTATTTTATTTTTATTTAATTAATTTACTTATGTTATTGTTTTCATTTAGTAAACTTACATAAATTAAATATTATATGGATTTAAAAAGATAGGTAACAATGTTTGTAAATGAATACTTATATTATTAGAGTATTTCTTTTAGTAAACTAACAATGTTTATAAATGAATACTTATTTTATTAGAGTTTTTATTAAGTAAGCTAACAATCAATATATCTATATATATATATATATATATATATATATATATATATATATATATATATAAGAAGGATGAGGAGAGAGAGTGAAGAAGAGGCCTTCATTGAGGCCATAGAATTTGGTGGTTGTTTTGATTTTTTTTTAAATAAAAAATGTAGCATTAAATGTGTTCAACTTCTCATTTTCTCTATTTAATTTTTATTGATTTTATATCAAATTCCATTTTTATTAAGCAAACCTTAATTCAAAAAATTCCAACATTTACTAAAGAGTAAACTTCACTGTTGGTCCCTGAGGTTTCGTATTTTCTTTGAAAGGAGGATCTAGACTTCAATATCTCAAATAGTGGTCCCTGAGGTTTGATTTTTGCTCTGAAAAGAGGACCTCCTCACTAACCTCGTTAAAAAAGTCTGTTAGAGTCAGGGGTATTTTGGTCAGATCACTTTTTTCTCTCTCAAATCAACCAAACAATGAAGTTTGACCAAATAAAGTCAACCTCACCGGTTATCTTCTCCGGTGGACTTCCGATCATCTTCTCCGGCAAGCTCACCGGAAAATCTCACCAGAAATTGGAATTTTTCTCCCTTCATCTTGCATAATTTTTGACGTACTTCCACGTTGGTTTAAAGTAGAGATATGTTCACGTTTCATTGCTTCTCTTCAAAAGCTTCGATATCTTAATCTCTCAATGTGCAAAACCCGATCCAACCCGAAAAAACCGAAAACCTGCCCCGAAAAACCCCGAAAATCCCCGGCCCATGTTATCCGATTCCACCCGACCCCCGAAAACCGAGTACCCGATTGCCTTGGATGGGTCGGTTAGGGTATTGAAAATTCTTCCCCGAACCCGTCCGAAATCCGACAATAGTATATATATATGTATATATATATTCCTTATTTTCTTCTAAACTGGAGACTGCATGGACGTGGTAATCGTTATCGTATTATGGTAATTTGGTAAACCCTAAACACAATACGGCAGCATAAGTAATCATCGTCATCATTCATCAATATTCAACGTTCAACGGCAACCTTAATTCATCGAGATTCTTCATTCAAGTGGCATTAGCAATCTACGTCTGCGATACGATATCTCTTCTCTCTATCGTAATCTCGTCGGTCAGTTTCCAGATTCCATAAGGGATAACCCAAACGACGGCGGCAGGCCACCAATACCATCGCACCACAGATTAATGGTATCTCCTCTCTCTCTTGTTTGCATCTAGTTTAGACTTTAGACTTAGTTGTATGACGACCATTGACCACGTTGACTCGTTTGTACTTTGTTAACTCCTCGCTTCCTCGTTGTCGTTTGTTACTTTGCTTCATGTATGACCATGTTGACAGTTGACTCGTTGTTGACTGTTGCGTACATGTAGTGATTGAGATGAGAGAGAGAGAGAGAGAGGTGTACAAAAATGATACTCTGTTTTGCCATAATATTCTGGTGAAAGTAAATATATACTTATATATAATTGAGACGTGAGAGAGAGAGAGAGAGAGAGAGAGAGCCAAGAGGTGTCAGGTGTGTATATTATATTCATGCATGCATGATGTATTATTGATATATGCATTCTTTTGCATGTTTCATGCCTTCTTTCTTATATATTTACACTCCGTGGATTGCAGAACAACTGATATATGTGGGTTTTGATGGAGGTGGTGGTTTACATATATATATATATATATATATATATGTGTGGGTGGGTGGGTGGGGGGGGGGTTTGATGGAGGTGGTACTGGTTTACATGTATATGTGGGTTTTGATGGAGGTGGTACTGGTTTACATGTATATATATATATATATACTCACTCACTCACACACACACACATATATATACATATATTAATAATAGTATTAATATAAATTAAGGGAAATTACAATTATGTCCTTAATGTTTTAATAATGTTTAAAAAAATAAAGAAAAGTTGAAAAAAAATATGATTTGACCAAAATACCCCTCCCACTAACTGAGTTTTTTAACGGGGTTAGTGAGGAGGTCCTTCTTTTAGAGCAAATACCAAACCTCAGGGACCACTATTTGAGATACTGAAGTATAGGTCCCACTTTCAAAGAAAGTACGAAACTTCAGGGACCAACAGTGAAGTTTACTCTTTACTAAAATTTATAATTACTTTTTTTATGACGATGATTATTTTATTTTTATTTAATGATTTTACTTATATTATTATTTTCATTTAGTAAACTTACATAAATTAAATATTATATGGATTTAAAAAGATATAAAAGAAGGATGAGGAGAGAGAGTGAAGGAGAGGCCTTCATTGAGGCCATAGAATTTTGTGGTTGTTTTGATTTTTTTAAAATAAAAAATGTAGCATTAAATGTGTTCAACTTCTCATTTTCTCTATTTAATTTTTATTGATTTTATATCAAATTCCTTTTTTATTTAAGCAAACCTTAATTCAAAAAATCCAACATTTACTAAAATTTTATAATTACTCTTTTTATGACGATGATTATTTTATTTTTATTTAATGAATTTACTTGTGTTATTGTTTTTATTTAGTATCAATATATATATATATATATATATATATATATATATATATATATATATAAAAGAATGATGAGGAGAGAGAGTGAAGGAGAGACCTTCATTGAGACTATAGAATTTTGTGGTTGTTTTGATTTTTTTTTAAATAAAAAGTGTAACATTAAATGTGTTCAACTTCTCATTTTCTCTATTTATTTTTTATTGATTTTATATCAAATTCCTTTTTTATTTATAAGCAAACCTTAATTCAAAAAATTCAACATTTACTAAAATTTTATAATTACTTTTTTTTTGACGATGATTATTTTATTTTTATTTAATGAATTTTTATGTTATTGTTTTCATTTAGTAAACTTACATAAATTAAATATTATATGGATTTAAAAAGATAGGTAACAATGTTTGTAAATGAATACTTATATTATTAGAATATTTCTTTTAGTAAACTAACAATGTTTATAAATGAATACTTATTTTATTAGAGTTTTTTTTAAGTAAGCTAGCAATGTTTATAAATCAAGACTTATTATTTTGAAAATATTAATTTCGCATATTCCCACCAATGCTTAGTATTATGCATACATTTGCGGCTAACAATATTTATACAAATTGAATTTCAATATCCAATCATTGTTTTTCAACCAAAAAATTTAAAAATGTATGAAGTTGTTTAGTTACAAGAAAACTTATGAATGAAAATAATTTAAAAAGAAAACATCCCAATACAATCATCGTTTTATGTTAATATATCACATATATATATATATATATATATATATAGATTTATTATGAAATTACGTTTTATTTCAACTTAATTACATATTTCCTAACACCAATATCAATATATCACATATATATATATATATATATATATATATATTATATTAAAGTAAAAACTTTCAAGTATGACGTGGCAACATGAGAAGGTTGTAAACTATATTTTCTTTTTTTCTTAGCAATTCATAAATATTTTCCTTCTTTTGAGGTTTAATTAAAAGGAAGAAAAAAAAAATCAAAAGACTCGCTAATAAAGAGACCCATCACTATTCATCTATTCTTACTTAATTTGTCCTTTCTTTTTCCTCTAACCTACGAGAAAATTGAAATAACATACTAACCCACCATTGTTCTTACTTATTACTCTTTATTGTTCCATCTTTCTTTTTTCTTTATCCTTCCTTCTCCAAGACTACCTTTTACCTACAATCTTCTTGCCGGCCACTATTTCTGAAAGTCGATTTAGAGGCGGCCCAAGGTGTCGGGGGGATTAATTTCGCGTTGAGGTCCGAGATCTATGGAATAAGAAACAACCATCATAGGGAGGCGATGGATTTCGTGTTCGGTAATTTCAACAATGACAAAAGAGAAGAAGGAGCAACAAGTCATAGTCGTAAGTTTGAAAGGTATTTTCTACTTCTATCCTACATTTTTGTAGATTTTTGTACTACTTTGTTCTCCCCTAGAAGAGTTGGAGCATTCATCATTGAGAAGCCTTCACTATTTATATACTTCATAATCTTTTCATAATTTAATCTATAAAAGTATATAAAGAAATTAAAAGGCAATGCAACCGGTATTTGATTGAAGCTCTTTCCAAAGAAACCATGGGAACGAAGGAGTAAAAGTTAAGAGGGAATAAGGATTTGAAAACTCAAAATTGCATAAGCTTTTCCAATCAAACATGTTATTGATTATGCCAACATCAACCTCAATTGAAATGATGGAACACCAACTATTCCTCTTAGTATCTCTTGCAAATCGTTTATTGAAAAATGATGTTTGTGTATCTCTGTGCTTCCAATTGCAGGATGAGAAGCTTGAAGTAGGGGATGAAAACCTTTATAAAAATACATCTTCCAAGTTAGTAATGCTATGTTTCTATTTTCTAACAGTCTTATAAGGAATTATGACGTTATGTTTTTGAATTTAACTCTTTCAGGCCTTGACAACGGTGAAACTTCACATATTTGTTGTAAGGTATGAGGATAATATATTTATAGATGTAAACAATTTTTTTATAAAAAAAATATTATTAAGGTTTCCAAGTAATGAAAGAAAAATAGCTTATTAACTATATTATGCAGACTAGGAAGATAACTAGAGATAGGCCAATAGATTATTTGACAAAAACCCGTATGGTTGATCAGTTAATTAAGAGAGGTGATTAAGGTTTTGGTTTCTTTCAAAAATATTTAATTAACTTAGTAAAGAGATTTTTAGTGGCAACCATTGTAAGTTGGTGTTTTTTTGAATTGCTTCTTCTTTTAATATGTGTATACACACACACACACACACACATATATATATATGATTATAGAAATTATTATTATTATAGAACGTGAAAGAGCCCATAGAGCATCAATCAAGTATTTAAGGATATAGTTGTTTGTTCTCAAGAAGCCATCAAAAGTTAAAACACAAGCAAATGAAGAAGAGAAGGTCGGTAGCGGATTACAATTGTTATGCCGACAATATGATGGTGATGAAGAAGAGGAGTAATCAATCATATTTCATTGTACTGCTTCCGCCCAACTCGCCAAATAATCAACCAATTGTATAGAAAGCAAACTTTAACTATATATTCAAGATGGTGCTTTAAGTGTTAGTAGTTTCCCTTTCATATTTTTACTAGAAGTGTACTCGCGCAATGCAGCTAGATACATCACGATTTTAATGTTTCATTGTATTTTCTGTTTTTTTGTCGATTTACATTACGATTTTGGATGGTTGTGAGAGAGTGATAATGATTTTTTATATAAATTTGTTTAATTTAGACTTAATAATATAATGTCATTTATTTTGGTTTAATAATATAATTTTTTTTATAAAATATTCTGTAAGATTTTTTAATTATATTTTAGATTTTTTATATCTAAAATATGCTGAGAGTTATTTTAGGGGAGTTAAAGTGGGAAATGATTTTAGGGGAGTTAAAATGGTTAGAGATAATGATTGAAAATTACTTAATAGCATTAAATGTAGTACATACAACTTTTTTGACTGTTTTTTAAGTAATTAGCATTAAATAGCGGTACATTAAGCTTTAAGACTTGTTTTTAAGAGTTTTTTTATGCCATCTTTATAATATAGTATAGATTATTGTTTTCTCCTTACACTTAACATAGATTGCGTTATTGCTTATATGCTTTACAACGTGTAGTTTTTCTATCTTTAGTAGATACTACACTTCGTTACCCTTATTCCATTCGTATTGTTTGATGTGATTTTCACTCTACATCTCATAGCTAGGATGACTATATAGACATATAATATGATTTTCATTGTATTGTATTGCATTATATTAATGAATTGTGTTTCATTATAACTTACTTATGTGTTTCTTAACAAATAGTTTTGTCACCGTGCAACGCGCGGTGTCGAACACTAGTTTTTGTAAATTCAAGGTATTAAGAGTATTTTGCAAATCTTCTCTCTATGAAAAAATCAAATCAAATATTTCATCAATCATCTTCACTCTTCCCTCTCTCCTTTCTCAAATCCACATAAAAAACACGGATATAGGGTAAACATTCGTAATTTGCTCTATGTGAACATATATTTTTGGTTCATGTACTCATTATCACATTGTGGACATATGAAAATATCAAAATTTATTCCATGTGCTTTCATATAGTTCTAATTATGGATCATCATAATATGAACGCATAACAATAATGATATATTCACAAATGTGATATACAAATACATAATAAATAATTACCAAAAAATATTGTGAACACCTTGTCAACCCCTTGTTAGAAATACCACATTTCCCCTAAATCAACGAGGGAACCCTATAATACATACAAACACCGTTTTCTTTAAGTTGGTTGTCAAAACAAGGGTAAATCGATTACCTACCTTGAACTTCAAAACAACACAAATTTGAGAAAGGGTCTTCTTTATGAACAAAAATCAAGAAGTATTTGAAGATGGTAAAGGTCAGGTGGATGTCTCATGAAGGCCTTGATCCACACTCAAAGAAATGAGAAGAAACAATGCAAAGGATGTGTCCATGATCGTTGCTCAAAGAAGTGTAAGAAAAAGGGCAAATTTGGAAAACAACATTGTAGAATGGAGAAAGTATGGCCTTACAGGTTGGTCAGTTAAAGGCAAATTGCACCAAAATGAAACATATCCTGTTACGATTCCTATTTTGAAGAACCTATCTTCAAAGGCTCATTTTTGGGGAACGTACATGTCTTTGATGCAATGAATGAAATATACTATAACGTTGTAAACTAAAAATGAACGTATTATAACCTTGTAAATAAAATATCATTCTTATTAAACTTGCTTGCTTGAGATGTTTTGTCGTAGACATCAAAATTGGGCTTTTAAAGTAGGTTTTCTAACGGGGAACCAAAACACAATATGTTCCATTTTGATGCAAGTTGTTCGAAAATAAAATTGTAACATATAAACATGTTAAAGGTTACAATGCCATGTCAGTTAATTTATTTATATTACATACATGTACATGCAAGTGCTTGTACACAACCCCTAAAACAACATCATTTTGGGGAATTGTGTGATCATCGTAGGATACGATGATTGTAATGTAGAAAGATGATGCATAGATGTAAAAGAACAGTGTTTTTGTATTCATATACATTACTTAAGAAAGACTAATACCGTCATTTTATATTGTAATTCATCAAGTAATAGAGAGATTAGCTTTGAATCCTTGAAAACTTATCCCTCTTAACTGAGTCATGCTTGTCCTTCGAAAGAAGAAAAATTTACTCGTTTCATATGGAAAAGAGTTTTACATAGATCTCATAAATTAAAATACTAAATATATCGATACCGTAACATAAAAAAACCTGTTTTACACGATACACACGAGGCTGTGTCTTTGATGCGAATTGGATAGTCTAAATCGAAACCAAAACAAAAATAAGATATAAAAATTATTGGAACAGAAAATCGAACTAATCTAAACCGGTTTAGGGGTCATTTACCAATTGCTTACCGGGTAAGCACTTGGTGGCAAGAGTCACCATCGTTTATCATAATGGATTGTTGGTAAACTTCTCTTTCTCGGTAAGCGTTAATCAGGTACGAGTCTTCTCCCCTCACTTACTGGATAAATTTCTCGAGCATTCTCATACCCATCCAGTAAAGTAAACAACTCCCAATACGCAATTACCTAATAAGTATTTGATAAACAGTCCATTAAATCTAATTTGGTCCCAAATTACACTGTAATAGAATGGATGTTAGAGCACAAATTGTTGTCTTCAATATCATCTAGATTGAAAGTCAAAAGCCCAAGTCAAAGCCTTCAAATGCAAAGTCAAAGTCATTAAGTGGAAAGTCAAAGTCAATCAAAGTCAAGCTTGTTTGTTTAGTTTGTGTGTTCCTTGTAATGTGTCTAGGTATAAAAATACCTTTGTCATTGTTTTCTTTGTAATATGTGGAGAATCTAAGTGTACGTATCTTGGAGTATCATTTGTATATTCTAGAGAGAGAAAGTAGATAGAGAGAGAGTGATTGTAAACTTTGAAGATCATATCAATGACATATGAGATTTGATTGAGTTCCATTGTTCATCTTGATAATCTTGCATAATCTAGGAATAACAATGGAGAATAAGGTGACGTTTGGTTCACAGATTTTGAAGGAATATGTTGGAATTGGAATGTTGAATTCCATTGAGCAAATTCCTTTTATTTGTTTGGTTCATTCTTTTTCGTGGAAGGAATCTCTAAATTCCATCAAATTCCACAAATGAGGGAATTTAACATTCCTTAGCAACTACAAGGTATTTTGATGGAATGTAATTCTTTTTTGTCTTCATAATACCACATATGCTCTCAATGCAATATAACCTAATCACATAAAACCTTTATGATTAAACTATGCCTCCACCGGTTCCTTCTCTAAACCACCGCCGATCTGAACCACCGCGACCATCGATCACCGCCATTCTGAACCATTGCTGATCTAAACCACCGTCGATCACCACTGAACCACCGCCAATCTGAACCACCGTCGTTCTGAACCATCGCCGATCTGAACCACCACCATTCTGAACCATCGCCAATCTGAACCACTGTCGACCACTATCGCTGACCATCGCCGTTCTGAACCATCGCTAATCTAAACCACTGCCGACCACTACCACTGACCATCGCTGACCATTGTCGATCTGAACCACCACCGACCATCGTCGACCACCGACCAACGCCGACCACCGACCAGTGTTGTTCTGAACCATCGCCGATCTGAACCACCGTTGACCATCGCCGATCTGAACCATCGTCGATCTGAACTACCGCCGATCTGAACCACCGCCGTTCTGAACCACCGTCGACCACTGTCGATATGAACCACCACCGATTTGAACCACCGTCGACCACCGCCCACCGCCCATCGCCGATCTGAACCACCACCCACCGCTGATCGAACCACCATCGACCACCGTCTATCTGAACCACCGCTGACCACCATCGGTCTGAACTACCACCAACCACCACCGATCTGAACCACCACTGACCACATCCGATCTGAACCACCGTTTTAAACCACCATTGACCACCACCAATCTGAACCATCGTTACAAATAAGTATTTTTAATAGCTATCCTATTAAAGCATTTTTTGTTTAGAAGAATTAAAATTATCAAAAAGGTTATTTTGGTCATTTATCAACATTTCATTCCCATTCTAAAGCTACATTATGTGAACCAAATAGACATATTTCAATTTCTTTAACATAATCTATTTCAATTCTGTTAACCATACAGGTGGCCAAAACCTGACAACATTCCATTCAAATTCTTTTTCATAGTCAAATTTCTTTGACAAATTCTATTTTATCCAAAAACATTTCAAAACACCACCCAAGGGTTTTTGTTTTCTTACCAACCCCAAATAAGCATGGAAGTTGTGTCTCACCAATCTCAAAGCCCACAATAACCTCGATTGGGCTACCGCGTTGACGAAAGATTTCACATTGAATCTAACCCTATTCTGAAAAATGGCAAATAATATCTAAACCCCAATTGCAATCACCGAGTATTACTCTCTCTCTCCTCGCCTCCAGATAAGAGGAAGAGCGACCCATCCAAACGTCTCTCTCTCTCTCTCTCTCTCTCTCTCTCTGCACAACTCAAAAAGTTTCTTCTTCCTAAACCTTCTCCCTTTGGGGATATAGGAGAGAGGAGAAGATTCTTTCGTTCTCCAATCTGGGTTTGGAGAACACTTTATCAGATACAATATAAATATCTATGTATGGTTTTAGGTTAGGGATTTGATTGATAGGTTAACCCTTTTTTTGGAGGAGAAAAAAATAAAGACAAAAGATACTATGGAGCAACAGAATTCAGTACCCTCAGCAACCACCGCCACAACAGCGGAACCTTCTATGGCGGTGGATCCTTTTTTGGTTGAGGCTCTCCAGAATCCTCGTCATCGTCTTACCAGTTAGTTCAATTTTCGATTTTATTAATCCTCAATTTTGACCTAATTTTGATTTTCTAGATACTGATTTATCTATCTATTGCTTTCTTTATGATTGGGGTTTATTAGATTGGATTGTTTGGGTTTCTTTTTGTCGTCAAGTTCGATTCTTGTTGCTATTTGATGGTTAGGGTTAGGGGAGTATATTTTATCATAAGCTGTAGATCTGGTGCAATTGTCGTTGTTAATGAAGTGGGCATATGGTATCTTGAGTTTGTAAGTGCCGGGTTTAATTTTCCAAATGTATACCATTACAAATTTGCACTGGATCTTTTTTTTATTGGAAAAAAATCAAAAAGAAATAAATGTTTCTCCAGGGGAAATTTTGGTATTTGAGTGAAGTAAAACCCTCAATAATCTAAATGTAGTTTACAGATAAATAAATATGAAGTTGCCCAAACATAAGAGCATCTCAGATGAATTCTCCAACATGGAGAAATTGAAGACTACTTCCTATGACATTAAACCACCATCTACATTATCAAATTGTTTCCAACACCTCCATCGGCATTATGAGATTAACTCCAACACTAGCTATGCTGGTGAAATAGCGGTGCAATAGCAGTTTGCGGTCCTGAAGGAATTGTGGTGGTTAAATTGCGGTCCTAAACCGATAATTGTGGTGTGATTTACCGCCAAATGGCTGCTTTTTACACAAAATAGTGGTCCACATAACGGCTATTTGTGATTGGGATATTTTTATGTCTAACGAGCTTATATTGGACATATTTAAGTGATTTGGTCTTTTATTTTGGACTTGGACTTGTTCTTTTTTAATGATTTAAATAATTTAATCCATCTATTTATCTTTACCAATCGACGATTATAAATATTTAGGCTTTCAACATTATCGAGCATTCCAACCACGTTTCCTAAATCCTTTTGCCATCATTTTAAGCCTATTAGTGAATTTCTTTTTTGGGACTATTACTCTATTAGTGAATTTCTTTTTTATATTGATTACACATAATATGTTAAGTTATTTATATTTTATGATATATACATAATATATATTATGTTTATAATTCTAAATATTTATATGAACCAATGTTTTTGGACCGCTATACCACCGTGATAACCGCTATTTCAAATCACAGTTTTGAATGATGTTTGGTATTTTGACCGCTGTAACAGCATAGTCCAACAGTACTGGTTACCATCCGCATCACAGGCAGAAACACTTGTGAAGGCACATGTGGAAGTTATATTCGGTTTATTTTTCTTTTGGTTAAGCGATAGAAGATTTTAGCTTCGAAGATGCGTTATAGATGGAATGTAGTTGAAGATGCCATCTAAGTAGGATGAATACTTGATGAAGGTTTTACTAAACAAATCTCGCATTGGAACTAGTTTTATTTTTTGTCCTCTGTATGAATTATGGTCCTTTTGTTTTTCTAGAAAAAGAAGGATAGTCAGAGGGTATGGGGGGAGAGAAATGTTGGATGATAAAGAGAATTGAGTGGCGAATTGTGATGATGTTTGGCATTTAGGTTTGTAAAATCTAGAAATTCTTGAGGTGAAACAGTGTCCCTGTTTGCTCGGATCTTGTGGCTGGACATTAACAACAATCACATTGATGTTGGCATTAATGCCACATGGTGCTCTCCCACTTTGAGTAGTTGTTTTTTTTTTCTTTTACTTTGAAAGTAGTTGCTTTAACCTCAGCCGCTCAAACTGTTGATATAATTTTATTTCTCAACATATGAATGGCATTTTCAGTGACTGAACCTTCTTCCCTTTTGTTTCTGAATTTGTTAAATTGGTCGTAGGAAAGCTGCATATAATATGCTTTGAATAAAAAGGTCTTACTGCAAACTGCAATGGTGTAGATACTTGTGGGATTTAACCATACATTTATGGATTCATTACATGGTTGTCACTCCGTTACAAACCCAGGTCATTTTATATTACTGCAAGTCTGCAACCTTCTCTTGCATTTATTATAGAGCTAACTATATCTGCTTATGATGCCACCATCAAACATATATCCTGGTGCTGTTTGTCCCATCTTTTAGGTTGTACACGAGTCGAAATTCAAAATTTCCATTTACTGATTAAAAATTATTTTTTGTGATACCTGCTTCTTGTGTTGAACTTTGATTGAGTTCAGGTTGAATTTGAGCTATCATGTATTTACCAGGATATTGTTGGGTAGTGCTATTGACATTTTAATAAGTTAGAGATGAAAATATTTATCATGGATGAGATGAGTGCTTCACCATCTACTAAACCAGTCTGGTGCTGGACCTTCCTCAAAGGGCAGGGTTGTTTGAGTTCAATAATAGATGTCTGTTGGCATTTGAGCGAATGAGGGTTCCAGGGGATCGGGGTTTCTTTGATTTTTTTATAGTTCTTTATTATTTAATATCTTCCCGAATCTTTACATGTTGTATAATCATGGAATGTAACTCCATTGTATGCTGCACTTGTCTAAATCCTATCATGTTTTCTGAGGTTTATCAATTTCATTTCACCAAGTAGTGGAAGTGACCCGCATTAAAATATGCTTTCTCGGAGTCTGCAATTCAGAATGCATTATTGGCACTTGCTCTTATACCATTAACTTACATTTTATATAATGCTAATGTTGGACAAGCAAAGTGCCTGGGGGTTTGAGTGTGCACTTAATGCAGTTGTGATTTTTTGTTTTGTGTAAGCATCAGGAAGATCGAGTGGAAAGAGGATAACTATGCTGCTCTTTATGTCGTAAAGTGGTTGCATGTTGTTATTTCTACCTTGTTTTCTTAACATCGAGTCACCTTATTATGTGAGAATACACTTTCTTTAATCTGTATTGCTAGAGCCGTTCAATCTTGATATTCAATTTTCTCTTTATTTTGTGCTTCTTTCTTGTGATTTAGATTCTCAGGCAGGCTTGTATTCTTTAGGAAATTGATCTTCGTTTAGGGATAAATATCAGATTGTAATTGTACCCTCTTTTGGTTTACGTTTCCATCTTGAACCTTTCTAGTGCATTAGTAAAAGTGATGAACATTTTCTTATTGCTAATCAGCTACCATGAAATCTTGTTTTGACCAACTGCTTTTGCCTTTCTGGAGGTGTAATTGTTTTTTTGCTCTTCTCCATAATCTCTTTTATGGAATGGTTGATTTTTCCTGCATATTGACCAAACTAGCATATTACTACTAATTTCGATAATCCTTCCTATAAGTTGCATATTGTCATATTGCTTTTTATATCATAGCAAGATTTTAATTTGAAGATCTTTATGGTGGATTTAAGGAAATTGCATTCATTACTTTGGTAAATATGAATTTAACTGGTTAATAGGTTTTACTCATGATATTTCAAAGCAGAAATGTTGTAGTTAATACAAGTAATCTCAAAATAGAAATTATTATTGACCAAGGGAATATAAGTTTTGCATTAGTTAATCTAAATATGAAACATCATAAGATTATACTGATCTCAAATATTCAGCTTATAATGTGTTCTAATATCTAAATTTGATGTTCTTTTGTGCATTTCAGTTCTTCGGATGGAGCTTGATATTCAGAAATTCATACAGAACTCTGAACAGCTTCAGTTTGAGTTTCAACATTTTCCTACTTCCTATCTTCGTCTTGCGGCGCACCGTGTTGCACAACACTATGGCCTTCAGACCATGGTTCTTGATAACTTTTCGGATGGTCAAGGGACTAGGATTTTGGTGAGGAAAGTTGCTGAAAGTAAATACCCTGCTGTCTGTTTATCCGATGTGCCGGCTAAACTGTCAGAAAATGAGAAACATGAGCATGTTAAGATCGTTCTAAAGCCTAGACCAAAATCATCTTCAGATGGAACAAACGAACAGGGAACAAAGTCTAATTCAATACGCTCAGTTGAGGAAAGAAAGGAGGAGTATGATAGGGCACGAGCTCGTATATTCAGTTCTCCTGGAAGTCCTCAGTCAGATGGTACACCATTAAGGACCTCTTCAGATGGAAAGAACTTGTGTTTCAGCGGAGATGAATATGAAGGTTTCAGAAACTCTTCCATTGACTTGGAGAGAAATTTCAGCAGAGATGGAAATACTTCTCGTGTAGCCATTCTTAGGGACAGGGAGAAGGATCTGACTGATCCAGATTATGATCGCAGCTATGAAAGGTATGTATCCTGCTCTGACTTGGCTATTGGAAACAACTTATCTCTAATATGTACATGTGGAGTCAAATATGTGGTTGGCTTTGCATGTGATCTGAATAAGTATTTGATCACGTGTGTGTGTGTGTGTGTGAATGTGTGAAACTTGGAGGCATGTTCTTGGACCTTATTAATGGTGTTCCGTTCACATAGTATGATTTGTCAGTCACATCTCTATGCCTGAAAGGTCTAGGATAGGATCCTCGTAAGTGCTTTATGATATGGTGGCTGCAACAATTAAAACGGTTATATTAATTAATGGTGCAAAATATGTCCAAGGGTGCGTTTGTACGCGGAATAGGACATGACGAAATAAGCACTCGTCTCATGTTTGATGCGACATTAGATTGACACACGACATTACTGAGTGGGACAAATATACATCTTTTTGTCCCATCAAATAGGTGGAACAAACAAAAATTGGGGAGATGAGACAAGATAGATAAATTACTAAACTACCCATGTCAAATTAAAACATTATAACCTTACACAATTCTTTCACTTGTCTACCTCACTCTTGCGCCCGCATACCAAATCAATGGTGGAGCCACTTGAATGAAGATGGGGTCTCAAGACCCCAGTGAAGTTTCAATAAATTATCTTTTTACCTTGAATATTTTCTCTTCTCCACTCAATTTTACTTGATGACTCCACCAATTTTTTTAAAGAACCCAATCATTTCTCTATTTGAGGTTTGAAAGAGCTTTCTTTTTATTTTTATTTCTGGTATTTTTAAATATAAGGCTGAATTGTTATTTACTTTTTTATAGTGTACGTTTATTAAATAATTGTTTTTTAATAAGAAAACACTTGCTACTTAGTGTTAATTCTAACAGCTTGAGGTTTTATAAGTATGTTTGTAAGGTAATTTTTAGATCGTTTTTTTTTCTTCTCTTAAATATATGTGTTAATGTGTTTATATTATTTATATGTTTATCTATTTGTTAGCAACTTAATAAGTTTAAAGGGATTCACAGCTTATTCAATCAGCTATACATGGCTGTTTGGTAGTGTCTTAATGATATAGAAAGTGATTTATTCCGTAAGTTTCTAGGGAGAGCTTTATGCAGAAAGATAAGTTTTTTGAGAATCGTATCATCAAAAAGACATTGACTGGACTTGAGAGCATTCTCATTGAGTAGGTATGATCGCCAATAACTTGACCAAGAAGACCGTCTACTCGAGCAGTAGGAGTTGATTCAATTGCCAGTAAGGATGCGTAGTAGCGCAAAGAGCACTCTTTGACCTTTATATTAGAGGCGCTTCGCCACGAGAGCCAAAAGAGGTCTTTCATTAAGATAATTAGCCTATATTTAAGATAGCCTCTCTTAGAATTGAAGTTTGCTAGAGAGATTGGCTACACAGTGATTCCAATCTATATATCCCTTCCAATTAATAAACACATCCTTCCATAAAACTCCTCCTAATAAAAAACCTTTCCAATCTATTCAGACAACACAAACAACTTTATCCATATAGGACTTAATGGAAAACCAACCAAACAACCCCTAAGTATTTGTTTTAAGTTAGGGTTTGGTGTCTAGGGTTGGGTTCCGGTGAGAAGTTGAGGTTAATGTGCAAAGTGAGAGTAGTGGTTATCAACTGTTGGATGAGAAATAGATGCACCGAGATGCACCGAATCAATTCCCTTCTAAGCCGCAATTTATGGGATTGCATTTGATTAAAAGTGATCAACGGTTCAGATCCACTTCTCACGCTAACCTCAACTTCTCACATGATCCTTCACCTAGTCTAACTGTTATTTGATAAAAAAAATATAATCTTTGAAGTATCAATGTTGTAGCGATGCTAATTTAAGTTCGACCCCAATGATCAACATTTCTGGATCCGCCACTCTACCAAATGCACCCTAATAGCATCGATAATCAAGTGAAGCACATCACCTCACATCATAAAAAATTCAGTTTCAATGTTAAAAAAACAAAGGGTTAGAAAAGTTTTTGTTGGAGATACATACTAATACCCTTTAGGGATGGAAGGATAAATGATAATAACTTTTTATTGGTTATAAATTGAGCTTTCATTTCCCAGTATATCATTATTAACATTACCAATACAGGTATGTGAGGAACCTTCCAGTGAGTCAAGGGTTTAACTTGTTGCCCTTGAGTTTGCCTAAGTTTCAACCTCCATGTGTCCAGTATGATCCTGTGGTACCTCATTTGGGACAAGTGCCAGCTACTCAAGCATCTCTTGGCTATCGGAACTCGACCATGAATCCATATCCTGTTGTCGGATTGAATCACATATCGAGGGATGCTGTCTATATGCAGTGGCCGTCTCATTCAATGATGTATACACACTCATATGATCAGTTTAGACATGCTGTTTTCCAGGTATCCTACATTTGGCCCTTCACTTGTATATCACTCCCATAATTATTATTGACAAATACAGAATGTAGCAGATGCACAAGCTCTACTCTTTGTGGTAGAGGTCCGGTATGCGTACATATCATCTGACCCTACATTTGGGTGGGATTTACGGGTCCCTTTGGTTTGGATTTAGAATGTAGCATTTCATCATACAATGTGACGCCAACTTATGCACAAGCTGAGGGTTTTCATGGAAACGACTGCCATACTCTTTGGGTAGAGGTCAGGTCTTATGCATAAGGGTTCGTTTGGTTTGGTTTTAAAACGTTGCATATCATACAATGCGATGCCGGCTTATGCATAAGCTAGGAGTTTTTCATGCAAACAACTCTACTCTCAGTTTGGTTTGGTTTTAGAATGTAGCATATCATGTTATAGTGTGATTGTGATGGTGGCTAATTTGATTGTTTGACTGTTGTAGCAGGCACCATTCTGTCAGCAGCCCCTGAGTTTTGATTACTCACAAAACCGTTAGGGTCGGGTCTACAAATCAAATTGCGATGTATGCCGATTTTGTTCTCTGTTAGGAATTGATTGATCTTGTTATTCATTGGAAACCTGTAATACTCTCTTTGGTTGATTCAACTTTCAAATACTAGCAGCAACAAGTATTATGCCAAATTCTATCATTGTTTCTATCTTTCTGCATTTGGGTCATTTGAGAAAAGTACCATCAGAAAAGTTGTATTTTAAGCAAACTAACAATAAAACTTCAATTAAATATTTTTTATTAACTCAATATCAAACTATTAATTTGTCAACTAATAATAACATAAAAATATATTTTAATTGAAATATGAAATTAAGTTATATAGAAAACGATCTTATTTCAGTTTAAGAATTTGTTTATATATTTATGAAGTAGTTGTTAAATAATTATATTAGTATTTGTATTATTAATACATAATGTTTATTAATATCTTTTGATAGAATTGTGACTTGTGTTTATTTTCGGGTTTTCAATAGGAATAGCGAGTTTAAAATTAATTGGGTGGGACGGCTTCATAATCATTATGACTATTTTTTGTATGTAATTGTTTGCTCTAGCGTCTTGCTAGTTTTTAATAAAATATGGTTGTTGTTAAAAAAAGTACACAATATTTATTAAATGATAAAATATATATTGAAGTAGAAAGTATACAATTAGATTAATCATTATTTCCTTCTCGAAATCACACCAAACCTTTTAAAATTATAGGGGTAGTTTAATTTATAACACATGAAAATCTTACAACCCATGCAACTTATATCTTAACCGTTGGATTAATGATCGACGGTTACAATACATGTGGGTCCAATATTTTCAATTAAAAAAATCAAAAAAATAAAAACAAAATAACCGTTTATCATGAAATCAACGGTTAAGATGTGGGTTGCATGGATTGTAAGATTTACAAATATAGTTCATACTCTAAAGCCTAGAAGAATACCTTATAAATTTGGGACGTAGATCCAGTAAAATTAACAATAACACAACGGAATAAGGTTGATCATCGAGACGGTAAAAGTAGAGTTAATGAGAGAATTCTCTATAAACTTGAAAATACAATATGAGAAAATGAATCAACAAAGAGGAGATAAAGAAATGTCATACTAAAATGAACAAATGGATATTTCAACTATGATAATCCAATTGAAACAAATGGGAAACTATGAGAAAATGAACACTAAAATATGATAATCCAATTGAAACAAATGGATATTTCAACTATGACTGAAGCGAAAATAAATGTCGTAAAATTTAACTTCAACAACCTTTTAAACTAATATTGATTGTAACTTTATTGTGTTGTATTAATATTTATTTTATTTTTATTTAATATTAAGTTTTCATTTTGAATTTATTCCGACTGCGCTAGCATACTACATTCAATATGGGAAATTCTCTTTTCATACACCTGCAAATTTTCTACAAAAGTATACCTCCTCTCACTCACAATCAATTCCTTTTGGGAATTCATAGTTACATTTTTGGTCCATAAACTATAAGGATTGATTTATTTTATACCTTTTAGTTTTACATTTTTCATTTTCATTATATTAACACGTATAATAATATTAACTAAAATACGTTAAAAAAATAATTTTTAATTTTAACAAGTTACACCATTATAATCGTCTCGTCGATACCTTCGAAATGAACCCAATATTGAATATTTTTTGATTTGATTATATTATTATATGTCATATATTGTACCTTGGTTAATTGATTTTTTTTTTGAAAAAAAGAGAAAATGCATCACATCGAACGTAAGTTTTTAGTATAAAGATAATAAACATAATAAATATATTGCGTATTTTTTTTATTCCAACAAATTCCAACTTTGATTATTCATTTAAATCAACATATTCACGAGTACAAGTACGCTCTATATATTCTTCATACACATCTAATCTACGTTTGTATGGGATAATCCACGACATTGCATCTGGAAGTGCATAACGTGTCCAATGGGGTATGAGTGTGGGCATTGAATAATCTCCGTTTAATACCACCTTTATGTAATGATTACCATTAACATGCACTATTGCAATTGACTCGTCTTGGGATGATGACGGCGGTTGTGTCCTGACATTAAACCTTGAAGCAGTTAGAATTCCCATTTAAGGCATAGCAATCCAATGCCTAGGTGGTGCAAAGACGCCCTTCTGGAAAAAATCGAACGCTTCGTAAATTCTTTGGCACTCATCGCCAATCACATCAAAGTAATAATGAAAATACTCAGTTAGTTCACTCATTAACTCTGTACGGATAGTGTCCCATGCAGATATGTAACATCCCCCGTCCCCGTGGTTTGGAACGATTGATGTCACGAACAGGACTTAACATAATTACGCAACTAAATCAGAGCTACTAATAACTCTAAACATGTTACAGTTCAAAAATATTACACTTCAAAAAGTGTTTATAAACTTAGAACGTTTATATAATAATGCGAGTCTAAGAACTCCAAAATTTTCACGCTCGATCTCAAGTCCCGTCCCTGTAAACGTCACTTCGAACCTGCCGTGTCATAAAACAAAAACACGGCTGAGCACAGGGCTCAGTGAATGGATTATAATATAAATTCGTAAATAATAATGAAAACATCGATAACGAAGCGGAAGACTTAAAAATTCATTTCAAAGAATGTTCTTGAAATTCAAGTTCATAGCAAAAGAAATGTTCAGTAATTTTCAAAGACAATAATTTCAAGAACGGTTCACACTTTAATTTCAAAACGTAATATAAATAAAGTCCGTCAATTCCTGTTGTGTTCGTGGGGTGATCAGCCACACGAACTGGGTCGGCATGCGGGCACACATAACGAGTCCCCCGTGAATTTAACCACGGTCACATATTCTGTGGGTAAAATTCTAGAATCGATTCATCCGCCCTGGAGCCAACAAAGTCAGCCAAGTCCCCCTAGAGTGGGTTCACGTAAGCCACATAGGCTTAACTCTGGTGGACCGTCATCTGCAGGACGCTATGACAACAAAGCCGCCATAGAAGACATCCCAAATAATGTGCCCATTTATTGGGTTCTTCTAAAATCAACGAAAACTAAACATATGCCACTTACCCAAATGACGATCACAGAAATTATAATCTATATACTTCACATTTTTCATAAACAATCGCATACGAGACACATTTTAATAAAACATCAAAATGTTCAAACAATTGATTCAATAAACCAAAATCAAATGTGTATGTGTGTGTACAATTTCACATTTGTTGATCACGTTTGATTGATCAATCATAAGGCGGTGAACCACCTTTAAGAAGGGTCAACTACAACAAATAGTTGCCCACGATTCAAAAGAAATGAAATCCATACCTTGATCGGATTGAGATGCAACACGTGATTAATCGAGAATGACGACGAACTTTAACCCGTTCGATTGCCTATTTAAACCACCAATTATTATTAATCGCACAACCTAAAAGTCAAAGCTTATTATCCTAAGCTTAATCACAAAATTATATTCTCTTAAACATTAAACCGATCACTTGGTGTGCGGTTAAACATCTAGATATAAATATCACCATTTTAATTATAAACTTTACCCGTTTGTAATTTTGACAAAATCAAACATTCCTAAACATATATTTGACTATAACTTTACAATAACATGTCATAATCTACCAACCAACTTCAACTACCCTAAATTACCAACTTAAATAACATAAAAAGAAATTTATACCTCAAAGAAAGATTCGAAGAGTAGATTCCGAATATATAATTGTTTAGTTGATTCGCTTCACAAAATGGATAGAAACTTAGAGAGAAGTTGGAGATTTGAGAGAGAGAGAGAGAATGATGGATGAAGATGGGCGATTTCTTGAAATAAAATGAAGGTGATGGCGGTGTAGATATGTGGAGACGATGGTGTTGTAGTTTAGTTCAAAGTTTGGTTAATTTTTTTTATATATATAATATATTTACTTTTTCTTTTAATAATTATAATGAGTTTACTTAATTGACGGGTTTAAATCCCCAACTATCTTTGGTTGTCATTTTTATTTATGGTAATTATTCGGGTAAGAATAATTATACGTTTTTTTAAACGGGGTCTTACAAGATATCTTCATGACGACCCAAACAAGTAGATATGGCTCGAAATCCACAATTTCCATCGCCCAATACATCTTGTATTTGTGTGATGTATGGATGAAATAAACTCGGGATTTGATCAAGATATGGATTTGGGGGGGGGGGTTGTCGTTGGAAGTAGGAGCTATGCCTCGCTGATTCTTGATGACCAAAATCTTCGAAGTTGATAAATGTTGACGCGTTAGAACAACTGCGTCTACGAGGGTCTTCAATAATCCTTTTCTTTGGAGCTTGATTCTTTAGAGAAGGACGTCCACGAGTGGTTCTATGAGCCGAGGGTTCATGAAACAATGTTTTTTCCGGCATTATTATATCCTTTAATTTTTTTAAAAAGCTTTTGCGGCCAGGAACTGATTGTTTATTGAAATTTTCTCTAAACATCTGAATTTCATCGTCACATTGAATATCGTCATCTTGTGCGGACACACATGACGAAAAATCAAGTGTTTTCCAAAATACGTCGATCGCATCAAGTGGAATGAGTACGCCTTGACATGTATACATTGTTTGTTCATGCGCACATGGCAACCCATGACTTGTACGCAGTTTACAACCACAATTTTCAGAAAATATGCTAGTCTCGAAAGACCACGAATGAAATCATATCAAGTGCATAAAATGAAACAAAGCCCCACAAATTTTGAAAGCGTGGTTTTTGAAATCGATGTTTCCTAATATTTTTACTCATTTCAAAACTTGCTTTGATCGATGTGTCTTGTGACTGAATTACAACATGAATATGAGATAAAATTCTTTTGAATGTTGGCCTTCAACTCTATTTGTTGTATAATTTCCAAAATTTAAAAATCGATTAACCCAAGCAGATACAAACATTTCCTTATATGGCGTCAACCATACACGTTCCAAGTAATTTAAAACACCTGAAAAATATAACAAATATACGTCAATATCTTTAGTAATAATGGTTAAACTTTTTATATCAAAAATACCTGGATAATTGAGCAACATTTCTTGAAAGTCCCACATTACGCACCCAGTCAGTTATTTCTTCTCGAGATTCGAACACCTGAAATTATTATATTTTGCTATAACTTTCACTTGTACCTGTAAGTTAAAATTAACATAAATGTTAGTTATCATAATATTGTACCTGGTTGGTGACAAATTCTGATGTTGGTGTCAAATCTTCTCCCATGTTTGTCATTTGCAACTTTGATATATATATATATATAGAGAGAGAGAGAGAGGGGGGGGGGAGAGTTGTATATATCGAATGAAAACGAATGAATCGTTCGTTCGATATATATATCGAATTGTTTTTACTTTATTTCAAATCACACATATATATACATATATATATATATATATATATATATATATATATATATAAACATTTTGAAAAAACATTATCGAATAGGAAAACATTTTGAAAAAAATTAATTAATTGTGAATCACATATGATTTGATGAAAATTATAAATTACGTTTTGCAGTACATGTAATATTATACATTAATTTTAATTGTGTTTTGTTACAGATCACATGATTTTGTTTTCATTATATATATATATATATATATATATATATTATAAAAAATACATAAAAAACTCTTAATTACAAAATTTTAAGCACAAAATACAACTAATTAAAGCCAATTACTTAATTTATAATTTCATAATGCCTTGGTACAACTTATCCAAACACAGTATCTCACATCATCATCTATTTGTGGAATGAATACTCATTTATTAATATAAATATTTGTTTTTTTATATTTAATGGACGATTTGATCAATATTATCTACTATTATCAATATTTATTTTTTATATTTATTGGACGATTTGATCAATATTACTATTATCAATATTTATTTTTTATTTTATGATTTGCTCTTAATATATATATTAGTTATAATCTCATAACTAATATATCTATACTATATTATAAAAACATGCATTGATCTAATAAATATATTTTAATAAAAAATAAAACAGGTAGTTTATCTCATAGTGTTTATCCTGTATTTAATATGTTTATGTTTCAATAACTTGTAATTTTTGAATTTTAACTAATATATCTATACTATATTATAAAGCATTTAAGCTAAACTCTTAAAAACTAATTTTTATGCATTAGGTACCACTTATTAATGCATATTACTTAAAATCCAAAAGTACAAATTGATTAAACATAAGTACAACTTATAAAAACTCAATGTTTGAATTCGTGTAACTAACTGCAGATAAACACTTATTTTTATTTTCTAAAATATCTAAATTTTTTAACTATTGATATAACTAACCGATAAATATAAGAAAATTCGAGATAAAACACCTTATTTTTATTTTTTATTGAAATATGTTATCTTTTTAATTTTAAATATAAAATATCTTAAATATAATTATCATTTAAATTAAACATTTTTTGACCCGTAACAAAATACTTTATTATTGTTTTTTATAAAAAACCCGCTACATTGCGAGGGTACATTTTTAGTGTATATATATATATATATCGATTTTCTTAATGTATTTTAAAACGTATTTTTTAACATATAATAAAATAATTAAATCCAAAAATATTCAATATTGAGCTCATTTCGAAGGTATCGAAGAGACGATTGTAATGGTGTAACTTGTTAAAATTAAAACATATTTTTTTAACGTATTTTACTTAATATACGATTATATGTATTAATATGGTGATAGTATAAAATGAAAATTAGAAAAGTAAAAGGTATAAAGTAAACTAACTAAATAATTATAGGGGTATAAAATGTAACTATATATTAAAAATCAATTAAAATGATGTTTTTGGAAGGGAAATTCTATCCTATTAATTTTAGGGTGTTGGTTTCCCTACCCCTATAGTTTACCACACCCCCTCCTAAGCCCCTAGTCTCCCTCACATTCTCGACAACAACGTTAAAAAAGGGAGTTTTTAATTGATTTTTAATGTATAGTTTACATTTTATACCCCTATAATTATTTAGTTAGTTTACTTTATACCTTTTACTTTTCTAATTGTCATTTTACACCATCACCATATTAATACATATAAGCGTATATTAACTAAAATACGTTAAAAAAATACGTTTTAATGTTAACAAGTTACACCATTATAACCGTCTTTCGATACCTTCGAAATGAGCCTAATATTGAATATTTTTGGATTTAATTATTTTATTATACGTTAAAAAATACGTTTTAAAATACGTTAAGGAAATCGATATATATATAGGGTTAGGTTCTTTTATTAACCTTAGTTTTGTTGTTAACTATATGAACTAATCTAAACCATCCATCTTAACATTGGATGGTTGAGATTAAACCTAGATTTTTAATTAATAAAATATGTTTCATTTATTAAATGAATATGTGAACATTTGTGGTTAAGGGTAGTTTGGGAAATAAAACATTCATTCTTTTAAAACCCATTAAATGGCTCATTAATGTTCCCTAAAACAAAAATTGTAACCGAATATTCTTGGACGGATTTAATACATTGTTCATACAAATTTAATTCTTACTACATGAACATGTGTCTTCATACATCTGCCTTTCAAGAACCCAACATATGAACATCTGTGTGTTCAAACATACATGCAATATTGTTCGTCCCTGTTCGTTCGTTTATGTTTATCTACGTTTATTTATGTTCGCTCGTTTACGTTCGTTTAGCATTTTAACAAAATAACATGAATGAACACGCAAACACATGCTTTAATGAACGAACATAAACACAAAAAAGTTTGTTTGTTTACTCTTCGTGTTTGTTCGTTTGTTCGATTAATTTAAACAAACGAATATGAACAAATCTCTATTCGTATTCGTTCGATTCATTTACAGTCCTAAATTTTTATACAACCGTATATTTTAAATCTTCCAAGGGCTAAACTTGTTGATAGTTATTTTAATTACGTAAAAACAAGTATTCAGTAATTAAAACACCAAGTTTGACAAAGGAAGAATTTGAGAAACATAAAAAACTAAAGTCAAATTCATATGAGGTATTCTCTACATGAACATGTGTGTTCATACCCACATGCATTTCAAGAACACAACATTTTAACATCTGTGTGTTCACACGTATATTCATACGTTTTCCAATTTTGTGCAGTGTGTTCGCATATGTTTAGTGCCCACATTTAACAAGGATGAAGACATGGATGACCATCGGAAAAAACCCCCACATTTAACAACGATTCACGATTGTAAATTACTGGTGGAATTTTTTGTTTTAATGAAAACATTGATGAACTAAATAATGAAAACAACTCGAAAACATTAAAAAAAAAAACTAACCAATACAATTTTTGCTGTTTGATTCGAATACATCCACGGTGCATATACAGTTGCTCTTATTTTCGAGTTCATAGTTTACGAGTTGGTTTTGAATTCCTTCATCCATATTATGTGTTCCCGGATTCGACAAAGTTTCATCAATCGCACTTCCATCGACGTCATTATGGAGGACGGAAATCATAATGTTGGAGGACGATGTTGCGTTCATTGTCGAGATGTTCATGAGATTTTCTGAATTAAAATGAATACTGTATAAAGTTTTTGAAGACAACCACTAACGATTTTGACAAACATATGAAATTGAAGACTTTGAAAATATTCATATGATTTTAACAATTATTTTGAAATGGAAAAAATCATGAATTCATAACTTACGCTATAATCAAGGAGGATTCATTCTTGTAACCCCCAAGCAAATAAATGAAATATTATGTAATTATGAAATGACCTTTATATCCTTTTGTATTAAAGATACAAAACATGAAAGTCAATTGCAATAATGCATGTTATTGGTAATCATTACATAAAAGTGGTATTAAATGGAGATTACCCAATGCCCACACTCATACACCATTGGACACGTCATGTACTTTCAAATGCAATGTCGTGGATTATCCCATACAAACGTAGATTAAATGTGTATGAAGAATATATAGAGCGTACTCGTACTCGTGAATATGTTGATTTAAATGAATAATCAAAGTTGAAATCTGTTGGAATAAAAAAAATGCACAATATATTTATTATCTTTATGTTAAAAACTTACGTTCGATTTGATGCATTTTCTCTTTTTAAAAAAAATCAATTAACCAAGGTACAGTATATGACATATAATAATATAATTAAATAAAAAAAATATTCAATATTGAGCTCATTTCGAAGGTATCGACGAGACGATTATAATGATGTAACTTGTTAAAATTAAAAAGTATTTTTAACGTATTTTTGTTAATATACAATTATATATGTTAATATAATAAAAATGTAAAATGAAAAATAAAAAACTAAAAGGTATAAAGTAAATCAATCAAAACTGCAGAGACCAAAAATGTAATTATAAATTGAAAAACAATAAAATTAAGGGTGTTGCTAATATATACCCTACCCCTCTATAATCTCATACCCCCTCCTACATATCTTCCTCACTCACACCATCAACAACAAGATTCAAAAATGTGATCTTTTATTGATTTTTAATATATATTTACACTTTATACTCTTATAATTATTTAGTTAGTTTACTTTATACCTTTTAGTTTTATATTTTATATTTTACATTTTTATCATATTAACACATATAATCGTATATTAACTAAAATACGTTAAAAAACTTTTTAATTTTAACAAATTACACCATTATAATCGTCTTTTTGATACCTTCGAAATAAGACCAATATTGAATATTTTATGATTTAATACTCTAAATATATCCACATATCGACTAATAAATTTGAAAAAAAATAAAATTGTTGACAAAATCTGAACATTTGAATGCATTTTTAAGAAAACACATCACTTTTTTGGACACCAAAACCAACTAAATATTGTTCATGTTTTTGTCTGTTTCGTGTTTTTTAAAAGAGAGCCTGCAAATTTAATATAGGTTAATATAATTTCTATCATATGTTTATTAATTCATGTTTTTAATTTATTTAACATGGTGTAACTTGTTAAAATGTTGATTTAAATGAATAATCAAAGTTGGAATCTGTTGGAATAAAAAAAATACGCAATATATTTATTATGTTTATTAACTTTATGTTAAAAACATACGTTCAATGTGATTTATTTTCTCTTTAAAAAAAATCAATTAACCAAGGTACAGTTAGGGCTAGCAATGGGTAAGGGTAAACCCATTACCCGTTATGTTTCGACCCGTTGGATAAGGGTATGAATAAGGAAAATTTTATCCGTTTATCCACTTATCCATTACCCGTTTACCAGAAATTTTAGTGGGTAGGATATGGATAAACGGTTTTTCGTTATCTATTACCCGTTACGATATAATATATATATGTATGTATAATTATATAAAATTAAATATTAGTGTATATATACATAATTATATTAAGTTAATTATTAATATTTGTTTAATAATGTTGTCGTATTTTAACGTGTACTTTAATTTTTTTTATCGAGTAAAAGATTTCATGTTGATTAAATCAAAAAATATTCAATATTGGGCTCATTTCGAAGGTATCGACGAGACGATTATAATGGTGTAACTTGTTAAAATTAAAAAATATTTTTTAACGTATTTTAGTTAATATACGATTATATGTGTTAATATGATAAAAATGTAAAATAAAAAATAAAAAATAAAATATATAAAGTAAATATATCAAACAAATATAAGGACCAAAAATGTAATTAAAAATTAAAAAACAAGAAAAAAAAATGAGGATTGTTTGCACGGGTAGGGAAAGAATTTCCCTTTTGGAAGGTTGTTGTAGAAGGTGTGAGAGTAATAGAGTTGTAGGAGGGGGTATGGGTTTAATAGGGGCAGGGAAAACAACACCCTTCAATATTTCATAAACTTATTTTGTTATATTTTTAAAATTTTCTTAAAGTATATACTAATATTAATAGTTTATCATTTCACAAAAAAAGTAAAAAATAATAATTTAAAAATACAAATTTATATAAATATATCATATATTTTATTAATTGTTTATAAAGAATATTAAAAAAATGAGTAAGTTAGGAACATTTTTTTTTGTAAAAATATATCATACCCGTTATGACTATACACCGTTAAAAAGCTTGATTTAACATGTAAGGAATTATCAAACACAATTTCTTATTATACCCTCTAATTTCATAGACAAATCATGGACACATTAACAAAAAATGTAGACGTGACATTAGCAACCCATTAGCTTTATTATAGTAGGTTGGTAGTACATATCAAGTAAGCAACTTTGGTTGGCACACGATATTAGAAGTCGTATACAACAATAGTACCATGGTACCAACCTATTTTTAATTATTTATTACTTTTTGTAATTTTTTATGTATTAATATTAGACATTGTAACTGTCACACCCCAAAAACCAGGACCTATGACGGCTTAGGACCTATGACGGCTTAACAATCAAAATATACCTCGATCGAAAAGTAACTTAAATTAGAAAATCTAGCAGCAGAAGTCTTTACATCAATATCAAAAGTACTAAAATAAATAACATCGTCTAAAGAAGCTTAATATGAAAAGAATAAAACTAAATATCGGCTAAATCTTCTCCTTTCCCTTCGAGCTCTCAGCCTTGTTGAACCCCGAGATACATGCTTGGGTCCGCTTTACGCTTAGTGAGTTCATGGTTTACATAAACAAAACTTTTCATATAAACATATTTCAGATATAAAGCAAGCTTTGAGAAAACATCATCGTCAAAATCATGCATGCAAATAAATCATTTTGACATATCATACATCAAGTACTATATGGGTCAACATTGTCGATAACATAAAATCTCTAAGTACAGAGGTATACCTCACGATACATGTACTACATCAAATCAGTCGACTCGGTACTGAGGTACTTCACAACATGTACCAATCGAAACATCATCAACAACATCAAATCTCCAACTACAGAGGTATAACTCGTGATACATGTACCAGATAACATCTATAGACACGGTACTGAAGTACTTCGCAACATATACCGGTCAAAACATCATTGCGGTTTCCCGCCATCTTTACCGACCCAAAAATATCATAAAAACTTTTCATGCATGTCAAAATATTTCATTCATGCTAAAAATAATACGTCGAGCATGCACTTGCATAAAACATCGTAAACAAATAATTCATTCATAAAACATCTTTTCATATAAGCATGTATCCCAACTTCAAAATCACATGAAACTCACTTGGGTGTGTAGTGTAACAACCCAAAACCAACAATTGCATAAACAACGCATTATAACCCAAATGGTTCCGAAATATATCAAAATACATCAATCTCAACTCAAGGTTCGCAACGGATAAACACATCCACAACTGAGATTTACAATAAGTCTAATGGTGAACTACAAGCATATGCTTTTCCATGCCTCTTCTACGACATCACTTCTTCTCTTTTCGCTTTGAATGAACTCCCAACTACACTCTTACCTGAAAATGGTTTTAAGTTTGAAAAGCAAGGGTTAGGCCATAAGGTCTAGTGAATTCCCTCTCAAAAGACACTTAAAATGACATTATTCGCCATGAAGGCCCAACAATTACACATAGACATTTAGCATCAAAACAAGGGTCTTTGCACAGTGTTCATAGCCAACCATCACCTCAACATGATGTCCATAATTGGGCCCCCAATAGATCCCCATGGCCCCCAGTAGATGCCAATACAATGTGTACATGAAAATAATTCAAGGCACACGGTATAATATAACTCCCAAGGGATTTTGCGATCCCAAGGTGCCCTAATCCCACTGTGCAACCCAAAACCAATACCAAATCACACATTTCATGATATGAAACACCTTAGGCGATGTATGGTCAATAGTAAGCAAGTTCGAGTAAACGTTTATTCATGCATCCATAATTGCAATTCATGTAAAAACGATAAAACCATGATCAGAGTTTAGAAAGCATTTACAAACTTTCCACATGTGCAAAAAGGTTTAAGGGAACTCACCTGAGGTCCGATTCACCACCATACGTCCTATAAGTCACATAGGATCAAACGAGCACCTGAATTAGACGGCATAGGAATGGTGTTAAACCATGTACATCATCTTAAAATCCTCCATTTCAACCCCCAAGACAAACCCCTAATTGATGCCTCGAACCTAGCCCCAAATGGTAAATGAAGCAAAATCGAAAACGCAATGGGCAGTGCCCAATGCGACTTTCATGCAACCAAAGTCGCTTGAAACCCACTTTCATCCTTGATATACACAAAAACGAGTTTTTTTAGCAAAATCCCAATGGTCTCTCATGCCCAATCCTTCCCAAATCGATTTTAAGTCCCAAAATCGATAGAATGAACGTTCTAACCCATTTTAACCAATATCCTAACATCAAAACCACATTTAATCTAACCAAAATTCATCCTTAATCCATCATTTAGATAAAAAACATAAACCCTTGACATTCTTGAAGCTACCATGGAAATGGCTCAAGGAATCAACAAGAGACAACACCAGTACCTTTTTCTATTAGTTTTGAATCCAAATATAAAAAGGGTTACCAAAATCCCTAATCACACCATAAACCAATTACCATAAGCATTAAGATTAGAAGATGGGCCTTACCTTGATGATGAAGATCTTCCAATCTCTTGCACCATGCTTCTTCACCAACATCTCCAAATGAGAGACTCAATTTCTCTCAACCTCTTTTCTCTCTATTCTCCAATACATTTTTCCATCTAAAAATGAGATGAATGAGAGGGTTTTCCACTTTTTATTTCTCTTATTTAGAATGAAGTCCATTAAAATGAAAGGGTTTGCATTCACACCCTTAGACTTCTACAAATCCCCCAAACTAGAGATTAGGGTTATTACATGTAGACTTCTTTACTCCTTCTAAACATGCACCTACACATCATATCAGACCCGCAAGGTCAATCGCTAATCATATTATTCTTATTTGAACTCCTACACATGGACTCTAACATTTCAAGTCGACTGGACCGAAACATAATTATTCCAGATCTGAATGTGTTACAAAATACAACTATTTGTCACATCCCCAGAAATTTTTAGATCTCGATATCTAAATAAAACTTTCATATAAAACTCTTACGATTCTAAAATGTCAAAATTCACCTGAATCGGAGTTTTACTTGATTTTTTTTATCATTTTTATTAAATCATTGCGCAGATGCTGTCAAATATCCGACTAGTTTCAAAGGTTCACGATTTTGTCCAACTTAGAACCAAAATTAGGTTTTGCTCGTGTGACCAAGAATCATAATAGACATCTCAATCGTTTTAGAAACTTATCGCACACTTCATTTCGACAAACGAGCGATTTACTACGAATTTTACAAACAACAAGAACTTTCTGATTTTCTCACAACAACATAAAGGTTGGATCTTTGCTTACTACCATGGCCTTAAGGCCTATTTCTCTACATCATTCATCCATTTAACATCATGTAATACAAAATCCTCATTAATAAAAAAAACTTAGTTAATAATCATACCTTAGATGATAAATTTCTCCCTTTGATCTTGAGATTCAAAACCCTTTAAAATTCTTTTTCACCTTGTAATCCTTCTCTTGATCGAATTGTCTCCCGATTCTCACTACTTCTTTCTAGTTTTAAAAGGCTTCAATTTTCTGATTCATGGCTAACTTGGAGAACTATCAATTGCCTTTTTATAATCAACCAAACGTGGAGAGAAAATTTCTCTTCCAACTTCCACTCCCATAAAAATGGAATTATAATATCCATATTTCAAAATTTAAATTTATTTTCACTATAGGCCCTTAAAAATCCAGTCGTCTTACACTTTAGTCCCTTGACCAAGACTAAACTAACTAACCCACAATCCACAAAATTTATCTACTATTAGTAATATTTTTTTAAATATATATCTTCCTCCACAAGTCCACAACACCTCACACGTACACACACACACACACACATATATATATATATATATATATATATATATATATATATATATATATATATATATATATATATATATATAACTATTTATTTAAAAGAAAATACCAAATTTTGGGGTGTTACACTAACTTTAGATATTTCAGTTGAACATTTAAATGTTTGTAAGTTTTATTCCTTATAATTAAAATCCTTAAACATCACACGTGTTACATAGAAACTCAAAATGCCACTCACAATTTATTTATATATGTAAATTGAAAGTTAGTACAAAACCGGTACCAACATGTACCAATCGAAAAAAGTTGGTACCAACTACAGTTAGTCAATATGGTATAGAATTTTACATAACAATTATAATTGATTTGTACATGATATCGGAGGAAAAAAACTTGGTATTATACCAAGTCCATCCTATGTTTCTATGATTCAGAAAGAAGTAGAGTTGAGGATGACATAAGTATCACATAAAGACATGGTGACTAAAGTGGAGGGTTGCCATGGGAGTGTTGTTTGACAATAACGTTCCCATAAACTGAAAAGGCAACTTTTATATAGTAGTCATTATATCAACTATGTTGTATGATGTAGATGTTGGTTTTAAGAGGGCGTTTACCCAACGTGTACCCTGCAAGTGCTTACCGGTAATAGTCAACACTTTCATTTAACTTACTGGATAAGATTTGACCATTAAAACGACATCCTATGCAACACTTTTTTCCGATAAGCACTAACCGGGCAAGAGTCGTCACCTTCACTTACGGGTAAGACTCTCGGTCCTTGTCATCGCTCTTACCGAGTAAGCTATCTTTGTCATATTCATTCGATAAGGTAAAATAAGCCAGTAAGCACTTACCGGGTAAACATTTAGTAACAACCTCTAAGTGTCCAAGAGACACAACATGAATATATAGAGTCACACATATAGAGAAAATAGACACCAAATACATATTTAAATATATATGATTTAAATATGTTGAACCCAAAGAAATATTAGAAGCATTATTATTTAGATAAAATAATAATCTTACAATAGTAAATATACTAGTTGAGTACCCGCGCAATGCGGCGGAGATGTTAAAGCTCTATCAAGATACATTTAAGTTTAAATATCAAATTTTGCAAAATATTTGGTAGTCCACATGTTGTATTAAGAGTTTTACACAATGCGTGGGATATATCGTAAATTAAAAAAATGAAAACTTAATGCAATTTCTTATCCAAAAAGTCTAAAAGTTATGTCTAAACAAAATAGAAATTACAATCATGCTTTAGTCATATACAATCATCACCCAAACTTCTCGATAAACCACATTTGATGTGTAGACTCCGTCTGGTTTGAACTTTTTGGTAGGCTTCACTAATACCTTTGTAGTGTCCAGAATGACCAGTTAGGTTATCCTTCATTTCAGCCCCACATTCCCTCGGTAGCTAACGACCGCCTTACTCAATTTCTCCATAATAGTTCGGGATTGAAATACGCAAAGGGGTTATATGACTGAAAGAATACACAATAAAAAAAGGATATGCTAGATTCACTGGTAATAGAAGGGGACCCGATAATTCATCTAGTTACTCACCAACATCAACGGCAATAAATGGCTTGATCAATTAGCGGAGGAATTTGTTTTATTTCAGTACCAAGCTCCTGCTCAATCCTATACCTGTATCACAGCACAGAAACACATTGGCATATGCTAAAATGCACCTGAAAAACATTGCTATCACATGGAAATGATACAAGTTAAAGCGGTCTTCGTAGGTTATCAAATTCACAGCTAACCCCAGATGTCCAAACCTTCTGGAATGACCCACCTAAAATCACAAGAAAATACATGTTAAGTCGCTCGATGAACATTCAAAGGCAGATGGCTATTTTGTAGGATAGAACATGTAGATTACCCTGTGGAGATATGTTTCAGCATTTCTGGGAAAATCGAAATTAATCACAATGTTGACTGCTTGTATATCTATACCCCTTGTAAATAGATCTGTCAAGGCACAACACATTGAACATTAGTGTGCATCAAAGTATCGACTTTTCTTAATTCGGCAAGATACATTTGCCAATAATGCAAGAATCATCTTAAAGATACAAGAATACTGTATGTGCATGTCTTTCAATATTGAATTCAACTTCTATATGTGAAAAGGACATATATATATACATACATACATACATACATATAAGGTCAGGTTTAGGGGACAAGCGCAAAAAAATGAAAAGTTGAGCTGAAGTAAACCCTAGTAACCGTTCATCTAACGATATGCACATGTGCATACAAGTAATTTGTAAGTAATTTTTTCAGGTATGCGCATGTGCATAACATGCACACGTGCATAGAAACCAGGAAACATCTTCAATTACTTGTGCACACCGTACAGATGAACTGTTTTTAAGGTGTTCCTCATTTTTTCAATACTTTTTTTGGGGGGGGGGACCTCACTCTATATATAAACTCTCATCATTTCCATAAATATCTCATTTGATTGGTTTGTATCGTTCGTACTAATTAGAGGGTTTGTATATGAAGCTCCCTCTCTCTCTCTCTCTCTCTATATATATATATATATATATATGTGTATGTGTGTATCACTCACTAAATCTCCCTTAAATATATAGATGGTGGCGACATAGGATCACTAAAATAAGTCAGTCATAAAAGCAACTTCGGAAAGTAAAGCAACAGAGCATACCAGTACAAACCAGGTTCCTGCATGCATCGTTGCAGAAGTCATGGAATACCCTATTCCTGTGATCTTTCAACATTTTAGCATGAATATAGAAGCAAGAGTAACCCAGCTCCGTGATTTCCTTAGCTAATAGCTCAACCCGGTTGACAGAGTTGCAGAAGATAATAGATTGATTGATTTGCAGCTGTTAATGAAGCATCAAGATAAATGAAAGTTGTCGACAATATCTAGCAGAGAAAGATATTCCAGTTCCGTCCTAACCTTGGAGAAAAGAGTATTGAGGCAGTGGACCTTCTTTCTTCTACAAAAGCATAAAATTGTGTGATACCTTTAAGAGTAAGCTCATCCATTAAATTAACAACGTAAGGTTTTTTCAGGTATCTGCCTTTGAAATCTTTGACGGTAACTGGAAATGTAGCTAAAAACATCAAAACTTGCCGCTGCTCAGGAAGAAACTGAATCAGTTGTTCCACTGAAGGTTGAAACTCTGGTGACAACAGTTTATCGACCTGCATTAGGCAACTACAGTCAGTCTCAAACATGTTGGATTCTCAAACAATCGGAAAGTAAGGTAGTCCCAGTCATAGTTCACAATATTTTACAATCCCTTATTTGAATCTTAAAACAAAAGATATCATAATTGGAATCTTGAACTCCGATATGATTCAACTCTCATCCTTAAGAATTAGAGACATTCACTTACATAATCCCTCATGCTCTTAATTTTCCTTTTTAATATAGAAATTCCTATAATTTATGGTTATATAGAACTCTATCAAGCAATATTATCTTTTCTTTATGTTATATAGAAATTTGTATTCAACAGAATTTAGTGCAAGTATAAGAAGATTGAAAGTGATGTCAATAAATGGGTTCTGGTGACTAAACAATATCATATATACTTTAAAGTAATTTGATGTATATTGCACTGTCTGAAACCTGATTTTTATACTTACTTCAGACACAAATGAGGCTATGATCATCATTTACAATTGGTATAGAATATACAAACGAGGATACCTCTCAGAGTTGCAAAAAATAAATTGACAACAAAGGCATATATAAGAGTTGAAGTGCTCTTCAAATACCTCGTCCATGACCAGCATTGCACAATCAGTCAGATTGCATATTCCCTTCTTTGTAAGATCGAAAATTCTTCCAGGAGTACCAACCAGCAAATGGACGTGTTGATATAAGCGCATTATGTCATCCTTTAAACTTGTTCCGCTAGTGGTGACCATTACTTGAATTTGTAAATGTTTTCCAAGTTCCTTGCAGACTTATGATGTTTGAAGAGCCAACTCTCTAGTTGGAACTAATATGACAACTGTATTTATTATTGAAGCCAGAAGTTGGCTATAAGTAAATATTGTTCAATATCAAAGAACAAACAATACATTTCTCTCTCAAATGAATTCAACCTACTTAAGAAAGTTGAAAGGCATTCAACATAGATCCTTTCTTTTTGCTAATACAAACTGAAATAAAGTTTGACATTCAAAAAAGCCACTTGGAAGTATCTAACACCAAGAAGCCACTTTGACAGTCTTACGCTGAGGACCTCCACCACGAAAATAAATCATGTGTTTAGATCTATGCTCTATATATGTCTAAGAAATGAAGTCTAGGTTATTGCAAAATCTATATATGTTGAAAGGTAATAACAAAAACCGAAGAATATTGAAATTGGAAGTCCATTACAAGAAAATTTAGAAGAATCACTGTGCATCATTATATCTTCTTTTTTAAGTTCTGGTATCCTTTGCATCACAATTTCATCATATAGACTATATCTTTTAGTTTCCTCCTGCAAATGAAAATATTGATAGTGCTTTTCAAATAGTAAAATCCATTGGGAAGAAGACTTTATCTTTCCACAATTCCACCCATCTTCATCTCTATGAATATGGAAGTTTATAAAAAAATTCGGTCCCCGATTCACTTGAAACAAAAAAAATTCAATCTAATCTGGTTAAAGATACAAATGCAAACAACAATTTGTAATAATTTGAACTTTTTTTTTGTTGCAGTATAAACTATTATAGAGTACCCAGATAAGGAAAACAGTAAAAACAACAAATCTGGTGAAGAGATTAAATTTTTCATCACAGTAACGTTTTCAAAGTCCTCTCCATCATACGTGCATTTAAGTAACAAAAAGAGTCAAGTCCCACAAATCATTTACGTGGTATTAGACATTTAACCAATAGTTGAACACTTCTTCTAATGAACCATGTGTCCAGTTAAAAGTTGAAATTTCTATGAGCCTGACGAATAAATCTTTTAGAGACAAGAGCTATTTTAAAAGAAAAGTAAAAGAATCCATATTACCTCCAGGTTTCTGACGATTTGCTGCCCAAACACATCATAAGGGAGAATCTTGTGTTGCAAAAAAATAGAATACGACGAAATATTGAAAGCAAACAAAAGATCTAAAGCTAAATCAACGTGTTTCTCAATAGCCATCTTCACGTATTATTGATGCTATTTATTGTGTTCGCAAGATTTCTTTATATTGATCGAAGGGTTTTACCTAAATATAAGTACGTGAAGCGTGAAACCATCAAGTTTGTGATGACACTGCAACAAACAGAGCAAAACCATAATGATTATGTATGAGTAAGAACACATAAACTTGATTTGTAAATGAATCTTGAAGTACAGCAGAAAACAGAAAACCCTAAGAAACAACACAAAAACCAAAAACCAAAGCAATTAATGCATCAGAAACTCGGATTTGCATCATACAAATTCATCATATGCTACATTGGATATCAAACCAAAGAAAAATAAAAAACAACATGCTGGAAACAATAAAACCTCAATAAAAAAGACACCTTTCTAATGTTATTAGTACAAAACTATAATCAAGAAAAAAATTATTGGATTGAAAATAGAAAAAATGCAAAGCTTAGATATTGTAAAAATGAAGATGGTACAAAATCGGAAAATGGTAATTCCAACTTTGTAAAAAAGATAGAAAAAAGGTTAAAGATGACACCATTTAAAAAAATTAAATTAAACCATGTGATGCTAGAAAAAAAATGCAAGCAAACCAACCAAAATCCAATTAGCATGAAGCCCTTAATAAGTGCAAAACAAACCTGACCAGGTTGGGCAACATCAGAAAATATGACATCAACCATACCAACAAGCATCCTGGCTGGATCTCTAGCATGTACTTGGCTGGATGTCTAACATCTTCAATAATTGGAATAACATTTGTACGCTTCTTAGCCATGTTAACCAAATCTCTATCACTTTTGTGAGAAAATTCAACAGCATACACAACTCCAGCCTAACAAAAGATAAACAAACAAGTAAGTAACGACATAATGGCAAATTTTGCTTATAAAAAAGAGCTCATTATATAAAGAAAACTACTTACTGGGCCAACAAGATCGGAAACATGACACAGTGAACCTTCTGTCATCTATGAAACCAACTTCACATCAAATTCTCGTTGAAGCATTTCATCGAACACCTAGCAGGCAAAACCAATACAGATTTAATAGAAACGCAGAAGTTTGGTTTTGCTTTCATACCTTCAAAACCCACAATCATCTTTGATCAATAATCGAACCTGAAAAGAAGGAACTCTAAATCATCATTGTAAAACTCACCCGTGAAAAACCTAATCTAATAAAAATGCTGAAGTTTGGTTTTGCTTAGCAAGCAAAACAAATACAGATTTAATAGAAACACAACATGGGAGGAGAAGGAAGAGATAAATACGTTCGAACCTTCTGTCATCTATGAAACCAACTTAACCTGAAAAGGAGGAACTCTAAATCATTATTTTAAAACTCACCCGTGAAATCTGAGAAAATCTGTTGACCGTCATCTGTTTTTAAAGAGCGACTAATTAGGATAGGCGATTTTAGGGATATACGATTTGAGCGACAATAGATGAGGATGAGGATAAGGACGGACGATTTTGAGATACTGTGTTTTGTTAAGTTGTACCAAAGCATTATGAAGTTGTAAATTAAGTAATTGGCTTTAATTAGTTGTATTTTGTGCTTAAGATATTGTAATTAAGAGATTTTTATGTCTCTTTTATAATGTAGTATAGATATTGTAATTGTTATTTGTTAGATGAAATAATGATATTCCCACAATATATATTACAAGTATGTTTTGATACTTTTTTTTTGAACAATTTTTGATACTTGTTAATTAATCTTGTATTGTATAAAGTAAGTATTGGATAATTACACATATTTTTGTATAGAGTAAGTATTGGATATTTACACATGCTTTTTATAAAGTATTTGGTACTTATACATCATTTTGTCTTATAGACGAGGAATCATGTGAGAATAAAAGTTAACATGAGAAGTGTAAGAAGGGATTTGGACTTTTGATTACTTTTAATCTTAAAACAACCCATGAATTGCTCTTTAGAAGATAATTGATCAAGTGCATCTCATTAGTGTTAATCTTCACTTAGGATTAATCCAAGGATGAAGATCTCTTCTTATCATTCTTACCATAACCTTCATTCTAGCAAAACCCAACCCTTGTCTTATATGTGATTTTTTGTATTTGATATAAAAATAATCATAAAAAATTAGTTGATAGAAAAAGCATGGTGGAACCATATGATTAGTCATCTCTTACAAAAGACATGACAACAATATTAAATAACAAAAACTATGGTACTTATTATTAAATTAAGAGTAAACTACAAATTTGGTCCCTGTGGTTTGTTGTTTGTAACACTGTTGGTCCCTACAATTTTGAAATTAAGTTTCGCCATTGTGGTATGCAAAAATGACCGGATTTGGTCCCTACCTCTAACGGCCGTTAAAAAATTAGTTAGATGAGGGGTATTTTAGTCTTTTTAGACTTATATCTTATTTTTCATTAGTAAATAAATTAGTATGTAAATTATAGGGACTAAAATGTAAATTGATAATAAATTATATTAATTATATAATATAATATAATATATAATTATATATATAGAGGTGGGTTCATACGAGAAAAACATCTGAGAACAGCCGAGTACATACAAATTCATATATGGTTCACGTACAAAATCATATATGATTCACGTGACTTTGCTCGCGACTTTAGGTCGCGGACAAAGGCGTCCGTGTCCATTTTTTTCGGGTTAATGTAAAATCACATATTGATTTTGTACATGGTTTGTTGTTTTTTTTTCTTAAATATTTAGCGTTCTCGTTTGAACCTTCCTCTATAGATATATACACATCAAAGACCACAAAAAACAGAGCCTGAGATAAGGAAAACCACGGAGCCAAACATTTTCATTGACTAAAACGTCAATGACAGTCACAACCTCGTCGTCGATCTCCCTCATCCCCCACTACCTCTTCCGGTTACTTCACAGGCGACATATCTCGAGATTTGACCCTCACCCTCCCTTCCCCAATCTCCGGCAAAACCCACTACACATGCCACATATATCGAGCGCCCACTCCTCTCCCTCCCTCCTCTACCTCCGGCGAACCCCATGGCACAAACCATGGATCTCGAGCAGTGCCCACCCACATGACATGGGAAATTTGAGACAATATCTTAAATGAATTTGGTCCATGTTATGTTCGATCCGAAGGAAATCAACTTAAATATTGTTTCCCGATTAGAAATTTGGGACGAGAATTCCCAGATTTGATTAGAAACTCATCTTCTTTTTGATCTAAAAGAAATCAAGAATTGTTCATCAAAGTCTAACTTTTATTTACTAGGTTTAGGATTTTCTCCTTGACTCTATTAATCTTTTAGGATTTGATTTTAGAGTTAGAAATGAAATTTTGGATTTGATTTTTTATTTTGGTTCTAGCTTGCAAGTTGTGATTGTGTTCTTTAATGGGTTTTGTTCCACGTGGGGGAAGTTTTTGTGGGTTTAGAAAGGGTTGGGAAGGTTTGTGGAGTAATGGGTTTGGAGACCTTTGCCGGAGATGACGACCGGAGCTTGACCGGCGAGAAGGAATTCACGCTAAGGTGGGGAAGTTATTGGGAACTGTTGAAAGTGACACGTGACACTTGTTTGTTGCATAGATATATAATTAACCATGTTTTTTTTGAGTAAATTACAAATTTGTCCCTTGAGTTTTTTTAAGCAAAAATATGAGAAAACTGGAAAAAGACTTAAATACCTTTGACTTAACGGGTTCTTTTTACGGCCGTTAGAGGCAGGGATCAAATATGGTCGTTTTTGCATACCACAATTTTGAAACTGTAGGGACCAAAAGTGTTAGAAACAACAAACCACAGGAACCAGATTTGTAGTTTACTCTTAAATTAATGAAAGTATGGAAAAACATGGGAAGAGAGAAGAGAGGGAGGGAGACCTATGGGAAAAAAAATATAAGGGATGATGTAACATCCCCCGTCCCCGTGGTCCAGAACGGGTGATGTCACGAACGAGACTTAACATAAACACACAACTAATTCAGAGCTATTAATAAACTGTAAACATATTTTACAATCCAAAATATCGCACTTCAAAAAGTGTTTATAAACCTAGAACGTTATATGATAAGGTGAGTCTAAGAACTCCATAATTTTACGCTCTATCTCAAGTCCCGTCCCCGTAAGCGTCACTTCGTACCTGCCGTGTCAGAAAACAAAAACACGGTTGAGCGCACAATTGTCAGTGAATAGATTATAATATAAATTCGGAAACAACAATAAACACATCGATAACAAAGCGGAAGACTTAAAAATTCAATTGAAGAAAATTCATGAAACTCAAGTTCATAGTTCCTTAATTTCAAAAGAGACATTCAGTAATATTCAAAAATAATAATCTCAAGAACGGTTCATACATTAACTTCAAAACGTAATATCAATAAAGTCCGTCAATTCCTGTTGTGTTCGTGGGGTGGCCAAACCATACGAACTATTGGGTTGGCGTGCAGGCACACACTCCCAAATCCCTCATGAATTTAACCACAATCACACGTTCTGTGGGTAAAAGTTCTAGGACCGATCCATCTGCCCTGGAGCCAACAAAGTCGGCCTAGTCCCTAGAGTGGGTTCACGTAAGCCACTATTAGGCCTAACCCTGGTGGACCGAGTTCACCTGCAGGATGCTATGACTACAAAGTCGCCATATAAGGCATCCCAATTAATGTGCCCATTAATTGGGTTGTTCTAAAAACAACGAAAACTAAACATATGCCACTTACCCGAATGACGTTCATAAAAATCAAGGTAAATATACTTCACAAGTTTCATAAACAATTCCATACGAGAGACATTTTAAAAAAAACGTCAAAAGGTTTAAACAATTGATTCAATAAACCAAAATCAATGTGTAAGTGTGTGTATAATTACTCATTTCATTGATCATGTTCAATTGATCAATCACAAGGCGGTGAACCACATTTAAGAAGGGTCAACTACAACAAATAGTTGCCCACGATTCAAAAGAAATGAAATCAATACCTTAATCGAATTGAGAAGTAAAACGCGATCAACCGAGACTGACGACGAAGTTTAACTCGTTCGATTGCCTATTTAAACCACGAATTATTATTACTCACACATAACATATAACTCAAAGGTTATTATCCTATGCCTAATCATAAAACTCTATTCTCTTAAGCATTAAACCGAACACTTGGTATGTAATTTACCGTATAACCACAATATCATCAATTTGATTCTAAACTTTACCCTTTTTCAATTTTGACAAAATCAAACCTTTCTAAACATGAAAATTATCATAACTTTGCAATATCAAATCATAATCTACCAACCAACTTTAACTACCCTAACATACAAACTTAAATATCTTAAGAAGAAATTTATACCTTTAGGAAGGACTCGAAGAGTGGATTCCGAATATACGGTTGAATCTTTGATTACTTCAACAGATTGAGAGATATTTTAGAGGGATGGTGAGTTCTAGAGAGAGAGAGAGAGAGAGAGAGAGAAATGGCGGTGTTAGGAGACGATGATGAAGATGAACTAAGGATTTGGTTTAATGTTTTTATATATATAATTATAAAGAGTTTGGTTAAATGACAGTTTTAACCCCTTAGCTATCTTTGGTTGGCATTTTAATTACGGTTCAATTCGGGTAAGAACAATTACACGTTTTTAAAATGGAGTCTTATAATTATTCCCCCCCTTTAAAGAGATTTCATCCCCGAAATCGAATTTAGACAGGAAACTTACATTGATTAAAGAACTCGGGGTACTCCCATCGTATATGTTCCTCAGTACCCACGTCGCCTCACATTCTGAGTACCTCTCTCATCACGATAAATAATCGCTTCAGGCTCCTCATGATAAGAAAGATCAAGTTCTATGTGCTCTAAAGCATAATCAATAACGTGTAGGGGATGATAGTTGTACCCTCAAAGTGAAGACACATGGAACACGTTATGTATATGGGAAAATTGCGGCGGTAGAGCTAACTGGTAAGCCACAACTCCAACCCTTTCCAAATCTTCAAAGGGACCAATATATCTTGGGCTCAACTTTCCTTTGAGACCGAAACGTCTAATACCACGAGTTGGGGAAACTTTTAAGAAAACTTTATATCCCGGTTGGAACTCGATAGGTCGTCGTCGCTTGTCGGCATAGCTCTTTTGACAAGCCTGAGCCTCTTTCATCATTTGACATGCAATCTCGACCTTCTCAGTAGTAACTTGCACCAATTATGGGCCTTCGAGAACACGTTCTCCGACTTCATTCCAACAAGTCGGTGTTCGACATTTTCGGCCATAAAGTGCTTCATACGGGGCCATGCCGATACTCGACTGCCAACTATTATTATAGGAGAACTCTATTAGGTACAAGTAACTATCCCAACTTCCATGCCATTCCAACGCACATGCTCGGAGCATATCCTCCAATGTTTGAATCGTACGTTCAGATCATCAGTTTGTGGATGAAAGGTTGTACTAAAATTCAAATGTGTGCCCCAAGCTTTATGTAAACCTTCCCAAAATCGAGATGTAAAACGTGGGTCTTGATTGGAGGTAATTGATACAGGAGTGCCATGGAGACGTACAATCTCACGTTGGAATAATTCTGTCAGTTTATCAGTTGACCAAGTTTGTTGGATAAGAAGAAAATGAGCCGATTTCGTCAGTCGGTCAACCACTACCCAAATTGCATCGTGTTTCAAGGTTGTGCGGGGTAGTCGGATTACGAAATCCATAGTTACATGCTCCCATTTTCAAACTGGAATGTTCAACGATTGGAGAAGACCACCCGGACGTTGATGTTCACTTTTAACTTGTTGACAAGTGAGACAACGAGCTACAAAGTTAGCGATATCTCGCTTCATTCCAACCCACCAGTAATGGGTCTTTAAGTCGCGATACATTTGTCGTGCCTGGGTGAACAAAAAACATAGAGTTATGAGCTTCAGTCAGAATTAATCTTTAAGCTCCGAGTTATTTGGAACACAAAGACGATCCCGAAACCACAACACGCGATCATCATCGATTCTAAACTCCGAATTAACATTCTCTAATGCCTGCTAGAAGTTTGCCCATAATTCACTATCGTCTTGTTGGGCTTCTTTGATCCGAGAGATTAGAGTAGGTTTTACCATTAGATTCGATAGAATTTCCGTTTGCGAACTCGGATAGATTTATAGTCCGAACCGTTCGATCTCCAAAGCCAACTCTATATGAACAAGAAACAAGGAAACATGTTCCACAGCTTTACGACTTAAGGCGTCGACGACTATATTAGCCTTACCCGGATGATACTGTATATGAACATCGTAATCCTTTAGAAGTTCGAGCCACCTCTACTGACGCATATTTAACTCTTTTTGAGTAAATATATATTTAAGGCTCTTGTGGTCGGTGAAAACTTCATACGTCTCACTGTACAAATAATGACGCCAAATTAACCGCGGCCAATTCGAGATCATGAGTCGGATAATTGACCTCATAAGAATTTAATTGACATGACGCATATGCGATCACTTTTCCGTTTTGCATAAGAACACAACCGAGACCTTTCTTTGAAGCATCCCTGTAAACTTGAAACCCGCCGGTGCCAGGCGGTAATACAAGAACAGGCGCGGTAACCAATCGATGCTTCAATTCCTCGAAACTAGATTCTTGTTCGGAACCCTAATTGAATTTGACTCCTTTTCGGAGTAATCGGGTTAACCGTAGAGATATTTTAGAGAATCCTTCAACGAATCGTTTATAATAACCAACCAGACCCAGAAAACCACGAACTTCAGATACGTTCGTAGGTCAAGGCATTAGTGACGATTTCAATTTTTGTTGGACCAACTTTGACACCCTCCGCAGAGATTACGTGTCCGAGAAAAGACACTTGGTCAAGCCAGAACTCACATTTGCAACGTTTTGCATATAACTTTTTCGTTCAAAGAGTTTCCAAAACGATGTGAAGATGTTGATCATGTTGCTCTATTGACTTTGAGTATTCAAGATGTCATCAATAAATACGATAACAAAGTCGTCGAGATAATCCTTAAAAACCCGATTCATAAGATCCATAGAGACCACAGGAGCATTAGTTAGCCCGAAAGGCATTACTAAGAATTCGTAGTGCCCATAGCGAGTTCTGAATGCGGTTTTCGGAATATCACAATCTCGGATACGAAGTTGATGGTACCCGGACCGAAGATCAATTTTGGAAAAGTATCATGCCCCTTGTAATTGATCGAACAGATCGTCAATTCTCGGCAACATATACTTGTTACGAATTGTTACTTTATTAAGCTCCCGGTAATCAATACAAAGACGCATCGTGCCGTCTTTCTTATGGACAAAGAGAACCGGAGCTCCCCAAGGTGATACACTGGGTCGAATGAAATCTTTCTTCAATAGATCATTGATTTGAGTTTTGAGTTTCTTCATTTTAGTTGGATTCTTTCGGTAGGGAGCCATGGAAATAGAAGAAGCTCAATCATAAATTCGACTTCTCGGACTGGTGGTATACCCGGTAGATCTTTGGGAAACACATCAAGATATTCAGAAACAACATGTATGGGTGCGGAAGTAGGGAATACCTGTTCGAGGTCTTGTAAAGCTGGTAGAAAACCTCCATTGCTTTGCCAAGTATATTGCTTCACAGTAATAGAGGCTAAAGCGCTAACATCTTCATTTGGAGTACCTCCTTGGAAGATTGACTTTGGTTTGTCAATCCCCAAAAAATATTTGTTTGGTGTTACAGTCTATAGTTGCCTGGTGGTGTGACAACCAGTCCATACCCAATATTAATTGAAAGTGGGACATATGCATTGGAAGTAGAGTGACCTCCCATATGCGGTCTCAAATAAGCAACGGGCAGTTCGAAAATTGAGTTAACACACAAATTGAACCACCCATAAGAGTATATATCACTACTGGAAATTCAATGGTTTGCTCATACGGTTTTAACCGAGATTCTAATTGTTCAGAAGCAACAGAGTGTGTTGCCCCGATATCAAACAAGGCATAAACAGATAAATCAATTAAGTTAACATGGACTGAAATCATACCCGCTTGAGATTTGTCGCCAGGTAATGCAAAGACTCGTCCACTAGTATTTGCTTGTTTTCCTTTTCCTTTTAGCAGTTGCGGTCTGAGCTTTAGGACAATCTTTGGCCACATGCCTTTGTTCTCGACAATTGAAACATGAGCTGGTCATCTTTAGACACGGACCCGACCGATTTCGAAGATTGCACCGATCACAAATATAATTGTTGCTTGGTATGGTGTGGTTACCAAGTTTCTTTGTTTTGTGTTGGTGGTGGCCTGGATGTTCTTGTACTTGGCTTAGGCCTTCTTTTTTCCTGTCTTTATAAATTTGCCTGGTTTATCCTCTCAAAAAAAAAAGTTGGGTTAGAAACATTCTGACTCCCACTGCTAGACAACACTGGAAGTCGTGGCATGAATTGACTTGAGCTTTTATGTGGGTCAATGCCCGACTTTGACTTTACAAAACGAGGGTTGCTTTGGAAAGATTTGGGTCCGCGTTTGTATTGTCAACGCGTGAAGCTAATCGTTGTTGTTGTGAGTGATCAGTATTCTTCGCTTAATCAGCCACCTTAGTAACGGTATTAAAAGGATGATTCAGGAGGCGGTCCTTATACTTTGAGTTGAGTGTCCATTTAAACTTATTTTTTTGGAAAAACCAGGCAATATTATAGAAAAAACAAAAACAGAACAAAAGTTACAGAGACAGCCAACAGGCAATCCAAGAAAAAGAAAAACAACCACCACCCAACACACAAACCCAAGCGCACCATCAAAGGAACGCACCAACAACACACAGAAAACAAGAACAAACAAACACCAAAAAAAAAAACCCGGAGCAAAATCACCCACCATCAAGCCTTCTAATCAAAGTCTTCCGTCTGTTCCTCCACGCCATACGTGCCACAACCACAAATTGAACTTCCTTTATAATCTGAGCAGGGTCCCTCTTCTGATTAGAAAAAAGGCGTCAATTTCTCTCTTGCCAAATAAAGTAGACCGAAGCCGAAATGGCCAACTTTTGCATAACCTTACGACCTGGGCCAACACCATTAGAAAGCACAAGCAGGATATCATCCCAGTTATCAGGCAAACCAAATAAACCCACTTCAGCTTTGACATGATTCCAAACCTCTTTTGGGAACACACATTCAAAGAAAAGATGTCGATGAGAATGAACAACATCTAGACAAAACGGACATTTTAAATCTGGCGGATCATGCTTCCATACATTCATCCAATCCTGTGTCGATAAACAATATTGACAAGCTAGCCACATACAGAAAGCATGTTTGGGAATGAAACCCTTGAACCACACATCTTTATGCCAAGGAATCGTCATATACTCACCATCCAAAGCACGCCATGCATCACGAACCGTAAACTCCCCAACCATATTTGGCCGAGAGGTCCACATCACCATATCTCGATTACCATCATTCCGAACAGGAAGCATAACCGAGCTCAACACAGGAGCACGATCCACCCACTCCGTTGGCCACACTCCTCCAAAAACATCAAGCAGATCTTTAACAGTGCTATCTCTAGTAAAACCATATGGATGAATAACACGATAAGAAAGAATGGAAGAGAGGTAACTACAAGATAACCAACTATCCTCCCAAGCATTGGTTGACGCACCATCCCCAATCCGGGAAATAAAATAATGCCTAACAATAGGCCTGAGATCAAAAATCTTTTTCATCATCCACGACCACTTATGTCAGGATCGAAATTCAAACAAGAATTTAACACACACTCAGAAACTATGTTAAAGAAATCGCGGAAAAACACTTTAACAGTAAATCAATGGAACAGTATCAGAATGAAAATCACAAGTTATATTGATTTAACTTAATGATTACAAACAAAACCTCAATCTGTTGAACAGGTTCAACAGACGTTCAATACTTCTCTATTGAAAGGACTTCTAAGAACCTTGAGGTTAATTCTCTCTAAAAACAAAACGTATATCGAAAACTCTATCAATGTATATTCTAAACTATGCCTTCTATACAGTATATATACAAGACAGATTGCAAGATAATTATAAAAGAAAAATTAATATTCATGATCCAGTCCATAATTATCTTCAAATCTCCTTGACTTTCGCATTAATCAAATCATTCCATCATTATCTTCTAAGCAACTTTAATCTTCATAAGCAGTAGTAATTACTCAGCAGTATTAACCATCTTGCAGTACTAACATGCTAGCAGTACTAACCATGTTAGCAGTATTAATCTCACTAGCATTAGTAATATTGAACTAGCAGTATTAATTACACAAGAAGTAGTATCTGGCAGTATTAATCACCCTTAGCTCATTTCAGACCCAACAATCTCCCCCTAACTTAACTTTTCAGATTGAGAAGTTAAGTTCTTCAAAATTTGGTCTTCATGATACTTTCAAAACTTAAGCTCAATTCCTAAGATTAGGATCCAAACCTAAGCTTTGATTGATGATTCTTTTGACTACTATCTTGGCCATTTCAGAATCCTTTGAACATACCAGCTTAGCATTCAACATACCTTGCAATTTGGCTTTGCTGTGATCATAAATTTTATCCACCAGGTAGTACTCATGATAAGATCTGTCAATAGTGATGACATAGACTCCACACCTTTCAAATAGCATCCAATTGTCTATTCTTTGGAATTTATTCTCCAGATGCAGATCTTTGACAACATGTTGAACTTTGCTAGGATCAAACATCATGCATAAGTACTCCATGGCTAATCTTATTAAGCTCATTCCTGCTCCTGTCAAATCCTTTTCATACAAGCTCATTCCAACCTTGAACATTTGTTCTAAGTCAGATCTGGAATAACTTCTATGATTTTGCCCCAAGTAGAGTAAACCTCATACTTGTCTCCCATCCTTTTAATCCTAAAGTATTTCTTCCTTTGATCTTCCAGTATATCCCAATGGATAATTTCAGGGGCTTGGACTGATATTGGGTCAACTTTTACAGGTTCACTCTCAGTCACTGTCATATACAAACCAACATGTACCTCAGATTGTTCAGATTGTTCTGCACCTTGTTGACTTGATTGTTCTTCAGGGGTTGCAACAACAGGTTCAGCTTCTTTTTGCACTTCTTCAATCCTTGGCCTTTTGGTCTGTTTATTTGAAGCTATGGTTTTCATTCTTTTGACAACTTTGACTGTTTGAGCAAGAGTTTCTTCTTTCTGTTCTTCTTCCACTTATTTTGTAGAAGTGGTTTCTTCACTCTCAGGAAAAGGTTGTTGGATATGCAGATCATGCCTTTCTTTCATTTTCCTTTCAACCTCAACCCTTTGAGTAAAGTCTCCTTGTAGCTTGGTCATTTCTTTCTTGTAAAGCTCTTCAATTCTGCCATAAGACATACCAGTGAACATGCTTTCTTTAACACCAACTGATCCTTTTAGAAAGTTGATCATTTTCCTCCTTTCTTGGTTGGCAACAAAAGTCTTTGAAGGTTGTCTTTTCTTTGTCTGTGCTGGCTGCCTTGGCATAGATGCTTTTGCTTGGACTTTCTTGGCTTCAGTTGCAGCCCTCAAACTCCTTTGGTACTCCTCATTGAGCTTTTTAGACAGATCTAAAGCAATTTGCCTATCTTTGGCAGTTTGAGACTCTTCTTCTGCTTCTATTTCAGCTTGCAGTTGTTTGGCTACCTCTTCATCTAGAGCTATTTGAACATCCTTTTGTTTTCTTCAGAGGTTCCACTATCTTTTCTTTTCCTTTTCTCTTTACCTCAGCATCACTTATTTCTTTCTCTTCTTTTCAAATCCTTCTTCTTTGATTTCCACTCCCTTGGCCTTTTGAGTAGCCTTGAGAGTGTCTGTTTTTGCCTTCACTAGTGTTTCAACAATCTTTATCTCTTCAACTGTCAGCCCTGTTTCTGCTGCTGCTTTTTCAGTTTCTACTGCAGCTTCAGTTACTGCTTCTGCTTCAGTTACTGCTGCTACTTCTGTTTCTGCTGCTTTGCTGCTTTCTGCTTTTGTACCCATTTCTTCTTCTTTTCCTATCTCCCCCTCAAACTGAGATTCATCGTCTTTGGTCTCCCCCCTTTTGAAAGAATCATGATCTGTGCTCCTTTTCTTCAGCACAAACTTTGATTTCTTCTTTTTGAGCACTAACTTCATCACCAGCTTTTTGAGATTTGCAATCTGCTCTTGTTGGCCAGTTATGACCTGTTACATTGCCTCTATTTTGTGCCCTTGAGAAATGACATCCGTATTGATATTGGCTATGGTTTCCATCAATTCATCGTATGTATATCTATCCTCACCACCTTTAGGTGTGTTTACCACCCTTGGAGGATCTTTGGAACGTTTAGTAGAGGTCTCCTGCCTAGCAGAAGCATCCTCTACCCCCTTGGTTTTTTGGCACCTGGGACCTTTGGATGATTGCTCACCCAAAGTTGCCGCGGGGAAGGTCTTAAAGATGTTCACACTGTCCTGCCCTGCACTTTGTGCAAAGTCAGTAGTGTGAGCCTCACTGCCCACATGCTCTTCCTTCTCCTTATTGAGCACCTTCTTGGGGTTGGGAGACACCCCTGTGGTTTCCCTTTGGATATTCTCTGATGGAAAATGCTCCATCAGAGGGCTTTTAGGCTTTGGGGGTGAAGATACTAGAAGGGAAGGAACCTTCTGTACCTTTTTCCTTGTGTATGTATGAGTAATGGGTGATGTTGGCTTCTTTAGAAGGGACTGAGGGATATGCTTTGTAGTGGAAGGTGTGGGTAGGTCATCAGTGGGTTGGTCTAATGTGGTATTTGACCCTGATGCTTCACCTTGAGAGTGGGACACAACCATCATTGTAGAGAACAATGGTGTGTCTATACCAGAGAAGTCCTTACTGGGCCCTTTCATATTTGAGAACACTTTCCCCTTTGGGAGTTTTGGTACATATACCTCCTTGAAGGTAGGTACATCCGTCAATTCCTTATTAAGTACTTCTTGTACAAACCTTGGATACATATAAAAGCTTTTTGATTTGGTATCCAGGTTTGACATTAAATCGTTTAAGATCATTTGAGAGAAATTAAACTTTCTAGAGGTCGCTAAGCAGACTAAAGCATAGGCTATGGTGCTGCTGAACTCACTCCAGCCAGTTGTTTTTCTTGAAATGCAGTGTTGTAGGGTATGGACAAAGAATCTCCACTGAGGTGAAAATCTGTTCTTGTAAAACTTATATACGTCAGTAGGACCTTCATACCCCATACGACTAAGAACTTAGAAGAGATCTTCCTTAGGAAGAGAGGTAATACCTGAGGCATCATCTAGGCGTAGATGGATGCGAATAAACTCTTCTGAGATGGTCAGGGGTTTATCACACACCCTTGTTTTGATGACCTGAGTGCCATCTTCAGTGTGGATGGTAGCATTTTTCCAAAATTGTCGCAAATGTTCCACATAGATTGTGGGATGAACAGATAATGCGTATGCGACGTGGGAGGCTTTGAGAAAATCCACAATATGATGAAACCCCGCAGTTTGCTTGGGTTTCTGTAGCATTGCTAACTCGTTGTGATCATCCACAAATACGAGACCTGCCATTAGTTCTTAAGTCGATTGAGCACTAGGGTGTAATCACTGGAAAGCAAGAGTTAGGACGAGAGAAGATGAATAAGCAAAAGAAATTCAAAGAGCCGTTTTGATATATTGGCGGGCATGAAGGGTATTTATAGGGTACTTGTTTCAGTTAAGAGCAGTAGTAAATACCCTAGCAGCATTAACACAAACCCGCAATATTAACTTACATTAGCAGTTGTAACACATACCAGTAGTATTAACACAGGCTAGCAGTAGTAACACATACCAGCAGTATTAACACATGCTAGCAGTAGTAACACATACTTAATCCTATTTGACCTGTCAGCATTTGTGCGAGCAATATTAAATGATCCAGAAGTACTAACTACCTTTATTTCAAAGCAACCTGAAACACTTAAAGACAGAGGATTAAAAGCACCATATTCCATACATTATGAGAAAGTACACAGGGAAGAATCTATACAGGTACATAAGTCAAAAGATAATAGGCTTATTCAGAGTTTATCATGCCCACACTTGTGACCAAAAATGTGAATCTACCCACATCAAAAGATTTAGTGAATAGATCAGCAAATTGGTTACTTGTATGGACTTTCACAACCTGAATTAGCTTCTTTTCATTACAGTCTCTGATAAAATGGTACCTGATTTCTATATGCTTTGTTTTGGAGTGCTTGACTGGATTATTAACAATGCTAATAGCACTGTTATTGTCTATGAAGATTGGAGTGTGAAGAAAAGTTATACCATAGTCCAACATTTGATTCTGAATCCAGAGTACTTGTGAATAGCAGCTTGCAGCAGCTATATACTCTGCTTCTGTTGTAGAGGTGGACACTGTGGTTTGTTTCTTGCACTGCCATGACACTAGTCTTGCACCCAAAAACTGACATCCCCCTGAAGTTGACTTTCTATCCAAATTTGCACCACCCAAGTCACTGTCTGAATAAGCAAGTAGGTCAAATGGTGAGTCATGAGGATACCAAAGACCTAATCTAGGTTGGCCTTTGAGATATCTGAATATCCTCTTGACTGCTTGAAAGTGTGACTGCTTAGGCCTTACTTGAAATCTTGCACACAGACAAACAAGAAACATGATATCTAATCTTGAAGCAGTGAGATACATGAGGGAGCCAATCAATGAACATCCACATCCTCCCCTTCAAGATCTGCAGTGATCTGTTTGTGTGTCTCCATGGGTGTGCTTGCAGGCTTTGAATCTGAGAATCCAAACTTAGTAAGAATGTCCTGCACATACTTGGATTGACTTATAAATATCCCATCTTTCTTCTGCTTAACTTGTAGCCCAAGGAAGAAAGTAAGTTCACCCATAGAACTCATCTTGAATCTCTTGTGCATCAATTCTTCAAAATCTCTGCACATTTGATCTTTTGTGGATCCAATGATAATATCATCCACATAGATTTGCACTATAAGGATGTCCTTCTTCTTTCTATGAATGAACAGAGTCTTGTCTATGATTCCTCTTTGAAAACCATTTTCCAAGAGATAGGTAGACAAAGTATCATACCATGCCCTTGGTGCTTGATGTAGCCCATAGAGTGCCTTCTTCAATTTGTATACTCTGTCAGGATAATTTGGATTCTCAAACCCTGGAGGATGACAGACATACACTTCTTCTTCAATTCTCCCATACAGGAAAGCACTATTTACATCCATCTGGTAGACCCTGAACTTCATGAAAGAAGCATAGGCTAAAAATAACCTGATTACCTCAATCCTGGCCACTGGTGCAAATACCTCTTCATAATCAATTCCCTCTTATTGAGTATACCCTTGTGCCACTAATCTGGCCTTGTTTTTTTATTACTATTCCTCTCTCATCTTTCTTGTTCCTGAAGATCCATTTAGTGCCTATAGCTCTGTGTCCTTTTGGAAGGTCAACCAAATCCCATACATCCTGCAGCACAAACTGCAGTAGCTCCTCTTGCATTGCTTCTATCCAGCTTGGATCCTTCATTGCATCATATGCCTTTTTGGGTTCAACCTGTGATAGAAAGCAAGAAAGTAAACCTGATTGTATATCTTTCAATCCTCCCAACTTACTTTGATTCCTTGTGATTATAGGTGAATTGATGTCACCAATCACCAATTGAGGAGGATGATTTTTCTGAACTCTTGTTTGATGAACAACCTCTTCATTAATATCTGCTTCCAGATTAGAGTCATTCTTTTCAGGAGTGCTACCACCAAAAACTGAAGAGTTATCATCATCTGTGTCATCTTCTTCCAAACATGGCATCTCAGGACCTTTGATTCCTGAATCTGAGGGTTGATCTTCCTTTTCACCTCTGTCCTCTTCATTCTGAGCTGGTTCAGTGTCCTTTGAATCTGAAGTATCTTTCTTATCTTGGTCACAGAATTCAACATGATCAGTAGTAGGTGTTGGGAACAGCACAAACTCTTGTCTTTGTACTTGTACCTTTTCTGTCCCTGTTCCTGCATTATGCTCATTATTGAAACCCAAAGAATTAGACAGTGAATCAATGTCAAATAGCCAATCAGGACCTGAACCAAGTTGATTTGGTGTGTTCTCATTGTATTTGACATTGTCACTTTCCTCAATAATCCTAGAAGAGGTGTTGAAAACTCTGTAGGCCTTACTTTGAGATGAATATCCAACGAGAAACCCATCCTCAGCTTTGCTATCAAACTTGCCTAGGTGAGTTTTGGTATTGAGAATTGTGCAAGGACACCCAAATGGTTTGAAAAATCCAATAAAAGGTTTCTTCTTTTTAAAAAGCTCATAAGGTGTCTTGTCTTGGGATTTCACTACTAGAACTCTGTTTTGAACATAGCAGGCAGTATTAACTGCTTCTGCCCAAAAAGTAATTGGAAGTTTTGAATCTGCCAACAGAGATCTAGCAGCTTCTATCAGAGTCCTATTTCTCCTTTCAGCAACACCATTCTGTTGAGGAGTTCTAGGAGCACTGTATTGTCTCTCAATGCCTTTTTCCTCACAGAAGATGTTTAGGTCATTGTTTTTAAATTTAGTTCCATTATCAGACCTGATGACTTTAACTCTTAGATTTGTTTGGTTTTCAACTCTAAGAACAAAGGATTTGATCAGTCCACTTGTCTCATCCTTAGTCCTCAGAAAATAGACCCAAGTGAATATAGAGAAATCATCAACAATAACCAAGCAGTAGGATTTCTTACCAATACTCATCACATTTGTAGGACCAAACAGATCCATATGCAGTAAATTAAGAGGTGAAGAGATTGTATTTATCTCTTTGGACTTATGAGAAGTTTTGTGCTGTTTGCCTTTAAGACATGCAACACAATGATCATCACATGAAAATACCTTTTGTGGCAAACCTCTTACCAGGTTGTTTTTCACAAGTTTGTTCATTGTTTTAAAGTTCATGTGACACATCCTTCTGTGCCAAAGAGATGATTCATCCAATGAAGCTTTTGAAAATAAACAATTTAAAGATGAATCAGAAGCTACACTCTCCAAGTCTAAGCAATAAACATTGTCCTTTCTAGGAGTTCTAAGTAGTATCATACTTTCATCAACTACCTTGAACCCTAGAGCAAGGATAATACATTCAATATCATTGAATAATATACTATGTTTCTTGTCACAGACCTGTGATACACTTAACAGGTTGTATCTCAATTGCTCAACATAGTATACATCCTCAAAGGTCATCTTACCTTTTGACACATTACCTTTTCCACTTATCTTTCCACCTGCTGGATTATCACCAAAAGCAACATGTCCTCCATCAATTCTTTTGAAGTTTTGAAGGTAGGCCATGTTACCTGTCATGTGCCTGGAACAACCACTATCAACATGCCAAATGCTCTTTCCCTTAAGCTGTTGGTTGCCCTGCACATATAATAAAGCAGTTAGTTTTTAATAGGAACCCAAGCCAAAGTGGTCTTGGGTTTCCCATTCTCATCAACATATTCATATTCAGACTTGATGAGATTATCAAACTGAGGAATCTTATTGCTTGAATACTTTGTCAGAAGAATGGGCCTGTCACTGGAAGCAGTACTAACTTGATTGGCAGTACTAACTTTGTTAGTAGTACTAACATCATTAACAATACTAATTGGGTTAGCAGTAGTATTGCTTGCAGCAACACTATTTCTATCAGCAGTACTATTTGAAGTAGCAGTACTAACAGATTTCTTTACTTTTGGAACCCAAACCTGGACAAAGTTGTTTGCTTTCTTTTTCTTTAAGTTACTCCTTGGCTTATTTGGAGTATTTTTCTTTGAATTAGGAAACTTATTTTGAGCATGAGATTTTATAGGTGCCCTATTCTCAACCATATGATTCCTTATTTGCTTCCTATAACCAACAGGATTTTGTATAATTTTTTGAAAAGTGATCCTTTGGTTAATAGGATTGAAATAACAGTGTTTGGCTAGATGATGTAACTTGCCACAGATAAAACAAGGCTTTGATCTGTTAATTTTTCTCAGATCAATTCCTTGTTTTAAAGCCCACTGATTATTTCTGTTTCTTTGATTTCCCCTTGTTTTATCATGTTGTTGGGGCTGATTCTGTTTACAAGTACAGGGATTAACAACAGTGGTTTGCATGTAATGGACTCCCTGTACCTTTCCCTTCCCTCTCTTAGAACTTTCAGCCTTCTCACTCTTTACACAAGGTTTACCCCCCTTCATTAGTAAGGATATGATTTTCTAAAGGGATTTCTTTAAGGTCATCCTTATTCTTACCCTTAGTGGTCTCTTCTTCAGCCTCTTCCTCAATCACTACACTGTCAAGAGGATCTACATCTGTGGCTCCTGCAGGTAAGTCTATTTTCTCTTGTCTTTCTAAGAGGTCTGAAGTGGGAGGAATATAGTTATTGTTATAGGGTGGAGGGGTACTGTTGTATCCTAAACCTCTTTTCAGGTTGTCATGGACTTGCGATTTTAGAAGTGAGTCCATTGCTTTAGAGGCATTGGAAAACTTCTCAATGTCCAGCTTGGCTTTCTCAAAATCACTCCTTATCTTCTCACATTCCTCTTCAGACTTTTTAAGCTTAAACTCTAACTGATTCTTTTCCCACTTCCAGTAGTTAGTATCATACGCGTGTTGAAGTTCATTGTCTTTGTATGCCTTAATCTGTTCTTCCAAATTCTCAACAATCACAACATACTCTCTTCTATCTTTCTCTAACCTTTTTAGGTCATCACACATGCTTTGATTGTGATCCCTGTACTTTTTAACAGTTTCTATGCAAGATTTTGAGCAAAGGTTAGATTTTACCTCTGTGGGAATATCAGTGCTTACTGACTCTGAAACTTTAGCCATTAAAGCTTGATTCTGAACTGCTTCTTCTGCTTGGTCACTCCAATCAAATCCCATTCCTTCTTGGGAAACAAGAGCTTGAGAAGAGTTCCTGTTGTTGAAGCTAGTGGACTGTGATGGTTGATGGTTGCTAGTATGCTGTTGAGGCATTCCACTTCTGCATTCTCTTGCAAAGTGCCCCAGCTTGTGACACTTGTAACATTCAACCTTGGATTTATCAAATCCAACCCCATATTCTCTTTTCTGAGCAAAGTTGTTCCTTCCAGTCCTTTTGATGAATCTTTTTACCCTCATTGTGAGCATAGCCATCTGCCACTTGATATCCATCTCTTCCAGATCATCAGCATTTATCTGTTCTAAGTCATCATTAATTAGAGTGGAATTAGCATGACTGGCTAGAAAAGCTTCTAAAACTGAGTCATTAGATCCATCTTGCTTTGATCCATAGGCAGCACTAACTGATTTTGTATTAGCAACAGAATCAGTAGAAGATGATAAAAGAGCAGCATTGTATGAGTATCCAGAGGGCCTCTTCTTTGCTTCTACCTTTGCTTCAAACACCCTAAGGTCATTATAGAGGTCATCCAGTTCCTTGTCCTCCAGTTGGTCATTCTGTCTGAAGGAGACAGTGTACATAGTCCATTCATCACCAAGAGATCTTAGAAATTTTCTGTTGACATCATCTTGATCTATCTGGACACCAACAGTAGCCAATTCACCAATTAACTTATTAAATCTATCAAAAGTTTGAGTCATGGACTCATTCTTTGTAGACATGAAGTTTGCATATTGCTGCTTCAGGATGGCCTTCTGATTTCTCTTGGTACTTTTGGTACCAGAAAATCTTTTCTCCAGTGCATTCCATAGAATTTGTGCATCAGAATAGTTGCAGAATTGATGTTGATACTCATTAGGAATTGCCAAGAGTAGAGTGCTCAAGGCTTTCATCTCAGTCTGCCTCATCTTTCTTTCTCCATCAGTCTTTGGTGGAGGTCTCTTGCCATCTGCATCCATCTTTCCTCCATCAGAGGGACCATTCTCAATGATATCCCACATTGAGAAGTCTGTGAGAAGAATGTACTGCCTGATTCTGATTTTCCACATGTCAAACTCATTGGGTTTGAGCATGGGGACCTTTGAAACAAGAACGCTGTCGCTTGATCCGTCCATGATGATTCTTGCTTTCTGAGTTACACTAGCTTTGATACCATTTGTCAGGATCGAAATTCAAACAAGAATTTAACACACAGTCAGAAACTATGTTAAAGAAATCGCGGAAAAACACTTTAACAGTAAATCAATGGAATAGTATCAGAATGAAAATCACAAGTTATATTGATTTAACTTAATGATTACAAACAAAACCTCAATCTGTTGAACAGGTTCAACAGACGTTCAATACTTCTCTATTGAAAGGACTTCTTAAGAACCTTGAGGTTAATTCTCTCTAAAAACAAAACGTATATCGAAAACTCTATCAATGTATATTCTAAACTATGCCTTCTATACAGTATATATACAAGATAGATTACAAGATAATTATAAAAGAAAAATTAATCTTCATGATCCAGTCCATAATTATCTTCAAATCTCCTTGACTTTCGCATTAATCAAATCATTCCATCATTATCTTCTCAGCAGCTTTAATCTTCATAAGCAGTAGTAATTACTCAGCAGTATTAACCATCTTGCAGTACTAACCATGTTAGCAGTATTAATCTCACCAGCAGTAGTAATATTGAACTAGCAGTATTAATTACACAAGAAGTAGTATCTGGCAGTATTAATCATCCTTAGCTCATTTCAGACCCAACAACTTACTTCTCGTTCGGGTTGTCCATAAATGATCCAACCTGATACATTGATCATACACCCATTGGACCCAAAGAGACTGACGTCTCCTCACAATATTCCAAACGTGTCTCATGAGAAGCGCCCTATTCCAAACATAAAGTCTTTTGAGGCCAAGACCTCCACAACCTCTCGGTTTACAAACATTCGACCAAGCAATCTTACACCGTCCCTTAGAATTATCTCCTTGAGCCCAAAGAAAATCCCGAAACATCGCCTCAATCTCATGCACAATACTCGAAGGCAGCATAAACACTGACATCCAATATAACTGCATCGACTGAAGAACCGATTGGATCAATTGTCGACGACCCCCAAAAGAAAGGAACTTCATCTTCCAATTATGAATACGGGCACGAACCTTCTCCACAAGTCCCTCAAAGTCCATTACTTTCAAACGAATCGGAGATAAAGGAACACCTAAGTACCGAATTGGAAAACAACCTGCTTTAAAAAGAAGACATTCCATAATAGCCACTCTTTCGAATCCAGAACATTACCAAAAAATACCTCGCTCTTTTCCAAGCAAGGGGATAACCTCGATTTTAGTTTAAAAATATGAAGAGCCTTCTTGAGGATTTCAACCGAGGCCACATCACTTCTCGTGTAGGGGTGTAAATGATGCGAGTCGAGCTCGAGTATCATTATACTCGACTCGACTCGTTAGTATATCGAGTCGAGCTCGAGTTCGAGCCTATTCGAGTCAAGTGTTGACCGAGTTTTGACCAAGTCGGTCTCAAGTGAGTCGATCTCGAGTAGCTCACGAGTAGCTCGCGAGTTGTAGCGTGTCATTTACACCCCTACATAGGCTGAAGCCCTTAGACTCAAGTCATTTTGTAACATCCCCCGTCCCCGTGGTCCGGAACGGGTGATGTCACATACGAGACTTAACATAATTACACTACTAAATCAGAGCTACTAATAAACTCCAAACATATATTACAATCCAAAATTTTACACTTCAAAAAGTGTTTATAAACTTAGAACGTTTATATAATAATGCGATTCTAAGAACTCCAAAATTTCACGCTCGATCTCAAGTCCCGTCCCCGTAAACGTCACTTCGTACCTGCCGTGTCAAAAAACAAAAATACGGCTGAGCACAGGGCTCAGTGAATGGATTATAATATAAGTTCGTAAATAATAATGAAAACATCAATAACGAAGCGGAAGACTTAAAAATTCAATTCGAAGAAAGTTCTTGAGACTGAAGTTCATAGTTCATTTAAATCAAAAGAAACGTTCGGTAATATAATCAAAAGCAATAATCTCAAGAACAGTTCACACTTTAACTTCAAAATGTAATATAAATAAAGTCCGTCAATTCCAGTCGTTGTGTTCGTGGGGTGGCCAAACCACACGAACTGGGTCGGCATGCGGGCACACACAACGGATCCCCCGTGAATTTAACCACGGTCACATATTCTGTGGGTAAAATCTAGAATCGATTCATCCGCCCTGGAGCCAACAAAGTCATCCAAGTCCTCCCAGAGTGGGTTCACGTAAGCCACATAGGCTTAACTCTGGTGGACCGTCATCTACAGGACGCTATGACAACAAAGCCGCCATAGAAGGCATCCCAAATAATGTGCCCATTTATTGGGTTCTTCTAAAATCAATGAAAACTAAACATATGCCACTTACCCAAATGGCGATCACATAAATTATAATCTATATACTTCACATTTTTCATAAACAATCTCATACGAGACACATTTTAATAAAACATCAAAATGTTCAAACAATTGATTCAATAAACCAAATCAATGTGTATGTGTGTGTGTATAATTCCAAATTTGTTGATCACGTTCGATTGATCAATCACAAGGTGGTGAACCACCTTTAGAAAGGGTCAGCTACAACAAATAGTTGCCCACGATTCAAAAGAATTGAAATCCATACCTTAACCAAGTTGAGACGTATCACTCGATCAACCGAGACTCACGACGGACTTTAACTCATCCAATTGCCTATTTAAACCATAAATTACTATTACTCGCATAACATAAAACTCAAAGATTATTATCCTAAGCTTAATCATGAAATTATATTCTCTTAGCCATTAAACCGAACATTTGGTGTGCGGTTAAACATCTGGATACAAATATAACCGTTTTGATTCTAAACTTTAACCGTTTGTAATTTTGACAAACCTAAGCATTTCTAAACATATATTTGATCATAACTTTGCAATAACATGTCATAATCTACCAACCAACTTCAACTACCCAAACCTACCAACTTAAATAACTTAAGAAGAATTTTATACCTCTAAGAAGGGTTCGTCGCGTAGATTCCAAATATGTAATTTTTACCTTGATTTCTTCAATATTTTGACTTCAAATTTTAGAGAGAAGTAGAAATATAGAGAGAGAGAAAAAAGAGAGAATATGACGGTGATGGTATGAACCGTGAAGATGACTATGGATGTCTTAATATTTTTAAGGTTAAAGTTATGTTTATATATATGTATATATTTTACTTTATATATATATATATATATGTATATATATATATATATATATATAAAATTTCTACGTAATATATATATTGCAAATTTTTAATATATATATGTAATATATACATAATATATATATATATATGTAATATATACATAATATATATATATATGTAATATATACATAATATATATAACGACTTTAGGTTAATGACAGTTTTAACCCTTAACTATCTTTGGTTACCATTTTTTTACGATTCAATTCGGGTAAGAATAATTATACGTTTTAAAAACGGAGTCTTACAATTATTCCCCCCCTTAAAAAGAGATTTCGTCCCCGAAATCAAACTTAGACAGAAAACTTACATCGATTAAGGAACTCGGGGTACTCCCGTCGCATGTGCTCCTTAGTTTCCCATGTCGCCTCACGTTCAGAATGATTTTTCCATAGAACTTTTACGAAAGGAATCACTCTCTTCCGTGTACCTCTCTCATCACGATCAATAATCGCTTCAGGTTCCTCGCGATAAGAAAGATCAGGTTCTATACGTTCCAAGGGATATTCAATGACGTGTAAGGGATGATAGTTGTACCCTCGAAGTGAAGATACATGGAACACATTATGTATTTGGGATAATTGCGGCGGTAGGGCTAACCGGTAAGCCACAACGCCAACCCTTTCCAGAATTTCGAAGGGACCAATATATCTCGGGCTCAACTTTCCTTTTAGACCGAAACGTCTGATACCGCGAGTTGGGGAAACTTTCAAGAAAACTTTATCTCCCGGTTGGAACTCGATAGGTCGTCGTCGCTTGTCGGCGTAGCTCTTTTGACGAGCCTGAGCCTCTTTCATCATTTGACGCGCAATTTCAACCTTCTCGGTAGTAACTTGTACCAGTTCTGGGCCTTCAAAAATACGTTCTCCAACTTCATTCCAACAAGTCGGTGTTCGACATTTTCGGCCATAAAGTGCTTCATAAGGGGCCATGCCGATACTTGACTGCCAACTATTATTATAGGAGAACTCTATTAGGTACAAATAACTATCCCAACTTCCATGCCATTCCATCGCACATGCTCGGAGCATATCCTCCAGTGTTTGAATCGTACGTTCAGATTGCCCATCAGTTTGCGGATGAAAGGCTGTACTAAAATTCAAACGTGTGCCCCAAGCTTTATGTAAACCTTCCCAAAATCGAGAAGTAAAACGTGGGTCTCGATCGGAGGTAATTGATACAGGAGTGCCATGGAGACGTACAATCTCACGTTGGAATACTTCTGTCAATTTATCAATTGACCATGTTTGTCGGATAGGAAGAAAATGAGCCGATTTTGTCAGTCGATCAACCACTACCCAAATTGCATCGTGTTTCAAGGTCGTGCGGGGTAGTCCGACTACAAAATCCATAGTTACGTGTTCCCATTTCCATACCGGGATGTTCAGCGATTGGAGAAGACCACCCGGACGTTGATGTTCACTTTTAACTTGTTGACAAGTGAGACAACGAGCTACAAAATCGGTGATATCTCGTTTCATTTCAACCCACCAGTAATGGGTCTGTAAGTCGCGATACATTTTTGTTGTACCCGGGTGAACAGAAAACATAGATTTGTGATATTCGGTCATAATCTGATCTGTAAGCTCCGAGTTATTCGGAACACAAAGACGATCCCGAAACCACAACACGTGATCATCATCGATCCTAAATTCCGAACTAACATTCTCTTTTGCTTGCTGGAAGTTCGCCCACAATTCAATGTCGTCTTGTTGGGCTTCTTTTATCCGAGAAATTAGAGTCGGTTCTACCATCAGATTCGATAGAATTTCTGTTTGTGAACTCGGATAGATTTCCAGTCCGAACCGTTCAATCTCCAAAGCTAACTCTGTAGGAACAAGTAACGAGGAAACCTGTCCCACAACTTTACGACTTAAAGCGTCGGCGACTACATTAGCCTTACCCGGATGATACTGTATATGAACATCGTAATCCTTTAGAAGTTCGAGCCACCTCCGTTGACGCATATTTAACTCTTTTTGAGTAAATATATATTTAAGGCTCTTGTGGTCGGTGAAAACTTCACATGTTTCACCGTACAAATAATGACGCAAAATTTTAAGTGCGAAGATAACCGCAGCCAATTCGAGATCGTGAGTCGGATAATTGACCTCATAAGGCTTTAATTGACGTGATGCATATGCGATCACTCTACCGTTTTGCATAAGAACACAACCGAGACCTATCTTTGAAGCATCATTGTAAATTTGAAAACCTCCGGTGCCAGACGTTAATACAAGAACAGGTGCGGTAACCAATCGATGCTTCAATTCCTCGAAACTAGATTCTTGTTCGGAACCCCAATTGAATTTGACTCCTTTTCGGAGTAATCGGGTTAACGGTAGAGATATTTTAGAAAATCCTTCAACGAATCGTCTATAATAACCGGACAGACCCAGAAAACCACGAACTTCAGATACGTTCGTAGGTCGAGGCCATTTAGTGACAGTTTCAATTTTCGTTGGATCGACTTTGACACCTTCCGCAGAAATTACGTGTCCGAGAAAAGATACTTGATCAAGCCAAAATTCACACTTAGAACGTTTTGCGTATAACTTTTTCGTTCGAAGAGTTTCCAAAACGATGTGAAGATGTTGATCATGTTTCTCTCTTGACTTTGAGTATATCAATATGTCATCAATAAACACGATAACAAAGTCGTCGAGATAATCTTTGAAAACCCGATTCATAAGATCCATAAAGACCGCTGGAGCATTAGTTAGCCCGAAAGGCATTACTAAGAATTCGTAGTGCCCATAGCGAGTTCTGAATGCGGTTTTCGGAATATCACAATCTCGGATACGAAGTTGATGGTACCCGGACCGAAGATCAATTTTGGAAAAGTATCGTGCCCCTTGTAATTGATCGAACAGATCGTCGATTATCGGCAAGGAATACTTGTTACGGATCGTTACTTTATTAAGCTCCCGGTAATCAATACAAAGACGCATCATACCGTCTTTCTTTTTGACAAAGAGGACCGGAGCTCCCCAGGGTGAAACGCTGGGTCGAATGAAACCTTTCTTTAATAAATCATCGAGTTGAGTTTTGAGTTCCTTCATTTCAGTTAGAGCCATTTGGTAGGGAGCCTTAGAAATAGGAGAAGCTCCCGGAACTAGATCGATGGTAAATTCGACTTCCCGAACTGGTGGTATACCCGGTAAATCGTCGGGAAACACATCAAGATATTCGGAAACAACAGGTACGGGTGCAGATGTAGGGATTATCTGTTCGGGATCTTGTAACGAGGCCAGAAAACCTTCATTACTTTGCCAAGTATACTGGTGCACCGTAATAGAAGTTAAAGCGCTAACATCTTCTTTTGGAGTACCTCCTTGGAAGATTGCCTCTGGTTTGTCAACATCTCCAAATAATATTTGTTTGGCGTTACAGTCTATAGTTGCATGGTGGTGTGACAACCAGTCCATACCCAATATTAATTGAAAGTGGGACATATGCATTGGAAGTAGAGTGACCTCCCGTATACGATTTCCAACAATTAACGGACAATTTGAAAATCGAGTTAACACACAGATTGAACCACCCATTGGGGTAGATATTACGACTGGACATTCAGTGGTTTGTTCATAAGGTTTTAACCGGGATTCTAATTGTTCAGAAACAACAGAGTGTGTTGCTCCGGTATCAAACAAGGCATAAACAGATAAATCATTTAAGTTAACATGGCCTGAAATCATACCTACTTGAGATTTGTCGCCAGGTAATGCAAAGACTCGCCCACTAGTAGTTGCTTGTTTTCCTTTTCCTTTTCCAGCTTTAGGACAATCTCTGGCCATATGCCCTTGTTCTTGACAATTAAAACACGAACCGGTCATCTTTAGACACGGACCCGACCGATGTCGAAGATTGCACTTATCACAAATATTAATTGGACTCGAAACATTTTGACTCCCCCTGTTAGAAAACACTGGAAGTTGTGGCGTGAATTGACTTGAACTTTTATGTGGGTTAATGTTCGACTTTGACTTTACAAAACGAGGGTTGCCTTGGAAAGATCCAGGTCCACGTTTCTTATTGTCAAAGCGTGAAGTTAACTGTTGTTGTTGTGACCGATCAATATTCTTCGCTGCGTCGGCCACTTCAGTAACGGTATTAAAAGGAAGATTCAAGAGACTATCCTTATACTTCGAGTTAAGTGTCCATTTAAACTTATTGGCTTGTTGCGCTTGTGTGCCTGCGGTATTTCCTGCAAAACGATAAAACTTAAGAAAACGAGCCATGTAGTCGGCAACGGTTTCTTCCTCGCCTTGTTGGATCGTTGAATAGTCTTGCACATAAGCATCGCGATCTGCCGCCGTAAAATACTGATTGAAGAAAAATTCTTTGAAGTTATCCCAAGATAAGTTCTTAACAGATGGGTCAGTTTGAACGCAAGCTTCCCACCAATTGTTCGCTTCTTTCTCAAACTTGTAAGTAGCCAAGCGGACCCTGTACTGATCTGGAATATCTAAGACATTAAAAATCTTTTCGTTGTGCCGAATCCAGTGTTCAGCATCTACTGAATCTACGGCCATTGAGAAAGATTGAGGTTTCTGGTTATTAAACCTCTCTAGCCATGTATGCATTTCTCCCGTTGGATTACCCGAACTTGATCCGGGATTTCCAATATTTGATGTAGGACCAGAATTTGGATTTGGATTTGTATTCGGATTTGGAGGAAGATTTTGTGCCGTCTGTCGCATAGCCTGGATGGATTGTTCAAGATATGCAGGCATCATACTTGACATGGTCTGACGGACCACATCAGCAATATTAGGTTCACTAGTACCGCCCACTGGGTTGGGAATTGGGTTACCCTCATGTTAAGATCTGGACTTGTGCGGGCGACCACGTCTCGACATTCTAATACAGAACAACATCAAGATCAGAATTCAAAACAGTTACGGATTGAAAATCAGTAAATATAATTAAATTCTAGTATACCCATTCTAATGTCTACCCAATTCTCACAGGTCAAACTTATTTAATCTACAAGTCGTAACCTATGCTCTGATACCATATTTGTAACATCCCCCGTCCCCGTGGTCCGGAACGGGTGATGTCACATACGAGACTTAACATAATTACACTACTAAATCAGAGCTACTAATAAACTCCAAACATATATTACAATCCAAAATTTTACACTTCAAAAAGTGTTTATAAACTTAGAACGTTTATATAATAATGCGATTCTAAGAACTCCAAAATTTCACACTCGATCTCAAGTCCCGTCCCCGTAAACGTCACTTCATACCTGCCGTGTCAAAAAACAAAAATACGGCTGAGCACAGGGCTCAGTGAATGGATTATAATATAAGTTCGTAAATAATAATGAAAACATCAATAACGAAGCGGAAGACTTAAAAATTCAATTCGAAGAAAGTTCTTGAGACTGAAGTTCATAGTTCATTTAAATCAAAAGAAACGTTCGGTAATATAATCAAAAGCAATAATCTCAAGAACAGTTCACACTTTAACTTCAAAATGTAATATAAATAAAGTCCGTCAATTCCAGTTGTTGTGTTCGTGGGGTGGCCAAACCACACGAACTGGGTCGGCATGCGGGCACACACAACGGATCCCCCGTGAATTTAACCACGGTCACATATTCTGTGGGTAAAATCTAGAATCGATTCATCCGCCCTGGAGCCAACAAAGTCAGCCAAGTCCTCCCAGAGTGGGTTCACGTAAGCCACATAGGCTTAACTCTGGTGGACCGTCATCTGCAGGACGCTATGACAACAAAGCCGCCATAGAAGGCATCCCAAATAATGTGCCCATTTATTGGGTTCTTCTAAAATCAATGAAAACTAAACATATGCCACTTACCCAAATGGCGATCACATAAATTATAATCTATATACTTCACATTTTTCATAAACAATCTCATACGAGACACATTTTAATAAAACATCAAAATGTTCAAACAATTGATTCAATAAACCAAATCAATGTGTATGTGTGTGTGTATAATTCCACATTTGTTGATCACGTTCGATTGATCAATCACAAGGTGGTGAACCACCTTTAGGAAGGGTCAGCTACAACAAATAGTTGCTCACGATTCAAAAGAATTGAAATCCATACCTTAACCAAGTTGAGACGTATCACTCGATCAACCGAGACTCACGACGGACTTTAACTCATCCAATTGCCTATTTAAACCATAAATTACTATTACTCGCATAACATAAAACTCAAAGATTATTATCCTAAGCTTAATCATGAAATTATATTCTCTTAGCCATTAAACCGAACATTTGGTGTGCGGTTAAACATCTGGATACAAATATAACCGTTTTGATTCTAAACTTTAACCGTTTGTAATTTTGACAAACCTAAGCATTTCTAAACATATATTTGATCATAACTTTGCAATAACATGTCATAATCTACCAACCAACTTCAACTACCCAAACCTACCAACTTAAATAACTTAAGAAGAATTTTATACCTCTAAGAAGGGTTCGTCGCGTAGATTCCAAATATGTAATTTTTACCTTGATTTCTTCAATATTTTGACTTCAAATTTTAGAGAGAAGTAGAAATATAGAGAGAGAGAAAAAAGAGAGAATATGACGGTGATGGTATGAACCGTGAAGATGACTATGGATGTCTTAATATTTTTAAGGTTAAAGTTATGTTTATATATATGTATATATTTTACTTTATATATATATATATATATATGTATATATATATATATATATGTATATATATATATATAAAATTTCTACGTAATATATATATTGCAAAATTTTAATATATATATGTTATATATATGTAATATATACATAATATATATATATATATATATATGTAATATATACATAATATATATATATATGTAATATATACATAATATATATATATATATATGTAATAAGTAATATATACATAATATATATATATATATGTAATATATATATATATATATATAACGACTTTAGGTTAATGACAGTTTTAACCCTTAACTATCTTTGGTTACCATTTTTTTACGATTCAATTCGGGTAAGAATAATTATACGTTTTAAAAACGGAGTCTTACACATTTAACAAAGGCAAAAGATGTAAAACAAGGGAGGAGAAAGGTCTATATATAGTGGAGTTCAAAGCATTGGGTTCTATATCCATCCCAATGTGGGATGGATTAGACACACCATCAAGAGTTTACTCATGTCTTTTACACCATCATTTTCCAAAAACAAACATAAAAAAACTTGAGTTTTATTATTATTATTGTTATTATTATTATTATTATTATTATTATTATCAATTAAATTAAAATAATATTACTAATTATTATTATTATTTTGCTTATCGAGTATCTCATGAGTTTATCGAGTCGAGTATCAGGTCGCTCGACTCGACTCGTTAGTATATCGAGTCGAGCTCAAGTACGAGTCGAGCCTATTCGAGTCGAGTGTTGACCGAGTTTTGACCGAGTCGATATCGAGTAGCTCGCGAGTTGTCTCGTCTCATTTACACCCTCTCGTGAAAACAAAAAGGTCATCTGCAAAACACAAATGGGTGAGATTAAGACTCTGACACCCTTTATGATACCCAAAACTATCTGCCTCAGCAATACAATCCCTCATAATCAAAGAGAAACCCTCCATGACTATAGTGAAAAGATAAGGCGATATCGGATCTCCTTGCCTTATACCCCTACCACCCATAAAGAACCCCGAGGTGATACCATTCAGAGCCACCGAATAAGAGGGAGTCGTAATCAACTCCTCAACCCATTTAATCATCACAGGGTGGAATCTCATACCCCGCATCATATTGAGAAGGAAGGCCCAATCCACCGTATCATACGCCTTCCGAATTTCAATCTTGAACGCGCATTTTGGGGGACCCGTATTTTTTTGATATCCCGAAACAAGCTCATGTGCCATAAGAATATTATCAGAAATGCGTCTTCCCGGAATGAACGCAGATTGATGAGAACTGATCAATTTATCCAAATGCCCTTTCATTTGGTCTGCAATAATTTTACTTATGCATTTGTACAACACATTGCAACAAGCAATAGGACGATAATCTCCGACACAAGAGGCACTCACAGTCTTTGGAATGAGGCATATAATCGTATGATTTAACTCTTTGGCAAGATGTCCCAAATATAAGAAATTATGAATTCCAATTGCAACATCTCGGCCCACAATATTCCACGCAGCCTTATAAAATTTAGAAGAAAAACCATCCGAACCCGGAGCTTTGCCATTCCCGATCTGAAAAATTGCTTTTTGAATTTCATCAGTAGTAATCGGATCCAACATAGAAAGGGCCTCATGCAACGTTAGTTTATTCACAAATAAACCCGAATTGAAGCTAGGTTCCACCGAAACCTCCCTATTCTCCATGATAGCTTTAAAATGATCCACAAAAGCTTTCGCTACATCCTCATCATAATAAACATTACCCTCCACATCTTTGACAGAGAAATATCGCTGCGTGTTTCTTTATTCCTTGACTACTTGATGGTAGAATTTCGAGTTCCCGTCCCCTTCATTAAGCCATTTAACTTTAGCTCATTGTTTCAAATACACTTCTTCATCTATCCTTGCTTGTTGATAAGCTAACAAAAGGTGACAAAGATCTTCCAAAAGTACCTCATTCGAAGGGTCTCCATCACAAGCAACTTGAACCGCATCCAATTCTGCCTTCAGAACATGCACTCGCTTTATCACATCCCCCATCTCCTCTCTTAACTTTCTCAAAGGTTTTTTAGGGCTTTTAATTTAGAAGTAACCCGAAACATGAAATTACCCGAAACATTGATTTTCCACGTTTCCTCCACCACCTTTAAGAAATCAGGATGTTCAATCAACACATTATTAAATTTAAAACCCCAAGCTTTACGTCGCTTACCCCCTTTAAAACAAAGAATACTCGGAGAGTGATCAGATATGCCATGTGGCAAAAATCGAACATTCGCATCTTGAAACCGCATAGTAAATTCTGTATTTCCCAACACACGGTCCAATTTTCTAGTAATCCCCCCACTCCCTTTGGTTTTTGAACCCACGTGTGGTGAATCCCCCTAAAGTTTATATCAAAAACTTCTATATCTTCAACACATAAATAGAAATCATCCATGTCCACCGACTATCTAGACGACCCCCCATAACCGTCATGAGGAAAAAGCATCGTATTGAAATCCCCCATAACTATCCATGGTTTATCACCCATAATAACTTTAGCTTTTCTTAATCCCGACCATAAATCACGTCGAGCAACACAAGTATTTTCACCATAGACAATGGTCAAAAATATCGGTTCTACCTCCCCTATCACATGCACCTCACACTGCATGAACTGTGCATGGTTCTCAAGTACCATCACATCCATACAACGAAAGTCCCAAGCAATAATAATACGAGTACCATGATTACACCTAATAACATTAGAAGCCCACTCCCAACTCCTAAACACACTATTGCATGTATTCTCCAAAGAGTTTTCATGCACATGGGATTCAATAATGGCATAGAAAGAAACATCATTATTATGAATAAACTCCTTCACTTCCCTCTGCTTTATCGGGGAATTAAGACCCCAAATATTCCAACATGCAAAAGATAACATTACTAACCTTTTGAGGTGGGAGTCACGTGTTCCAAACCCACTTCTTGATTTTCCTCCACACAAATCGTAGGGTCATCCATAGTAATATCCTCCACACGTTTAACCGCATCTTCAGAGTCGTTCTCCTCTATCTCTTTAGACGTCGTCTCAGCAAGAATCTCGAAATATTCTTAGAGATAATAGGAGCACCTCTTCGAGGTTGCGTATATGTTTTAAATGAGCTAACCACCAAGGCCATAAACTGACTAGGCTACGGTGCGTTTGGCACAGTCATTGGGCCATCAATTTTCGCCACCTCCCTTTCCTTACCTCTTGGCTCCTTGATCTCCCCACCACCTTTTTCACCACCCTTAGCATCTATTATTTTAGCAGCCCCCTGAACATCCAAATTCAAACTTTCCTTTAACCCACCATCACCACTCGTTTCACCCATATCCCCCACACCTTGGGTTCCATTTGATATCCCCTTCATCTTTTGATCTTTAATCGGTTTAGACCTCCACTTTCTGTTTTCCACACGAGTAAACCCCTCATCATCCATTTTTTGTTTGGCTTCCCTCCCCGTGTTCTTCCAAGTTCTTGCCTTAGCACAAGAACTAGTTTTATGTCCAAATACTTTACAGTGCGAGCATTGGGACGACTCCCAAATGTACTCCACATCCACTCTAACCTTTTCATCCTCTCCTCCAATGAGACTCGAGATAACAAGTTCCAGAGACTTTTTGAGTTCCCCAATAGCCCAAACATCCACTAAGATCTTAGCAAAGCTTGGCCGACCCCATGTCTTTTCACACATATTTAGTGTACACGCATCCATTTTCTTCGGTACCCCAATCGCACTAGCTATACGACTAATGCCCTTTTTATTGAATGCCACAAGCGGTATGTTATGAATCTTAACCCATAATGGGCAAGATGTATGCTCCGGCATGTGTAGGCCTTTCGTAGGGTCCCATGGAAACACAAACAAAGGAATGCTTGAGTACCTGCGGTATTTCCTGCAAAATGAGAAAACTTAAGAAAACGAGTCATGTAGTCGACAACATTTCTTCCTCGCCATGCTGGATCGTTGAATATTCTCGCACATAAGCATCACGATCTGCCGCCGTAAAATATTGATTAAAGAACAACTGTTTGAAATTATCCCAGGATAAGTTTTTAACAGATGGGTCAGTTTGGACGCAAGCTTCCCACCAGTTGTTGGCTTCTTTCTCAAACATATAAGTAGCCAAGCGGACCCTGTACTGATATGGGATATCCAAGACATTGAATATATTTTCGATATGCCGAATCCAGCGTTTGATTTATACTGAATCTACAGTCATTGAGAAAGATTGAGGTTTTTATTTTTTAAACCTCTCCAGCCATGTATGCATTTCTCCCGTTGTATTACCCGAACTAGATCAAGGATTTCCAGTATTTGGTGTAGGACAAGGATTTAGGTTTGGAGGAATATTTTGTGCTGTATGTCGCATAACTTGGATGGCCTGTTCAAGATATGTAGGCATCATACTTGACATGGTCTGACGAACCACATCAGCAATATTTGGCTCACTTGTACCCCCCCCACTGGGTTGGGATTTGGGTTACCTTCAAGTTGAGATTTGGATTTGCGTGGGCGACCACGTCTCGACATTCTAACACAGAACAATATCAAGATCAGAATTCAAAACAGTTACAGATTGAAAATTAGTAAATAGAATTAAATTCTAGTCTACCCATTCTAATGTCTTCCCAATCCTCACAGGTCAAACCTAGTTAATCTATAAGTCGATACCTATGCTCTAATACCACATTTGTAACATCCCCCGTCCCCGTGGTCCGAAACGGGTGATGTCACCGAACGGGACTTAACATATATTATATTTACACAACTAGATTAGAGTTATTAATAAACTCTAAACATATATTACAGACTTCTAAAACATATTTTACAATCCAAAATATCCTTCAAAACGTGTTTATAAACTTAGAACGTTATATGATAAGGCAAGTCTAAGAACTCCATAATTTTACGCTCTATCTCAAGTCTCGTCCCCGTAAGCGTCACTTCGTACCTGCTGTGTCAAAAAGCAAAAACACGACTGAGAACAGGGCTCAGTGAATAGATTATTATATAAATTCAGAAATAACAATAAACACATCGATAACAAAGCGAAAGACTTCAAAATTCAATTGAAGAAAATTCATGAAAATCAAGTTCATAGTTCCTTAAATTCAAAAGAGACGTTCAGTAATATTCAAAAACATAAATCTCAAGAATGGTTCATTCTTTAACTTCAAAACGTAATATCAATAAAGTCCGCCAATTCCTGTTGTGTTTGTGGGGTGGCCAAACCACATGAACTATTGGGTAGGCGTGCTGGCACACACACCCGAATCCCCTGTGAATTTAACCACGGTCACATGTTATGTGGGTAAAAGTTCTAGGATCGATCCATCGGCCCTTGAGCCAGCAAAGTCGGCCTAGTCCCTAGAGTGGGTTACGTAAGCCACTATTGGGACTAACACTAGTGGACCGAGTTCACCTACAAGACGCCATGGCTACAAATCCGCCATAGAAGGCATCCCAAATAATGTGCCCATTAATTGGGTTGTTCTAAAAACAACGAAAACTAAGCATATACCACTTACCCGAATGACGTTCATAAAAATCAAGGTCAATATACTTCACAAGTTTCATAAACAATTCAATACGAGACACATTTTAATAAAACGTCAAAAGGTTCAAACAATTGATTCAATAAACCAAAATCAATGTGTAAGTGTGTGTATAATTACTCATTTCATTGATCATGTTCAATTGATCAATCACAAGGCGGTGAACCACCTTTAGGAAGGGTCAACTACAATAAATAGTTGCCCACGATTCAAAAGAAATGAAATCCATACCTTAACCGAATTGAGAAGTAAAACGCGATCAACCGAGATTGACGACGAAGTTTAACTCGTTCGATTGCCTATTTAAACCACGAATTATTCTTACTCGCATAACATAGAACTCAAAGGTTATTATCCTATGCCTAATCATAAAACTCTATTCTCTTAAGCATTAAACTGAACACTTGGTATGTAATTTACCGTATAACCACAATATCATCAATTTGATTCTAAAATTTACCCTTTTTCAATTTTGACAAAATCAAACATTTCTAAACATGTAAATTATCATAACTTTGCAATATCAAATCATAATCTACCAACCAATTTCAACTACCCTAACATACCAACTTAAATAACTTAAGTAGAAATTTATACTTCTAGGAAGGACTCGAAGAGTGGATTCCGAATATACGGTTGAATGTTTGATTACTTCAACGGATTGAGAGATATTTTAGAGAGATGGAGAGTTTTAGAGAGAAATGGCGGTGTTAGGAGACGATGATGAAGATGAGCAAAGGATTTGGTTTAATGTTTTTTATATATAATTATAAAGAGTTTGGTTAAATGAAGGTTTTAACCCCTTAACTATCTTTGGTTGCCATGTTAATTACGGTTCAATTCTGGTAAGAATAATTACACGTTTTTAAAACGGAGTCTTACAGTTGACACTCTTATTTTTTTAAGAAGTTGATCTTTCTTTTATAAGGATTTAAAAAATAAGAAGGTAGATGGTGGTTTTCTTTTGTCTCCCAAGCATACTTATGTATCAGAAAAAACTGTCTAGTTAGTTTTCTAGATAGAAAAAGAATACTAGCAATAAAGGGGTTGAAGGCTAGCACCATTTAGGTGTCGTGACTTTACTTGGGTGTGTACTATTCCGTAGAGGGAGGTTAAGTTGGCTTCTCGTCATTCTACTCATCCATCCAACTTGAGTTCACACTTTAAAGGCCGTTTCACTAAACCCCCTACGATTGTCTTTTTATTTCTTAAATTGCATGCATGTGGATCCTTTGTGTGAATTTTTGAGTACAAGGGCGGAACACAAGCTTTCCAACTGTAGGGGCCGGATCGAGGGACGGTGTAACACCCTAAAAATAGGGATAACAAAAATTCGGAAAACGGACATGAGGTATATAGAAATTGCCATAGCAAGAGCCTCCCAAAAATGGGGAATAAACAAAACCTGTTTAATTACAGTTGTAATTTAACGGAAATAAGCGACAACCAACTAATATAATTCCTATAACGGAAATAAGATTACAAAAAGGGAGTCGCCTATAAACCTAGTAGTTCCTCACAAAAAGTGCGTCCAAAAGCACATTCCCCAAGCCCTCTCAACCGTCCGCCTAGACCTTCTTAAGTGCGGCGTCACTAGAACTTGAGATACACATCGACACCAAACAAATGTTAGGCCAAAAGAGCCTAGTGAGTTGAACAAGTTATAAACATTCATCTAATATAATTATGCACGTAACAATTAATGGGTAATTCCATATGTGGAGTCAATGGGGGAGGCCCATAGCACCAATCAAGTTTCACCTAAAGAGACGATACATCTTGAAGTTAACTACTATGAGCAACATCCAAAGGGTCTGACACATCCGAGGACTACAACCATGGCATTACCCCGAATGGCGGAGGTCTAGGTGCATACCATCATAGTGGCACCCAAGACTATATCCTCCTAGTGTCTACTGACTTGGTTCGTCTAACAATAATAATAATAATAGGCCCCAAGGCACATATTTCTCAAGAAATGCTCACAATACCAACCATGGGTACAACATTTAGAATGCCGACCACACACTTCATATATGGTTCTCATAAACGACATTCATGAGTTTTCCTCCTTTCCAACATATTCACATGTTCAGTTAAATTTGTAAACAAGTAATAGCCCACACCAATACTTAGATATTCAATAACCCATATACTTGAAATTAGGTCAAATCCTTCATATAAGACATTATCTCATAGTATTCAATGCAAGAGTGATTCCACCATTATGGTGGCCAAGGGTTCCAAATATTCACATAAGAGAACCCCTTTTTGTAGAACAAAGTTCCCAAAATCAATCATAGGGGAGTACCACATAGTGAATACAATATAGTTTATGTAAAGACAAGTAAATGACAATAAATAACATAATATAATGTGTATATAGTTTTAAAAAGGTTTAAGAAACTCACAATCTAAGTTTTGGTTAAAACCTAGAAAATAGAAAACCCTAGATGTTAGTTGTGGAAGACTTGGTTGCAAGGAGTGGAGATCTTGATGATAATACTTCAATAAATGGTCTTGGATGATGATTTGATGAACAATAAATGAGCTTACCAACCAGAACCCTATAAATAAATGTGTAAGGTGTTTGGTTGCTCAAAAATCGCTCCTCAAGAATGCTCTCCCGTTTTTACAATGAATGTCCAAGAAAAGAAGTATTAGATCTGATTTAATTAGGGAGCTGGTCCAAGTGGGCGACATTGCCCAAGGGCATTGTCGTGGGCATAGTCGCCGATGCCCAGTACCCTACGGTACCATCCAGGCGACAGTGACAGGTGACATTACCCGTGTCACAATCGTGGGTCATTGTCGCCCAAACACACCTAGCTACTGAATTTTAGTGTTTTTCGCATTAAATGGGTTAGAAACCGGATTGAGGTTCTTAGGATATTAATATAACTAGATAATAGGAATACTTAACATAAATGCGAGAGGATTGGGTCAGTCTTACCCGAGGTTACTTACAAGGAATATTTCCGGGTGTTACAATCCTCCCCACCTTGGCTTGGATTTCGTCCCCGAAATCCCACTCTAAGCAAATAAGTGAGGATAACGCTTTCTTATGTATTCTTCCGATTCCCACGTAACATTGGCACCGCGATGGTGCCTCCATTGAACCTTAACCATGACTACGTCTTTATGTTGCAACTTCTTCACCTTTGATTCCAAAATTGCCTCCAACTCCTCCATGCAACGATTCCCGTTATCCACCCGAATTTCCGTTAGAGGGATTACACTCTCTTCTTCGGCTAGGCACTTTCGAAGATAACACACATGAAAGGTAGGATGTATTCCATCCATTTCCGGTGGTAGGTCCAACCGGTAAGCTTGTAGTCCAATCTTCTCCAAAATGATGAAAGGTCCAAGGAAACGAGGACAAAGCTTGCCACGTTTCCCAAATCAGATAATCCCCTTCCATGAAGACACTTTCAGCATGACACGGTCTCCCACTTGAAACTAGACCGGTCTTCTCTTCTTTTCCATGTAACTCTTATGTCGGTCCTGAGCTGCCTTCAATCTTTCTCGTATCCCCTTTACCTTATCCGCTGTCTCTTGAACGATCTTGGGTTCAGAGAATTGCTTTTCGCCCGCTTCAAGCCAACAAACTAGGGTTCTGCACTTCCGACCATACAAGGCCTCAAATGGCGCCATTCCAATGCTAGAATGGCAACTGTTATTATAAGCAAAATCCACCAAGGGTAGATGCGAGTCCCAACTCCCTCAAAAGTTGATAACACACGGTTTAACATATCTTCGAGCATCTGAATAGTCCTCTCACTTTGCCTATCCATTTGAGGATGGTAAGCCGTGCTCAGGTTTAATCTAGTGCCCAACTCTTTCTGTAAACTAGCCCAAAAATTTTATGTGAACCGACTATCCCTATCCGACACAATAGATTGCGGGACACCATGTCTTGACACCACCTCATAAATATAGAGCTTGGCCAATTTCTCCATAGGCAAGGTCTCTCGCATTGCAAGGAAATGTGCGCTATTGGTCAGGCGATCTACTAACACCCAAATGGTGTCATGGCCTCGTAACGTCTTCGGTAGTTTTGTCACACAATCCATGGTGATGTTGTCCCACTTCCACTCGGGAATGGACAATGGTTGCAAACTCCCGTACTGTCTTTGATGTTCCGCCTTGACTTGAAGACACGTAACACACCTCTCTACGTAGTTGGCTACGTCAAGTTTCATCACCGACCACCAATAATTCAACTTTAAGTCTCTATACATCTTGGTGCTACCGGGGTGTATAGAATATTTTGACTTATGCGCCTCTTCTAGGAGTAGATCCCGATTCCCACCAAACTTTGTCACCCAGATTCGGCCTTGAAGTAGGTTAAGCCCTCGACTATCTTCCGTCAATAGTGTCCACTTTGCTTCACCATAATCTCGGATTTGAGGTTTTCTTCTTTAAGTGCTTCCGTTTGACATGTCTTGATGCTCTCCAACAAGCTTGATACCACGTCGATCCTAGTGAGGGATAATTTGACACCGCCTTCATAGCTTCTCTGACTCAAGGCATCCGCCACCACATTGGCGTTACCGGGATGATAGAGCAACTTACAGTCGTAGTCCTTCAATAGCTCGAGCCATCTTCTTTGACTCATATTGAGTTCTTTTTGATCGAAGATATACTTTATGCTTTTGTGATCAGTAAAGAGAGTGCACTTAGTCCCGTATAAATAATGTCGCCATAACTTCAATGCAAAGACCACCGCCGCCAATTCCAAGTCATGATTCGGGTAATTCTTCTCATGGTCCTTTTAGTTGCCGTGATGCATAAGCTATCACCTTTCCCCGTTGCATTAGCACACACCCGAGGCCTATCTTGGAAGCATCACAATACACCACAAAGTCATCCGATCCCTCGGGTAGAGATAGGATGGGAGCTTCACACAATTTCCACTTGAGAGTTTGAAAAGCTTGATCTTGCGTCTCTGTCCATAGGAACTTTACATTATTCCTTGTGAGGGAGGTGAGTGGTAAAGCGATTTTAGAGAAGTCTTGAATGAACCGTCTGTAATAACCTGCCAACCCCAAGAAGCTTCGGATGTCCGTCGGACTCGTTGGCGGTTCCCAACTCATCATCGCCTCGATCTTTTCCGGGTCTACCTTCACATCGTCTTTGGACACCACATGGCCCAAGAATTGAACCTCTTGGAGCCAAAATTCGCATTTCGAGAACTTTGCGAATAACTTCTCTTTTCGGAGAACTTCCAACAACTCTTGTAAGTGTTTTCCATGCTCGGCCTCATCCTTAGAGTAGATCAAAATGTCTTCAATGAAAACGATCACCGACTTGTCCAAGAAAGGACGACACACGCGGTTCATCAAATCTATGAATATGGCCGGAGCGTTGGTCAACCCAAAGGGCATCACCAAAAATTCGTAGTGACCGTATCTCGTTCGGAAAGCCGTCTTCGGAATGTCCTCCTTCTTCACTGTCACCTGATGGTATCCGGACCGAAGGTCGATCTTCGAAAAACACCCCGCGCCTTGGAGTTGATCAAAGAGGTCATCGATACGAGGTAAATGATACTTGTTCTTCACCGTAACTTTGTTCAACTCTCGATAGTCTATGCACATCCGCATAGATCCATCCTTCTTCTTCTCGAACAAAAACGGGGATCCCCAAGAAGATGAGCTTGGTCGGATGAATCCCTTCTCCAAGAGCTCTTGAAGTTGCGTAATCATCTCTTGCATCTCTGTTAGAGCCAAATGGTAGGGAGCACGGGCTATCAGAGCCATTCCCGGAGTAAGGTCGATTTGAAACTCCACTTGGCGTTCTGGCGGTAGTCCGGGTAGGTCCTCCGGAAAGACGTTCGGGTAGTCCTGCACGATCTTCACATACTCTACAGATTTCTTCTCTTTTTTCGCGTCCACCACATAAGCCAGATACGAAGAGTAACCCTTCGTTAGGAATTCGTGGGCCTTAAGAGAGGAGATGATAAGATTTCATCTCTTTCGTTTCTCTCCATAGATGGTGACTACACCATTTCCCGACAAAGGTACTTGGATTATCTTATTAGAACAAAGAATGTCGGACTTATGTCTTGACAACCAATCCATGCCTATGAATACATTGAAACCATCTATAGCCATAGGTAATAAATCTACTCCAAAGCAGTTCCCAACGATCTCTAAGGTACAATCAACAAAACACTCACTAATGCTCACTTAGTCTCCATTAGCCACCTCTACTACTAAAGCATCGGGAAGAATACCACTAGGAGTGACAAATTGCTTATAGAAAATGTTCGATACAAAGGAGCAAGTAGCACCCGAATCAAACAACACACGAGCGGGCAAGGAGTTTACTAGGAACGTACCCGAAACAACATCGGCGGTCTCCTTTGCCTCCTCGATGGTCATCCAGAATGCTCGGCTCGACTCTTGCTGTCGATCCTAAAGAATTTCCACGGCCGCCACCCACTAGATTCGGGCAATCTTTCTTCATGTGACCCAGTTCTCGACATTCAAAACACACTGGCCCCCAGATGGGGCAATCCCGGATGGCGTGATCCTTCTTTCCGCACTTGGCACACTCGACGGGTCCCGAGTGAGGTCTTGGATTACATGGGCCAAAATGCTTAGCCTTGCATTTATGGCACCACCTTGACTCTCGGAGGTTGTCTCTGAATCTTCCACCCACAAATGGTTTAGACTGACGAACGGGCTCCGATGACCCTTCCCATTTTCGCTTCTCCGCAACTTGACCCTTCTCTTCCCTTCCTTGTACAATGTCGTCCTCCACAAGGAACGACTCTTCAATTACCTCCTCAATTGTCGATACTTTGGTGTTTCTTACCGCCGTCTTCATCTCGGCCGGTAACCCCAACAGATAGGCCTTCATCTTTGTCTTCTCATCGGGGTGCTCCACCAGACTCAGTTTCTCCAGAAATTGCTTCGAATAGTCGACAATAGACATGCTACCTTTCCTTAGATTACGGAACTCGAGCTCGATTTTGTCCAAGTCTCTCTCGCTACAATACTTGTTGAGGATCTTCTTCTTAAATGTTGGCCACAAGAGTTTGGCTAACACTTCGGGAGTGAGAGATGATCGGGTGAGATTCCACTAGATCAGGGCCTCGCCCTTGAGTAGATGAGAAGCAAACATTACTCTTTGAGACTCGTCGCATTCACTAGCCTCGAATGCCATTTCCACTTCTCTAATCCAATATATGCAGCTGACAGGATTGGCGGTACCTGCAAATTCGGGTGGCCTGCACCCCAGAAAAGCCTTATAGGTGCATCCTGTCTCCTTTCGTTTCTCATAAACAATAACATGCTCTTCTGTTCCCACGACGACCGATCCACCGCACGACCCAACCACGACATTATCCGCCACCGTTTCGGGCCGTCGGTGACTAGCGTCGTGATCTTCCAGAAGTTTCATAAAGAATTCTTGATGTTGTGCCATGGCCGAGTTCATGGCTAGCATCATACTGTCCTTGATTCTCGTCTCAAGCGTCACCTCTTCCATGATCGGGTTATTACTGATAAGGTTCACACGTGGAACATGTTCGGGCTCCCGCCCAAGTAAGTGGGTATGGGAGGTCCCATAGAGGTCTCAACCAAGGGAGGTTAGTCAACAGTAGATTCAACTTCCACGTGACCCTCTAGCGGGTTTGGTAGTCTGCTCCGAGTATTTACCATGGTTATCTGTCACACACGCACGAGAAAGAGGTTGAGAAAAGACGAAGCGAGTTAAACTCATGGTACGTACTACTACATTTATTAATCATCATAATAATAGCAATTCAAGCATGCCCACGTAAGAGCGCATTCATAATAACATTAGCTACGTGATATTATGATCGCGTGATACACAAGGATTCGTCGTTACCGTCATCACAATTCTTAATCAATGTAATTCTGTAGATCCTAACACTCTCCCCACCTATGACTTTTACCCCAAGGTGGACAACCTATTAATAACGCTTAAAGCTTAAGGCATTGTTTGGCAAAAATAAGCTAGCTTATTTTCTTGGTACATGTTTGGATGGCCATAAGCTAGCTTTTCGATAAGCTACTTGGAGTAGCTTATGAGTAGCTTTTTGTGATTATTCCAATTATGCCCCTCATTAATATTCATAATTATATATTAACTTTTAATTATAAATAAATAATTAATGTCCTTTTTGGTAATTTAAATGCTTATAAGCTAGTTTTTACCAAACGTGACTTTTTCATCAGCTAGCTTATCAGCTACCAGCTAGCTTATCAGTCATAAGCTAGTTTTTCAGCTAGTTTGCCAAACATAGCCTAAGATATGCTAAGTCAATACCTAGTTCACTTAAACTAAAAATCTGATACCAACTTGTAACACCCTAAAAATAGGGATAACAAAAATCCGGAAAACGGACATGAGGTATATAGAAATTGTCATAGCAAGAGCCTCCCAAAAATGGGGAATAAATAAAACCTGTTTAATTACCGTTGTAATTTAACGGAAATAAGCGACAACCAACTAATCTAATTCCTATAACGGAAATAAGATTACAAAAAGAGTGTCGCCTATAAACCCAGTAGTTCCTCACAAAAAGTGCGTCCAAAAGCACATTCCTCAAGCCCTCTCAACCGTCCGCCTAGACCTTCTTAAGCGTGGCGTCACTAGAACCTGAGATACACATCGACACAAAACAAGTGTTAGGCCAAAAGATCATAGTGAGTTGAACAAGTTATAAACATTCATTTAAGATAATTATGCACGTAACAATTAATGGGTAATTCCATATGTTGAGTCAATGGGGGAGACCCATAGCACCAATCAAGTTCCACCCAAAGAGACGATACACCTTGATTTTAACTACTATGAGCAACATCCAAAAGACCCCGCACATCCGAGTACTACAACCATGGCATTACCCCGAATGGCGGAGGTCTAGGTGCATACCATCATGGTGGCACCCAAGACTATAATAGGCCCCAAGGCACATAGTTCTCAAGAAATGTTCACAATACCAACCATGGGTACAACATTTAGAATGCCGGTCACACACTTTATATATGGTTCTCATAAACGACATTCATGAGTCTCCTTTCCAACATATTCACATGTTCAGTTAAATTTGTAAACAAGTAATAGCCCACCAATACTTAGATATTCAATAACCTATTTACTTGAAATTTGGTCAAATCCTTCATATAAGACATTATCTCATAATATTCAATGCAAGAGTGATTCCACCATTATGGTGGCCAAGGGTTCCAAATACACATAAGAGAACCCCTTTTTGTAGAACAAAGTTCCCAAAATCAATCATAGGGGAGTACCACATAGTGAATACAATATAGGTTATGTAAAGACAAGTAAATGACAATAAAGAACATAATATAATGTGTATATAGTTTTAACAAGGTTTAAGAAACTCACAATCTAGGTTTTGGTTAAAACCTAGAAAATAGAAAACCCTAGATGTTAGTTGTGGAAGACTTGGTTGCAAGGAGTGGAGATCTTGATGATAATACTTCAATAAATGGTCTTGGATGATGATTTGATGAAGAATAAATGAGCTTACCAACTAAAACCCTAGAAATAAATGTGTAAGTTGTTTCGTTGCTCAAAAATCGCTCCTCAAGAATGCTCCCCCGTTTTCACAATGAATCCCTAAGAAAAGAAGTATTAGATCTGATTTTATCAGGGGGCTGGTCCAAGCGGGCGACATTGCCCTGGCGACTTTTCCCAAGGGCATTGTCGCGGGCATAGTCGCCGATGCCCAGTACCCTACGGTATCATCCAGGCGACTGTGATAGGCGATAGTGCCCATGTCACAGTCGCGGGTCATTGTCGCCCAAACACCCCTAGCTGCTGAATTTTAGTGTTTTTCGCATTAAATGGGTTAGAAATCGCATCGAGGTTCTTGGGAGATTAATCTAACTAGATAATAGGAATACTTAACATAAATGCGAGGGGATCGGGTCGGTGTTACCCGAGGTTACTTACAAGGAATATTTCTGGGTGTTACAAACGGACCTAAAGAAGGGCCACCGGTGGCACATGCCACCGTATTATCTCTCCGCCAAAAGGTTAAAAACTTTACGTTTATGAAAGGTGCAACCGTATCGTTTTAAAAGGTGTCACCGGTGATATTCAAAAGTTGAAGAAGGTGCAACTGTACATTGTAATCAACCAAAAAACCAAATAGAACTCTTGAAATCAACCCAAAAAAACCGAAAAAGTCCCTCGAAATCGATAAAAAAAACTTAAATATCCCTCGAAATCAAGCAAAAAGCTATAAAAATCCCTCGAAGCGGTGGAATTAGGCTAAAAAACACACCGGGTGATGAAGTGAATGCAATTCTATCAAACAACATAGGTCTTTGGCCTAGTGGCCACCTCTCTTCCGTAAACGCTTCTACCTGGGGTTCCCGTACTAGGGTTCGAATCCGGGGGGAGACAAGATGTCTTTTCCGGTGCAAGCTTGTAGAGGGATGGCTTGTAGGGTCCACAAAAGTGGGTCACGGGGCCATGGGTCCCCGTCAATAAACCTTTTATAAAAGTGGATTTTTTTTGCAACCTAAACTCCACTTTTAAGTTCAAACAACATCTACTTCTAATCTTCTATCTTCTATTAAACAACCTAAATTCAGTGGTAGACATTTCATAAAGACCCAAATATCCAATCAAAGTAATCAAAAAATTTCAAACAAATTTAAACAATGAAATGGTTAAACCTAATCAAATAATTTGAAACAAATTTAAACAATTCAACGGTTAAACCTAATCAATGAATTTCAAATAATCAGTCAAACTCAAACAAGTAATGAGATTATGATTTATGAGCAATGGCACTTTAAAATTAAAACTTGAATAGAGAGCAAAAAACTTGTGATTTAGGGGCGAGATCACGATGGAGATGCCGAGATTAGATGGAAGCGGAACACCTGATTTCACGACTCACCAAGAGACTGAGAGAGGCAGAGACTGATCTGGTCTTGTTTGTTGCCTCTGCTTGCTACTGATTTCACAGTTTAACCCTGGATTTCACCACCGATTTCAGTTGCCACTGATTTCATCACCAAAGTTAGAGTGAGGGACGCTGCTTGCTACCGAGTACCGATCGTAGTGCTACTGCTATCGTTTCATTAGGTTTGGGTTTGGGCAGACTTTAAATTAAAGAGTGGAATGGACTAGACTTTGAAGAGTTGGGGGATATATATATATACACTTAAATAAAAAATGGCTGCTAATTGGAACTTCAAAAAGCCCAGGGCCAGGGCCCCTAGTAGCCCTCATGGTGTTCCGCCCCTGTTTGAGTAGTTAAATTTGTTGTATGCATTTTTGCTTCCATTGCCATGATATAAAATTGTTTTAAATCTTCATACAAACTTGAACATTAGAGTGTTGAACGACCATGGCAGGCCCATAAGAGGAAGTTGAAAGTTGCATTTATAAGGATGCTTAGATGGACTGATGGTTGGACCAGTTGGATATGACGAGGCCTTATGTGTTGAATTGCGAGTTGCACTTATCACATGGGTCTCTCTAAGTTGTGGTGGATGCAAGGTTGGTTTAGAGGGAAATGGGGAAAAATAATGTATAGGAGAGTTGCGACTCTATTAGCCTGGTATAGAGTTTTATTATTTATAGTGCATTCAACCTTTTGCTTAACTTATAAAGTATATCTAAAAACCAAACACTATTTAAGTCAATGAATGTTTCTCTAGTATTAACCAAACAACATCCGCGTAATAGTAATTATAGAGTTTATTCAAAAACCAAACACTGTCTATGTCAATGAATTATTTCCTAATTGTAACCAAACAATAACGGTGTAATAGCACTTATAGAATGTATCCAAAAATCAAATACTGTTAATCAATATTCTCATTTCTATTAACTAACTGGTAACAGACAAACCTTTAATAAATATGGCAATAGAATGGTCATTACCATTCCATTTTTATGTACAATAACAAAACAAATCATTCGAAGTTTGATAATCATTAATGAATATATGAATTAAATTGAATTAGTAAACAAAGACAAAAGTACTCTTTAATGTGAATAAATTATGATTTAAATAAAAATATAGTACTAAGCTGCATTAAAATATTATGTCTATTTTGTATATAAATTTTAGATGACCAGACAAATTTTGATTTATCTTATTAGAAAGATTATTTTTCTAAATTTTACTTTTTTATTCGTTAACCTCCAATTATTTAGGAAAAAATGTTTAATCAATGTCTGTATTTTATTTTTGTGATTTAGAAATAACTTTCTTAATATATATATATATATATATATATATATATAGGCGTGACAAGTGTGAGAAATTGAGTTAACGATGAGAAGCGTGACAAGTGGATCTGAACCGTTGATCTCTTTTAGTTTCAAGCCCTCCCATGAATTGCGGCTTAAAAGGGAATTGATCTGGTGCATCTCGATATATCTTATCTCGGTGCATCTCATCCAAATGTGCGTCCATTTCTCATCCAACGGTTGATAACCACTTCTCACACTTCTCACCGGAACCCAACCCTACATATATAATAGAGGATGAAGGATCTTGTGAGAAGAAGAGTTGAGGTGAGAAGGTAGGAAGAGGTCCGGACCCTTAATCACTTTTAATCTCACCCTCACCCCATGAATCGCTCTTAATACGAGAATTGATTCAGTGTATCTCGTCGTAATGTGCATCCAAGGGTGGAAATCTCTTCTTACCTTCTCACCATAACTTTCATTCTCACCGAAACCAACCCTATATAGAGAGGGGTAATCTTTCGCAAACCTCCTAAAGGTTGCAACCCTTATAAACCCAGCTCAACGGTTGGTACGAATTGGAGGGAATTCCGGATTTGAATTGATGAAAAAAATAAGGAAAGGCTAGTTTTGGAAGAAATTTAAATTTTAATAAATAATTAGATGATTATCTATTTTTTGTTATTATTATTCCATGATTGTCTCCACCACTTATTATTCCTAGGGGCGTGCATCGGGTGGGTTGGGTCTGGTCGGGTAAGAAAACCAAAAACTCGATCGGATTTCAGATATGGAAATCAAGATCCAAATTTTAGGTTTCGGATTTTGGATTGTTTCGGGTTCGGATTGATCGGGTTTCGGGTTGACGTCGGTCGGGTTCGGGTATTATATAATGCAAAAATTATATATAAATTCAATCGATTGAGAGATTGATTAAATCGATAATAAGTTTAAAAATTATAAAACATTTCAACAGACTAGAATTTATGATTTTCAAAAGATAATTAGATAAATAAATCTATTTTATAATATTTAAAATATATATATTTATATTATTTTGGGTTTTTCGGATGAGTCGGGTGGCCAAAGATCAAACCCAATCCAAACCCAAATATCTCCCCAAAAGTCGGGTTTCTATTTATCGAATTTCGGGGTATTCGAGTTTTGCAAAAACACATTATTTTTGGTTCGGGTTCGGATTTCAGACTATTCGGGTTTTGTACACCCCTAATTATTCCATGCTTATCTCCATTATGGGTGTGTAGAAAGTCAACCAATCCGATTTAAACACACCCATCCAATTACAACCGAATCTACCATAATCGGATATCCAATTGTAATTGGATCAGATCAGATCCAAAATCTCCACACCCAATCTAGTTCTGGGATGGCAGTCCAAAATCCAGTAAAACCAAAACCGATCCAATCCAATGGTCATCCAATTATCATCCAACTACCATCCAATTAATAACTATATACAATTATTAACGTCTTACGCTATTGTTTTCTAGTTGATATTTATATGTACTTTTCTTTAATAAACTAAGTTAACATATGAAAAATTGGTTGAAATGGTAGATTAATTGGTGAAGAATTGGCTCAAAATATTGAATGAAACCTGTTAAGCCCAGACATTAGTTGATAAATGTTTACACAACACAATAATGACAAGAGATCAAGAAGAATCAATCAAAATAGCCATATATCTCTTGTGCCACAAGTCTAAGTGTGAGTGTGTGTTCTTGGTGTACTCACTACCTTGTGTGTGAAATAATTCAAATGAAGCCTTAGGGATTCTCAAAGAAACAATGCCTTATATAGGTCAACATGACCAAGGCATGGTGAAACCTAGATAACTACATATTACCCCCTAGGAAATTATAGACAATTACAATTAAGACCCCTTTCTACATTTTAATCTTGAATACAACTAATGATCCAACAATCTCCCCCTTTGGATTCAAGATTAAATTTGTTTTTGGCAATTTTCTTCGGGTCTTCACTTCTCTTGAAAACTCTAGCAGATATGTCGTTAACAACTTCAAAACTTGAAGCTCTTCACAGTCTTCACAACTTTGAGGAAACTGTAACCTTCCCCTTTTTGCTGAAATTGGAATAAAGGGTCCTTCTGACGATCATCTTCAGTCAGACTTTTGATAATTTAGATAGGTTCAGACACTTTGAAATCTTTGAAAAACTTGAATCCTTCAACAATCTTCAACAAACTTTCTTTCCTTGAATATTCTCCCCCTTTTGATGAATGTTGAGAATCAATATCATCAAAACATTTTAAAGCAGGTCAGTCTTAGAATTATGTCCCCCAAATTCAACATTTAAGCTCAGTCTTCATGAATATCTCCCTCCTTGGAAAAAATAGCAATCTCCCCCAGATAGAGAAATATATTAGTCTTCAAAATACGATCTGAATCTGATTCGACCGTCAATTAATAAAATGTAATTATTTGAATATTTGCAAATTCAAACAATTTAGGAGTTATAACCCTGAATCAACAGATGAAACAGTTAAAAGTGCCTATCAGTAACACAAAGTTACTGAGTAACACGAAGTTACTATATAAGGAGCTGGTTGTGACGTAGACTCCCTAGGACTTCCATTCAATCATCGAATAACACATGGTTATCTATGAACGTTCTGACAGAAAACAAATTTCTGTGTGCTCGTGCATGTGTATGAAAGAATTTAGCACGGATGATTGCTTTTTAATTTTGGCTCAAAGTATGTAAACTTGTTGAGACAACAACAAATTATACAAAGACTCAATGTGCATGAGAAAGGGTCGAAGGTGGGGCAATTTTCCTTCTTTTTCAATATCCGAATTATCCAAGTGATAATCAGATAGAGTGTGTGCTGCTTCCCTGTTCAAATATGAAACATCTTGTTAAGTCCCTGAGATCGAAGATTTAATTGATTTATAAAGATAACAAGGAATTGGGATTGGAAATCTGATGTTTTATTTATGGAATGTAAACTACACTACAAGACATGAAGAACTCGTATGCATCTACATTGTAAAATGAAAACTTACACTACAAAGACACATACAGACTCCTTATATACTAGCCCAACATCCCTTGTTACAATAAGCCCAAACCCAATACAAGGCCCAATACAATAACATATGGATTACTTTACTAAACTTCTAAAGTGAACATATTTATGTTCTAACATTCTCCCCCTACGTTTTGTAAAGTAATCATTCTCTGTTAAGCTCCAACTTCAGCTCCTCTCCCCCTTGATTTCTTTATAAAATTAGTGTTACATAAACTTCAAAGCATCCTCAAGCTCCCCCTAGAATGTAGCTCTTATCCTTGAAGTATCAACTGAAATACCAGATCTGATGTAGACCATAACCTCGACTAAGTGCACATAAAGACAACTTTTGACTCTTGTAAACCCAACACATTCCGTATGCCCACAAGAATGATATGTGTTGAATATTGGAATGACAACCAAGTGCATCTTCAGTGTATAACATCTGATTTGTCTTTGAACTATGAGTTGAAATAAGAGTTCAGTTTAAGAACTTCATCTGATTAGCTTACGGGTGGTAGCATCCGGTAGCAACACTACAAGGCAAGGGTTAGAAGGCAAACAATGTTCAACAATTGATAGATGACTCTCATTTTCTCACTACTTTCCAGAATACTGAACAATCAAACCCAGAACTCCTTTCTTCACGAATCAGCTGGATGATTATAAGCACTCAGGATTATGAATTACAACTTAAGCATCAGAATAATGATTGAAGTCGCTCACACTACTAAGTGATCAGTTCAGAAGAATGATAAAGTGCTCTCAACGGTCTAACAACTCAAGAAGCTTTCCAGACTGATGATTGCAGATGCTCAGGCAGCTAACTGAATCCAAGCAGAGACCAAATCATCAAATCCAGAATCTGAAAATTTTGAAAAGCATGAGCACTCGTGAAATGTAGATCAGTTGCTAGAGATATGTGACCAACGTATGATAAGAGTGATGTCACATATACATTTCGCGTATAAAGCTCAGGAACAACGCAAACTTGTAGAAAATTGGGTTCAGAACAGTCAAAATTCTCAAAAACATCAAAACTTTTCGCATAACTCTAACAATTTGCAGATCACTATAGCAAATCAGTACAAGTCACATGATCGACTAAGCTGAAAACCACAATTCGCATAACTCTCTTCTGCGAATTCCTCGCATTTCGCATCACACTCACATGCGAATTTATAACTTCTCGCATAAGCTTTGTACGAATTCTCACAATTCGCATAGGGTGGCATGCGAATTCTAAACATTTCGCATATATCTACCTGCGAATTCTTCACTTAGAAATCTTGTTGACCACAGGAATTCGTATCGAGCTTTTCACATAATACTAGTCTGCGAATTCTGCACATTTCGCTTCTCACAGACATGCGAAATCCATATTTGAAAGATTTTATCTTCAAAGTCTATTGACGTGTGAATTCCTAGCATGCGAAATCTTCTAAGAACCTTTATTCTGATAATTCTTCTCATATCCATGCGAATTCTTCCATTTCTGTGAGTTCTTCGACGAATCATGCGAATTCCATAGATCTCGAACTGTTTTTCACGATATCTTCAAATTAAACCTTCAAAACTTCGAATTTTGAGATAATCTTTTGTACACAGGTTCAAAAACATCAATAACACACATTTGTAGTTGAAGACCATGTCTAAATTCGACTCTAAAGCCCAATTCGATCTCAACACTACACACATAAGTTTTCGAACTGGAATACTCAAAAATCGATCAAACCACTCAAATTTGATGAAATTAAAGAAAGTAATTGACTCAATACTGATCGACAATAGCCACAGAATCAATTTATCAACAAATAACATACAAATAAACATTAAATTCCATAATTCAAATTTTCACATCGACTGTTACTTTCAATTCCAATCTGATCTCGATCGTCGTAGAATAATTCTGCGTTCGGCTCTGATACCACTTGTTAAGTACCTGAGATCAAAGATTGAATTGATTTATAAAGATAACAAGGAATTGGGATTGGAAATCTGATGTTTTATTTATGGAATGTAACCTACACTACAGGACACGAAGAACTCGTATGCATCTACATTGTAATATGAAAACCTACACTACAAAGACACATACAGACTCCTTATATACTAGCCTAACATCCCTTGTTACAATAAGCCCAAACCCAATACAAGGCCCAATACAATAACATATGGATTACTTTACTAAACTTTTAAAGTGAACATATTTATGTTCTAACACATCTTCCTGTTGAGAAGAAGATGAGTAGCTGGTGGGGTTATATGCAAGAGGTGGCATGGGCTAGTTGCCTGTTTCAGCATTATTCACCAAAGACTGTGAAACAATAGATTATGTGGCTGCCCGACTCAGAAAAGATGTGGTGCAGAGTTTATTTTTTCTTTACTCTGATCTCTCACCCTCTTTCATTTAAATCAATTGAGCTCACTTCTAACCAAACTCTCATTTGCATTTTAACTCATCACTCTCCCCATCTCTATTTTTAATGAACCCCTCTCCCCTAAATCACTCAGGATTACTTCCGGGGCAGGAAACACTGGTTAGTGTGAATCCATGGAAGTTCTGATAAGCTCACTCTGAATCCCGTATTTTCCTAAGAGAACATGTTGTTCAACAGTCATTTGTACATGAAAGCACAATAAATCAATGTCAGTAAATGTATGCTCATGACAAGATAAGAATGAAATTGTAGCATTTACTACATTTAAGATATCTCAAAACAACTAGAATGAAATCAAGTGTTTTGAGAATCTGACAATGATTCCTTTAAGAGCTGAAGCTAAAAAGGATGATTCCTTCAAAATCAGATCTATTAATCATGAAGAACAAAGATTTGGAAGACCAAAGACGTAACGTGTTTATACGAACAGTGTATAAACATATTGGCAACGAAAACACATGAAAATGAAATGACGTCTGATTTTCAAACAAACAATGAAATTTCAAACGGGAGGATTACCATCAAAAGATTTATCTTTTGAGGTGTGGTAATCACAAAGTCAAAAAAATGAGTGTACTGACCAACGTGTGTAAGAAAACTTGGTAAAGTATAAAGAAATGACAAGTACCCAAGTATTTGTCATTGGAAATACATGGTCAGTTGATGTCATGGAGTCTAAGGATTAGAAAGATATACCTTGAGTATGATATCCTTAACTCCCCCTAAAGATATTATCTATTGAGTTATGTGACAAAAACTCAGGTTCTCCCCCTATAACCTGTGAAAAGTCAACTCATCAGGAAAAAAATGACAATATCATCGCGCATATCTTTTCTCTCTAACAGATATAACTGTTAAAGTTTCAACGTTTCTCCCCCTCAAAACAAAAGTATTTGACAGTGAAGCTCCCCCTCAATGCAAAAACGTCTAGAATGATGTGAGCTTTAAAGCATCCTTTTTAGAAGAAAATAATTGAAGTGCGGGTTCTAATAATATGAATCAGAAGCCAATTCTTTTGGCAATTAAGTGCGGGTCCTGATCTGATATGACCAGAAGCCAAAGTCACTTGAAGTATCCTGCAAAATAGAATATTGGTAATCATTTATAAAAATGATTCCGCTTCCGTCAGTAAAAGATATGAATAGCAACTGTTTGAGAATCAGTACACAAGCAACAAGGTTAAGATACAGAAAACTCCCCCTCGAGTCATGAGAAAAGGTTTACTTAGACATGTTCAACATTCCAAGTTTGCTGATTAGTAAGTTGAACCTCTTTTCATCCAACGACTTGGTGAAAAGGTCAGCTAACTGGAAGTCGGTATGAACAAAGTGCATTTAAATATCACCTTTTTCTACGTGGTCCTTGATGAAGTGATAGCGTACATCTATGTGCTTGGTCTTCGAGTGCTGGAGGGTTAGAAGTTATTGCAATTGCGCTCTTGGAATCGCAATAAATAGGCACTCTCTTGTAGTTGTACCCAAAGTCCTTCAAATGTGTCTTCATCCAGAGGGCTTGCGAACAGCAGCTAGCAGCAACTATGTACTCTGCCTCAGCAGTGGATGTAGAAACACAATTTTGTTTCTTTGATGTCCAACTAACAAGTTTGTCTCCTATGAATTGACATGATCCAGAAGTACTCTTACGGTCTAGCTTACATCCTGCATGGTCAGCATCTGTAAAGGAAGTGAGATCAAAACGGGAATCCTTTGGATACCAAAGGCCTAAATCAAGAGTGCCTTTAAGATATCTAAAGATTCGCTTAACAGCATTAAAGTGCGACTCTTTGGGATTAGCTTGATATCTCGCACAAAAGCAGGTTGCAAACATGATATCTGGACGACTTGAAGTCAGGTAAAGTAAAGAACCAATCATTCTACAATATACCTTTTGATCAACAGGTTTACTAGATAAATTTGCGTCTAAGAGTGTACTAGTAGCCATTGGCGTTTTCATGACAGGATTGTCTGACATATTGAACTTTCTCAAAATATCTTTAATATATTTGGCTTGATTAATGAAAATGCCTTCGGGTAATTGCTTTACTTGCAAACCAAGAAAGAAATTAAATTCACCCATCATCGACATTTCAAATTTCGTTTCCATGATCTTTGAAAAGTTCTTGCAGAATTTCGGATTTGTCGACCTTAATATAATGTCGTCAACATAAATTTGTATGAGAATCAAGTCCTCACCTTGCCTTTTTAGAAAGAAGGTAGTGTCAACTGTACCTTTCTTGAAATCGGAAGCTAGGAGAAATTTAGTTAGAGTTTCATACCATGCTCGTGGTGCTTGTTTGAGACCATATAGTGCTTTGTCTAATATGTAGACATGATCAGGGTGATGAGGATCAACGAAACCTTCAGGTTGAGCAACATAAACCTCCTCATGCAGAACGCCATTCAGAAAAGCTGACTTTACGTCCATTTGATAGATAGTAAAGTTTTTGTGCGCTACATATGCTAAGAAGATTCTGATTGCTTCAATCCTCGCAGCAGGGGCGAACGTTTCATCGTAATCAATGCCCTCCTGTTGACAGTGCCCTTTTGCTACCAAACGAGCCTTATTTCTTACAACTACTCCAGCCTCGTCCTTCTTATTTCTAAACACCCACTTAGTTCCAATAATTGATTTACCTTGAGGTAGTGGGATCAAGCGCCAAATCTTGTTCCGTTCGAATTGCAGAAGCTCATCTTGCATAGCAGAAATCCAATCGGGATCGCGTAGAGCTTCTGATGCTTTCTTTGGTTCTAGGGAACTAAGGAAGCTTGAGAACATATAGAAATTTGCTGACGCAACACGTATCTTGACACCAGATTATACGTCACCTATCATGTTGTGTAGGGGATGATCCTTCGTCCATCTATGTGTGCTTGGCAAAGACTCAACGGTTTGTTGCGTATTCATCTCATTATATTCATCATAAACTGCAGGTTGATCCTCAGATGTTCTCGAGACATCTTGTACTGGAGTTTCTGATACTGAAGCTTCGAAAATCGCAGCTGAAGTACTCGGGACTTCATTCCCAGAAGGAATATCTGCAGGAGCAGATTCAGTACTAGTTGGATCATAAACTATCGGTGTGGTTATATCTAGTGGGGTTGCAGTTTCAGTGACTTGTTCAGAAGGTCCAGATATGTCTTCAACAAGAATAAGAACCTCCGAACTTGGTGTTGATGTTATTTTGCCTTTATCAAAGTCTGCACAAATATCATCAAAGGCATCAATAAACAACAAATCTAACTCAGATGAAGTAGAGTTTGAGTTAGAAGAAGTAGACGGTTTGGAAGCTGGTTCTATTCTGGGTTGGATTGAAGCTTTGTGCTTAAGTCCGAGTTCTGTGTTTAGAAGTCCGAGTAACATTCTCATCGAAGGATACATTCATGGTTTCAACAACCGTCTTGGTTCTTGTATAGTAAATCCGATAAGCTTTGGATGTCAACGAGTATCCAACAAGATAACCTTCATCCGCTTTCTTATCGAATTTTGAAAGTCCTTGACACTCTATTAAAATGTAACACCTGCAACCAAAGACACGAAGGAATTTGATATTAGGTTTACGATTGTTGATAAACTCATATGCAGTTTTATTGAAGCGTTTGATCACTGTGGTACGATTCTGAGTAAAGCAAGCTGTCACAACCGCCTTTGCCCAAAGATACATTGGTAGTTCAACATACGCAAGCATGGTACGAGCAACTTCAACAAGGGTGCAGTTCTTTCGTTCAATAATGTCGTTCTGTTGTGGAGTGTAGGCCACAGAGAAGTTGTGTGAAATTCACACAGAGATGAGATAGCTCAGTAAGGTGTCATTTTTGAACTCCGTGCCGTTATCACTATGAAGAGTCCGAACCGGCAATTGTAGACGTACTTGAATACGCTTAATAAAAGCGATAATCAGTTCTGGCGCATCCGACTTGTTCCGAAGAAACTCGAGCCATGTGTATCTTGAATAGTCATCTATCATCACTAAAACATATTTCTTTCCATTGATAGACGCCGTTCGCATTGGGCCACAAAGATCCATGTGAATAAGTTCTAGCGCGGATGAGGTTGATGATTCAGTCTTGGACTTGAATGAGCTTCGCTTCATTTTACTTATCTCACATGCTGAACACAGTGAGTCCTTTTCAAACCTCATTTCTAGTAGACCTTTTACCAGACCTTGTCTCTAAAGCTTAGCTATTGATCTTATAGTGAGACAAGCGGCGATGCCACGTCCATGATTGTGCTTTAGAAGCTTTAGCTAGTAAGCATACGGGACGTGTGGCGGACAGTGTTGGAAAATCTACATAATATAGATTTCCACGACGCTCAGCTCTAAAGATTTCGTAACCATCTGGATCCTCAAGATAGCAATGAGGTGTTGTGAAGCGAACTTGTTAATTCATGTCACAGAAGTGACTGGTGCTGAACAATTTATGATCAAGGCCATCAACATATAACACCTTTTGTATCTTCACAACTCCGTTATCAAGCGTTCCGTATCCTCTGACATGTCCTTCTATTTCAGAATTGGCTAAACGAATTGTTCCAGCAGGCTCCTCCACATAGTTATGCAGTAGGTGCTTGAATCCTGTCATGTGGCATGAACATCCTGAATCTATCACCCACAATCGATAGGCCTGCAAAAGAAACAATCAGTTTTGCTTCGGTACCCATATCCAAATGGGTTGTTAGCTGCAAGCAGTTCAGGAATATCAATAGATTTGACTTTTACTCTCCATTCATATCGTGGTTTCGGAACCCATTTCCAAACCATTCTAACATCTAATTCCTGAAGTTGCTTTTTAGATCTCAGATTAGTAACTTTAGCACGGAAAACTTTAGGTTGCGTGGAAGAATTGGAATTAAAGTTCATTTTAGCTTTCTTTTTGCTTTTCTTGGACTTAGGAGTGGAGTTGTATTTAAAAGAATTGTCCCTACATTGTTTGCAATATAAGTTCTTTTGAGAAAATGTCATAAATTTAGATTTATCGGAACAAATATGACATTCATACTCATCAAAAGAAGTACATCTCAAATCATCACTGTCTTGGGTACAACTGTTTTCAACATCAGTTTCACAAACATTTAAACAATCATTTTTATCCTTCGTTCTCCTCCAAACTCCATTACCATTCAAATCTGAAACAGAAACAGAAACCTTGTCAGCCTTTTTCTTAGAAGGCAATATTTTTCTTGAAATACCTGAAGTTTCACCCTTCTAAAAAATACTTGGTTGATACTCAGGGCATTCAGAATAAATGACTGGAGGTTTTGTAGACTCATTAAATTCTGGATTAGATCTTACCTTCCAGCTTTGATAATTAAGCATCTGTTTATCATTTGAAACATTTTTAAACAAAGTGACTTTCAAATCATTGATCTCTTTGCAAAGCTCTTGATTGTCTTTCAAAGACTTTTCAAGTTTAAGTTTGAGATCAAAGTTTTCATCTTCAATTGCATCAAGAGATTTTTGCAACATATCAATTTGTTTCATCAAATCAGATGTATGATCAGTCACATAATTTGACTCTTTTGATATAGAAACGGGATCAGGGTCTGAAGCATTCATCATTTCAGAAAATATTGCTTTAGTCATGTTCTCAACAAACTCCATTTGATCATTCTTAAAACAAGATTCATTCGTGACATTGGCCTCTTCTTCAACCTTTTCAACAAGTAAAGGTTCAGGAGTAATAGGGTTTGAGACTGATGGTATAATTAATGGATTTGCATCCGATTCATATTCATCGTATTTGCATTCAGTTTCAAGCAGGATTTTGTCATCGTTGACTGATTCATTTGAAGGTGTGGTAAATAGTGATTCAAACTCAACGAATTCAATCTTTCGAGTCTTATAACTCTTGTTTAAATCACTATATTTAAAACCAACTGATTTAAAAGAATTTTGCGAATCAGTACCACTAGACTTATCCTCTCCTAGTACTTCTTTACCTTTGGTCTCTGTAAGAGGTTTAGAAGTATCAGCTTTAACAAAAGTCGCACGAATGTCAGGAATGGGTTTAACCGTGGAGCCAAGTCTGTCAAAGTTATACAAGTGCTCTGGGGCCTTTTTCAAAACATCATTTACTGGCAAACCCAAACCTGGTTTAACTTTATAAAATCTTTCATCTTGGAGTTTATTGGTCAACAGATTTAGTGTTTGCTCAGTCTGACCACGTTTCATGTTTATGTCCTCCAGTTGTTTAATCTTAGTGTAAGCTTCATTTCGCTCATGAAAACAGACTTCAAATTTAATTTTAAAATCACCTTTTTCAGCGTTAAAATTAACAAGATCGTTTTCCAAATCAAATATTTTTCTTTTTAAGGTTTCTTTTTCAGCTTTTAAATGATACTCTCCTTTTCCTTTTCTTCCACGACAACTTTCACCAGAGCGTTTTCATCACGAAAACTCAAAGTTGTTTGTCGTTCTGAGCTAAGTTTACCATTTAGCAGTTCAAATTCATCTTTCATGTTGTGGATTTGGACCATAAGTGATTCAATAAGTTCAAAGTTTTCGTTTACCTCAGAGTTTTCGTCCTCAGAATGAGACTCAGAAGTCTCATCATCATCATTAAGCTTTGCCATGTAGGAGACTTGAGTGAAGTGTGCTTGCTCCTCCTCGTATGAGCTTTGAAATAACCAGTTCTCCTCCTCGACCATAAGCACCTTCCCTTCCTCCACTTTCTTGGCAATCAAAGACTTCCTTGCGTAGTACTTCGAGTTCTTGAATCTTTTAAACTCGCAGTCCTTAGCGAAGTGTCCAAACTTTCCACACTTGAAGCACCTTCCTACTTCATCCTTCTTCTCTTCCTTCTTGTCTTCTCTCTTTTCTTCTTTCCTTTCTTCTTTCTTCTCTTCTCTTCTGTCCTCTCTCTTCTCATCTCTCCTTCCATACTTGGGCTTGTACCTCAGCTCAGACTTGTCCTTCTTGTACCCTTCATACTTCGGCTTCGAATAGTACTTCTTTTTTGCCAAAGTTTCTTTTGAATTGGCGTGTAATTAGGGTCAAGTTTTCAGAAAATCTCTATATATCGTCATCAGAATCGACCTCCAGTTCCTCGTCACTAGTAGCAGAGTCTGAATCAGTAAGCTTAGTGACAAATGCTTTCGACACTTTCTTCTTTGATTTTGAAGATGAAACAGGACCAGAACTAGAACCTTTTCCTTTCCCAACAATAAGAGCCACTGAGTCCTACAGATCCTTGGACTCATTGTTGATTGATCTCACTTCATCTTCATGTTTGGAAAGAGTGGAGAAGATGCCAGTCACATTCTCTTGGGCCATATTCTTTGACATTTGAATATTGATGGCAAAGATCTTCCACTCTAGGTTCAAGTTCTTAATAAACTTATAGTTTATTTCAGAAGCAGATTTGGTAATGTTGTTCCTCCTCAAATCATTCAAGATGATGTTGTATCTGTTGTAAGTGTCCATCAGTATCTCCCCTTCCTTAGCATGAAATCCCTCATATGCATTGATGCACAAATTCTGTTTAGCTTGGATTAAAGCTTCACTACCCTTGAATTGTCTTGCCAGCTCATCCCATATCTCCTTTGCAGAACTTCTGCTGTCTACACGATTGTAGATGTCATTAGGAATTACCATTGTCAAAAATATGAGAGCTTCTTCATCTTATTTGTACAACTCTTTCTCCCGTTCAGTGAAGTATTCATATGGTTTTGGAACAAATCTGTCAGGAATCTCAGGAGAGGTAGGTGTAGCAGCTTGACCAGGCATTCTAATCGTGGGGTTCACAGGACCAGAAGTAATAGAGTCCATGTAATCTCTGCTCTTATGATTCAGAAATTGGATCATTCGTTTCTTCCACTGTTGGTACTCATTGGCTAACATAACTGGTGGTTTGGACTGAGAGCCCATGGAAAGGAGTTGATTTGACATCTCTAGCAGTTGGATTAGTATGCAAACTTATCTGTACAATTTAAATCAACTAATAAGATCTTTGAATCAAGAATTGGATAAAATCTAGACTTAAAAATTTCCAGAAAAATAAATTTCTAAAAATACTCAAGTGTAGAATTCGCAAGCTATAAGAACCACAAAAAGATTCCCAGACTGAAGGAAAAACTTCAAAATTCGCAAACAAGATAGGTAGAATTCGCAGACAGGTAGAATTCGCAAACAAGCTTTCTACGAAACCTAGAATTCGCAAACAGTAGACCTACAAAACCTTAACAATTCGCAAAGCAATACTTAGCGAATCCTTGCCTTAGAATAATTTCAGAATGCTAGCTTTCGTAAGTAGAATTCGCAGAGTATAGAGTTGCGAGTTCTATACTTAGAAAATATTTCAGGTTGCAAGTTTTCGCAAACAACAAGGAGAAATCACTTTTAAGATCTTGCGAGTTTTGGACTTATAAAAATTCAAGAAAGTTTTAACTTTCGCACATCACAGCTTTCGTGTAAGCAAGGATTCACAAACCATAGACTTACGAATCCTGGACTAAGAAAATTTTTGAACTTTTCACTTAACTTTCGCAAATAAGCTTTCGCAACCTGAATAGAGTTATGATTTTTATGAACCTGTGAATCCTATACTTAGTGAAAATGTTGGAAGTTAAAGATCAAGGATTCGTAAACACAACTTGCGAATCTTAGGGGATTCACAAACTAGTAGCCTGCGAGTTCTTCAGTATTCGCAACCAAGACACTTGCTAAAACTGTACTTAATCAAATTTTCAATTCTTAAAAGTCCTGCGAATCCTAACTTTTGTAGATAAAGGTCTTGCGAATCTTGAGGTTTTCGTAACACTAACACTAGCAAATCCTATACTTAATCAATTTCAACAATCTCTGCGAATTTCAGAGATCTTGCTAGAACTTGCGAGTTCTTCATAAAACCATCCCTGTACAAGACTTTTAATCCAAAAACACATCAAATGGTGAAATCACAGTGTAAAAATCACACAATTCATCCACCTATATACTACGAACAAACCCCAATCAAAATTTATCACCAAAAACAACTTATATGCACAGATTCGAATGGAACAGTGTTCGAACCTCATATGAACAAAAACTTCGAAAATCTTCAAAATATTAATCTATTGATGTTTTTAAATGAAATCAGGCAATCTGATGATGTTCTATAACCTTATGCGCACCTAATCAAATCATTTTTAGGCTAAAACACACAATAAATCTCAAAAATGATTTTCACACATTGAAGTTTTCGAAAAAACACTTTTCAATCCAAAAACCTTGATTCTTGGCTCTGATACCAAATGTTAAGCCCAGACATTGGTTGATAAATGTTTACACAACACAATAATGACAAGAGATCAAGAAGAATCAATCAAAATAGCCATATATCTCTTGTGCCACAAGTGTAAGTGTGAGTGTGTGTTCTTGGTGTAATCACTACCTTGTGTGTGAAATAATTCAAAAGAAGCCCCAGGGATTCTCAAAGAAACTGTTAGAGCATAAATATGTTGGATACAAGATCAAGAAGATAAAAGTCAAGGTTCAAGAAAGTCAAAGCTGAAGAAAGTCAACTCTCATTTAAGTCAAAGTCTTTTGTAATAAAAGTCGATGTATTTTGTATTTTAGTTTCTTTGTAATTGTTGTGTGGTATAAATACCTTATTTCCTTGTCTTTGTAAGTAGATCTAACTAACTGAATTCATATAAGAGAGAGAGAGATAATACGTTAGAGAGAGAGATCTGTAGAGAGAGAGAGAGAGGGAGTTCTAGAGAGAGAAAGTTTGTAATCTTGAATTGAAGTGAAATCAAACAGGTAATTTGATTGTTAATCTTGTTGTGTTTGATTAATCTTGAATAGGAACTAGAATCTGGGAATAACAGAAACAATGCATGGTGAAACCTAGATAACTACATATTACACCCTAGGAAATTATAGACAATTACAATTAAGACCCCTTTCTACATTTTAATCTTGAATACAACTAATGATCCAACAATCTCCCCCTTTGGATTCAAGATTAATTTTTTTTTTGGCAATTTTCTTCGGGTCTTCACTTCTCTTGAAAACTGTAGCAGATATGTCGTTAACAACTTCAAAACTTGTAGCTCTTCACATTCTTCACAACTTTGAGGAAACTGTAACCTTCCCCTTTTTGCTGAAATTGGAATAAAGTGACCTTCTGACGATCATCTTCAGTCAGACTTTTGATAATTCAGATAGGTTCAGACACTTTGAAATCTTTGAAAAACTTGAATCCTTCAGCAATCTTCAACAAACTTTATTTCTTGAACAAAGTGCCTGTCAGTAACACAAAGTTACTGAGTAACACGAAGTTACTATATAAGGAGCTGGTTGTGACGTAGACTACCCAGGACTTCCATTCAATCATCGAATAACACATGGTTATCTATGAACGTTCTGACAGAAAACAAATTTCTGTGTGCTCGTGCATGTGTATGAAAGAATTAAGCACAGATGATTGCTTTTTAATTTTGGCTCAAAGTATGTAAACTTTTTGAGACAACAATAAATTATACAAAGACTCAATGTGCATGAGAAAGGGTCGAAGGTGGGGCAATTTTCCTTCTTTTTCAATATCCGAATTATCCAAGTGATAATCAGATAGAGTGTGTGTTGCTTCTCTGTTCAAATATGAAACATCTTGTTAAGTCCCTGAGATCAAAGATTGAATTGATTTATAAAGATAACAAGGAATTGGGATTGGAAATCTGATGTTTTATTTATGGAATGTAAACTACACTACAGGACACGAATTTGATGAAATTAAAGAAAGTAATTAACTCAATACTGATCGACAATAGCCACAGAATCAATTTATCAACAAATAATATCCAAATAAACATTAAATTCCATAATTCAAATTTTCACATCGACTGTTCCTTTCAATTCCAATCTGATCTCGATCGTCGTAGAGTAATTCTGCGTTCGGCTCTGATACCACTTGTTAAGTCCCTGAGATCAAAGATTGAATTGATTTATAAAGATAACAAGGAATTGGGATTGGAAATCTGATGTTTTATTTATGGAATGTAAACTACACTACATGACACGAAGAACTCATATGCATCTACATTGTAAAATGAAAACTTACACTACAAAGACACATACAAACTCCTTATATACTAGCCCAACATCCCTTGTTACAATAAGCCCAAACCCAATACAAGGCCCAATACAATAACATATGGATTACTTTACTAAACTTCTAAAGTGAACATATTTATGTTCTAACACATCTTCTTGTTGAGAAGAAGATGAGTAGCTGGTGAGGTTATATGCAAGAGGTGGCATGGGTTAGTTGCCTGTTTAAGTATTGTTCACCAAAGACTGTGAAACAATAGATTATGTGGCTGCCCGACTCAGAAAAGATGTGGTGCAAAGTTTATTTTTCCTTTACTCTGATCTCTCACCCTCCTTCTTTTAAATCAATTGAGCTCACTTCTAACCAAACTCTCATTTTCATTTTAACTCAGCACTCTCCCCATCTCTTTTTTTAATGAACCCCTCTCCCCTCAATCACTCAGGATTACTTCCGGGGCAGGAAACATTTGTTAGTGTGAATCCATGGAAGTTCTGATAAGCTCACTCTGAATCCCGTATTTTCCTAAGAGAACATGCTGTTCAACAGTCATTTGTACATGAAAGCACAATAAATCAATGTCAGTAAATGTATGCTCATGACAAGATAAGAATGAAATTGGAGCATTTAGTTTTGGAAAATTTTAATCAAGGCATTATTTAATTGAAAAAGAATCAAATGTGATGTGTAGCAGAACACATTTAATATGTATAAGATTAAACATGGTTCAAAACATAATTCATAATTTATAAATATTGTAATACCCCTAAATTTAGAAAATAGCCGACAATTTAAAACTTCAAACCTCATTTAAATACATAACTTTAATAACGAAATATTTAAAGTTTACAAAAAAAGAAGACAATAATATGTATCAGAGTGCTAAATGGAACTATCTAATTTCTCAAACATAATTATAATAAGTCGAGTGTTACTAAAACCATCAAATCTGCATTTACTACATTTAAGATATCTCAAAACAACTAGAATGAAATCAAGTGTTTTGAGAATCTGACAATGATTTCTTTAAGATCTGAAGCTAAAAAGGATGATTCCTTCAAAATCGGATCTATTAATCATGAAGAATAAAGATTTGGAAGACCAAAGACGTAAGGTGTTTATACGAACAATGTATAAAAATATTGGCAATGAAAGCACATGAAAATGAAATGACGTCTGATTTTCAAACAAACAATGAAATTTCAAACGGGAGGATTACCATCGAAAGATTTATCTTTTGAGATGTGGTAATCACAAAGTCAAGAAAATGAGTGTACTGACCAACGTGTGTAAGAATACTTGGTAAAGTATAAAGAAATGACAAGTACCCACGTATTTGTCATTGGAAACACATGGTCAGTTGATGTCATGGAGTCTAAGGATTAGAAAGATATACCTTGAGTATGATATCCTTAACCCCCCCCCCCCCTAAAGATATTATATATTGAGTTATGTGACAAAAACTTACGTTCTCCCCCTATAACCGGTGAAAAGTCAACTCATCAGGAAAATATGGCAAAATCAACGCGCATATCTTTTCTCTCTAACAGATATAACTGTTAAAGTTTCAACGTTTCTACCCCTCAAAACAAAAGTATTTGACAATTAAGCTCCCCCTCAACGCAAAAACGTCTAGAATGATGTAAGCTTTAAAGCATCCTTTTTAGAAGAAAATCATTGAAGTGCGGGTTCTAATCATATGAATCAGAAGCCGATTCTTTTGGAAATTAAGTGCGGGTCCTGATCTGATATGACCAGAAGCCAAAGTCACTTGAAGTATCCTGCAAAAGAGAATATTGGTAATCATTTATAAAAATGATTCCGCTTCCGTCAGTAAAAGATATGAATAGCAACTGTTTAAAAATTAGTACACAAGCAACAAGATTAAGATACAGAAAACTCCCCCTCGAGTCATGAGAAAAGGTTTAAGTAGACATGTTCAACATTCCAAGTTTGCTGATTAGAAACTTGAACCTCTTTCCATCCAACGGCTTGGTGCAAAGGTCAGCTAACTGAAAGTCGGTATGAACAAAGTGCATTTCAATATCACCCTTTCTACGCGGTCGTTGATGAAGTGATAGCGTACATCTATGTGCTTGGTCTTCGAGTGCTGGAGGGTTAGAAGTTATTGCAATTGCGCTCTTAGAATCGCAATAAATAGGCACTCTCTTGTAGTTGTACCCAAAGTTCTTCAACTGTGTCTTCATCCAGAAGACTTGCGAACAACACCTAGCAACAACTACATACTCTGCCTCAGTAGTGGATGTAGAAACACAGTTTTGTTTCTTTGATGTCCAACTAACAAGTTTGTCTCCTATGAATTGACATGATCCAGAAGTACTCTTACGGTCTAGCTTACATCCTGCATGGTCAGCATCTGTAAAGGAAGTGAGATCAAAACAGGAATCCTTTGGATACCAAAGGCCTAAATCAAAGAGTGCCTTTAAGATATCTAAATATTCGCTTAACAACATTAAAGTGCGACTCTTTGGGATTAGCTTGATATCTCACACAAAAGCAGGTTACAAACATGATATCTGGATGACTAGAATTCAGATAATGTAAAGAACCAATCATGCTACGATATACCTTTTGCTCAGCAGGTTTACCAGATAAATCTGCGTCTAAGAGTGTACCAGTAGCTATTGGTGTTTTCATGACAGGATTGTCTGACATATTGAACTTTCTCAAAATATCTTTAATATATTTGGCTTGATTAATGAAAATGCTTTCGGGTAATTGCTTTACTTGTAAACCAAGAAAGAAATTCAATTCACCCATCATCGACATTTCAAATTTCGTTTCCATGATCTTTGAAAAGTTCTTTCAGAATTTCGGATTTGTCGACCCAAATATAATGTCGTCAACATAAATTTGTATGAGAATCAAGTCCTCACCTTGTCTTTTTAGAAATAAGGTAGTGTCAACTGTACCTTTCTTGAAACCGGAAGCTAGGAGAAATTTAGTAAGAGTTTCATACCATGCTCGTGGTGCTTGTTTGAGACCATATAGTGCTTTTTCTAATACGTAGACATGATTAGGGTGATGAGGATCAACGAAACCTTCAGGTTGAGCAACATAAACCTCCTCATGCAGAACGCCATTCAGAAAAGCTGACTTTACGTCCATTTGATAGACAATAAAGTTTTTGTTCGCTGCATATGGTAAGAAGATTCTGATTGCTTCGATCCTCGCAACAGGGCCAACGTTTCATCGTAATCAATGCACTCCTGTTGACAGTACCCTTTTGCTACCAAACGAGCCTTATTTCTTACCACTACTCCAGCCTCGTCCTTCTTATTTGTAAACAGCCACTTAGTTCCAATAACTGATTTACCTTGAGGTAGTGGGATCAAGCGCCAAATCTTGTTCCGTTCGAATTGCAGAAGCTCATCTTGCATAGCAGAAATCCAATCGACAGAAGCAAACCCTAACTCAACCACAATCGCCACCTTTGTCGACGACGTAGTAGCTTCCTTAAACGTCGCGGCTGATAGTTCCAAAACTGACCGTTGAGGATCCAAACGTCATAGGAAGACTGTACAAGGAAAATCTAACGATGTCGGCATTGTTGTTTCACCTAAACGAAGAGATTCTAGGCATATTGATCATAACAGAGATTGTCACATCATTACGGCTGTTTCTGATGATCCACCATGGTGGGAGACTGTGGGGAAGTTTCATTAATATCCGAGGTCTCTAGTTTATCCTCACGAGGATTCGAATCCCTCTCTCTCCTTTTTTGCTTGTTGAATAGATTTGTTTCTTTATTGGATTGGTTTTGACCGGATGGTTTCATTATCATAAAGAAAGGTAAGTGGATCGGCTATTCCGCCTAGCCAAGCAAGAAAAAATGGATTAAAATTAAATATAAATGAGTTGAAAAAAAGATTTGTTCTGTCTATGGATGCGGTGATTAAGTTGTTTTGTGGTCGTACGGAATGGTGAACTTCTCGTTGTCATGGCAAAGGAAGAGGTAGTACAGTTCTAGTAACAACGGATTTATCATCGGAGGACAAAGGGTTTTAACAAATGTACATTTCATCGAGCATCATACTCGGTCAAACTTAAGAAACGAGACTCTGACCAAATATCTTGCAACTGTTTGTGATATCGGAACTGAATGCATATTAAATGTTATTTTTTTAACACGTATGAAACGTTATTCATTTGATTTGATGTTAATCCTTTTTCAACACATATGAAACATTATTATGAATTGTTTTGTAAAAAGTTGATGTTTTATTTCGTAAGTGAAACAACACTGAAATAAAATCAGGGTAACAAAAAATGTTATTGTTTCATATAAGAACCAATAATGAGTTTGCTTTCATATGAGAAATAAAATGATCGAAAAGATAATGTACTGTTTCATAAGTGAAATAACACTTGTATGGAAATAAGGTAACAAAAACAACTATTGTTTCATATGAGAACCAATAACGAGTTTGACTTCATATAAAAAACCAAATGTTCACAATGAAGATGGTTGGAGAGAGAGAGAGAGAGAAAGTGACAAAATCAATTATGACAATTGAATGAAACTTTTAAGAAAGATATTATTCCTAAAACTAATCTATTAAGTATGATATTCTATGAGACATTTAAAGGAGATGATTAATCCTAAAATACTAATTTGTGTTCAAACAAGAATGCTATCTAAACAGAAAATAAGAGGATGAATCCCAGTCAATCATTTATTTGAATGATGCTTTACAGGTTGCACATGGGTTGGGTTGGAAGGGTTGAAGACATTTGAACAACCCAACCCAATGTTTTGTGTATTGAAAATCTCAACCCAACCCAACCCAACCCAACCCAACCCAACCCAACCCAACCTGTGCGGGTTTGGTTGGTCGGGTTGAAACTTTGATACGTCATTTACAATCTAGCTAAACTTATGTGTTTAAACGAAGTAAAATCAAAGTGAGAACATACAAAAAGGCTAATAAACTAAAAAAAAAGATGATGTTCATGCAAATAAGAAAGTAAAATTACGGTTGAAATTGTAATATAGTTTTGAATATAGCTAATTACGGGTTGGTCTAACCTCAAGTGTACATATATCAAGGTTCTAAATGGCGTGAGGCGTGACGTGGCGGCGAGGCCAAGCCTCAAGCCTTAGGAGCCACGACGAAGCCATGGTGTTTTCAAGGCGTGACTTATGGCGTCATATTTCTAATTCATATATATCATTATATATAAAAACATATGTTTTGTAGTGTTACCCAATAAGTCAATAGTAATAAGCAAGTTAAATTATGGTATATATTAAAAAATTTGTAAATAAGATATTAAAAACGTAAAGAAAAATTAAATACTGCACTACGAAATTGTGCATTAGGTCATGGCGTGCCACGAGCTTAAAAGCCTTGGTGACAGGGCACGCCACGGCGGTTGTGCGGCGAGTTTTTTAGAACATTGACATATATTAATCAAGGAATTAAAAATGATATTAAATTTATAGTATAGAAAGGCATCAGGTTCATCGGTTAGGTTGAGTTCAAATTACTCTAACCCAGTTCCAACCCAATAGACGTGGTTTGGCCTAATTTTGTATCAACTATGCGTCAGGTTACCTCAGGTTGATTTTTTTTTTTTGGGTTTTTTCGGGTTAAGTTGGTCGGTTTTTTTAGCACTCCTAATTTGTGATGAGCACCCAAAAGGGCATAGTGTCATTTGTTGCATATGAATTATATACGAAAATTCATTTATTTCTGTAAGGGTTATTTAATGCATTTAATTAAGTTATTTATTTATGATTTCTTTTACAGTTTTTTGATTTAAACATGATTAGTTTTTCATTTAAAATATTTATTTTTTATGACATTTAAAATAAGGGTGATTTAATTTTTCATTCAAAATATTTATTTTGTATTGAAGTCATTTATTTAATATTTTTTACAATTTTCATTAAAAATCACATGTAATATCCAAAGAAAATGTAATATTAATCGATGTTTTTTCCAAAGAGAGAGAGAGAGAGAGAGAAATGTAATATTATATGTGATATTGATCATAATAAATTTTAAGTAAAAAAATATAAGTTATCTACAACATCGGATGATATTTGTAAATTATGAATTATGTTTTGAATCACACTTGATGTAATACATATTAAATGTGTTCAATTATACAACACATGTGATTCTGTTTCCATTATTTTTTTTTAAATGTTTAATTTGAATCTTTGTGTTTAAATCACATGCGATTAGTTTGAAAAAAAAATCAATTAACTATTAATCACATGTGATATTGATGAAAATTGTAATTGTTTTATATATTCCCTCAAAAGCAAAATAAACTCTTTAAAAGAAAAATAAATTAAGAACTTTAGTTTTGGAAATTTTTAATCAAGGCATTATTTAATTGAAAAAGAATCAAATGTGATGTGTAGCAGAACACATTTAATATGTATAAGATTAAACATGGTTCAAAACATAATTCATAATTTATAAATATTGTAATACCCCTAAATTTAGAAAATAGCCGACAATTTAAAACTTCAAACCTCCTTTAAATAGATAACTTTAATAACGAAATATTTAAAGTTTACAAAAAAAGTAGACAATAATATGTATCAGAGTTCTAAATGGAACTATCTAATTTCTCAAACATAATTATAATAAGTCGGGTGTTACTAAAACCATCAAATCTGCATTTACTACATTTAAGATATCTCAAAACAACTAGAATGAAATCAAGTGTTTTGAGAATCTGACAATGATTCCTTTAAGAGCTGAAGCTAAAAAGGATAATTCCTTCAAAATCGGATCTATTAATCATGAAGAAGAAAGATTTGGAAGACCAAAGACGTAAGGTGTTTATACGAACAATGTATAAAAATATTGGCAATGAAAGCACATGAAAATGAAATGACGTCTTATTTTCAAACAAACAATCAAAATTTCAAACAGGAGGATTACCATCGAAAGATTTATCTTTTGAGATGTGGTAATCACAAAGTCAAGAAAATGAGTGTACTGACCAACGTGTGTAAGAATACTTGGTAAAGTATAAAGAAATGACAAGTACCCAAGTATTTGTCATTGGAAACACATGGTCAGTTGATGTCATGGAGTCTAAGGATTAGAAAGATATACCTTGAGTATGATATCCTTAACCCCCCCTAAAGATATTATCTATTGAATTCTGTGACAAAAACTTAGGTTCTCCCCCTATAACCGGTGAAAAGTCAACTCATCAAGAAAATATGACAATATCAACGCGCATATCTTTTCTCTCTAATAGATATAACTGTTAAAGTTTCAACGTTTCTCCCCCTCAAAACAAAAGTATTTTACAGTTAAGCTCCCCCTCAACGCAAAAACATCTAGAATGATGTGAGCTTTAAAGCATCCTTTTTAGAAGAAAATCATTGAAGTGCGGGTTCTAATCAGATGAATCAGAAGCCGATTCTTTTGGAAATTAAGTGCGGGTCCTGATCTGATATGACCAGAAGCCAAAGTCACTTGAAGTATCCTGCAAAAGAGAATATTGGTAATCATTTATAAAAATGATTCCGCTTCCGTCAGTAAAAGATATGAATAGCAACTGTTTGAGAATCTGTACACAAGCAACAAGATTTAGATAAAGAAAACTCCCCCTCGAGTCATGAGAAAAGGTTTAAGTAGATATGTTCAACATTCCAAGTTTGCTGATTAGAAACTTGAACCTCTTTCCATCCAACGGCTTGGTGCAAAGGTCAGCTAACTAGAAGTCGGTATGAACAAAGTGCATTTCAATATCACCCTTTTCTACGTGGTCCTTGATGAAGTGATAGCGTACATCTATGTGCTTGGTCTTCGAGTGCTGGAGGGTTAGAAGTTATTGCAATTGCGCTCTTGGAATCGCAATAAATAGGCACTCTCTTGTAGTTGTACCCAAAGTCCTTCAACTATGTCTTTATCCAGAGGACTTGCGAACAACACCTAGCAGCAACTACGTACTCTGCCTCAGTAGTGGATGTAGAAACACAGTTTTGTTTCTTTGATGTCCAACTAACAAGTTTGTCTCCTATAAATTGACATGATCCAGAAGTACTCTTACGGTCTAGCTCACATCCTGCATGGTCAGCATCTGTAAAGGCAGTGAGATCAAAACGGGAATCCTTTGGATACCAAAGGCCTAAATCAAAGAGTGCCTTTAAGATATCTAAATATTCGCTTAACAACATTAAAGTGCGACTCTTTGGGATTAGCTTGATATCTCGCACAAAAGCAGGTTGCAAACATGATATCTGGATGACTAGCATTCAGATAAAGTAAAGAACTAATCATGCTACGATATACCTTTTGCTCAGCAGGTTTACCAGATAAATCTGCGTCTAAGAGTGTACCAGTAGCTATTGGTGTTTTCATGACAAGATTGTCTGACATATTGAACTTTCTCAAAATATCTTTAATATATTTGGCTTGATTAATGAAAATGCTTTCGGGTAATTGCTTTACTTGTAAACCAAGAAATAAATTCAATTCACCCATCATCGACATTTCAAATTTCGTTTCCATGATCTTTGAAAAGTTCTTTCAGAATTTCGGATTTGTCGACCCAAATATAATGTCGTCAACATAAATTTATATGAGAATCAAGTCCTCACCTTGTCTTTTTAGAAATAAGGTAGTGTCAACTGTACCTTTCTTGAAACCGGAAGCTAGGAGAAATTTAGTAAGAGTTTCATACCATGCTCGTGGTGCTTGTTTGAGACCATATAGTGCTTTTTCTAATACGTAGACATGATTAGGGTGATGAGGATCAACTAAACCTTCAGGTTGAGCAACAATAACCTCCTCATGCAGAACGCCATTCAAAAAAGCTGACTTTACGTCCATTTGATAGACAGTAAAGTTTTTGTTCGCTGCATATGCTAAGAAGATTCTGATTGCTTCGATCCTCGCAACAGGGGCGAACGTTTCATCGTAATCAATGCACTCCTGTTGACAGTACCCTTTTGCTACCAAACGAGCCTCAGTTCTTACCACTACTCCAGCCTCGTCCTTCTTATTTGTAAACACCCACTTAGTTCCAATAACTGATTTACCTTGAGGTAGTGGGATCAAGCGCCAAATCTTGTTCCGTTCGAATTGCAGAAGCTCATCTTGAATAACAGAAATCCAATCGGTAGAAGCAAACCCTAACTCAACCACAATCGCCACCTTTGTCGACGACGTAGTAGCTTCCTTAAACGCCGCGGCTGATAGTTCCAAAACCGACCGTTGAGGATCCAAACGTCATAGGAAGACTAGAAAAGGAAAATCTAACGATGTCGGCATTGTTGTTTCACCTAAATGAAGAGATTCTAGGCATATTGATCATAACGGAGATTGTGACATCATTACGGCTGTTTCCGATGATCCACCATGGTGGGAGACCGTGGGGAAGTTTCATTAATATCCGAGGTCACTAGTTTATCCTCACGAGGATTCGAATCCCTCTCTATCCTTTTTTGCTTGTTGAATAGATTTGTTTCTTTATTGGATTGGTTTTGACCGGATGGTTTCATTATCATAAAGAAAGGGAAGTGGATCGGCTATTCCGCCTAGCCAAGCCAGAAAAAATGGATTAAAATTAAATATAAATGAGTTGAAAAAAAGATTTGTTCTGTCTATGGATGCGGTGGTTAAGGTTTTTTGTGTTCGTACGGAATGGTGAACTTCTCGTTGTCATGGCAAAGGAAGAGGTAGTACAGTTCTAGTAACAACGGATTTATCATCGGAGGACAAAGGGTTTTAACAAATGTACATTTCATCGAGCATCATACTCGGTCAAACTTAAGAAACGAGGCTCTGGCCAAATATCTTGCAACTGTTTGTGATATCGGAACTGAATGCATATTAAATGTTATTTTTTAACACGTATGAAACGTTATTCATTTGATTTGATGTTAATCCTTTTTCAACACATATGAAACATTATTATGAATTGTTTTGTAAAAAGTTGATGTTTTATTTCGTAAGTGAAACAACACTGAAATAAAATCAGGGTAACAAAAAATGTTATTGTTTCATATAAGAACCAATAATGAGTTTGCTTTCATATGAGAAATAAAATGATCGAAAAGATAATGTACTGTTTCATAAGTGAAATAACACTTGTATGGAAATAAGGTAACAAAAACAACTATTGTTTCATATGAGAACCAATAACGAGTTTGACTTCATATAAAAAACCAAATGTTCACAATGAAGATGGTTGGAGAGGGAGAGAGAGAGTGACAAAACCAGTTATGACAATTGAATGAAACTTTTAAGAAAGATATTATTCCGAAAACTAATCTAATAAGTATGATATTCTATGAGACATTTAAAGGAGATGATTAATCCTAAAATACTAATTTGTGTTCAAACAAGAATGCTATCTAAACAGAAAATAAGAGGATGAATCCCAGTCAATCATTTATTTGAATGATGATTTATAGGTTGCACATGGGTTGGGTTGGAAGGGTTGAAGACATTTGAACAACCCAACCCAATGTTTTGTGTATTGAAAATCTCAACCCAACCCAACCCAACCTGTGCGGGTTTGGTTGGTTGGGTTGAAACTTTGATACGTCATTTACAATCTAGCTAAACTTATGTGTTTAAACGAAGTAAAATCAAAGTGAGAACATACAAAAAGGCTAATAAACTAATAAAAGATGATGTTCATGCAAATAAGAAAGTAAAGTTACGGTTGAAATTGTAATATAGTTTTGAATATAGCTAATTACGGGTTGGTCTAACCTCAAGTGTACATATATCAAAGTTCTAAATGGCGTGAGGCATGGCGTGAGGCATGGCGTGGCGGCGAGGCCAAGCCTCAAGCCTTAGGAGCCACGACGAAGCCATGGTGTTTTCAAGGCGTGACTTATGGCGTCATATTTCTAATTCATATATATCATTATATATAAAAACATATGTTTTGTAGTGTTACCCAATAAGTCAATAGTAATAAGCAAGTTAAATTATGGTATATATTAAAAAATTTGCAAATAAGACATTAAAAACGTAAAGAAAAATCAAATACTGCACTACGAAATTGTGCATTAGGTCATGGCGTGCCACGAGCTTAACGTGACGTGAGACACAAGCCTTGTTGCCATGGCGCGCCATGGCGGCTGTGCGGCGAGTTTTTTAGAACATTGACAAATATTAATCAAGGAATTAAAAGTGATATTAAATTTATAGTATAGAAAGGCATCAGGTTCATCAGTTAGGTTGGGTTCAAATTACTCTAATCTAGTTCCAACCCAATAGACGTGGTTTGGCCTAATTTTGTATCAACTATGCGTCAGGTTACCTCAGGTTGATTTTTTTTTTTGGGTTTTTTCGGGTTAAGTTGGTCGGTTTTTTGAGCACTCCTAATTTGTGATGAGCACCCAAAAGGGCATAGTGTCATTTGTTGCATATGAATTATATACGAAAATTCATTTATTTCTGTAAGGGTTATTTAATGCATTTAATTAAGTTATTTATTTATGATTTCTTTTACAATTTTTTGATTCAAACATGATTAGTTTTTCATTTAAAATATTTATTTTTTATAACATTTAAAATAAGGGTGATTTAGTTTTTCATTCAAAATATTTATTTATATTGAAGTAATTTATTTAATATTTTTTACAATTTTCATTAAAAATCACATGTAATATCCAAAGAAAATGTAAAATTAATCGATGTTTTTTCCAAAGAGAGAGAGAGAGAGAAATGTAATATTATATGTGATATTGATCATAATAAATTTTAAGTAAAAAAATATAAGTTATCTACAACATCTGATGATATTTGTAAATTATGAATTATGTTTTGAATCACACTTGATTTAATACATATTAAATATGTTCAACTACACAACACATGTGATTCTGTTTCCGTTATTTTTCTTTTTTAAATGTTTAATTTGAATCATTGTTTTTCACGCGTTTAAATCACATGTGATTAGTTTGAAAAAAAAAATCAATTAACTATTAATCACATGTGATATTGATGAAAATTGTAATTGTTTTATATATTCCCTCAAATGCAAAATAAACTCTTTAAAAGAAAAATAAATTAAGAACTTTAGTTTTGGAAATTTTTAATCAAGGCATTATTTAATTGAAAAAAAATCAAATGTGATGTGTAGCATAACACATTTAATATGTATAAGATTAAACATGGTTCAAAACATAATTCATAATTTATAAATATTGTAATACCCCTAAATTTAGAAAATAACCGACAATTTAAAACTTCAAACCTCCTTTAAATACATAACTTTAATAACGAAATATTTAAAGTTTACAAAAAAAGAAGACAATAATATGTATCAGAGTTCTAAATGGAACTATCTAATTTCTCAAACATAATTATAATAAGTCGGGTGTTACTAAAACCATCAAATCTGCTATCTTCCAAAACTGAATGATGCCTCCAAAGCCATCCTACCGGAACCTCTACAAAGCTCTAAATTCCGCTCAGATCCCACCAAGACCTGATATACATGCGGATAAGAAAGAATTAGGTTTAACGCCTAGTGAGTTATTAACAGTTTTATCCCATAAAACATAAAAGCGGTTAAACCTAACATTTTCCTTAAACAACGACCAATTCTTTAAAAACACAAGTCATAAAAAGGATTATATTTACAAACCTCGACTTTTCCAATCCAAATACTCCTTTTAGATAAATATTCAATACCCAAACTCACTCGAAACGTGAGCAAGGTGCAAAATCCAATAACAAATTATGAAGGCGGGTCTCTCACCTAGTCTTGAAAAAAGCGAGATTTTCTTTGGTAATGTGCCGGAGTATATACAAGCTAATATTCGGGAATGTCTTCCTTTTCGAAATGGAGTGTTTCCAATACGATACCTGGGTGTCCCTCTTTCTCCTTCGAGGCTTTCTGTGAGTGACTTTGATGTTCTTCTTTCTAAGTTGCGGACTAAGATCACTAACTGGAAGAATAACTTTCTTTCCTTTGCGGGCAGACGTCAATTAATCCTCTTGGTCTTATCATCCCTCCAACTATACTGGATGTCGATGTACCTCATCCCTTCTACTGTGGTGCACAAGATTGAAGCTTTATTTCGGAAGTTTTTATGGGCTCAAGGTGAATCAACTAAAGGAAAGTGCAAGCTTTCATGGGGGATTGTGTGTAAACCGGTTGAGAAAGGTGGTTTAGGTATCATACGCCTTGCTATTTGGAACCGTGCCCTTCTTGTCAAACACATATGGGATATTCTAGTGCGCCGTCCGTCTATGTGGGTGAGGTGGGTGTATCTTTACTGTCTTAATGATACTCACTTCTGGCTTGTGCGGAAGAACTCTTGTTGGTCATGGATGCTCCGGAAACTCCTTGATATGCGGCAACATGTGCGGCTGCACCTCTACCGCTTGGTGGGTGATGGGGAGAATACCAATGCCTGGGATGACCCTTGGATGCTTGGTACTCCCTTCTCGTACCTTCTCCCTGATGACTTCATTCTTTCGCACGGGTTTTCCAAGTTGGCCACTATTAAGAAGGTGCATGATCGGTTTGGAGGTGCCTAGCCGAATGATTGGCTCAGGGCCTATCCCAATCTTAATGACTTACCCATCCCTACTTTAGATCCGCTTCGTCGTGATATGTGGGAATGGAAGGACGTGAATGGCAATGGTGGAGATTTTTCGGTTAAAAGGGCTTACTATTCAATGGATGGTGTGACGTGGGCAAGGCTGTTTGGTTCCCGGGAAATATTCCAAAACATGCTTTCTGCCTCTGGTCGGCTTGCCACAATCGCCTTCCTACCCAAGATCGGGTGGCTAGGTGGGGTGGGGACAGGAATCTCCTGTGTCCGTTATGCAATGTTTGCATGGATTCCCATGCACACTCGTTTTTTGAATGCAAGGTTTCTATGGAGGTGTGGTCTAAAACTATGACCCTTGTTGGCCTTACTGATTGGCCACATTCTTGGCCTCTCATTGTGGAAAGGCTCTCCACGTTGCAAGGATCGAAAAAGGGTCGCTCTCAAAAGGTCTTCATTGGAGCTTCGGTTTTCTTTATTTGGAAGGAAAGGAAGAATCTCATTTTCCGAAACCAAAGTCGTACTCCGGAGGATCTCGTTAGGATCATCAACGAGACAGTGCTTATGCGGCAATTGTGGAAGACTAGAGGGCATATGGTGGATAATCATGACCGGTCCTGAGAAGCTTGGTGTTGCTCTTTCAGATAGGTTGGTGCTTGGTGGCTCTAGGTTTAATTTGGCTATTTTCTTTTGTATGGTGTTTGCGTCTGTTGAGCTTTGTCTCTTTTGGTTGCTTGTGGCTTGGTATGGTGTTGTTACCAAGTTTTTGTCTTTTGTAGTTTGGGTGTTGTGGCTTTTGTAGCTTGAACTTTGTTTCGTTTTCTTTTTAATACATGTGCCTGGAGCCTTCCTTCCAAAAAAAAACAAATTATATAGATAAAACTATATATTTAAAACACCAAAAGCATGGGCAACAAAGTGGGAAACAACACCTTTGGTGACGGGGGAAACCTGATTCCATTGAATGTGGCGGGAACACAGAGTTAAGCCACTTATCAACGTTCTCGGGTTTCACCTCGAGCCATAGATCCCCGTATATGGATCCATTGAGCACCACCGCAAGATTTCCAAAATGGCCCCAGTGTCTACTCAACTTCTAGATGAGTCTCACCATAAAAGTCACCGGTCTCCGTATACGGCTCCAATGAGTACCACCGCAAGACCTAGTCTTGTGTACGACTCAATCGAGTACCATCGCAAGCTAATACCTTCGTACACGACCCAATAAGGTACCACCGCAAGCTCACCGATGAGCACTACTCAATATACTTAAGTGTGGACATCAAAACTCCACGTTTAACAACAAGACATACTCCTATTCTTATAGATCCAACGCATTACAGTCTAAAATTACATGACGCCAATTGAATGACTAACACACTTGGCGCATGTAATATCCAACAAATATGCAGTAAATACATTATACGTCCAGAACTCCATATTGAGTTATTAAAAAACCGGACAAACGTCCCCATAACTCATTTGAGTTTAAATCAAGCCAAGAGGCTTCGTAAAACACTTGACCATTTCAAATAACGCCAATATAAATCATATATGCCAAAAAGGCATATTTCCACACATTTACAAATACATGGCACCTTAAACATGAATAGGCACATAACCAAATACTTCATCTAAGTTTAATAGCCAAAAGGCCCAAAACATATGGTTTATAATTCCATAATCTCCAGCCCAATAAGGCGTTTACCAAATAGTTATACTTTTATGACCAAAAAAGTCTGATATGTCACTATCGAAGGTTCATAAGATGGATAAGATCCCAAAGCCTATTTGACCTCAAATAGGCTAATAAATTGTAACACCCTGAATTTTGGTAAGCTCTCATTTGTTGTATTGTATTAACCTCATTTAAGATCGTTAAATTTCAAGTCGTGGGGCTAGTTATTCGTTGGTTTATTCGATATCGAGAATGATTTAGGAAGTAGAGGGAATCGGTTTAGGGACATCTGTCGGGTCGACGACTGTGCCCGACGAGTGTGTTAGGGTCACGGTCATAGGTGTCACAACTGCTAAGGTTCCACCCCTCTCGGTACATTAGGAACGATTGTGCCGGCGATAGTGACAAGGTCATAGACGCTATGGCACTCTCGGGTGGGGAACTTGAGCTACGGTACAATCCGGGCGACAATGCCCTATGATTGTGCCCGTGGCAATCTCGCAAGAACGAGGTCGCACGCGGGGTACAGGGATTATAAATCCAACCCGTTTCTTAGTAAAGGATACCATTGTTCAAATCAACTTTAAAGAACGATTTTTTCTCTACCTAGGGCGATTTTCTTCCCTTCCACTTCTCTATTTCTTCTTTGAATACTAATTAATGATCTAAGTAGTAAATGCTCTTCTACTAAGGCTCTAGAGATCTTCAAAGGAAAAGCTTCAAGTGTTTAGCAAGCTTCAAATCACCAACTTCTTTTTAGGGTTTCACCATTTTAAGGGTTCTCTTACAAACTGTTAGAGCATATATTTGTTGGATAGAAGATCATGAAGGTTGAAGACTGAAAGTCAAAGCTCAAAGTCAACTCTCAAAGAAAGTCAAAGTCAACTGTAATAAAGTCAAATTCAAAGCCTTGTAAATTTGTTTCTAGTTGTGTTTGTAATTGTTTTTGTACGCGTGTGTCTTTGCTTTAAGAGAAATATGACTGGAGTCGTTGTTAGAAGTTAGTAGTTGCAAGTTAACATTCATTGTGTACACGGAGACTGAGTTCTAGAGAGAGAAAGTGTCTAGAGAGATTGTATACGAATTGTTCATTGATTGGAAATTGAAAACACGTTAATGAATTAAATAGTTTGTCATCTTGTTGTTAATTGAATAGTGATTAGAACTTGATAAACTTGGGACATATCAATTGGTATCAGAGCAGAATTCAAGATTGAAATCAAGAAAATATGAATGTTCGCACTGTTTTTGAGTCTGAGATCGAATTTCGAATCTTTATGTGTTTTTGCGAGTTTGTTTGATTAGACTGAGTTTGTATAGCAAAATAGAACAATCTTGTAATAGTTTGTAGTAGAATTGCACTGTAATTTTCATCAATTTGATGATTCTGTTGGTTTTAGAAACACGAGTCTGTACGCACTGTAATAGGATCAATTTGTATTTTTGAGTGATTCTTGTTGAAATTCATTGGTCGAAATTGTTTCTAGACGTTTTAGTGAGTAAATTGTCGAAGTTACAGACTGGAAATCGAAGGATTGATGGGTTGTTGAAGAAAACGGAGTAGTTTTTCATCGAGATCTCAAAAACTCGCATATATCCCAAGAACTCGCACCAAGAACTCGCATCTCAAAGGATTTCACATATTTTGTTATCTGAAAAATCTCAAAAGTGTAGAATTCGCCTATGTGTGATATGCGAATTGTATAGAATTCGCATGTGTGTGTTGTGCGAAAACCACAGAATTTGTAGAAGCTTATTTGCGAAAAGTTAGAATCCGCATAGCATTTTATACGAAACGTTTTCTTGAAAAATCTCAAGGACAAAATTCGCATCTGTGTCTCGTGCGAAAAGTTAAGAATACACATCAGTGTATGATACAAATTCTTCAGAACTCGCATAAAAAAGGTTTTAAATTTCTTCAAGTCCAGAATTCGTATAATCCCTTTGTGCGAAAAGTTTTATGCGAAAAGTTGTATGAGAAAAGTATTTCTCAAAATGTTTCTAAGTCTCGTTTTCGCATAAGGTTATATGCGAATTCTTAGAACTCGCATATAATTGCATGCGAATTCTGTGTGTGCGAATTCTGAAGTGTTTTGTGTGCGAATTCTGAAATTAGTCTTGTGTGCAAATTCTGAAATTAGTCTTGTGTGCAAATTCTGAAGATTGAGTGTGTAGTGTGCGAATTCTTGTTGTTTGTGCTTGTGTGTGAATTGTGCATGTGAATTTCTTGTATTTCACAGTGATGTGCAAATTCCATACTTAGAGATTTTTGGAAATTTAATTTCTGAAATTTCTTTCTAAGTTTTTCTGTATCTTGATTTCACTTGGACTAACGATCATTTGTCAAGTTCTTATTGTACATTCTTGAAAACATGATAATTTCCAAGGACGCACTTTCAATCGGTACTGACGTAAAGCCTCCAGTATTGTTCAAAGGGGAGTACGAAGAATGGAAGGACAGATTTCTTGACTTTGTGGACAGACATGCTAACGGGGAGAACATCTTGATGTCTATTATGGAAGGTTAAGTGATACAACCCACTTTGGAAATTCGTGATGAGAATAATGGATCATCTGGTGATGACGATGAGAATCGACCTAGAGTTCAAAAGACGAAGAAAGTTCCAATGGATTTCTCTCAATTTTCTGAAAAAGAGGTATAAGGCTGATAAGCAAGCTAGATCTATGATCTTACAAAGCATACCTAATGAGATCTACATCAAAATATATAGCTATAAAGCTACTGCCAAGACGATGTGGGATCAACTACAAAAGATGATGATGGGATCTAAGATCGGTAATCAGATAAAGGTGGCTAACTGCATTAACAGTTATGAGGAATTTAAGGCTAAGGAGAATGAGAGCTTGAAAGACACTTATGATAGGTTTGTTCTGCTTCTGAATGAGTTGAGCAAAAATAAAGTCCAGAAGAAGCAAATAGAGAACAATGTGAAGTTTCTAAGCATCCTTCAGCCTGAGTGGAAGAAGCACACTCGAAGGATGAAATAGATGAAAGATCTTAGTGACATCCCACTTCATGAAGTGTATGAAACTTTGAGACAAAATGAAGAGGAGGTAGAAGAGAAAAGAAGTGAGAAGAAAAAGGCTGAGAAAACAGTTAACCCCATAGCTTTGGTTGTGGCTGAGAAAAAGAAAGAGAAAAAGAAGAAGAAAAAGAAAGCGGTGATTCCAAGTTCTGATGAATCCGCTGATTCTGATTCTGACTCTGATAACGGGGAAAACCTGAAGCAAGTGATGTTACTGCTGACCCATGCGTTTCAAAAGAAGTTCTATAAAGAAGTCGAGTTCAAATACTCAAAGATACTCGCCAGGGTCGAAGAATCACGAGCATAGAGAAAGAGTGGAAGGAAGAAGGTTTGAAGAAAAGAAATTTGGGGACAAAAGTCCAGAAGAGAAGAATAAGTATGTCAATGATTAACCGCATAGCATTTTATACGAAAAGTTTTCTTGAAAAATCTCAAGGACAAAATTCGCATCTGTGTCTCGTGCGAAAAGTTAAGAATACACATCAGTGTATGATACGAATTCTTCAGAACTCGCATAAAAAAGGTTTTAAATTTCTTCAAGTCCAGAATTCGTATAATCCCTTTGTGCGAAAAGTTTTATGCGAAAAGTTGTATGCGAAAAGTATTTCTCAAAATGTTTCTAAGTCTCGTTTTCGCATAAGGTTATATGCGAATTCTTAGAACTCGCATATAATTGCATGCGAATTCTGTGTGTGCGAATTCTGAAGTGTTTTTGCATGTGAATTCTGAAATTAGTCTTGTGTGCAAATTCTGAAATTAGTCTTGTGTGCAAATTCTGAAGATTGAGTGTGTAGTGTGCAAATTCTTGTTGTTTGTGCTTGTGTGCGAATTGTGCATGTGAATTTCTTGTATTTCACAGTGATGTGCGAATTCCATACTTAGAGATTTTTGGAAATTTAATTTCTGAAATTTCTTTCTAAGTTTTTATGTATCTTGATTTCACTTGGACTAACGATCATTTGTCAAGTTCTTATTGTACATTCTTGAAAACATGATGATTTCCAAGGACGCACTTTCAATCGGTACTGACGTAAAGCCTCCAGTATTGTTCAAAGGGGAGTACGAACAATGGAAGGACATATTTCTTGACTTTGTGGACAGACATGCTAACGGGGAGAACATCTTGATGTCTATTACGGAAGGTTAAGTGATACAACCCACTTTGGAAATTCCTGATGAGAATAATGGATCATCTGGCGATGACGATGAGAATCGACCTAGAGTTCAAAAGACGAAGAAAGTTCCAATGGATTTCTCTCAATTTTCTGAAAAAGAGGTATAAGGCTGATAAGCAAGCTAGATCTATGATCTTACAAAGCATACCTAATGAGATCTACATCAAAATAGATAGCTACAAAGCTACTGCCAAGACGATGTGGGATCAACTACAAAAGATGATGATGGGATCTAAGATCGGTAATCAGATAAAGGTGGCTAACTGCATTAACAGTTATGAGGAATTTAAGGCTAAGGAGAATGAGAGCTTGAAAGACACTTATGAGAGGTTTGTTCTGCTTCTGAATGAGTTGAGCAAAAATAAAGTCCAGAAGAAGCAAATAGAGAACAATGTGAAGTTTCTAAGCATCCTTCAGCCTGAGTGGAAGAAGCACACTCGAAGGATGAAATAGATGAAAGATCTTAGTGACATCCCACTTCATGAAGTGTATGAAACTTTGAGACAAAATGAAGAGGAGGTAGAAGAGAAAAGAAGTGAGAAGAAAAAGGCTGAGAAAACAGTTAACCCCATAGCTTTGGTTGTGGCTGAGAAAAAGAAAGAGAAAAAAAAGAAGAAAAAGAAAGCGGTGATTCCAAGTTCTGATGAATCCGCTGATTCTGATTCTGACTCTGATAACGGGGAAAACCTGAAGCAAGTGATGTTACTGCTGACCCATGCGTTTCAAAAGAAGTTCTATAAAGAAGTCGAGTTCAAATACTCAAAGATACTCGCCAGGGTCGAAGAATCACGAGCATAGAGAAAGAGTGGAAGGAAGAAGGTTTGAAGAAAAGAAATTTGGGGACAAAAGGCCAGAAGAGAAGAATAAGTATGTCAATGATTATGGAAGTGAGAAGAAGATTGAGGATATGGTTAAGTGCTACAATTGCGGAAAGGTTGGTCATTTTTCCAAAGACTGTCGCAAGCCTACCGTCAAAAATTCCGACTACTACAAGCAAAAGATGCTACTGGCCAAACAGAAGGAAGCTGGAAAAGCTCTAATGGCTGAAGACGAGTTTTGGCTTGACCATTCCGATGAAGAAGAAAAGGAAGAAACAACACAAATGTGCCTGATGGGCAAGGAGGTGAAGTATGATGAGATAGATGACGAAACATCTGATGAGGTACAAAATTTTTCTAAGTTTGATTTTTTAAACAAAATGGGATTGAGCTTTTAGACCTTCAAAATAAACTGAAAAAGGAGAAAAGCAAGGTTGGTAAGAAGCGTCAAACAATTTTTGATCTCAACAAGGAACTTGTTGGGAACAAACACTTGATCGACTCTTTGAACAAGTCTGCTACTATTTTTAAACAAGAAAAAGATAGTTTTGAAACTAAGATTTCTGAAGTAGTGTCTAAACTTTCAAAATCTGATCTGGAAAAACAAGAATTTGTGCTAAAAACTCATAAATTGCAGGTTGAGAATAAGAATCTGGAGATAAAGGTAAATGGTTTGGAAGCCAAACTGTATGCTACAGGACAAACAAATCAAACTATTTTCTTAAACACACCTAATGAGGAAACTGATGTTAGAGAGAAGTGGGGACTCAGTTACGATAACCCTCACTACTTAAAGAAAGCAATCAGAAAACATCCAGCATTGTATAACTTTGATTTTCTATATGCGGCTAGCAAATATCCTCATTTGAAACCCAAATTCGTTACCAAATCACCTGATGAGGTAGTGGCCAAAGAAGATGAAAACAGAAAGAATGCACAGAAAATGCAACTACCATTCTGCTATCAAAAGCTGAATGATAGTTATCTTTCAGAAAAACTAAAAGTTTTATCAAATGATTATTTAGCAAGTTATTCTACTACAGAGTCGGAGGCAAAACCTATTAAAGCAAAAAATTATGTTCCTCCACTTGTGTTAGAAAGAAAAATAATTGATCTTGAAAATGCTTTATCTGATGAAAGAACTTTGGTTGATATTGAACAAATTGTATTTTCTACTGTAATGAAGAACACTGTTTTTAAAACTGAATCCAAAGAGTGTTCAACATCTTCTAAGGCACCTCAAACTTCGGAAGATGATTTTGATGACTTGTTTGCGTCTGCAAATGATTTTCTAAATTCTGATGATGGGTGTGTTGAGGAAAGTATTGATATGTTTGACTTTAATGCTAAACTTCCAGATCATTCTGCTTTTATCGTTAATTATGAAGACCTAGTGTGTATGAGGTAGGTGAATCATTAACCAAAGTTGATGAATCAATTTCTGTGAGTACTGATTATTATGAAAAAGGTAAGAAGCAAAAGAAACAGCGCTCACAGAAACGGACCAACACAGGTAAACTTAAGAAAAGACAAACTCAGAAATCTGATTTTCCTAACAAGTCTAAATCTTTTGTTTCAGAGTTGAAAAAGAAAAGGTCGGAAGAATTATCAGAGTGGTGACCAAATCAGAAGGTTGATGAGAACGTAGAATCATATCCTGATATTTTTTGTAATAGACAGACTGTCAATATTTCTGATGTAATTGGTACTGTTGCTTCTAATAAACAAAAACTTGTAATTCCTTACAAGAAATATACAATAAAGCAATTACTCCAATTATCTCGGTCTACTACTAAGTTTTCTAAACATAGACGGAATGATTTTGTTTCTCGCCAATATTCTGATGATTGGTTTGGTTCTTATCATGTTTATAATTCTAAATCTTCTCATGTTTTTCAAAATAAAAGAGGACCCAAATTTATATGGGTGCCAAAATCTTGCGCTAATCCGATAGGACCCACATTTAAATGGGTACCTAAAGTTATTGTTCCCTAATTTCTCCTGTGCAGATCCGTCATATGTGGTACTTGGATTATGGTTGCTCCAAGCATATGAACGGGCAGAAAGATTTATTATCTAATTATATAGAGAAATATTGCGGAACAGTACGCTTCAGAAATGATCAGTTTTCACCAATTCTGGGCTATGGTGATGTGATTCAAGTGAACGTGACGATTACGAAGGTGAGCTACGTTGAAGGATTAGGGCATAACCTATTCAGCATTGGACAGTTTCGTGACAAAGATCTAGAGGTTAATTTCAAGGCCAGTAGATGTTCTGTGCGTACTGAACACGGTAAGGAACTCTTGGTGGACACGAGCAAGTCTAACCTCTACACGATTAATTTGTCAAAAGTCAAGACTGACAATGAAGTGTGTCTACTGTCAAAAGCCTCGCTGCAACAAAGTTGGTTATGGCATCGAAGGCTTTCTCACCTGAATTTTCGTTACATCAACAAACTGGTCACGGGAAAATTAGTCAAAGGACTTCCTGAGCTTAAGTACGAGAAAGAACATCTGTGCGTAGCGTGTGAGAAGGGCAAGATGAAGAGAGTTGCTCATAAGCCAAAGCCTGAGCCTAGTACAAGTTCTCCACTTGAATTGCTGCATATGGATCTCTGTGGTCCTATGTGTACACAAAGCATAAACGGAAAAAAGTATGTACTAGTGATTGTGGACGATTATTTGGCTGTATACTTGGGTCAAATTTCTGAGAACAAAGGATGAGACGCCTGAAGTCATCATCACATTCTTAAAGACTACCCAAGTGAATCTACAAAAGCCAGTCAAGCTTCTTCGAACAGACAACGGCACAAAATTCAAGAATAACACTGTAGAAGATACTCTCGAATTAGTCGGGATAACACATCAATATTCTGCTGCCAGAACGCCTGAACATAACGGAGTCATAGAAAGACGGAACCGAACGCTAGTCGAGGCCGCTCGAACTAAGTTAATCGGATCTACCTCTTTTTCTATGGGCCGAAGCTGTATCGACTGCTTGCTACACACAGAATCGATCCATCATCCACCCCCGGTTTGGTAAAATTCCATATGCTTTCATAAATAATCGTACACCTAGCATTAGACACTTTCATATTTTTGGATGCAGGTGCTTCGTACTGAACAACAAAGAGAACTTGAACAAGTTCAGTCCAAAGGTTGACGAAGGTATCTTCATCGGATACCCTCAAACGTCTGCTGCCTACAGAGTGTATTTGAAGAAGTCAAAGACTGTAGTAGAGAGCGTAAACGTTACATTCGATGAAGAGTTGGCTTATGAACAACACTGTTCAGAACCCGTACTTACTGGCGTGTTAGTTTCTGGACAAATCAGTCCAGAACCTATGGTTAAAGGCACTAATTCTAATAAACCATCTACTTCTACATCTCATTTATCAGAATTCGATTTATTGTTTGAATTCTTTTACGATGAGTTTCTTGGATCTAAATTGCCTAAATCTGTTTATGATTGACAGACATGAAGAGTCAAGCAGTCATCATCCAATCACTTCAGATGTGTCTACTGAATTCGTTCCCCCGGTTCGGCAAGAAACTCTGATTCAAACACCTACTCCAACAGTTAAAGCTATGAACTTTCATGAAGAGCCAGAAGTTGCTGAGTCAGTTGGTTGCACTGTAACGACTAATCAACAGTCAGATAATTTTGTCCCAACTGAAACTTCTGCACAAAATACTTCAACTAAACCCCTCCCTGAACAAGAAGAAGATAGTGGATTTTTAGATGAAAATCATGATCAATCTACATCAAATCCACTCCCTCATTAACATAGGTGGGCCAAAGAGCACCCGATACATCAGATCATAGGAGATCCATCCAAACCGATGCAAACTAGGTCTACTACATTAAATATGTGTATGCATGACTCATTCCTGAGCAAGGTAGAGCCAACACACGTATCTACAGCTCTAGCCGACTCAGATTGGGTAACTGCAATGCAAGAAGAGCTGAATCAGTTCGAAGCATTAAAAGTCTGGACACTTGTGCCTAAGCCTGAAGGAAAGACTATTATTGGTACAAAATGGGTATTCAAGAACTAGAAAGACGAAGATGGTATCGTGATCAGAAACAAAGCAAAACTAGTGGCTAAATGATATAGACAAGAGGAAGGTCTTGACTATGACGAGACTTATGCTCCGGTGGCGCGTATCGAAGCTATTCGCATGTTTCTTGCATATGCCGCCCACAAGAACTTCACCGTCTATCAAATGGACGTGAAGACTGCCTTTCTCAATTACATTTTAAAGGAGGAAGTCTACGTCTCTCAGCCTGAAGGCTTTATCAATCCAAAAAATCCGAATCATGTATACATTCTGGACAAAGCTCTTTACGGTATGAAGTAAGCCCCTCGAGCTTCGTACGAAGTGTTATCTAAATTCCTAGTCAAGTCTAGCTTCTCGAAAGGTAAGATCGATACTACTTTGTTTATCAAAAAGGAAAAAGCCGATATCATTTTAATTCAGATTTATGTGGATGACATCATATTTGGCTCAACAAATCCAAAATGCTGTAAGAATTTTTCTAACCTCATGGTGTCCAGATTTCAGATGAGTATGATGGGAGAGATGAACTTCTTTCTCGGATTACAAGTTAAATAATTTTCCACGGGGATCTTTATTAATCAAGCTAAGTACATTTTCGATATTCTTAGAAAATTTAAAATGGAAAATTGTACACCTATTGGAACCCCGATGGCACATGGAACTAAGATTGGCACTGAACCTTCGGGAAAAGCTGTCGATGTTAGAACCTACCGAGGGATGATTAGTTATTTAATGTATTTAACATCTAGTAGGCCATATATAATGTTTTCTACATGTCTATGTGCTCGATATCAGGCTAATCCAAAAGAATCCCATTTGTCTGATGTTAAAAGAATTTTTAGATATCTGAAGGCCACTGCAGATCTTGGTCTGTGGTATCCTAAAGATACAGGTTTTGAACTAACAGCATATTCAGATGCTGACCATGCAGGTTGTATGCTTGACAGGAAAAGTACGTCGGGTCACATACAATTTCTGGGCGATAAACTCGTGAGTTGGGCTTCAAAGAAACAATTTTGTGTATCTACATCAACAACTGAGGCAGAGTATGTCGCTGCGGCGAGCTGCTGTTCTCAAGTGTTATGGATGAGAACACAACTCCGAGATTATGGCTTCACATACAACAAGATCCCGATTTACTGTGATTCGAAGAGCGTGATTGCCATATCTGCGAATCCTGTTCAACATATTAAGACCAAACACATCGACGTTAGATATCATTTTATCAAAGATAATGTGGAAAAAGGTACAATCGAACTTTATTTTATAAACACTGATTACCAACTTGCTGATTTATTTACCAAGCCTCTTGACGAAAAGAGATATAATTTTCTAGTTTTAAAACTTGGTATGTTAAATCTCAAAACTTAATCTGTGATTACCTACTAAAGTTTTTGTTATTGTTATTTTTCTTCATTTCTTTATTTTTATTCCGAAAGATATCTGCACTTAAGTTTGTTTATGATCTCAGGGGGAGTGAGAGAAGAACTCAAGTTGATCTACACACATTTGAGGGGGAGTATATAAATTTTGCATATGTTTATCACTGATAAATTTTTTAATGATTAATTTCCGGGGGAGTAAGAGACAAGGGGTATGGAATGTGATTTCTGATTACATCTGATCAGAACTCGTACATTCAAAGTTTTATTGCTTTATGTCATTTACTTTTCAATAAAGTTTTGTGAATAAAACTTTGTACTTTGACGACTTGTGATTTTTGCAGAATTTAGAGGAAGCTTACATGATCATATCATATATGACTTAGAGCTGACTTGATGAGATTTAAGACTGAGCGAAAAGGTTTATTTCTATTCTTAATCTCATATGTGTCTGAAAGACGGACAACTTTCAGATATGAAAACATGTTCTTAAATGTTCAAATCACTTCTGATTCTCAAAATGATTTCATGAATTTTGAAGTGTGATTTTAAAATGTTTTCATTTTCATGTGCTTAATTGATATACAAACCGTGTGTTTCCAAAGATAAATAGTTGTGTATTATCTTTTCCATATACTGTCAAGTATTCACACACACCGGTTTAACTTTTTGTTGAATATGTTATCACCATGTCTCAAATTGAACAAATTTTTTCGATGGTGATACACCCCGTTTGATATTCAAAGTTTGAGCGCGATTTCATTCAAACGTTTCTTTCAAGCATGTCTATATTTTGATTCGTATAGACAATATCCAATTTTTGCTGACCTATGTCTTATTTGATAAATCATTCAGATTTTGATCTTTTTCATACAATGTCATATTTTCAAACAAGTTTCTTGTATTCATTTCATTCATTCTATACTTGTTTGAAACATCTTCAATGTTTAACATGCTCAAATCTTCATGATTATCTTTATGACCATACAGACATCGGACTTGTATATATTTTGTGCTTTAACTGCAAAGTTAAACCATTTTGAGCAACATGTTCTTTTAAGATTACATGGGTTCATTGTGTGAGCTTAACAGAACTTCTATGGATTCAGATTAACCAGTGTTTCCTACCCAAGAAGTTATTCCTTAGTGATCGAGAGGCGGGGAGTCAAACTAGCTAAGTATGGGTTGAGTGATGAGGTAAAATGGAAATGAGAGTTTGGTTAGAAGCGAGCTTAATGTTTAAAAGAAAGAGTGTGTGAGAACAGAGTAAAAGAATATCAAACTCTGCACCAACTTTTTCTGAGTCGGGCAACCACATTGCTGGTGTTTCACAATTCTTCGTGAACATAATTGAAACAGGCAACTAGCCCATGCCAACTCTTGATAAAAAAACCCACCAACTACTCATTTTCTTCTCAAAAAGAAAATGTTTCATATTTCAAGGGGACGCAACACATAATCTATCTGGTTTTCATTTGGAAAATCTGGATATTGAAAAAGAAGGAAGTCTGCCCTACCTTTGCACTTCGATCATGCACAATTGAGTATGTGTTTAACTGTTGTTGTCTAAATGGTTTACACAATTTTGAGCCTTATTAAAAAGCAATCGTCATGTAGAAATTCTTTCTAACAATTGCACGAGCACACAAGGAATACGTTTTCTTGTCATAACGTTCATAGAAATATCTTTATGGTTTTTCGATGATTGAATGGAAGACCTGGGGGAGTGAACATAAAAAAGCTCCTTTCTAATGTGTATTCGTTACACACAGTAACTTTGTGTTACTGACAGGCATTTTAACTGATTCATTTGTTGATTTAGGTGCTACACTCATAATTTGTCTGAATTTGCAAAGATTTGGATGAATATCTTTTGGATCGATGAATAGTCAGAGGCTCTTGGAAAAGACCATTGGTCAGATCAGATTGGTATAAGACATTTCTTGTGAAAGTTTTGATGATGTCAATGCCATTTCATCAAAAAGGGGGAGAAGTTATTTGGCGAGAAATGTTGACTGAAGAAGAGTTTGAAACAGTTTTGGAGTTGATAAAGAAAAGTTGGAGATTTAAAGCAGAAGTTAGTGAGTTCATTCTTACCTTTTAAATTTATACATGTGAAAACTACACTTTTGAACCTATAATAGTTTTGTGAGAAGCTCTACTCCCAGTTCACATCAAAGCTCCAATGGTGACATCGGTCATCACCACATTTCGTACCTTAACCAAAGCAATACGAGGTATGTTTGTTGATACTACTTCTATTTGTAACTGCTTTGATGCTCTCTCAGAAGATGTTTCGGGTGACAATGAGGAGGGGCCGATTGAAGAGGAAACACCGAATGAGGATGTCATTGATGGTCATTTGGGAGACGGTCATGTTCGGAACATGGTGGAAGAGGAGAGGCTAACTGCAACTGATTCCTTATGTTAAAGCTAGCATCGTGGAATATTCGGTGTTTGAATGCCTCGACAAAGCAAAGGGAAGTAAGAGACTTAATTCATTCTAACGGGTTATCTTTTTGTGCCATTATAGAGTCTCATGTTCATAGTTCTGCACTTGATAGTATTTGTAAGTAATGCTTTTGGAAGATGGGAATTGAGGTCTAACCAAAATTTTTGTGATCATGGTACTCGTATCATCCTTACATGGGATGCTCGCATGCTCGATGTTATAGTGTTGGATTGTCACAACCAGTTCTTTCATTGTGAAATTAAAATAAGAGGGGGCCCTGCTCTATTTTTGTGTCCATTGTGTACATTGCTAACTCCACTTCCTCTAGAATGGCTATATGGTCGGGTCTTTAGAAATTTAAAGTTTTAATGGGTGATAAACCTTGGAAGATTTTGGGAGATTTCAATGCAATGCTTTTCCCTCATGATGGATTTGGTGGATTGTCTAGAAGGAACCAGGATATGGGTGATTTCCAAGCTTGTGTGGAGGATATCGAAGTCTTTGATGTCAAATATACGAGGATCCAGTTTACTTGGTGCCAAAAACCGAGGGAGGAAGGGGGGATCCTCCGAAAGCTTGACCGTATCCTAGCTAACTCCGAATTCAGGGGTCGGTTTCATGATGCCGAGGCTACTTTCTTCCCATGAGGGATCTTTGATCATTCTTCGACCGTTCTCTCTTTCAAAGGTGTTGAGGTGTCCGAAAAAAGGTTTGGGGTTTCAAATTTGACAATTTTCTAGTGGAACATCCTATGTTTTTATAGGTGGTCTTGAATGGATGGCAAACTCCTGTGCATGGATCCGTCATGCATAAGTTAACTATTCGGTTGAAGGCTCTTAAGACCCCCCTACGGGGTTTGCGTTCCTCAAGGGGCAATCTGTCTCAAAGGGTTGCTGATCTGAAAAAAGAGCTTGATATAATTCAGTAGATGTGTGATTTGGATCCATAAAATGGTACCTTTAAAGAAGACTTGGCTCATATCCATCTAGCGTATAATCAGGCTTGCATGGAGGAAGAATCTTTCTTTCGTCAGCGTGCTATAGTCAAATGGCTCAACGAAGGGGATTCCAATACGATTTTTTTTTCATATGGTGGTTATGGAAAAGAGGCACATGCATCATATTCATTCAGTTTGTGATACTGAAGGGTGCTTTTCGCAAGGAGAGGAGGTACCGCAAGTGTTCATTAAGTATTTTAAGGGATTTTGGGCACGAGGAATGAACATGTTCAATTGCAAATGCCGCCCGATCTGTTTCAAAAATAGTTGACCTTGTCTAAAGCTCTTCATATGATTCATCCCATCACAAACGAGGAGATCCGACAAGCCATGTTCAAAATTGGAAATGATAAAGCGCCAGGTTCTGACGGGTTATCGTCTAAATTCTTTAAAGCGGCTTTGCTCTATGGTTGGTGGGGACATAATGCTCGCAGTCCACAACTTTTTCTACCTGGGCCGATTAGAGGAAGAGGTAAATCATACGATGCTCTGTCTTCTTTCGAAAAATCCTAATGCTTCTAAGGTAACGGATTACCGACCGATATCTTGTTGTACTACATTGTACAAGTGCTTCAGTAAAATTATTGTTAACCATATGAAAGACTCGCTGGACGCTTTGATTAGCCCAAATCAATCGGCTTTTATCCCGGGCCGACAGATTTCGGATAACATCCTTATGGCTCACGAGTTGGTCTCGGGTTATCAGAGGGAGTTAGGCCCCCCAAGATGCGCTTTTAAATTTGACATTCGTAAAGCATATGAGACTATTTACTGGGATTACTTGTTAAATATGATGGCGGGATTTGGATTTCACCTGAGTCTGATTAAGTGGGTTCGGGAAATGCTTCACACTTCTTCATTCTCGGTGGCTATCAATGGGGATTCTATTGGATTTTTTAAGGGAGCTAGAGGTATTTGTTAAGGAGACTCCTTGTCCCCTTATCTCTTTACTTTGGTTATGGAGGGTTTCTCCATCATTTTCCGGACGTGTATAGAAGCTAGCTCCTTTGGTTATCATGCTGGATGTGATGACATGCAGGTTACTCATTTGTGTTTCGCAGATGACTTACTTGTGTTTACGAGAGGCGGTGTGGAATATGTGGAAGTCTTGAAGAAAGCTCTTCAACTTTTTGAGTTACGTTCGAGACTTTCTCCTAGTATTGAGAAGACTGAAATCTTCTTTGGAAATGTGTCTGAGGATTCTAAAGTGGCAATTCTTAATTGTCTACCATTCCGGTCAGGAATGTTCCGAATTCGATACTTGGGAGTCCTCCTTTCACCGGTTTCGTTAAAGGTGGTTGATTTTGGAGGATTGGTTGCTAAGGTTCGTGCCCGCATACAAAACTGGAAGGATAAATTCCTTTCTTTTGGCTGGTGGTTGCAACTTATAAGATCCGTTTTGCAGTCCTTTAGCATTATTGGATTTCTGTTTATGTGATTCCTTCCAGAGTTCTTCATAATCTGGGATCGTACTTTTGTGATTTCTTGTCGACTCAAGGTGATCAGTCTAGAGGCCGATGTAGGTTATCATGGGAGGATGTTTGTAAACTATCGCAAGGGTGTGTGTGTGTGTGGTGGTGGTGGTGGTGGTTTAGGACTGAAGAGACTGACCATTTCGAATCGAGCTCTCCTTGCATCTCATATTTGGGACATTATGAATAAAAGAAACTCTCTTTCGGTCAGATGGATCTATGCGCATAGGTTCCATAACACGCCTTTTTCGATTGTGAGGAAGCGGCGGTCTTGGTCGTGGATTCTCCAAAAACTGATGGACATACAGAAGCATGTGCGACCGTTCATAACAATTGATATTGGTGATAGTACTACTTCTCATGCATGGGAGGACAGGTGGTTGCCGGTTGGCTCTTTATCAAGCTTTCTCTCTTATCGTACTATTCATGATCATGGATTCTACTCAAACACTACTGTGAGGGAACTATTAGAGGATCTGCATGGCTCTTGGCCACCTTCGTGGATTTCCCGTATCCCATCTTTATCTACCACCCTATTCCTACAGATCACTTATGGTGTGCGTGATAAGGTGGTGTAGACGGGACGACATAGCTCGGGGGTTCCTTTTTCAGTGAAAGAAGCCTTCTCTTCGTTGATGGGCGCCTTCCAACAGGTCCCTTGGTTCAGAAAAGTTTGGTTCAAAGGTAACATCCCGAAACATTCTTTTTTTCTTTGGCTAGCGTGTCACCATCGGCTTCCGACTCAGGATCGGATGATTGTGTGGAAACATGATCCTCCGGATTTGATTTGTTCTCTATGTCGCGGTGGTATGGATTATCATGATCACCTGTTCTTCATGTGTGGCTACTCGATTGACGTCTAGCATGGTATTAAACATGAAGTCAACTTGCATAGGTTTCCAGATTTTTGGACGAATATCTTGCATATCCTTTCTAATGGGGGTTCGACTCTAAGGACATTGGTTCAAAAGCTTGCTTTAGCGGCCACTATGTACTACATTTTTCAAGAGCGGAATCACAGATTATTTTCAGACCAAAGAAGCATAGTGGATGAGATTACGAAAGAGATAAAGGACGTGATTCTAATGCGGATGGTGTAGAAGTTCAGTGTTAGACCTTCGGTTATGGCCTCGAATGATGGTTGATCCTATCTTTGGTTTGTTCGTTTGGTGGGGGTGTTAGGGGGTGGGTGCTTGCATTCTCTTTTGTATGTACTATGTCACCATCTCTTTGTCTTTGTTTTGGCTTTTTGTTGCTTACCTTGGTGATGTTTACCATGGTAGGTGTGGTTTTGTATCTGTCTATGGCTATGGCCTAAATGCTGTTTTTTCTCGTTTTAATATATTGCCTGGAGATTTCATCTAAAAAAAAAAAGTTTTGACCTAAAATGGGTTTTGGAGATTTTAGGGTTCTAACTATGTTTTGGAATATGTTGCTCGAAATCATGATACAAAACATGTTTTCTTTACATATTTATAACTAATTGTTTGGATGAAATCATCTTGATGTTATTTACGGGTTTTCTCTAAATTTGAAGATTTCACTTGGGAATATATGGTATTTGGTTGTTTTGGCAAAGATTGAGCTAAATGTTTATAAAATGTTGGAAAACCTTATTTTAGAAACATTTTATAATGGAAATGGGAATAATTGTTTATTGATCTTTATTTGGGTTAAATGCATGAAAGTGGTATATGTATGGGAATCATACTATGAAATTATATTATGAAAACTATATGTGTTATTATAGTTTAGTCACAAACGAAGTTGTGACTAGCCATAGACTATTACTAATGAATCCATAGGAATTGGACTCAACTTATTTTGGGATGTTGTTCCCTTTTGTAACTTGTTGAGACATTGGGTCCTCGGAGACAACTTGGTATGGTTATGTGGGACCGGATAATAGCCATGGGCCGTAAATGTAATCCTAGTGATCCTCGGGTGCCCTCCCCCACATCTATCTGCGAGTCAACGTTGCTCATGGCCATGGGTCCTAGCATTGAGCTCACAACTTGAAAAGTAGGTTACTTTTGTGTTCTGCTACGATCCTTGGAAATCGGTCTCCCTCGTCATCGCAAGATGTATTTGGACCAGAAGGTTCTTATATGGTTATTTGGAAAACTTCAATATCTCATGTATTGTAAAATCATTTATTGAACATTTTATGCATTTTCCATTTATATATAAAATGTTTGTTCTCACTATGCGTAAAGCCCAACATAACACCACCCAACCAAAAGGAAAAGAAAGACAACAAATCAACAAAAAACCAAAACAACAACCAAAGAACAAACACCAAAAAAATTAAGTCGCATTGCAATCAAGATGATTCCTCTTCCGCAACTTCCAAGCCAATTGCTGCAACACCACTTGACCAATCTCCCGAACCAACTGAGACTCCGATCTCACTTTTTGTAAACGCATGTTTCTTACCTGCCATATCGAATAGACGGTAGCCGAAATAGCAAGTTTATGGGTCAGAGATCGAATAATATTTATCCCATTAGTCCAATTATCAACTGAGGTATAAATATTCTCCGACAACCCATAAAGACCCATCTCCCTCTTAACCTTCCTCCAAATCGTCACAGGTATCTCACAAGCAAAGAAAAGATGATCATGAGAATCCTGCCTTTCTATACAAAACGGACAAAAGAAGTCCGGTGGTTCTTGCTTCCACATCGCTAGCCTATCTTGTGTTGGAAGTATTTTCTGAAAAACTAGCCACACACAAAATGCATGCTTCGGGATGCAGCCGCTGAACCAAACCATCTTTTCCCAACTAACCGGTTGATGCCATCCTTCCAAAGATCTCTAAGCTTCCTTAACTGAATAATCCACAAGAACATTTGAATAAGTCTTCCAACGAATCACATCTGTGGTCGTGTCATCATAAGAAGAAACATTAATGGAACTCAAAATAGGACATTTGTCCACCCACGCATGAGGCCAGTCACCCTCTAACCGGTCAAGAACATTTCGAACCGTATCCTCAACCAAAAAAGGAGTCGATGAAATGCATCTATAAGTAAGAGTAGAGGCAAGATTGCCTAAAGGCAGCCACAAATCCTCCCAAGCATGCATAGATCTTCCATCTCCAATAGAAGTAACCAAGTATTGCCTTAGGTGGGGTCGTAAACCCATAATCCCATGCAACACACAAGACCACGAGCGTTTTTCTCTAACCCTCCATAATGGGAAAACATCAACATGATGAGTATAAATATACTGCACCCACATTGAGCCCCTACGAATAAGAAGATCCCAAAAATGTTTAGCTATCAAAGCACGATTCCACACCCAAGCCGCTTAAACCCGAGACCCCCACACTGAATCGGTTTACACACTTCCTTCCAAGCAAGACGACACCACCCCCTCACATCACCACCTTGAGCCCATAAGAAACTCCATAAAACCGCCTCCAACTCATGAATAATGACAGAAGGTATCACAAAGACAGACATCCAATAAATTTGGATCGATTGTAGGACCGAGATAATGAGTTGTTTCCGTCCCCCATACGAAAGGAACTTCATTTTCCAATTATGCACTTTCCGATTAACTTTTGTCACTAGCGGTGCAAAATCCACCACTTTCACACGCTTTGGAGAAAGAGGAACCCTAAGATACCGAATAGGAAACACCCCAGTACGAAACGGAAAGCAATTAAGAATCGTATGCTTCGTGTCATCAGAAACATTGCCGAAGAAAGCTTCACTTTTGGCAAGATTTGGGTTCAATCCCAACCGCAATGAGAAGATATCTAGCGCCTTTTTAAGAACCTCCACATAAGCGAAATCACCTCTCGTAAACACAAAGAGATCATCCGCAAAACATAGATGAGTAATATTAAGCTCCTGACAACGCACATGATAACCAAACGAACTTGCTTCCCGAATACACTCATTTAGAATCATGGAGAAACCTTCCATATTAAGAGTAAAAAGATAGGGAGAGATCGGATCAGCTTGCCTGATTCCCCGAGCACCCTTGAAGAAACCATGAGTGCCTCCATTGATCGCCATAGAAAAAGAAGTAGTTTTTAACGTTTCATCAATCCAACAAATAAGGACCGGATGAAATCCAAAACCATGTAACATATTCAGAATATAATTCCAACTCACCATATCATACGCTTTGTGTATGTCAATTTTGAAAGCACATCTCGGCGGTCCCTCCGGCTTTTGTCGATTTTAATGTCCATTTATAGAATTATGTAAACGTTATTACTATTTCCCCTTTTGGGTGATTTCCTTGTATTTAAGATGTCATAATTTGCAATTATTCAGGTTTAAATTTACCCCTATTTTTGGGGTGTTACACCATTGTTAGGACACTAGAGAGTAGACTTTAACGACCATTTAAATCTTTGAGGTGGAACTCGTCTACAAATAGGTAGGCACTAAGGTTCAACAATCCTTGAGGTGTAATTCTTTCGAGTAGACACTAAAGGTAACGAGAGGGTTTGAGGTGAAGCCAAAAAAGGTATGTGCACTAAAACCAAGAACCTGAGGTGTAGTATCGATAACATCAATAAGTGACCACACTCACGTGTTCCCCTTCACCTTGATGGAAACACGTCTCCCCCATCATCGAAAGATGAAACTTGTGTATATGTTCAAGTGTGGAACATCATGTAATACTGTGATTCATATTAATGTGCTACCATTGTAGAATGTGTAACATTGTATTATATATTATTGTCTACACAATTATATACTTGTGTATGATCTCACTAGGCTTATAGCCTAACACTTGTTCTCTGTGTGCATCGTATACTGGTCCCACTAGTGGCGGATCTATAAATGTTTGAGATGCCAACCGGTGCCGTTAGGAGCATCTAAGGCATACTGACAGGCATGTTAACTGATTCATTTGTTGATTCAGGTGTTACATTCTAATTTGTCTGGATTTGCAAAGATCTGGATGAATACATGGTTACGGTTCAACGAATCAATGGCTCTTGAACAGATCGGAATGGTCAAAGACATTTCTTGGAGGAAGTTTTGATGATATCGATGCTCTATTCATCAAAAAGGGGGAGAATAGTTCAAATCAAGAAATGTTGGTTGAAAAGTTTGAAGAAATGTTCGAAATTCAAGATATGGGAGAGTTGTTCAAGATTTAATTGAAAGCTGAAAGACTTTGAAGATTTTGCTGAAATTTTATTTGTGAAAGAAGTTTTATAATCTTGGGAGAGAATTTTCTAAGCTTATCAAAGAGGAATTTCATAGTGTTAAGGGAGAGAATGTTGATTCTTTGAGAAAATCTTTGTTATATCAAACGGGAATTTACAAGAGAAGATAAAATTGAACTTAAAGAAGGAATATTGAATTGCTAAATCTTTTTTGTAATGATCTTGATCCAAAGGGGGAGAGAATGTTAGAACACAGATTTGTTGGATTCAAGATCATAAAGATTGAAGATCAATATACAACAAGTCAAAGCTGGAAAGTTAACTCTTAGAGAAAGTCACAGTCTTTTGTTAATAAAGTCAAAGTTAATTGTGTTGTATTGTGTAATATCTTAGGTATAAATAACCTTGTGTCTTTGTAAGTTTTTGTAAGAAGGTAAGCGTGTGATTCAGTTGAAAAAGAGCATATTAGAGAAGAGGTATTAGAACATTATTTCTAGAGAGAGAGAGAGAGTAAATGTAGAGTGAGAAATTGAGATTTGTAATTGTTTGATTGCTAAATCAAAGACTTGTGATTACGATTCTTATTCATATTTCTATTTTACAATTAGAACTTGATAAGATTTGGGAATAACACCTTTCTTATTTGGGTAGTGAAGAGGGAATTAGGACAGACATTCGTGGGCACAAGACTCCTGCACCGAGTTCTGCAACCCCCCCACGTGTAGAATTCCAGGTTGGTGAGATTGTTATATATCTTAGGGAAGAGAGAGCTGAGGGAGATGAGGAAAATGTGGCCGCAGAGGCACATGTGAACTATGAGAGAAGAGAGTCTAAGAGTGGGGAGGGGAGTGCAAAAAAGAAAAAAGAAAAAAGAAAACAAAACCCTAAAAGAGGGTCGGAGACGAAGAGACCCCAAAGTAGGTGGAAGAAGTGACAGAGACTTCTAAGCCTAAGAAGAAGAAGTCCAAGAAGGGCAAAGGTAAGGCAATCACAAAGGGAGTAGTGGTCAAGGCATCAGAGGTAACCAAACCTCTGAAGGAGAAAAAGAATAAAGAAAAGGCTACAGAGGCAACCACTGCAGAGCCCCCATGAAGGTCACGAAAATAAAATTGGTCAAGTTGGTTGAAACAGAACAACAGGAAGACTTGACCAAAGCTCTTGATGAGGAGATTGGGAAGGAACCTACCGAGGTAGAGGAGGAACCTTTGCAGAGGAGAAGGAGAAAGGCACTAATCTCTGACAGTCCTACTGAAAGACCCAACAGTCCTCTGAAGGTGGCCACAGAGATAGCCAAAGAAGTAGCCAAGCTATACTCTGTGGATCTTGGTGAGACTGCCGAGATGGAAATGGAAGATGTCACATGCCTTCCCAATTATGATGAATACAAAGAGGAAAGGGTAAAAGAAAAATCGATGGATGAGAAAGAAGAAAAAGATGCCTTTGGCATACAACTTAGCCCATCTCCCTATGCGACCCACGTTTTTACCTCTACAGTTCTAGTGCAACAAGGTATTGAACAAGGACAGCACAGTCCGACCCTCAACCAACCCAGCCGGACAGAGGATTTTTCTTCATTCGTTGTGCCAATAATAGACGAGGAAGACAAATCCACTCCATCCTCTCAAAAGGATGGTAGTGCAGATATAATTGTCCAGTTGACCCAGGACACATTACTTATCCCCGCAGAGGCATTTGTTGCCTCTGCTCCACCAACGAGCGATAACCAAACCACTTTAGAGGTGGTAGTGAGGACACACACTGACTCTGTAGATCTAGAACATCTACAGAGTACACTTTAACAAGGGCCTTGGGAGAGACTCTGAATCTACTCCCAAGAAACTTGTTGACAGAACCTTCATAGACGATTCCTCTAAAGAACTATTGACGAAAGATGACCTTGCAACCCTAGGGAAAATGCTTCTACAGAACATGAACCTTCTTGGCTCAGATATGATCAAGGAAGGCAAAGATGTTGCAACCGCAATGAAGAGTACCGTAGCCACTCTGAAATTCAAATCAAACTATGAAATCAACCGCACATCCCTTGAAGCCAGAGATGCCATTAAAGCCTTTAAGGAACATGCAGAGGTATTTCTATGCAAGAAGAGGAAGAGGAAAGCACCCTCCTCTTGCAAAGCCGAGGCAACTCAACAGAGGAGGAAGCACGATGACAATGAGCCTGATGGCCCATCTAGTCATCGTGAGGGGGAGAATCTGCTGAAGTTATTACCTGGAATTCCAATCTCCGCAGAACCCCTGAACCAAATCCAACTAAGCTCAGAGTCCAATACTGAAAAGTCAAAACAAAAGGACTCTGTAGTCTCGCTTTCTCCTAAAATCTAAAAGAGCCTCAATGTCCAATCCCACGAGAAACCTACAGAGCCTCTGAAGGTCAAAACAATAGCCTCCAAACCTTTGAGCAAAGATAAGGGCAAGGACTTTGCCACAGAGCCTCTGAAAATCAAGCCTCAACCTCTGCCAAGCACTGAAAAGCTAATGAAGAACTCCTTTGACGCCTTCAAAACAGTAAAGCCAGAGGAAGAAGACTGGGCCTTTGATCTGCAACCTCTTTTAGAGCTTCTACTTCTAGATCCTCCAATCAATTCCTCCAAAGACAGAGTAGCTGAAGTAATCCAAGGTTTTGAGTCCTTAAGAAGACCTATTCCACCTCCTCCTAAAAAGAAGGATGTAGAAGAAGTCGTCTACATGTACCTCTATAGCCGAGGAATAAATGACCCTTTACCAAATCCTACTCTTTTAGAGGAGATCATTTCAAGAGAAAGAAGGTTCTACAAAGAAAAAGTTGAACCAAAAGACTAGGTTTTCTACAAAGAGGTTCTGGGATTAGACTGAAGCATACAAAGTGCAAAAACTTATGGTACAATGAGTATGTCTTCAGAAGATAGGATGGGACACAATGGACATTCACAGATGTAGATCTAAGGAATGTCTATCCTTATGACTTAACAGAGCTCTTCAGCTAGACAGAGGAAAGATATGGCTGGAGAAGAGAAAATCAAGATGCTCATTATCTAATCAAAGAGGTAATGAGGGAGAAGCTTCTGGACTACAGTATGGTTGATTTTCATGTTGCCCTAGACCTGGGAGTAAACAAGGTAAACCTAACTCCTCAAGAAGACAACTTGCCTCCCTCTGCCAACATCCTACCAAACTCCATCATCACAAACCCCAAATTTGGCTTCGTATACCTAAATCCCAGAGGAGAAAAGAAGATATTCATACGTATCGAAAGCCAGAAGTATTCAACTCAGACTCTACTATATCTTCAAGAGGAAATTAGAAGGCACAGAGGCACACCCCTAGTCAATCCTGAAGCTACAGATGTACTACTAGAAAACATCAGTGCAACCATCAACTTCAGGAACATGTGTGCATTCTACTACAGAGAGCTGGAGAAGGAAGGACCTTTTGCTAGAAGGATCAATGATTTTCCAGACGCCAAAATATAGGCTCTGATGATGTGTAATTTTTTTGTTTTTGTTCATGTACTTCAACAATTATGTACTTGCCTTCTAGCATTTCCTTTTATGAATGAAAAACAATCTTTAAAGGATGAGTTCCTTTCACCTCTTTTTGTTTCTAACTTAGCCAAACACTCACCTTTCCATTCTTTATTTTTCAATACTTAGGGAGAGATTGTTAGCTCCAAATCAATGTATAGAAGTATTGAAAACTACGCTAAGTATAGAAGCTTCAGAAGACTGCTAAAAAACAACAAGTACACCACAGAAGTTGCAATACTCAGAAGACTCTATCGACCATCTACCGAGAAGATCACAAATCAAAAGACTCGACTCAGACCACAGAGCCTCTGTGATCCCTCACAGAGCCTCTGTGGTGGCAAACCTCTGGAGATGGAAGACGAACATTACAAGACAATGGTTCAAGACAAGATCACATGCAGAACACGTGAGCCTGCTGTACGAAGATTCTAAGGATCTCTTTTGCACGCCCCACGCTGTTTTAATTTACAGGTGGCATTCCTTTTGTGGAATGTCAGCCTTTGTCTTGTACTATTGTGTGCTCCTCGTCCTATATGAGGGGAGCACCTCCTGTTTTGTAAATCATGCGAGCACACACTAATCTGAGAGCAGCCTGTAATTTCTATGAGCATATTAGCACACACAAGTGCGTGTTGTTGGTGTAAAAGCAAGTTTATTCAAGCAGATTCTTCAGCAATCATTCATTACTTGTTTGTGATTCTGTTTGTGTGATCCCAGTTCCTAGCTATCGATTAACACACAATCAATTCAGAAAAACTTTTTATTGATCAATCACATGATTTACATCAAACCATATACCTATTTAGTGCAATGTAACAGTAAGCTCTATGTGTGTGTGATTCTATGGTGTAAACTCAGAATGCGTGTGTGTGTTCTTCTGAACTAAACAACACATACCTGCTATTTATATGGTCAACATGACCTTAGCACAATGGTCAACTGCACTCAAATACAAATATACACTCACACTTTACAACAATTACAATACAGACCCTCATTTTAACCTTGAATACAATTTTGACTCAACATTCTCCCCCTTTGGATTCAAGATAAAAAAAATTGACCCTAATCTTCAGGTCTTCTTCCTTTAGAAAAATCTTCATCAATCAGTCTTTCACAACTTTGACATCTTCAAACCGTTGTCACTTTGATTTATCTTTGATAGCGCTTTAAGTAAATCTCTCCTTTGGATTTCCTAACAACTTTGGCACTTTCTTCAATCTCCCCCTTTGATTATAAAATGTCTTTTACAACTTTGACAAATTCCTCTTCCTTTATCACATCTTGCTTGACTTTGATTTCTCATTTTTGTACTCTCCCCCTTTTAAATAATCAATCATCTGACTTTGAAATCTTGAAATTTCTCCCCCTTTTTGATGAATTGTGAGAATCAGAATCATCAAAACATTTCAAGGTCAGCCCTGTCTTTGAAATATCTCCCCCTTTATGAACAAATAAACATAGTCTTCATGAGCAATCTCCCTAACAGGAATTTTATGAACATTCTCTGTCTCATCTGATATTCTGCCATCAATTCATGAATGTATTCATCCAAATCTTTTCAAATTCAGACAAATTATGAATGGTAAACATGAATCAACAGATGAAACGGTTATGATGCCTGTAAGTAACACAAAGTTACTTAGTACAACAAATGTACTTTATAAGGAGCTTGTGTGATGTTCACTCCCCAGGATTTCCATTCAATCATCGAATAACACAAGGTTAATCTATGTTCTGACAGAAAAAGAAATTTTATGTGTGTTTGTGCTTGTGTATGAAAGAATTAAGCATAATGATTGCTTTTATAAGGCTCAAATATATAAACTATTGAGACAACAACAATTATACATAGACTCAATGTGCATGAGAAAGGGTCGAAGGTGGGGCAACTTTCCTTCTATTTCAATATTCGAGTCGTCCAAATGAAGATCAAATAGATAATGTGTTGCTTCCCATTGAAAATGAAACATTCTTTTGTTGAGAAAAGAATGAGTTGCAGGTGGGGTTTTGTGCAAGAGATGTGATAAACCAAGATCTCTAAATCCTTAGAGAGAGAAAGTAGAGAGAGAGAGAGACTAGGAGCGCAAAACAGAATTCGTATTAGATGTGCGTGTGTTTCTTACAACAAACCAAGACCAATGGGACTTAAATACCCTTGGTCAAATACAGCACAGATAGAACTAAAACACAGTATAAGACCAAGTCCTATAAATACAATGATTACTATAAAATCAGACCTAATAATCTCCCCCTTAGTAATCATTGGCGCTTTGGTCTTCAAAAAACATCTTCTATAACAACACGGACCAACAAAGCGACTTTGAGAAGCTTTCTGACTTTTAAGAAAAAAATTCATCTTAGCATCTTTCAGATTGAAAATGTCTTTGCTGCTTGAGCTCTAGGCGATACACCTCTTTTGAATAACCTTGAATGGGCTGTGGTGTTCGAAGCAAGAACAGCAAAAGAATTTGATGTAGCTGAGAAAATAGAATCTTTGAGCGAATCTTGATCAGCAGATAATCATTTAAGCTCTTTGTCTCTTTAACTTCTCCTTGACTTCTCCCCCTCATGACCTTGATGATCTTGATCAACTTGGTCATGTAAATGTTGGAGACGAGACAGCTTAAGATCTGCAAAATCAAAGAAACAGAGAAAACAGGAAGGTTTGCGCTTCATGTTGGAGGCGCAAACCAAGGTTTGCGTTTCATGAAGGAAGCGCAAAACAAGGTTTGTGTTTCATGAATGGAACGCAAAACAAGGTTTACGGGTCATGAAGGAAACGCAAAACAGGGTTTGCGGGTCTAACTGGAAGCGCAAAGTTGACTTTGAATTTTTTTTTTACCTTTTTAATCTCTTTGACTCCCCCTACACAAATGCACTAGATGTGACAATTCGAGTTAGCTTTCATGTAAAGAAAATCAGACACTCCCCCTCAAAAACAGATATAATCTTTGAAATACATTCTCTTTGTTCACTCCCCTTTGAATAATGCATAAACCCATTAAAATATATTTATGAGAACACAATGATCAAATATTAATGTAGAAAGAAAAATATACTGAATGTAAATTTTGAAACGACTAAACATATAAAATTTTAAACACTAAACAAATTAAATTCTACAGAGTAAAATATTACAATTTTATCATTTGAAATCAAACATATGTTGTAGGATACAAGAACAAGTTTCATTGCATATCAAGTTAAGACATGTTCAGTTTCAAAAACTTCCAGCAATCTATTCAGTGTGCTCACATGCGAATCTTCGATTAGCTTCAAGAAAATGCAATTCTAAAAATATTATAGAGAACTTTGCATGAACTCACACGAAGCCATCAAGAATTAAGATATTCATAAATTTACAGATTTATCGCAACTCAAACATATCACCAAGTATCATGAGATGTGTGCTCATTGGCATCTTTTAACAGTGTGCACATTGGCATCTTAACATGAGTGTGCTCTTTGGCATCTTTTAAATGCATGCTCTTTGGCATCTTTTGATCAAAGAGTTTATTAAGTAAAGAACATGCCATAAACGTAACTTTCTATCTGACCCTATTGCAGGATTTTGGTCAGTCGCAACCAGACCAGTTGGCCTTAGGGGACTAGGTGTCAAGCACCCCTTGAAACTTACTCTCCCAGATCAGAAAGGCTACATCGACATATCCTAAACCCATTCATACAAGTAGAACATGACTTTCGATCTGGTTCTATAGAAGGATTTCTGTTCGATCACTCCCAGACCAAATGACCTTAGGGGACCGGATGACAAGCATCCCGAGGAACTTACTTTCCCAAACCAGAAAGGCCACAGGTACAAACTTTTAAACTTAGAGATTTCTGTATTTTAAGAATTTATTTTTCATCTCAATCACTCAGATCAACGTCTAAATGCTTAGCCCATATTTTCATTCCGATCTATAATTCTGATCATTTAGGTAGTCTAAGCAAAGTAAACTATAAAAATTCCGACTCACATATCTTTAAAGCAGTAATAAAAGTTTCAAACATGTTGCTGACTTTTAGACTTTTGTAAGACTTGAAATTTGACCATATAAAAACTTTAATATAAGCAAAAGAACTTGAAAATTTATCCTAGACACATATTTTATTCAAAGGAAAGAAAAAATGTAAAACTTTACTTTATAGAATAAAATTTGTAAAGATTTAAACTTTTAATTAATATTTAGTTGGAACAAAATAAAATTCAACTATTTCATCTTTTACATTGAAGAAAATAAATTTGTGTCTCATATTAAAAGAAAAAACTGGGTAATACAAATTCATGAGAAAGATAAACAAGCTCAGATTCTTGAAACATTGAGAAAAACTGGAATACCATCATTATCAGAGATAACTGCAACGGAATTAAAATTGATGTACTCACAGTATCTCATTAAGTCAGAAGCTTAATCATTGAAGAACGAGTTCTAAACTGTTGTGTTTAGAAGTCATAGTCTATGAAGTGCGGGTCCTGAGTTGAATTACTCAGAAGCCAACTTTCCCTTACTCCCCCTTAACATGTGATGCCTGCAACTTTGAATCAGATAAAGATTTGGGTACCCACTTGAATTTGGGCCCATGTTTGTTAGTTGCAGTTCTTATGGGGAAACAATAATAAGATTTAACAGGTAAAACACGAGGAATAGGATCAGAAAAATAATCACAACCATCAGAAGAGAAAGCATAATCATCAGAACTAGAATCTGAGGAAGAACATGAGACATGTTTTGAAATTTGAATCATTTGCTTTATAGAGTATTTTGAAATTTTATTACATTTAGCAAATGAATCGCTGTAATAAAGTTTGTCTCCATTTCTATCCCCATCAAAAGTATGTTCATCAGATGTCCGCCTCGCTCTCCAGATTTGCTTCTTTGACTTGCTCACAGTCCTATCTGAAAGAATAGAATCGGAAGAACTAGAACTGTCAGAAAGAACTTTATCTCGTTTCTTCGACTTCTTTGACCTTCTTCTTTTACGCTTAGGTTTATAAAATTGATCATTGAACGTAAAAGAATTATCAAGAATTTTAGACGGAATATTTAAATCAGAAGAAATAAATTTATCTAAGCAACCAATCTGATCAACTAATAAATCTGAATGAGCCTCAGATTCTGAATTATTTTGAGAAAAGATTTTAAAATTTGAAACTTACTTTTTATTTTCCTTAGAATCAGAAGAAAGACTAGAAATAGAATCTGATTTTTGAAATAATAAATTTTATTCAAGACTAGAAGTAATAAAAGAAAGAACAATGTCAGATTCAATTTTCTTCAAAATATTTTGATCTTCTATCTGATCTTCAAGATCTATGATTTTTTCTTCTAATATTAACGGAGGAGTATATTTCTTCGAATCATAAATGATTGGAGAAATATTTCCTTTATCAGAATCTGGGGCGTAAGAAGGAATAAAATCATCAGACATTGAAGATTTGATATGAGATTTATCATTTAAAACTCTTTTTCCTCTTCTTGATTTTTCAGGAAAATATTTTGCATTTTCGGACATATAAACAAAAGGAATTTCATTTTTCTTTTTATATATCCTTTTCTCATTTTCGAGATCTACCACTTCATTTTTACTAGTCCAATGAAATTTGAACTAAGGAGCATAATGAGCAAGTGTCAGATAATCGTATTTATATAAGGTGGGAACTTCGTCTATCACTTTGTTTAAAAATTGAGGATTATCAAAACCAAGTCCCCATCTTTGTTTTAAAGCCTCTTCACTCCTCGGCTTGTTCATATAAATTGTTTGTTCAGATTGGTCTCTTCGATAAAGCTTTTCTTCTAACTTAATTATTTTATCAGAAAATTCATCTTTTAAAGTAGTCATTGATGTCAAAGATTCAAGATAAGTCTTGTTAGAATTTTCCAAAGCATCCAATATTTTTGAAAGATGTCTTTAGTATTTTCTAAAATAGATTTTTCATCCTTCAAAGAAATTTTCAACTTTTCAATTAAATCTGACTTTTCAGAATTTAAATTCTTTTCAGATAAAATCTTTGAATGCAAATCAGATAAAGCATTAATCATGATTTTAAACTGAGAGGTAATAAAGTTGTAGTCAAATTCAGAATATACCTCATCCTCATCAGTATCAGAATCATCTGACTGGTCATCTACGACTAAGCACATCTGAGCGATCTCTACGTTCGAAGCTTCGTCGTCAGAGTGATCCAGCCAAAATTCTTCCTCGGCTAGCAAAGCTGATCCACTTTCTCTTTTCTCAGCCAGTTCCAATTTCCTTCTGTAATAAGTTGAGTCCTTAACCTTCTTTGCTCTACACTCCTTTCAGATGTGACCCGGCTTTCCACAGTTGTAGCAAGCATTAGTCTTTGGCTCGGGTACTTTGGCTTTGAAACCGGAAGTGAAACGTGAAGAGTTGGAACCCGATCTCGGTTGGAACTTCTTCTGGTAATGTTGAGAGAGAAGGATCATAGCTTTCTGTAATGCCTCGCCATCATCTTCAGTTGACCCGGTGTAAGCGTTATCAGACAACGCTTGTTCATTTAGTTGCTTTGTTAGAAGAGCAACCGGGTCTACTAATTTCTTGTTCTTCTTATCCAGCTTGGCCTTTTTCTCTATTACCAAACTTTCATCAGTCAGCAAAATCTCAAACATTTCTTGGATCTGCATAGTTGAGATTCTGACATCGTTCCTCAATTTGTGGCATGATTTATTCCATTCTGGTTGCAATATGTTGAGGAACTTCATATTTGTCTCAAGCTCAGACTTTTCAACTTTTATCTTCCGAAGATCATTGATGACGGCACAAAAACGGTCAAACATAGCTTTCAGTGACTACCCGTCCTTGGCTTTGAATTCCTCAAAATTATTCATGTATCGAGTATGCCTGAGTTGAGTAGCTACTGAAGAACCAAGCATAATCTTCTCAAGCTGTTGCCACATCAGGTTAGGATGAGTTTTGAAACAGTAAACCCTGTTGTATACGGAGTTTGGCAAGGCCAGCATTAGATTTGCTTTAATATCCCGATCAGCTTGATAAGCAGTCAACTCTTCATTAGTGTACTCTTTAGTAGGCTTGTATAATCCAGAAGCCAATTTAGGTTTGTCGAATGGTCCTTCAGATAAAATGGTCATCATATCATTTCCATTCTTTTGTCATTCAATAAAGTTCAAGAACCGATCTTGCCACTGTGTAAACTCGTTTTCATCGATCAGTACTGGTGGACGAGTTTCTATGCCCAATGACATCATGAGGTCACTCGTGTAGAACTTAGCTTGAAAAACAAATTTTGCAGAATCCATTGTGATGAATGTGGAAAACAAAAATCAGTATGAATTGAAAAAAAATTCGAAAAATATTAAAAATTGTAAATTTGAAAAAAAAATAAAGATGACACACAAAAAACAATTTCCAGACTCTTTTTTTTTTTTATAAGACAGGGAGACCCGCAAAGTGGAGCTTTGCGGGTGAAGACAGAAACGCAAACTTAGATTTGCGGGTGTAGTGGGAAACGCAAAGTGGACTTTGCGGGTGCAGAAGGATCAGTAGACTTTAGCTTTGCGGGTGAAGTTAGAACTGCAAAGTGGACTTTGCGTTTGAAGTGGGAAACGCAAATTGAGGTTTGCGTTTGCAATGAGAAACGCAAGATGAGGTTTTCGATTGCAGTAGGAAACGCAAAATGACTTTGCGTGTCCTTGATGACCCGAGAACTTGACTTTGCGTTTGCTACGCGATACGCAAACTGAGGTTTGCGTATGAAGCTAGAGCTGCAAACTTGAATGAAACGCGAACTTACAAGAATGAAACGCAAAGTTACAAGAATGAAACGCAAAGTGTTTTGAATGAAACGCAAAGTGTGGATCTTGCGCAAACCGATGTAAAAACATAAAAACTTCTAAAAACACGATTTCAATACCGAATTTGAAGAAATTTCCTTTTACAAATAAGATCGAAAAAACCTTTTCCACTCAAATCAACCAACAATTTTAATTAAAAACCATAAAAATGAGATTTCGATGATAGAACAGTAACCAAACTCGTTTTTCCAGAAAATTTTTAAAACTCAAAATCGATAATCCAACACTGTTTTTCTTGAAAAACAACCTGAAACAAAAGTGATCGAATATTAAAAACGAAACTAATGAGCCCAAAAACAACCAAATTCGATCAAAAACCAATCCAAATTTGATGAGAAATCAAGAAAACGAGATTTTCTTGAAAAATTCAAGAAAATCGATCAAATTTTCGATTTCAATCAACAATTCAGACTATGAAAATGCAATCTCTCAATCCTCTCAAGATTTAGCATGCTCTGATACCAATTGATAAACCAAGATCTCTAAATCCTTAGAGAGAGAAAGTAGAGAGAGAGAGAGAGTAGGAGCGCAAAACAGAATTCGTATTAGATGTGCGTGTGTTTCTTACAACAAACCAAGACCAAAGGGACTTAAATACCCTTGGTCAAATACAACACAGATAGACCTAAAACACAGTATAAGACCAAGTCCTATAAATACAATGATTACTATAAAATCAGACCTAACAAATTGGTATAGGCTAGTTGCCAATTTCAATGTCGTTCACGAAGAATTGTGAAACAATAGATTATGCGGCTGTTCGGCTCAGAAAAAGTTTGATGCAGAGTTTGATATTCTTTTACTCTGATCTTTCACCCTCTTTTTTTTAAACATTTGAGCTCATTTCTAACCAATCTCTCTTTTACATTTTACTACAGCACACACCCACTCTCTAATCTTTTGAACCCATCTCCCCTCAATCACTTAAGGATTACTTCCGGGGTAGGAAACACTGGTTATCGTGAATCCATGGAAGTGTGTTTAAGTACTCACACTTAGTCTCATGTATTTTGTCCTAAAAATAATGTGTTGTTCAACAGTTTATATTGACAGTTAAGCACAAGAAATCACTTGTCAGAAAATGTATGCTCATGAATAATAAGAATGAAATTTGAGCAATGTGAACATTTAAGATATCTCAAAACTTTGAACATTTATGATCATTCAATTTCATTGTTTTGAGAATCTGACAACGATTTAATTAGATCAAATATCATGAAGAAAAATAATAAGGGATATCAAAGAACGAAAGTTGTTTATATGAACATTATATAAATAATTTAACAATGAAAGCACATTTAATTAAAGTAGAGATGACATCTGATCTCAAACAACATTGAATTTCAAACGGGAGTATTGCCATCGAAAGATTTATCGTTTGAGACATGGTAATAACAAAGTCAAAAATAATGTACTGAACCGATGTGTGTATGAATACTTGACAAAGTAAATGAAAGGAAAATACACAAGTATTTTTATTTAAGAAACACACGGTCAGATAATCATCAAAGTATCCAAAAAAATTTAAAAGCACACTACTCAATTCATGAAAACATTGTAAGAATAGGAAGTGGTTTGAACATTTAAGAAATCATTTTTCACACTTGAAAGTTGTTCTTCTTTCAAAGTATGATAGAGTTTGAGATTTAGAAAAATATACCTGTAATGTAGAAATTCTAAACTCCCCCTAAAATGAATATTATCTGTAAAAGGTCAATTCATTAGAAAAATATGACAATTAAAGTATAAGTAACTTTTCTTATCTCTCCCTTATAGATATAACAGTGAAATCTTATAAACTTCCCATCAAACTAAAAACTTCTTTTGAAAGATGTTATCTATTAACAATTCTGAAGAAGAAAAACTTTTGAGAACGGGTTGTGAACTGAAATATCCAGAAGCCATTGGTACATATTCTCCGATGAGAATAGTAACTCCCCCTGAAAATTTGCATTTACAAATTTATCAGAAGTAATATTAAGTACTCCCCCTTAAAGATTGATCATCTTTTATGTGTCGGAGTACAGTCATTTGACATGGAAGTCCGAGTCCTGCGCTGCTTTACTCAGAAGTCATAAATCTTGACATTGAGGAACGGGTCCTCATCTGTTGTAATAAAAAACCATTGCTTTTACTCCCCCTAAACCTGTTGTACCTGTAAAACATATTTGACAGGTTTTGGTACCCACTGGTATTTGGGTCCAGAATGGTTAGATTTTGGAATCCACTTCTCATTAGATTTAAATATTTTAAGTTCATTTTGTTGAGAAGTGATTCTGTAAGTTCCATACCAATTATGAGCATAATATTTATTAACAAAATCATCTGGTCCACAGTAAGAACAACAAAGTTTCTTTTGTGCAAGTCTGATTAAATGATTTACAGAATATGAAGAATCAGACTTACCAAAAAATTTACCTTTCGGAGCACTGTTCTTTTTGTTCACTTGAGGTTTAGGAACAAATGACTTTGAATTGTCTTTCTCATCTTTCCTTCTCAAAAACTTTTTCTTTTGAGACTTGTTCTTGTTACCTGAACCATCAATAGATTTAACATAAAAAAGGTTAGTAGGATGAATATGATATTTATGTTTAGATGTATGATTATCATCTGTATTAACAAACAAAGGATTATTAGAAACATTTGTAAAAATTGAACTTGCAGCTGATTTGAATGAACATTCTGATGCAGCTGGATTATCTCTCGGTGATTGAACAATTGATTCTGACGTTTTATGCTCAGTCAACTTCACCTTGTACATAATCACTTCAAGTTCTTTGATCTTTATTGACAAACTGTTTCTTTCCTTTGAAAGTATATCAAACTTCATATGCATTTCAGACTTTGCATTCTTCTCCTTCATAACAGTAGTTGGCAGTTCAGATAGTTTCTTGGTAAGATTGTTTATCTTGGCCTCAAACACTTTCCTTTCTTCCTCAACAATCTTTCTCTTATCAGATATTTCCTTAAGCATACCAACATTCTTGCTCAACTTTCTTCTTCTCTATCTCAAATTTGTCTCTCTCTAGAATGATAGCTTTCTCAAAGTCTGACACTTGTTGAGAAAGTTTAGCACATTTCCGTTCAACTGCCTTCTTATCCTTTTCAGCATATCTTGAAAGATCACATAATCTTTGATTGAAAGATTTCTCTAGTTCAACTTTCTCTTTCTTACTTTTCTCATATACTTTCTTTATCCAATCTTTTCCCTTTTCCTGGTATGTAGATACTTGAATTTCAACTTTCTTCAGTTTAGCATTCAGACTCTCAATCTCAGCTTTCAGTTCTGAGTTCTGAAGTTTAAGCTTTGCATTCTCTTCTTCTATCAGAGGTATCTCCGACATGTATGCCACTGCACAGTCTCTTTTGATCAAAACAGTGTTTCCCTTTTCATCAATATACGACATCTCGATATTTGTATAAGCTTGAAATGATCGTTAGTTCGACAAAAATTAATAAACATAATCAACACTTCAAAATTTTCAGCAAATAAATTTCCTAAAAATTTCGAAGTATAGAATTCTTACACAAGAGATTAGAAAGCAATTCGCACAAAAACTAACATCAGAATTCGTATGGCACGAGGAATTCATACGCTAAAGATCAGAATTCACACATCATAAACAATTCGCATGCAAGAGATATGCAAAACAACACAATTCGGATGTACCTATATGCGAAATCTAAGGAATTCGTATATAGCTATCTGCGAATTCTTCACAATTCGTATACTACTCTAAGAGAATTATTGACTTAGAAAAATATGAACATTTAATCTTTTCTCATAAGCTTTTCGTATCATAGAAAGATGCAAAGTCTACACTTAGAAAAAAAAATTCAAACACAAACTTTTCACATCAATACGAAATCTATACATAGAAAAATGTTCAAAACATCATGCGAAATGTTCAAGAATTCGTATGAGATATATATGCAAATTCTAAGCAATTCGTATCCTTCTGTATGTGAATTCTTTACTTTTCGCACACAGACATGTACGAATTCTACACTTTTCGTATTCAAGCTTATACGAATTCTTTCCTTAGAAATTTTCAATTTAAACTTTTCGTATAAGGGATATATGAGAATTCCTAGTTTTCGTACAAGCACATATGCGAGTTCTGCACTTAAACAAATTTCAAGAATAGTATGCGAATTATAAGGCGTGCGAGTTCTTCATACGAAAAGAACAAATCTTGCGAGTTCTTCAAGTTTCGGTCCTTAAACTCAAAATCTAGTCCAAATTCCAATCCAATCCTCGAATTAGAAGCTATAAACTCACAAAAACAATCACGATTAGTGTTTGAATCAACCCAAATCAATCAATTTCACGAAAATAAACTCAATCATACAACTCATGATTCAATAATGCAAGAAAACTCGTTCGAACCAAAACTCACTAAAATCAAAATTGAGTATTCAAAATCGTGTGTGACTCTATGGTGTAAACTCAGTATGCGCATGTGTGTTATTTTGAACTAAACAACACATTGACCTACTATTTATATGGTCAACATGACCTTAGCACAATGGTCAACTACACTACAAATACATATAAACTCACACTTTACAATAATTACAATATAGACCCTCATTTTAATCATGAATACAATTCTGACTCAACAGTTTGTTACTTGTTGGTGTGTTTACTACCATTCTATAACTATTTTTCTACGCTGTAAACCACTTTCGCACTCTAAATCATTTGTTTAGTGTAGTTAATAGTGAATCTCGTTTAGAACACTGTATTTGGGATCATCATGATGCAGGTTCGCGGCGATAATTGCAACATAGTTGGAATCTGTAACACTGATTTTGGTTATGCTAAGAGTAGATAGGCTCCATCGTGTCAATCAACGACAGTACAGTAGCAGGAGGGTGCGACTAGGGTTTTTATTCCAGCAGCAGCGACTTTGGTGAGGTACGTACGTTTTTTCTCATTCTGCGAACTCTCACACATTGTTGGTGTGTTTCTAGGGACTTCGTTTTATCGAGGTTGCATTCAAACTAGGGTTTCATCATCCCCGTTTAACCGGTGACCATCGTCACCTTACTAGTGTTTAACCGAGATTGAGTAGCTCCCCGACTTCACCTTCGAGTGTGGGGTCTCAATGAATGAGGGGGGCAACGAGGAGGTCACACCTCCGACTCCCAGTGCTAAGGCAAAGGCTATAAGTGGTGACGTAGGTGCGTGTGGGATTAGGACTGACGTGGCAGCCCACATGCAAAACCCTACTGGAGTGGATGTGATTGCGCATAGGGCTGGAGTGGTCAATCAGATGCAAAACTCGGTGAAAGGGAATGGCATGCAATATGGAGAATTTACCATTATGCAACGGGTAATGGAGAAGCTTGACCACAACTGGCAAGCCGTACGTCTGTTTTCGACAGGCTATCTCGAGACAATGTGGATGAGCGTCTTAAATTCAAAGGTGATGACAAGATCAAGATGGAATTTGCAGACATTGTAGGAGGTAAGCAACAAGCTTCGTTACAATTTTTCCCACTCGAGGATAATGTTAGAGCATAAATATGTTGGATACAAGATCATAGAATACTGAAGATTGAAGTCATAGCTGAAGTCAACTCTCAAGCATCAAAGTCAAAGTCTTGTTTGCGTGTACAGTAGCTTGCGCGTTTTGTTTCTTGGTATAAATAATGTATTGTGCGTGTAGTTCAATATAGCAGTTCATAAGCATCATACGTGTTCTTCATTGTTAGAGAGAAAAAGTATTGAGCGTATTGTATTCTAAATATGTGAATGAAATAAAAGTAAGATTTGGTGAAATTGATTGTCATCATTGATTTACATTGTTATCTGGGATAACAATTGGTATTAGAGCTTACTAAATTCAAAGAAAATTGGATCTTATTCAAGATATGTGATCGACAGTTTTCAAGAACTCGCAAGTTTCTGTTCAGAATCAATTTTTACAGTCTAGTAATGTTTTTTATCTGAGTTTGTCTTGTATGTACTCGTTTTAGATGTTTAGAACAAATTACGTTTGAATTGTTTTGTCAAATTCACAACTTATCAGTGTGAATTTTGGATTTTTGTTAGATTTTATGTTCGAAGTTGATTACGTACTGTGTAAGAATCAAATTTGTAATCTTGATGTATTTAAATGTTTTTAATCATTTACTTGTAATCTGTTCGAAATCAGTTCTTGTGCGAATCTACAAAGTTTCAAGGCAATTGAAGATGATTTGAATTGAATCAGATTGAAAAATCGAGTTTTGGAATTGAATAAGTCACAAACTCGCAAGATCTAAAGAACTCGCTAGTGAAGAACTCGCACAAGTGTTAAACTCGCAGATCTTAAAAACACGCACAAGGGTAGAAACTGGTTGAAGTGAAGAACTCGCAAACAGTCACGTGCGAGAAGAAGAAACTCGCACATCACTAGGTGCGAGTAGTTACTGTTCAAACTCCTTGTCGTACGCGAAGTGTTCCTACGAAGAGTCTTTGTCTTGCGCATTTATCTTTTATGAGAAGTATCCTTGTTCAAAATTTTCTAAGTCCCAAACTCGCAAGCCCTGTTCTTGCGCGTTTGCATTTAGCGCGAACCAAGTTTCTAAAAAATATTCTAAGTCTCGATCACGCAAGGTTTATTGCGCGAAGTATTAGAACTCGCATAAGCCTACGTGCGCGAAATTTGGTTCACGCAACCTTTGTTGTGCGTGAACTTCAGTTCCCGCATCCTGTGTCTAGAGCGAACCACAAACTCGCATAACCTAGTGTGCGAGAAGTGAGTTCACTTGATTCTTCTTTGTGCGCGAAGTTCTAACGTGCATAAAGTGTCTTGCGCGAAGTGTCTATTTTCTTTGTTATGCGCGTTCTATACTTAGTAAATTTTTCTGATTTTTCTGAAATTTAACTGAGTTTGATTTTTGTAGATCAAGTTTGTTTTCTGAATATTGACGATCATAGTAAGCAGTGTAGATCAAAGATGACTTCAAAAGACGCTCTCTCCATCGGAACAGATGTAAAGCCTCATGTTCTATTCAAGGGTGAATACGAACAATGGAAGGATCGTTTTCTCGACTTCGTCGACAGACATGCAAATGGGGAAAACATTTTACTGTCCATTACAGAAGGTCCTATGATTCTACCTACTGTTGAAATACCTGATGATGAATCCTTAGACAGTGAGGATGGAGACGAAGACAGAGTGAGAAAGATGAAAACTGTTCCAAAGGAATTTGCACAGTACTCCGATGAGTAGAAAAGTCGTTTTAAAGCTGATAAGCAAGCCATATGTTTTCTACTTCAGAGTATCGCAAATGAGATATACATAAAGATAGACAGCTACAAAGCGAATGCGAAAAAGATGTGGGATCAGTTACAGAAGATGATGATGGCCTTAGTGGGAAATCAGATGAAAGTAGCTAACTGCATCAACAGCTACGAGGAGTTTAAAGCCAAGGAAAATGAGAGCTTGGAAGAAACTTATGAGAGATTCATGCTTCTACTGAAAGAACTCTCAAAGAACAAAGTTAAAAAGAAACAGATAGAGAACAACGTCCAGTTCCTTAGCATTCTACAACCCGAGTGGAAGAAGCATACCCGTCGGATGAAACAAATGAAGGACTTGAGTGACATACCCCTCCACGAAGTTTATGAAACTTTGAGACAGAATGAGGAGGAGGTTGAAAAGAAAAGAGTTGAGAAGAAGAAAACTGAGAAAGTGTCAGATCCCATAGCCTTCGTAGCTGGAGAGAAGGAGAAAGAGAAGAAAAAGAAGAAGAAGAAGATAGTGATTCCCAGTTCTGATTCTGAGCCTGATTCGGATAGTGATGACGGCGAAAACCTCAAGCAATCTATGCTTCTACTGACCCGTGCATTTCAGAAGAAATTCTACAAGAAACCGGGTTCGAACTCTCAGAGGTACTCTTCATCCGAATCAAAGAACCATGAACATCGGGAAAGAGTTGAAGGAAAAAGATACGAGGAGAACCGGTATGTGGAAAAAAAGCCTGAAGAAAGAAAGAAGTATCTGAATGACTATGCTGGTGCTGAAAAGAAGACAGATGACCTGATCAAATGCTACAACTGTGGTAAGGTCGGTCTCTACGCAAAGGACTATCGGAAGCCCAAAGTCAGAAACTCTGAATATTACAAGAACAAAATGCTTTTTGGCTAAGCAGCAAGAAGCTGGCCAGGCTTTGATGGCTGAAGACGAGTTCTGGCTATATCATTCAGATGAAGAGGAAAGAGAAAAAACTGCTCACATGTGTTTGATGGGCAACATAGTGAAGTATGATGATAGTGTTGAAGAAACAGCTGATGAGGTACTTTAATCTTTCCAAATATGATTTTATGACTAAAATGGCTATGATGGTCGAACTTCGAGATCTTCAAAATAAATTGAAAAGGAAAAGAGTAGAGTTGAAAAGAAAAATCAAAAGATCTTTGAACTTAAGAAGCAAGTTGTTGGGAACAATGATTTGATTGATTCTCTATTCAAATCTGTTTCTGATTTTAAACAAGAAGAAGATTGTTTTGAAAGTAAGATTTCTGATTTTGAATCTAAAATTTCTAAGTCTGTTTCAGAAAAGCAAGAATGTGTTCTAAAAGCTTTTAAACTGCAGGTTGAGAACAAGACTTTAGAAAAAAAGGTAAATGGTTTCGAAGCGAAATTATATGCTAGAGGCCAAACATATCAAACCATTTTCTTAAACACACCAAATGAAGAAGCTGATGTTAGAGAGAAGTGGGGTCTCAGTTACGAAAACCCACACTATCTAAAGAAAGCTATCAGAAAACAGCCAGCTTTATATAATTTTGATTTTCTATACGTGGTTGCTAAATATACTCATTTGAAACCCAAATTTTTTACCAAATCACCTGATGAGGTAGAGGCTAAAGAGGATGAGAAAAGAAAGAACTTAAAGAAAATGCAACTACCATTCTGCTATCAAAAGTTGAATGATAGTTATATTTCAGATTAGCCAAAATTTCTTTCAAATGATTATTTTGAGAGCTATTCTACAAAAGAGTTGGAGGCAAAACCTTTAAAAGCTAAAATTTATGTTCCTCCACTTATTTAAGAAAGCAAAATAATCGAGCTTGAAAATATTTTATCTGATGAAAGAATATTGGCTGATATTGAACAAAATGTATAATACTGTTATAAAGAACACAGTTTTAAATGTTGAATCTCAAAAGTGTTCTATATCTTCTAAAGCACCTTACACCTCTGAAGTTTGATATGTTTAACTTCCATGCTAAACTTCCAAATAATTCTACTTTTGTCATTAATGGTCAAGCTTTACCAAGTGTGTATGAAGTTGGTGAATCATCAACTAAGGTTGGTGAACAAGTTTCTGTGAGTACTGATTATTATGCTAAAGGTAAGAAGCAAAATAAACGGCGCTCACAGAAACAGACTAACACTGGTAAGATTACGAAAAGACAATCTCAAAAATCTGATTTTCCTAACAAATCTAAATCTTTTGTTTCAGATTTAAGAAAGAAAAAGGTTAGAAGGTCGAACTAAATGGCGACCAAAACAGAAGATAGATGAGAGTTCTGAATCAATTCCTGATATGGATTGTAATAGATATACTAGTAGTTCTTCTGATGTAGTTGGTAGTGTTGCTTCAAATAAACAAAACCTTGTAATTCCTTACAAGCGATATTCAATAAAGTAATTACTCCGATTGTCTCAATCTACTACTATGTGATCTACTTATAGACGGAATGATTTTGTCTCTCACCGATTTTCTGATGATTGGTTTGGTACTTATCATGTTTGTTCTTATAATCCATATGTTTCAAAAGTTTTTCAAAAGTTCAGAGGATCCATATATAAATGGATACCAAAATCTTGTGCTAAACTGAAAGGACCCGTTTTTAAATGGATACCTAAATCTGTTATTCCCTGATTTCTCTTATGCAGACCCGTCATATGTGGTACTTGGATAGCGGGTGTTCCAAGCATATGACTGGGCAAAAGGATTTATTGTCTAATTATACAGAAAAATTCTGCGGGAATGTACGTTTTGGAAATGACCAGTTTTCACCGATTCTAGGCTACAGTGACGTGATACAAGAGAATGTAACGATAACGAAGGTGAGTTACGTTTTAGGGCATAACCTATTCAGTATTGGCCAGTTCTGTGACAAAGGTTTAGAGGTAAATTTCAAGGCTAAGAGGTGTTCTGTACGCACTGAAGATGCCAATGAACTCTTGGTCGGCACTCGAAAGTCCAACCTCTACACGATAAATCTGTCAAAGGTCTAGACTGACAATCAGGTTTCTCTACTATCTAAAGCCTCGATGCAGCGAAGTTGGCATTGGCACCGAAGGCTGTCACACCTGAATTTTCGCTACATCAATAAATTGGTAAAAGGCAGACTGGTGAAAGGTCTTCCTGAGCTGAGATATGAAAAGGAACATCTATGTGGAGCATGTGAAAAGGGTAGAATGAAGAGGATAGCTCACAAGCCAAAACCCGAACCCAGTACAAGTTCTACACTAGAGTTGTTACACATGGATCTATGCGGTCCAATGAGAACGCAAAGCATAGGAGGAAAGAAGTATGTTTTGGTAATAGTGGACGATTATTCGCGTTACACATGGGTAAAGTTTCAAAGGACAAAAGATGAGACGTACTAAGTACTCATCAATTTTTTAAAGACTACCCAGGTGAACTTGTAAAGGTCAGTAAAGCTTCTAAGGACAGACAACGACACAGAGTTTAAAAACAAGACTGTTGGAGATTATCTCGAATCTGTCGGGATAACGCATCAACTCTCTGCTGCTAGGATGCCAGAACAGAATGGAGTAGTAGAAAGACGTAATCGAACGCTAGTCGAGGTCGCTCGCACTATGCTCATCCAGTCGGATCTACCTCTGTTTCTGTGGGCAGAAGATGTATCTACTGCATGTTATACATAAAATCGCTCCATTATTCATAGACGGCTTGGTAAAACTCCTTATGCATTGATTAATAATCATACACCTAGCATTAAACACTTTCATGTTATTGGATGCAGGTGCTTCATATTGAATGATAGAGAGAACTTGAACAAGTTCGGACCAAAGGCTGAAGAAGGAATCTTCATTGGATACTCCCAGACTGATATAGGATATATATAAAGAGCTCAAAGACTGTTATAGAAAGCGTTAATGTAATATTTGATGAGGAGGTGGCTTCAGAACATCACAGTTCAGAACCCGTACTTACAGGAGTTTTAGCTTCTGGAAAAATCAGTCAGAACATGTATCTAATGAGATTAATTCGGATAAAGCTTCTACATCTACATCTCATTTATCTGAATTAGATTTATTGTTTGAATTTTTCTATGATGAGTTTCTAGGATCTAAACTTCCTAAATCTGTTGTGATTGACACAAGTCTGAAGAATCAAGCTGTCAACATACAATCACTTCAGATGTATCAATTGAACTCGTTCCCTCAGTTCAGACAGAAACTCCAATTCAAACAAATACTCCTTCAGTTGAAGTTGCACCTGAACATGTTGAATCAGAAGTTCCCACTTCAGTTGGTTGTACTGTGATGGATAATCAACAGACTGAACAAGTTGTCCCAACTCAAACTTCTGTACACGAAACTTCAAATGTACCCCCAACCAATGTTGAACAAGAAGAAGCTGATAGTGGATATCATGATGAGAACTATGATCAATCTACATCGAATCCGCTCCCTCACGAACACAAGTGGACCAAAGAGAACCCGATAAGCCAGATAAATGGAGATATATCAAAACCAGTGTAAACTAGGTCTGCGACATTAAACATGTGTATGCATGATTCCTTTATGGGCAAGATAGAGCCCACTCGATTATCTGAAACTCTAGCTGACTCGGATTGGGTTACTACAATGCAAGAGGAGTTGAACCAGTTTGAAGCTTTGAAAGTCTGGAGACTTGTACCAAGACCTGAAGGTAAATCTATAATTGGTACAAAATGGGTATTCAAAAACAAGAAGGATGAAGATGGCATCGTTGTAAGAAACAAAGCACGACTTGTCGCAAAAGGCTAGCGGCAAGAGGAAGGCATTGATTATGATGAGACTTACGCTCCAGTAGCACATATTGAAGCAATAAGGATATTCCTTGCTTACGTCGCTCATAAAAACTTCACGGTCTACCAGATGGACGTGAAAACTGCCTTTCTTAACGACATTCTTAAGGAGGAAGTATATGTCTCACAACCTGAAGTCTTTGTGAATACAGATAAACCAGATCATGTCTACATCCTGGATAAAGCACTTTATGGTCTTAAACAAAAGCCTCGAGCCTGGTATGAGGTATTATCAAAGTTTTTAATCAAGTCAGGAAGACAAAAGGTAAAATCGATACTACTTTTTTCATTAAAAATGAAAAAGCCGATATTATTTTTATTCAGATATATGTGGATGACATTATATTTGGCTCAACTAATCCTAAATTCTGTAAGAATTTTTCAAACCTCATGGTGTCCAGATTTCAAATGAGTATGATGGGAGGAGATGAACTTCTTTCTCGGATTACAAGTAAAACAATTTTCAACGGGGATTTTTATTAACCAAGCTAAGTACATTTTTGATATTCTTCGGAAATTCAAAATGGAAACTTGTAAACCAATTGGAACCCCGATGGCACCGGGAACTAAGATCGACATGGATCCTTCGGGAAAATTTGTCGATGTTAGAACCTATAGAGGGATGATTGGTTCTTTAATGTATTTAACTTCAAGTAGGCCAGATATTATGTTCTCTACATGTTTATGTGCAAGATATCAGGCTAATCCAAAAGAATCCCATATGTCTGCAGTTAAGTGCATATTTAGATATATGAAGGGGACTGCAGATCTTGGTCTGTGGTATCCTAAAGATACTGGTTTTGAACTGACGGCTTACTCAGATGCATATCATGTTGGCTGTATGTTTGACATGAAGAGCACATCGGGTCATATACAATTCCTTAGAGATAAACTCGTAAGTTGGGCATCAAAGAAACAACTGTGTGTTTCCACTTCAACGGCTAAGGCAGAGTATGTTGCTGCTGCAACCTGCTGCTCTCAGGTGTTGTGGATGAGTACGCAACTACGAGATTATGGCTTCAAATTTGACAAGATTCCGATATATTGTGACTCTATGAGTGCTATTGCAATATCAACAAATCTTGTACAACATACAAAGACAAAACACATAGATGTACGATATCATTTTATAAAAGACAATGATGAAAAAGGTACAATAAAACTTTATTTTGTAAACACTGATTATCAGTTTGCTGATTTGTTTTATAAGCCTATCGACGAAAAGAGATTTAATTTTCTTGTCTCGAAACTTGGTATGCTTAATCTCAAGACATAATCTGTGATTACTTATTAAAGTTTTCTTATTGTTATTTTTCTTCATTTCTTTATCTTTATTTTGAAAAAGATATCTGCACTGAAGGGTATTCGTGTTTTCAGGGGGGGGGGGGGTGAGAGAAGATGAAAAGATGATCTATATTCATTTGAGGTGGAGCTAACAATTTTTGCATACGTTTAACTGATAAATTTTTATGATGCATAAATGCAGGCGGAGTTAGAGTCTGAATAAGGAGTACTGGATATGATTTCTGATTACTTCAGATCAGAACTCGTACATTAAATGTTTTACTGCTTTATGTCATTTAATTTTTCAATAAGTGTTGTGAATAAAGTTACTTTGATGGACTTTATGACTGATGCAGATTGAGAGGATGCTTACATGATCATATCTTTATGATTTTAAGCTGACTTCATGAGATTTAAGACATATCGAAAAGGTTTATTTATATTCTTAATCTCATATATGGTTGAAAGAAGGATGACTTTCAATCATAAAAAAACATGTTCTTAAAATCTTCAAACTACTTCTGATTCTTAAACGATTTCATGAATATAGAAATGTGATTTTAAATGTTTTCATTATTACTTGTGCTTCAATGATCAACAAAACGCGTGTTTCCAAAGATTAATACTTGTGTATTATCTTGATTATATACTGTCAAGTATTCACACACACCGGTTTAATTTTTGTTGAATTCGTTCTTACCATGTCTCTAAATTGAAACAATATTTTCGATGGTAAGACACCCCGATTGTTATTCAAAGTTTGAGCGTGATTTCATTTCTAAACGTTCTTTCAAGAATGTCTATATTTTTGGTTTATATAGACAATATCAATTTTTGATGACCTAAGCCTTAATCGATAAATCATTTCAATATTGATCTTTTTTATACAATGTCAGATTTTCAAACAAGTTTCTTGTATTCATTTCAATCTTTCAATATACTTGTTTGAAATATCTTCAATGTTTAAATATGCTCAAATCTTCATGATTACATCTCTGAGCATACCTATATCTGACTTGTATATTTGTGATTTAACTGATAAAGTTAAACCATTTTTTAGCAACAATGTGCTTTAATAGGAAAATATGGGTTCATTGTGTAGGACTTAAATGAAACTTCTATGGATTCACGTTAACCAGTGTTTCCTACCGAAGAAGTTAATCCTTAGTGATCGAGTGTGAGGAGTCAAAAAGAAATGAGTGTGGGTTGTGTGAAGAGGAAAAATGAAAAAGAGAGTTTGGTTAGATGTGATCTTAATGATTAAAAGAAAGAGGGTGTGAGAACAGAGTAGAAGAATATCAAACACTGCACCAACTTTTTCTGAGCCGGGTAGCCACATTACTAGTGTTTCACAATTCTTCGTGAACATTATTGAAACATGCAACTAGCCCATGCCAACTCTTGATAAAAACCCCACCAGCCACTCATTTTCTTCTTAAAAAGAAAGTGTTTCATATTTTAAGGGAACGCAACATATAATCTATCTGATTTTCATTTGGAAAATCTGGATATTGAAAAAGAAGGAAGTCTGCCTCACCTTCGCACTTCGATCATGCACAATTGAGTCTGTGTTTAATTACTGTTGTCTCAGTGGTTTACACAATTTTGAGCCTTATACCAAGCAATCATCATGTGCTTAATTCTTTCTAACACTTGCACGAACATACAAGGAAATTTGTTTTTCTTGTCATAACGTTCATAGAAATATCTTTGTACTGTTTCGATGATTATTCGAAGCCCTGGGGGAGTAAACATCAAAAAGCTCCTTTCCAATGTGTATTTGTTACACACAGTGACTTTGTGTTACTGACCGGCATCTCAACTGATTCATTTATTGATTCAGGTGTTACACTCTAGTTTGTCTGGATTTGAAAATATCTAGATGAATATCTTTGTGAATTAACGAATGGTCGGAGGATCAATATTTGAAAGATCAGTGGTCAGATACAGACATTTCTTGTTGAAAGTTTTGATGATCAATATGCTCTAATCATCAAAAAGGGGGAGAGGAGATCAAGAAATGTTGGTTGAAAATAGAAGCTAATATCAGTTGTGGGGATAAGATAAAGTTTATGAAATGTCAGAAAAGCAAAGTTTGTATCTGAAATATCAGAGATGATCAAGCAAAGTTCAAAGAATTGCAAAGTTTGGCAAAGTTTGAAAGCAGGAATGAAGAGAAAAGTTCAAAGTTTTCTGAACATGTGCTGAAGTTTACAGAAATTTTCTTTGAAAATAATCTGCTTGAAGCAAATTGAGCTGCAATACAGGTAATTTCTTTCTGAAGTCTGAAAGAGATTTGAGATAACCTTGGGGAGATTGTTGAAGAGCATATCTACCATTTTTGGGAAAGATTGTTATTTGTTTAAAGAACAAACTTTGGGAAGATTACAGATTGTTGTTATTTCTTGAGAACAAGATTTGGGGAAATTTATGAATGTTTGAAGGTTACTGAGAAAAAGGGGAGATTGATTAAATGATTATCTTTGCTGAAGATGATCTTATTTGAAAGAAGTCTACCAAAGGGGGAGAATGATTTGCTAAGTTTTTGAGATGATCTTGATCCAAAGGGGGAGATTGTTAGAGCATAAATATGTTGGATACAAGATCATAGAAGACTGAAGATTGAAGTCAAAGCTGAAGTCAACTCTGAAGCATCAAAGTCAAAGTCTTGTGTTATAAAAGTCAAAGTCAAAGTTGTATTTTATGTTTTTTTGTGTTGTGCGTGTTTTAGTTGTTTGCGTGTACAGTAGCTTGCGCGTTTTGTTTCTTGGTATAAATAATGTAGTGTGCATGTAGTTCAATATAGCAGTTAATAAGCCTCATACGTGTTCTTCATTGTTAGAGAAAAAAAGTACTGAGCGTATTGTATTCTAAATCTGTGATTGAAATAAAAGTAAGATTTGGTGAAACTGATTGTCATCATTGATTTACATTGTTATCTGGGATAACAGATAAGGTACAATCTCGTCTTAAAATCCGTATAGAACTAGCACGGGAAGCTGTAAAGTCGTACCATATGACAATTTACGGTTATTTCTTGGGGCCCCGATTGCACTTTCCATTGGTACAAGAGTTTTTCAAGAATGCTTAGGGGAAGTATGGGTTTTGTGATGCAATGATGAACGACAATGGCATTTACTTTTTGAATATTAATGATGAGGGTGGTAGTAACCAAGTAATTGAAGCTGGGCCATTAGTGATTGGGGGGTTCCCTTATTCGTTTCACAGTGGGATCCCACTAAGGGGTTGTTGAGAACGGTGCACACTACGTGTCTTCTATGGGTTAAACTTCACAATATTCCTTTGGTTGCGTTCATCCGGGAAGGAATAAGTCGTATTGCAAGTGCACTTGGAATCTCGAAGTGATTGGATTCGTGCACAACGTCCATGTGTGATAAGGCATGGGGAAGACTGGGGTTTGCTAAGGTCCTTGTTGAAACGTGGGTCGTTGTAGAACTTTAGAGGGAGATAGAAGTGGTTAGCCCAAGTTTGAGTGGAGGTGAGGCTGTGAAAGCCAAGGTTGGGGTTGAATATCTTTGGGAGCCGGTGCAATGCTTCCAATGCCTCGTGTTTGGTCATAAGGTTTGTAACTCCAGAAAATGAAGCCATTGCAATTAATTCAATACAAATGATACAAAATAAGAGAGAGAATCTAGAGAGAGAATGTGGTAGTCGTATATCTCACAAAGTGTCAAATGATTACAAAACTCTCAAAAGCTTTTCTGGTCACTAACAATGAAAATGTGTACAAGTATTAACTCTCACACAACTAAACTCTCATATCACTATTTATACAAGCTTACTCTACACAAACACTTACAACAAATACAACCTAGACTTGACTTAGTTTGACTTTACAGACTTTGACTTTTCACATTAAATCTTGAATACAACAATACACTAACAATCTCCCCCTTTGTATTCAAGATTTAAAAAAAATTGACAATAGTCTGCAACTCTTTATTCTTCAAAACTTCAACTTTGACGACTTTGAACTTTGAAGCTTTGGAAATCTTCAATCTTTCAGCTTTTGAAGAATCTTGAAAAGTCTTTCACTTTTTGAAACTTCTTGAAATCATTGAAACTTTTTGAACTTTTTGATCTTTGAAACTATGAGAACTTTTTGACCTTTGAAACTTCGAGGAATCTTTCAGTGCTTGTATCTACATCTCTGTGATCTCTAAATAGTCTTCGGAAAGCAAACTTTCATCTATCTTAAATTTAAGAATGTTCAGCTGACTTGAAATTCCAGAATTATCTCTCCTTTTTCTTTAAAATATCTTTCAATCTTTCATCTTTGATTTGAATGTCCTGAATTTCTCCCCTTTTTACTTTTCAAAACCTTTTCAAGTCATCATAGTCTTTGAAAATTTATCTCCCCCTTTGTGATAAAATGACAATCTTCACCATTTGATCTGTGTATCCGTCAATTCATGAAATGTATACATCCGAATCTTTTCAAATTCAGATATAATAAACGTTGTAACCCTGAATCAACAAATGTTACAGTTAAAATGTCTGTAAGTAGCACGAAGCCACTTTTTACAACAGATGTACATTGGAAGGAGCTTTTGTGATGTTCACTCTCCCAGGGCTTCCATTCAATCATTGAAAAACACGAAGGAATTTCTATGAATGTTATGACAAGAAAACTTATTCCTTGTGTGTACGTGCAAGTGTAAAATGATTGAAGCTACTTAAGCTTTTTCAGGCTCAAAATGTGTAAAACTGTTGAGACGGCAACAGGTTTTACACGAACTCAATGTGCATGAAAGAGGTGTGAAGGTGGGGCAAATTTCCTTCTTTTTCAATATCTAAATCTTCCGAGTGAAGACCAGATAGCAGATATGCTGCGTCCTCAAAGAAAATGAAACATTTTTTTGTTAAGAAAGAAACGAGTGGTTAGTGAGGTTAATGTAAGAGTTGGCATGGGCTAGTGCCTTTTTCAATGATGGTCACCAAAGAATGTGAACCAATCAGTAATGTGGCTGCCCGACTCAGAAAGTGATTGGTGCAGAGTTTTGATATTCTTTTAACTCTGATCTCACACCCTCTTTCTTTTTAACATTAAACTCACTCCTAACCAAACTCTCATTTCCATTTTACCGCTCAGCACAATGAGAAAAATTCAATCGGATGAGTTATCTCTCCCCCCTCTTTGATTTAAAAAACCCCTCAACCCTCAATCACTCTAGGATTACTTCCTGGGTAGGAAACACTAGTTAACGTGAATCCATAGAAGTTCTGTTTAAGCTCTCACACTGATCCCATGTAATTTGTCCTATAAAGAATGGTTGATCAACAATTTATCTTAAACAGTTAAGAACAAATATGTTAACATTGTCAAAATGTATGCTCATTAAAAATATGAATGAAATTTGATCGTTTGAACAATGAAGATCTCTCAAAACAAGGAAATTGAATAAATGAAATGAAATCAAGAAAATTGTTTTGAGAATCTGACAATCAAATATCATGTATTTGAACATGAAATGGTTGGGGTATCAAAGAACTTGATTGTTTTGTTTCTATGAACGAATATAAACAATTTAGCAATGAACGAACAAAGATTGAAATGATGATTGATGCTCAACAAATTCGAAAGCAAACGAGAGTATTACCATCGAAAAATTGGTTCGTTTAGAGACATGGTAATAACAAATTCAAATGAAGTACTGAACCGGTGTGTGTGAATACTTGACAGTATATAGACATGATAATACATAAGTATTGATCTTTGGAAACACACGGTCAGTTAAACATTAAATCTCCATAATGAAAAACATTTAAAGTTACACTTCCAAATTCATGAAATCTTTTGAGAATAGAGAAGTGGTTTGAACATTTAAGAAATAATTTTTCATGCTTGAAAGTTGTTGTTATTTCAAACAATCAGAGATTAAGATCAGAAGATACTTACCTTTAAGCTCCCCCTCAAATCATGATAAAATGATTTATTTTCAGATAAGCTCCCCCTGGATATTTGCATAATATCCTTATCCTTATACATTGAAGACCGAGTCCTAAACTGATGTGTTTAGAAGTCATAGTCCTTTAACATTTAAGAACGGGTCCTGATCTGTTGTAATCACAAACCATAACTCTTGACATTGAGGTGCGGGTCTTGAACTGTGTTATTCAAGAGCCTATATTCTATGAACTTTGAAGAACGAGTCCTGATTTGTACATAATCAGAAGTCGATGTACTTGCTCCATCTACACCTGTGGTACCTGCAAAACAGATTTAACAGGTTTTTGGTACCCACTGGCATTTGGGTCCTGGTAGGTTAGATTTAGGAATTCACTTCTCATTAGATTTAAGACTTTTAATTTTACTTTTCTGAGAAGTTATTCTATAAGTTCCGTACCAGTTATGAGCAAATTCTCTTTCAACAAAATCATTCTCTCCAGAGTAAGAACAACATATCCTCTTTTGAGCAATCCTGATCAAATGATTAGCAGAATAAAACATATTAGGTTTACCAAAAGAATTGTTAATCATAAAATCCCAATACAATCAAGCAATTCTCATAAAATCAACATTAAAATCTAGAGATAGAGTAGAGATAAAAAGTAGATCTTGAAAACCCATAGTCATATATCTCACAATATTGAATGTTTACAATGACGTTCTATTTAAACTATTACAAGACAAATGGTATTTATACCCACTAATCTATCGAAAGCTTAACCACGAAGGAAACTAAAACAAGACAAACTTTGACTTTTACAATATTGACTTTGACAATGTTGACTTCTAACTTTGACTTTCCTAATTAAATCTTGGATACAATATTTGGACTTAACAATCTCCCCCTTTGTATTCAAGATTTAATAAAAATTTGACACTAGTATTCAGCTCTTGATTCTTCAGCTTTTGTCTCTGACAACTTTGAACTTTGAAACACTTTCAGCCTTTGAAGAATCTTGAAAAGTCTTTTTACTTTGTAGCTTTGAAAGTCAACATGTCTGGAACAGGAAACTTAATTCTTGAAACTTCTTTGAAATCTTTGAAACCTTCTTTGAAAACTGTCTTTGAATAATGAAACAGCTTTGAGGAATCTCTGATATTGAATCTTCATCTCTTTGATCTCTTGACTGTCTTCAGAGAAACAAACTTTCACAAATCATCTTGATTTATCTTTGAATAAACTTTCTTCAGAATCTTTTGACTTTGTATCAGCGGAAGCATTTTGAAATGACTTTTGAACTTTCAGAATTTCTTCACAAGTCTTTTCACTTTGACAACTCTTCATTGCTTTGAATTTGAATCTTTATAAATGTCTCCCCCTTTTTGATGATTGTAAGCAAATAACAGTCTCCGCCCTTTGATCTGAGTTGATGATTATAAATGTCACCCCCTTTGTATACAAATAACAATCTCCCCTTTTACAGTCTCCGCCCTTTGATCTGAATAACTGAATCATGAAATGTATATACCCGAATCTTTTCAAATTCAGATATAATGAACGAGGTAACCTTGATTCAACAAATGAAACAGTTAGGAATGCCTGTCAGTAACACAAAGTTACTGTGTACAACGAATGTACAATTTAAGGAGTTGGTTTGAAGATGACTCCCCAGGACTTCCAAAACACAAGGTTTATCTATGAATGTTCTGACAGAAAAACAAATTTTCTGTGTGCTCGTGCTTGTGTATGAAAGAATTTAGCACAATGATTGTGTTTCATAAGGCTTAAATTGTGTAAACTGTTGAGACAGCAACAAGTACTACACGGACTCAATGTGCATGAAAGAGGTGCGAAGGTGGGGCAACTTTCCTTCTTTTTCAATATCTAAATCTTCCGAGTGAAGATTAGATAGCATATATGCTGCGTCCCCAATGAAAATGAAGCATTTCTTTTTCGGGAAAGAAATGAATGGCTGGTGGGGTTAATGCAAGGGTTGGCATGGGCTCACTGCCTGTTTCAATGATGGTCACCAAAGAATGTGAACCAATCAGAAGATGTGGCTGCCCGGCTCAGAAAGTGGTTGGTGTAAAGTTCTGATATTCTTTTAACTTTGTTCTCACACCCTCTTTCTTTTTATCATTAAAGCTCACTTCTAACCAAACTCTCATTTCCATTTTTCCGCTCCACACAATGAGAATAACTCAACCGAATGAGTTATCTCCCCCACTCTTTGATTTATGACCCCTCACCCCTCAATCACTCAAGGATAACTTCCTTGGTAGGAAACACTGGTTGACGTGAATCCATGGAAGTTCTGTTTAAGCTCACACACGAATCCCATGTAAGTCCTATACAGAATAGTTGCTCAACAGGTTAACTTGAACAGTTAAGCTCAACAAGATAACAGTGTCAGAATGTATGCTCATTTAAAATTATGAATGAAATATGAGCATTTGAACTTTGAAGATTTCTCAAAACAAGAATATTGAATGAATGAAATGAAAGCAAGAAAATTGTTTTGAGAATCTGACAAAGTATCAATCAGATCAAATGAAATGGATAGGGTATCAAAGAATTGGAAATTTGTTTATATGAACAAATATAAACAATTTATCAATGAAATCACAAATATGAAAAAGATGAATGATGCTCAACAACTTTGAAAGCAAACGGGGGTATTACCATCGAAAAAATGTTTGAATTTGAGACATGGTAATAACAACTTCAAATGAAATATTGAACCGGTGTGTGTGAATACTTGATAGTATATGGATAAGATAATACACAAGTATTGATCTATGGAAACACACGGTCAATTAAACATTAAAGCTCAAAATTTGAAAAACATTTAAAAGCACACTTCTAAATTCATAAAATCTTTTGAGAATAAGAAGTGGTTTGAACATTTAAGAAACGGTTTTTCATGTTCGAAAGTTGTTTTTCTTTCAAACAATCAGAGATATAGGATCAGAAGATATTTACCTTTTCAGCTCTCCCTTAAATCGTGATTAAATGATTTATATCTTTTAAGCTCCCCCTGGATATTAGCAAAATATCCATACTTCTGAACTTTGAAGAATAGGTCCTGATCTATTATGTGATCAGAAGCCATCTGTTGGGAACTGAAAGAATTGCTCAAGTATAGTTAATGTTGCTAGCACAACCTGGTAACTACTTCTGAAGTTAATGCTGCTGATACAGGTTAATGCTGCTAGTCAAGATTAATACTGCTTGATGAAGTTACTACTGCTAAGCAATTTTAGTACTGCTGAACTTAATACTGCTCAAAGTATTAATACTGCTGAAGACTTAATGTTGCTTAAGAGATAATCAAGATTCGTGCAGATCAAGACTGAAGATAATCATGGAAGGCTTGGAGATAAATATGGAAGATTATATTGAAGATCTTTTATTATTTGTAATTATCTTTTATCTTCAATATATATATAGAATAGTTTAGAATTATAGAGAGAATTAATATTGAGTTTTTGTTTTCATAGAGAGAATCAACCTCAAGGTTTATAATCCTAATTCTAGAGAAGTAGAATTCGTATTGGTGAGCTTGTTCATCAATATTGAGGTTGTGTGTTGAATCTTGTAGCTTTACAATCATTCAATAAAGTTTACAAGTTGTATTCTGATTCACTGTTTTTCATTGATCTTTGAATGTTAAAGTGTTATTCCGCAAACTCCTTTAATATTGTTTCTGAGTGTTTATTCTTGTTAAGAATCAAGATCCTGACAAGTGGTATCAGAGCTTGTGTAACTCAGAAAGCAAACATCATAAATGGCTAAAGTTTCAGAATCTTCAAGCTCAGAAATCCCCACAGAGGTAATATCTAATCTTTGCTCTAAAACCTGTATTGAAACTGTTAAAAAGTACAGGGATCACAACCAATGCATGAGTGATGACCTTAAAAGGTTACAGAAAGATATAAAAGACTATGTGAGAATTGTTGAAGAGGCTTGAGGAATAGGTTAAAGGTTTTCAAGCCAATGAACTCCAACACTCATATGATACCAATTACTGGAAGTGGGAGAAAAAGGATCTAGAACTCCAACTGACAAAGACTAAAGAGGAGAGTGAAAAGTTGAGAGAAGAGCTAGCCAAAGTTAAGCTAGATGTGGAAAAGTTTTCCAATGCTTCTAAAGCAATGGACTCTTTACTACAAACTCAGATTCATGACAAACTGAGAAGAGGAATTGGGTACAATACTACCCCTCCACCATACAACAACAATTACATCCCTCCTACATCAGACTTGCTAGAGACCAAGGATAGGAAGGACTTGCATGAGGCAACCACAGAAGTAGATCCTTTAGACAAGGTAGTAGTTGTTGAAACATATTCTGAAGAAGAGAACTCTAATGATAAGAGTAAGGAGAACACTGTGAGTGGTGAGATTCCTCTAGAAAATCACATTATCACCAATGAGGGATGTGGAAATATTTGGGTTAAATCTAAGGACATAGAGAAGACTGAGAGAAATTCTGAGAAGGTCCATTATAAGCAGACCACAGTTGTGAATCCTGTCCCTTGCAAACAGTGTGCATGCAATAAATCTGAGCCCCAAAAACATGATAAACCAAGGGGAAGTCAGAGAAACTAGAATAATCAGTGGGTACAAAAACAAGGGGTTGATCTGAGTAAAATCAATTAACCAAAACCCTGTTTTATATGTGGCAAATTGAATCATCTTGCCAAATACTGTTATTTCAATCCTATTAACCAAAGTGTCTCTTTTCAAAGACAAACACAAAACTCTTTTGGTTATAGGAAGCAATTTAGAAATCATATGGCTGAGAACATAGCACCTATAAAGTCTCATGCTCAGAATAAGTTTGCTAAACCAAAGAAAAATACTCCAAATAAGCCAAGGAGTAATTTAAAGACAAAGAAAGCAAACAACTTTGTTCAAGTTTGGGTTCCAATAGTAAAGAAACCTGTTAGTACTGCTATCCCAGATAGTACTGCTAACAGAAATAGTGCTGCTGCAACCAATACTACTGCTAACCAAGTTAGTACTGCTAACAAGGATAGTGCTTCTACTAGTGTTAATGCTGCAAAGCCTATAATCTTGACAAAGTATTCCAGCCATGAGATTCCTAAACAACTCATCCAGACCAAACTGACAGATTATATTAATGAGAAAGGACAACCCAAGACCACTTTGGATTGGGTTCCCTCCAAAACTAACTGATTTATCAAGTGTGCAGGGCAACCAATAGCTCAAGAGGAAGAGCATTTGGCATGTTGATAATGGTTGCTCTTGGCACATAACAGGGAACATGGACTGCCTTCAAATTTGTCAAAAGATTTGTTGGAGGACATGTTTCATTTGATGCAGAAGTAGGTATGATAAGTGATAAAGGTAAGGGAGATGATGTTGAGCAAAATAAGGTACAAATAAAGGAAGTCTATTGCCCTGCTCAGACTAACACAAGCTTCAAAAGTGTAAGGGTAGTAAATGCTGCCAGTGCAGTGTTAATGTTGCTAGTACAAAGTTACTACTGCAGGTCCTTATTACTACTGCTAGTCTGAGTTGCTACTCCAGGTACGAGTTAATACTGCTAGTCAGTTAATACTGCTAGTGGTTAATACTGCTCTCAGTTAATATTGCTAGTTAGTTAATACTGCTAGTGGTTAATACTGCTCTCAGTTAATACTGCTAGTTAGTTAATACTGCTAGTGGTTAATACTGCTCTCAGTTACTACTGCTAGTTAGTTAATACTGCTAGTGGTTAATACTGCTCTCAGTTAATACTGCTAGTTAGTTAATACTGCTAGTGGTTAATACTGCTTATGTCTCGAATCGTATAAATACACTTTTTGCCCGCCTAAAAGTTCATAACGACTCTTTGATTTCTATTCATCTGCTCTCTAACCTTTTTCTCTCAAGCTCCTAGTAAGTTTCAGGCAAGAACACTCAAGTTCAATGGCATCCATGACATTCATTGATGAGAACAACGAGATTGCAATGCTACAGAAGCCTAAACAAGCTGCTGGATTCCATCAGATTGTGGATTTTCTCAAGTCCAGCCACATTGCCCACGCTCTTACAGTATTGCCAACAATCTACATAAAGCATAAAAGACAATTCTGGGCGAATGCCACCGTAGTCACAGAGAATGGTGTGCAGATAATCAAGACAAGGGTGTGTGACAAACCCTTGTCAGTTTCTGAAGAGGTGATTCGCATTTGTCTACGTCTAGACGATGCTGCAGGTATTACTTCTATTCCTAATGAGGACTTGTTCTCAAATCTTACAAGAATGGGGTATGGAGGCCAATTGGGTGGTTTCAAATTCTCAAAAGCTAAAATTTATACCCAATGGCGTTTTCTTGTTCATATCCTGATGCACTGTATTTCTAAAAAGACTACTGGATAGAGTGAGTTCAGCAGTACCATTGCTTATGCTTTGGTCTGCTTGGCCACTGCCAGAAAGTACAATTTTTCCAGAATGATTTTCAATGACCTTGTGTCAAACTTGGGAAGAAAAAAGAGTTTTTATATGTACCCAAGATTTGTACAAGTAGTTATAACCCATGAATTGACGGATATGCCTCACTTTGATGAGGTATATGTATCCAAAATCCCCAAAGGTAAGGTCTTTTCAAACATGAAGAGATCTCCATTGGACTCGGAAGAAGTTGACACCCCATTGTTCTCTACAATGATGGTGGTGTCCCACAATGAAGAAGGTATGGCTTTAGGGTCAAGGCCCTCATTAAACCATCCCACTGAAAGCCAATCCCAACCTTCAATTACCATATCCATCCCACAGTCCCTTGTTCAAAAACCAACTTCACAAATAACCAATACATACATCAGGAAAAAGGTAAAGAAGGCTCCTTCCCTTCTTGTACTTTCACCCACAGAGCCTTTAAGCCCTCTAATGGAGAAATCTCCATTAGAGAATATCTACAGGGAAACCACAGGGGTGTCTCCCAACCCCAAGGAGGTGCTCACTGAGGAGATGAATGAGCATATGGGTGCAAAGGCTGCCACTACTCTTGCTAGCACAGAGGAGGTCAGTGGTAACATAAATAAGACCTTCCCCATGGCAACATTGGGTGAGCAATCATCCAAAGGTCCAAGGTGCCAATAAACTATGGGGGTAACAGGTGCTTCTGCTAGGCAGAAGACCTCTACTACAAAAAGATCCCATGATCCTTCAAAAGGGGGTCACACTCCTGGAGAAGGTGAGGACAGATATGACTATAATGAATTGATGGAAACAATGGGCAACATCAACATGGATGTAATCAAGCAGGGAAAAGAAATAGAAGAGCTGAAACTGATAATTCTGTCTCAACAAGTACATATTACAAACCTGAAGAAAATGGTGAAGAGATTGGTCCAGAAAAAGAAGAAGAAACAGTTTGTGCTCAGAAGAAGGAAACCAGTGACTGATGCTCCCAAAAAGGGGAAGTCAGAAGTTGATGAAAACATGGAAGATGCTAAAGACAAGGGGGGAAAGTTGATTTTGAGGGGGAGCAAGAAACTGAAACAGAGTTTGTACAAGCAGCAGAAACAGCAAGCATAGCAGCAGTAAAAAAGCAAGCAGTAGAAAAAGAATCAGATTTTATACAAACAGAAGTAACAGTTAATGCTGCTGAATCAAGCAAAGCAGCAGAAACTGTTAATACTGCTGAATTGAATGAAGCAGCATAAATGGTTCAAGAAGTATTAATTGATCTTCAAAGCAGGAATTTGGAAGAACTTGATATAGCTGAAACCTTAATCAAAGCTAAACATGATACTCCCAAGGTCACCTCAAAGGCCAAAGGAGTTGTCATCAAAGAAAGAGGTGAGGCTATCAATAAAGCAAGTGTTGAGAAGGTAGCATGCAAAGACAAAGGCAAAGCTAAAATGGTGGAATCTGATCAACCAATCAAAAAGCTAAAGTTGGTTGAGTCAGATGAAGCATTGGCCAAGAAGATTCAGGCTGATCTTGAGCAAGAAGAAAGGGTTCAAGTGGAAAAAGACAGGGAGATGGCTAAGGCTCTAGCTGCAGAGTTAAATGAAGCTTATCAACAAAGTTTGGCAACTGAAATAGCACAGAAGAAAGCTGCAACTCTGAAGAAGTCTGTGTTGGTCAAAACGGCTGCAAAGAAGAGACAACCCTCAAAGACTTACCTTGGTACTCAAGAGAGAAAGAAGATGATTACTTTTCTCAAAGGTGTTGTAGGAGTCAGAAAGGAGATGTTCTCAAAGATGACTTTTGAACAGATTAAAGAGTTGTATGATTCAGAGATGACAAAGTGTTAGAGCATAAATCTGTTGGATACAAGATCAAGAATACTGAAGGTCAAAGTTGAGAAAGTCAAAGCTGCTAAAGTTAAATCTCATTAAAAGTCAAAGTCTATTTGTAATAAGTCAATGTATTTTGTATTTTGTATTTTCCTTGTATTAGGTTTTAGTATAAATAGTTTTAGTCTTTGTAATTTGTATGTACGAACTTAATTGAATTAGAGAGTACGTAGTGTAAGAATTCAGTTGTGTTCTAGAGAGAGAAAGCTTGAGAGAGAGAGAGAGTTCTTTATAGAGAGATTTTGTAATCTTGGATTTCAATGTAATCAAACAGGTAATTGTTTGTAAATCTTGTTTTGTTTGATTAATCTTGTTTAGAAACTAGATTCAGGGAAACACAATTGGTATCAGAGCAGATCCAAATCGAGAAAAATCAAGAAATGCGTATGTTCGGACTGTTCATCGAAGTCCAGATTGATTTTCAGTTTTAGTGAGTTTTTGGAGTTGTAATTGATTAGGTTTTGTTAGGAAAGTGTAATCGATCGAGTCTGTATAGGTGTTATCAAAAATTACATTGTAATTCATTCAAATTTTTGAATTTTTGTGGTTTTCGAGTTCACGAGTCCACGCACTGTTCTTCATTCAAATTCGTAATTTTTGTGTTTTTGATCGAATATTAGTGATAGTGTTGTGTTTGAGTTGTTTAGAAGATCAAATTGTCGAAGTTTCGAGACTGATTTCAAGGTATAAATGAGTTTTTGGTGAATTTGAACATTTTTCAAGGTATGCGGGTGTTCATCGAGGTATGCAGGTGATTCATCAGTTGTGCGTTTGATTCATCGAAATGTGCGGGTCTATCATCAAGAAATGTACAAGTTCTTCAGAGGAATGCAGGTCATTCAGAGTGCGGGTGTAAAGTCGTTTGAGAATCAACACGCAAAGTGTGTTGTGCGGGTGTAACTTGACACGCATAGTAAGATATGCAGTTCAAGTGTGACACGCATAGTGAATTGTTCGGTTCAAGTGTGACACGCATAGTGAATTGTTCGGTTCAAGTGTGACACGCATAGTGAGATATGCGGTTCAAGTGTGACACGCATAGTGAGATATGCGGTTCAAGTGTTTACACGCATAGTGAGATATGCGGTTCAAGTGTGACACGCATAGTTGAGGAATGCGTTTCCTGAGAGACACGCATAACATAAAAGACTTAGAAATTTTTTTTCCTGAGAAATTTTCAAAATTGTAATATGCCCTTTAATAGTGAATTTTTTTTCTCTAGGGGAGCTGCCCCTCGACCCCGCAAGGGCGTTGCCCCCGGTTAGTGGGACCCCCGTGCTAAGTCTGCCGAGGGGGACATATTTTTGGTTGTGATTAAAATTTCTGATTTTATATTTCAAGTTTTCTGTATTTTCTTGATTGTTTCATTTGGACTAACGATCAGTTCTAGTTTCTTATTGATATATTTTTCAAACAGGTTATACAAGATGACTTCCAAAGATGTACTTTCAATTGGTACTGATGTTAAGCATCCAGTTCTATTCAAAGGCGAGTATGAACAATGGAAGGACAGATTCTTGGATTTCATAGATCGGCATTCAAATGGAGAGAATATTCTTCTGTCTATCACCGAAGGTCCAATGGCTCCAATAACAGTTCAAGTACCTGATGTTGATTCTTCTGATAGTGAAGATGGGACTGAGGAAAGAGAGCAAAAGATGAAAACAGTGACAGTGGATATTTCTCAATATTCTGAAGACCAGAAAAGCCGATACAAAGCAGATAAACAAGCAAGATCATTACTTCTTCAGAGCATTCCGAATGAGATCTACATCAAGATTGATAGTTACAAAGGTAATGCTAAGAAGATGTGGGATCAGTTGCAAAAGATGATGATGGGATCCAAGATTGGAAATCAGATGAAAGTGGCAAACTGCATTAATAGTTATGAGGAATTCAAAGCTAAGGAAAATGAAAGTCTGGAAGATACATATGAGAGGTTTATATTGCTTCTGAATGAGCTGACAAAGAATAAAGTCAAAAAGATGCAGTTGGAAAACAATGTCAAATTTCTGAGTATCCTACGCCCGGAATGGAAGAAGCATACAAGAAGAATGAAGCAAATGAAGGATTTGAATGAAATTCCTTTACATGAGGTATTTGAGACTTTGAAACAGAATGAAGAAGAGGTTGAAGAGAAAAGAGCTGAGAAGAAGAAGGCAACACAAGTTCCTGATCCTATTGCCTTAGTAGCCGGAGAGAAGGTGAAAGAAAAGAAAGAGAAGAAAGAGAAGAAAAAGAAGAAAGTTCTTACCAGTTATGAGTCAGATTCTGTTTCAGATAGTGATGATGGAGAGAATTTGAAACAAGCCATGCTGCTGTTGACCCGTGCTTTTCAGAAGAAATTCTACAAGAAGTCGGGATCAAATTCTCAACGGTATTCTTCTTCAAGTTCAAAGAACCACGAACACCGGGAGAGGGTGGAAGGAAAAAGGTATGAAGAGCAAAGATATGTGGAAAAGAAACCGGATGAGACGAAAAAGTTTGCAAATGACTACATGGTTGCTGAGAAGAAAGCAAGTGATCCAGTTAAATGCTACAACTGTGGCAAGATGGGTCATTTTGCTAAAGATTGTCGGAAGCCGAAAGTACGCAACTCTCAGTACTATCAGAACAAGTTGCTTTTGGCAAGACAACAAGAAGCAGGTGTAGCTTTAATGGCTAAAGATGAGTTTTGGTTGGATCATTTCGAGAATGAAGGAGAAGATAAAGAAGAAAATGGTCATATATGTCTCATGGGCAAAGAAGAAAAGGATGACGAGTCAGATGATGAAGCAGTTAATGAGGTATTAAACTTAACTCCAACAGATTTCATTACCAAGTTGGAAACCATGGGGGTTGAGCTTCAAAATTTACAAAATAATCTGAAAAAGGAAAAGGAAAGGGTTGCTAAAAAGAACAAAAAGATCTTTGAACTTAATACGTCTATTATTTCAAACAAAGATCTGATTGATTCTTTACGCACATCTGATTCTGATTCTAAATCTAAAGTAGATGATTTTGAAAAGAAGATTTCTGAGTTTGAAGTTAAGGTTTCTAAATATGAGTTTGAGAAAAATGAATCTGCACTAACTGTTTATAAATTGCAGGTTGAAAACAAGAATTTGAACAAGAAGGTAAATGATCTGGAAATTAAACTTTATAAAAGAGGTCAAACAGATCAAACCATTTTTCTTAATGCTCCTGATGAAGAGGTTGATGTTAAGCAAAGATGGGGACTTGGTTTTAACAACCCCCATTATCTTAATAAAGCCATCAGAAAACAGCCAGCACTTTATAACTATGATTTTCTTGCATGTGCTGGTAAACATACTCATTTAAAACCCAAATTCGTTACCAAATTGCCAGACGAAGTAGAGGCCAAAGAAACTGAAAACAGAAAGAATAAAAAGAAAATGCAATTAGCATTTAACTATGTAAAGTTAAATGATAGTTATCTTTCCGAAACACCAAAAGTTCTTTCAAACGACTATTTTGTTAGTTATTCCGCATCTGAGATGAAGGCAAAACCTGAAATTGCAAAGGTTTATATTCCTACATCTATTCTTGAAAGCAAAATAGTCGAGCTTGAAAATGTTTTATTTGACGAAAAGCTTTTGGTGGATATTCAACAAAATGTTTTTTCTACGGTTTTAAAGAACACTGTTTTTCAAATTAACTCAACAAAGTGTTCTATAGTTTCAATGGCACCTAAAACTTTTTCTGACAATTCTGATGACTTATTTGAGTCTACAAATGATTCTTTTAATTCTGATGATGGGAGCATGGAAGAATCTGATATGTTTGACATTCATTCTACACTTCTTGATCATTCTACTTGTCTTAAAACTGACAAAGTATTACCAAGTGGTGTTAATACTGTTGAATCATCAACTAAGGTTGGTGAATCAGTTTCTGTAACTGCTGATTACTATGCTCATGGTAAGAAACATAAGAAACAGCGATTACAGAAACATAAATACACTGGTACACAAAAGAAAACTCAATATTCGAAATCTGCTTTTCCTTATACATCTATATCCTATGTTTCAGATTTAAAGAAGAAAAAGTTGAAAGCTCAATCTGAATGGAGACCAAAAAGGAAGAAGGATGAGATAGTAGAATCCGTTTCTGATAATTCGTTTACTACATCAGTTAGTAGTAATATTGATGTAATTGATCAATGTGCTTCAAATAATCAAAAACTTGTAACTTCTTACAAGAAATATTCAATAAAGCAATTGATTCAATTATCTCCTATTTCTACTACATTTTATAATAATTATCGGAGAACGGATTTTGCTTATTCTCATAATTCTTCTGATTGGTATGGATCTTGTCATGCTAATTCTTCGAGATCAAATGTTTTTCAAAGTTTTCAAAAGAACAGAGGGTCCATTTTTAAGTGGATGCCAAAATCTTGTACTAAATTGTTAGGGGCTGTTTTTAAATGGGTACCTAAGTCTATTATTGCCTGATTTCTCTTGCAGACCCGGCATATGTGGTACTTGGACAGTGGATGTTCCAAGCATATGACTGGGCAAAAAGCTTTATTGTCTAACTATACAGAGAAATTCAGTGGCAATGTCAGATTTGGAAACGATCAGCTTTCACCTATTCTAGGATATGGTGACATCATTCAAGACAAGATAACGATCAGTAAGGTGAGCTATGTCGAAGGCTTGGGGCACAACTTATTCAGCATAGGTCAATTCTGCGATAAAGGGTTAGAGATAAACTTCAAGTCTAAGAGTTGCTCGGTTCGTACTGAAGACGGAACAGAACTCTTGGGTGGACATCGAAAGACAAACCTCTACACCATCAACTTGTCCAAAGTTCAGATTGACAATCAGGTATGCTTGATGACAAAAGCTTCACAACAACAAAGTTGGCTCTGGCATAGACGTCTATCTCATTTGAACTTTCGTTACATCAACAAGTTGGTTCGTGGAAAATTGGTAAAGGGACTTCCTGAGCTAAAATATGAACGAGAACACTTATGTGCAGCATATGAAAAGGGTAAGATGAAGAGAGCCCCTCACAAACCGAAGCCTGAACCAAGCACTAGTTCTCCGTTAAAACTGATACACATGGATTTATGTGGTCCAATGAGAACTCAGAGTTTGGGTGGTAAGAAATATGTGTTGGTTATTTTGGACGATTACTCCAGATACACGTGGGTCAAATTTCTTTGTTCAAAAGATGAGACACCGGATGTTCTTATTTCTTTCTTAAAGACGACCCAGGTGAAATTGCAGCGACAAGTCAAGTTCCTTCGAACTGACAATGGCACAGAATTCAAGAACAAGATTGTTGATGAATATCTCGAATCAGTTGGGATTTCACATCAGTATTCTGCTGCTAGAACGCCTCAACAAAATGGAGTAGTAGAAAGACGTAATCGAACGCTAGTCGAGGCCACTCGGACTATGCTTAGTCAATCGGATCTACCTCTATTCTTGTGGGCGGAAGCTGTGTCGACTGCATGCCATACGCAAAATCGTTCCATAATACACTGCCAATTTCAAAAGACTCCATATCAGCTGATCAATAACAGAACACCTACTATCAAATATTTTCACGTATTTGGGTGTAAATGTTTTGTGCTTAAAGACAGAGAGAGTCTGAATAAATTCAGTGCTAAGGCGGACGAAGGCATCTTTATCGGTTATTCTTCAACATCTGCTGCATATCGTGTTTATCTAAAGAAGTCAAAGACAGTTGTTGAGAGCGTCAATGTCACATTTGATGAAGAAATGGCTTCTAATCATATCAGTTCAGAACCCGTTATCACAGGAGTTTTAGCTTCTGGGCAGATCAGTCCGGAACCTGCATTTACAACAACTAATTCGGATAACGCATCTACATCTATTTCTCATTTAACTGATTTAGATTTGTTATTTGAATTCTTTTATGATGAGTTTCTCGGAACTAATGTATCTAAATCTGTTGTGACTGACAGGCTTGTAGACACAAGTTGCAATCATCCAGTTACTTCAGATGTTATTACTGAACAAGCATCCCCAGTTCAGACAGAAACTCATATTCCTATTGTTACTCCTACAGTTGAAGATGTTCAAACAAATGCTGAATCAGAAGTAACTGTTTCAGTTGGGTGTACTACTTTGTCTACTCAACAGCCTGAATCTGCTGTTCCCACTGATACTTCTGCACATGAAACTTCAACTGACAACCCCCCTCCTGTAATTCAAACTGAAGATTTTGAAAGTGGATTTCAAGATGATGATCATGTTCAGAATTCATCTATTCCACTTCCTCATGAGCATCGCTGGACCAAAGACCATCCATTACATCAAGTAATTGGAGATCTTGACAAGCCTATCCAAACAAGGTCAGCGACTCTTAATCAGTGTATGCATGACTCCTTCCTCAGCAAGATTGAGCCAACACGAGTATCTGAGGCTCTTGCTGATTCGGATTGGGTATCTGCAATGCAAGAAGAGATCAATCAGTTTGAAGCCCTAAAGGTTTGGAGACTTGTTCCTAAGCCAGAAGATAAAACCGTGATCGGAACTAAATGGGTATTCAAGAATAAAAAGGATGAAGATGGTATCGTCATAAGAAACAAAGCTAGACTTGTTGCCAAAGGCTACCGGCAAGAGGAAGGCATTGATTATGATGAGACGTATGCTCTAGTAGCGCGTATAGAGGCAATCAGAATGTTTCTAGCCTACGCAGCTTATAAGAATTTCACAGTCTTTCAGATGGATGGGAAAACAGCTTTTCTGAACGGTATTCTTAAGGAGGAAGTGTACGTGTCTCAACCAGAAGGGTTTGTCAATCCAAATAAGCCAGATCATGTTTACATCTTGGACAAAGCCCTTTATGGATTAAAACAAGCTCCTCGAGCATGGTATGACGTTTTATCCAAATTCTTGGTCAAGTCTGGTTTCTCCAAAGGTAAGATTGATACTACTTTATTCATAAAGAAGGAAAAAGCTGATATTATCCTTATTCAAATATATGTTGATGATATAATATTTGGTTCTACTAATCCAAAATTTTGTAAAAACTTTTCTAACCTCATGGTGTCACGTTTTCAAATGAGTATGATGGGAGAGATGAATTTCTTTCTCGGATTACAAGTTAAGCAGTTTTCTACGGGGATTTTCATTAACCAATCTAAGTACGTTTTGGATATTCTTCGGAAATACAAAATGGAAAATTGTAAACCAATTGGAACCCCGATGGCACCTGGTACTAAGATCCACACTGATCCTTCGGGTAAAAGTGTTGATGTTAGAACATATAGAGGTATGATAGGTTCATTATTGTATCTAACGTCGAGTAGACCAGATATTATGTTCTCAACATGTCTATGTTCTAGATATCAAGCTGCTCCCAAGGAATCCCATTTGGTCGCTGTCAAACGGATCTTTAGATATCTGAAGGGCACTGCAGACCTTGGTTTGTGGTATCCTAAGGATATTGGGTTTCAACTGACTGCATATTCAGATGCAGATCATTCAGGTTGCATGTTGGACAGAAAGAGTACTTCTGGTCACGTTCAATTTCTTGGAGACAAGCTCGTTAGCTGGGCATCAAAGAAACAGTTATGCGTTTCCACATCGACTGCTGAAGCAGAGTATGTAGCTGCTGCCAGTTGCTGCTCTCAAGTCTTGTGGATGCGAACACAACTACGAGACTATGGATTCAAATTTGATAAAATTCCAATATACTGTGACTAGAAGAGTGCGATTGCCATATCTGCTAATCCTGTCCAGCATACGAAAACCAAACATATTAATGTCAGGTATCATTTTATAAAAGATAATGTAGAAAAAGGAACAATTGAACTTTATTTTGTAAAAACAGATTATCAACTTGCAGATTTATTTACCAAACCCTTAGATGAAAAGAGATTTAATTTTCTTGTATCTAAGCTTGGTATGTTAAATCTTAAGACATAATCGGTTATTACCTACTAAAGTTACAAATTGTTATTTTTCATCATTTTCTTTATCTTTATGTCTGAAGGATACCTGCACTTTAATTGTTTGCTCATGATCTCTGGGGGAGTAAGAGATGATTTGAAATGATCTACATTCATTTGAGGGGGAGTAAAACTAATTTCTGCATTTTGCTTAATTGACAAAATTTGTTACATGCATGATTTTAGGGGGAGCTTATAAGTTAAAAAGAGTAAGACTATGATTTCTGATTATTTCTGATCAGAACTCGTTCTTTAATCGTTTTACTGCTTTATGTCTTTTATGTTCGAATAAATTTTGTGAATAAAATTTTTGACTAGACTTTGAGACTTTTGCAGGATGAGAGAAGCTGACTAGATCATATCTTAATGACTTCAGCTTGACTTCATGAAATTTAAGATTGCGCGAATTTCTTAATCTCAAATATATCTTATCTTAATCTCAAATATATCTGAAAGAAGGACAACTTTCAGATATAGAAAACATGTTCTGAAAATGTTCAAACCACTTCCCGATTCTTAATCAGATTTTATAATTTGGAAGTGTGATTTTAAATGTTTTCATTTTTTTTTTTGTGCTTAATTGATAAACAAACCGTGTGTTTCCAAAGATAAATACTTGCATATTGTCTTTTCTATATACTTTCAAGTATTCACACACACCGGTTTGACTTTGTTCAACATGTTCTTACCATGTCTCTAAATTGGAACAATTTTTCTTCGATGGTAAGACACTCTGCTTGTATTCAAAGAATTTTGAGCGATATTTCATTTCGAAACGGTCATTTCGAGAATGTCTATATTTTGTTTCGTATAGACAAATATCAATTATTCTTGACCATAAGCTTTAATTGCTATATCATTCATTTCTGATCATTTTCATACAATGTCAGATTTTCAAACAAGTCTTTTGCATTCATATTCATTCATTCAATATACTTGTTTGAAAATATTTTAATGTTTAAAAATGCTCAAATCTTCATGATTATATTTTATGAGCATATATTCATCTGATATTTGTATATGAGCTTTAACTAATAAAGTTAAACCATTTGAGCAACTAATGCTTTATAGGTAATATGGGTTCTTTGTGCTAGGAATTAACTAAACTTCTATGGATTCACGTTAACCAGTGTTTCCTACCAATGAAGTTAATCCTTTAGTGATTAAGTGTGAGGAGTTTAAAAGAAATGAGTGTGGGTGTGATGAGGTAAAATGGAAAAGAGAGTTTGGTTAGTAGTGAGCTTAATGATTAAAAGAAAGAGGGTGTGAGATCAGAGTAAAAGAATATCAAACTCTGCACCAACTACTTTCTGAGCCGGGCAGCCACATTACTAATGATTCACAATTCTTTCGTGAACATTTTTGAAACAGGCAAATAGCCCATGCCAACTTTTGCTTAATACCCCACCAACCACTCATTTTCTTCTCAAAAAGAAAACGTTTCACATTTTCAAGGGGACGCAACATATTATCTATCTGGTTTTCATTTGGAAAATCTGGATATTGAAAAAGAAGGAAGTCTGCCCCACCTTCGCACTTCAATCATGAACATTGAGTCTGTGTTTATCTACTGTTGTCTCGGTGGTTTACACAACTTTGAGCCTTATTAAAAGCAGTCATTCGTGCTTAATTCTTTCTACACGTGCACGAGCACACAAAGAATTTGTTTCTTTGTCATAACATTCATAGAAATTGCCTTTGTGGTATTTCGATGATTGGATGGAAGCCCTGGGGGAGTGAACATCATAAAAGCTCCTTTATATTGTGTATTTGTTACACACAGTGACTTTGTGTTACTGACAGGCATATTAACTGATTCATCTGTTGATTCAGGAGTTACATGTTCTTATTTTGTTCGGATTTGAAAAGATCTGGATGAATACTGGTTGTGGATCACAGAATCAGAAGCTCGTTATCAGATTAGAATGGTCAAAGACATTTCTTGGAAGCAAAGTTTTGATGATATAGATGCTCAAATCATCAAAAAGGGGGAGATGGTATGAAGAAATGTTAGAGTTTTTGAAGTTAAAGGGAGATGGTTTCAAAGAAATGATAAAGATCTGAAGATTTGAAGATGATCAAATAATTTCTGAAGTTTCCTCATTTGAAGATTATTTTCTAAAGCATTCGAGCTGATTCTGAAGATAATTTCTTTCCAAAAGTCTGAAAGTGTTCTATGCAAGCTATGGGGAGATTGTTCATAATTTTGAAGACAGTTTTGGAAAGAAGACTGTCAATGAAAAAGGGGAGATTATTTTCATAGAGCTTAAAGTGTAGAACTGAATTGCTAGATCTTTCAACAGTGATCTTGAATCCAAAGGGGGAGATTGTTAGAGCATAAATCTGTTGGATACAATATCAAGAATATTGAAGGTCAAAGTTGAGAAAGTCAAAGCTGCTAAAGTTAAATCTCATTAAAAGTCAAAGTCTATTTGTAATAAGTCAATGTATTTTGTATTTTGTATTTTCCTTGTATTAGGTTTTAGTATAAATAGTTTTAGTCTTTGTAATTTGTATGTACAAACTTAATTGAATTAGAGAGTACGTATTGTAAGAATTCAGTTGTGTTCTAGAGAGAGAAAGCTTGAGAGAGACAGAGAGAGAGTTCGTTATAGAGAGATTTTGTAATCTTGGATTTCAATGTAATCAAACAGGTAATTGTTTATAAATCTTGTTTTGTTTGATTAATCTTGTTTAGAAACTAGATTCAGGGAAACACACAAAGCTTCAAGGGAATGAAACAGCCAGAGTTGAAATGGAAAAGAGGATGAAAGAAAGTAATGATTTTCTGATAGAAAAACCTTTCTCTGATGAGCATGAAACACCAAAGAAGGAAGCCACTATAGGTGAAAGTCTGAGGACTTTAAAAAGAACTAAGATGATGGCCAGAAGAAAATCAGCCAAGAAGCCTAGAGTAGATAAAGAAGAAGCTGAGAAGGTTGCTGAAGAAGAAGGGGCAGCTGAGTCAATTGAACAGAAAGAACCATCTAGTACTAATGATGCGAATCTGTACATGGTAGTGATGGACAAAGTGCCTGAACCTATTACAGCTGAACCTGTTGGTGTTAAGCCTCCTGAGGTCATTCTCTGGGATACAATGAAGGTTGATGGAAAAGAGTATATCAGACTCAAAAGAGAAGATGAGAAGTATGAAGTATATAATACTTGGGCCAAGATTGTCAGAACATGTTTCAGGTCTGATCTAGAAGAGATGTTTGAAATAGGAATGAAGTTGTATACAAATCAATTAAAAGCTCCAGAGATTTCAATCACAAAACTTATGATGGAGTATCTGTGTATGATGTTCAAACCAGAGAAAGTGGAGCATGTAATCAGAAATGTGTTTCAAACAGTCAATAACTGGACTCTATATGAAACTAGTGGAGTATATGCAGTGACTATGGACATAAATCACATAGAATACTTCCTAGTGGATAGAGTGTACAACCACAGTAGATTGAAGTTGCATACAATGTTGAAAAAGAAGCTTGGATGTGTTCCAGATTCAGAAATGGCAAAATTTTTTATCCAAAGAACAATAAATCAGAGTTTGGGACTGAATCCAAATACAGTTGTATGAGCTATGAAGTTTTGGGAGCATCTTAAAGACCATCTGAAGAACTTGACTTCTCTTCCTAAAAGTCAAGTTAGGGGGAGATTGTTGGGAACTGAAAGAATTGCTCAAGTATAGTTAATGTTGCTAGCACAACCTGGTTACTACTTCTGAAGTTAATGCTGCTGATACAGGTTAATGCTGCTAGTCAAGATTAATACTGCTTGATGAAGTTACTACTGCTAAGCAATTTTAGTACTGCTAGTAGTTAGTACTGCTGAACTTAATACTGATCAAAGTATTAATACTGCTGAAGACTTAATGCTGCTTAAGAGATAATCAAGATTCGTGCAGATCAAGACTGAAGATAATCATGGAAGGCTTGGAGATAAATATGGAAGATTATAGTGAAGAACTTTTATTATTTGTAATTATCTTTTATCTTCAATATATATATAGAATAGTTTAGAATTATAGAGAGAATTAATACTGAGTTTTTGTTTTCATAGAGAGAATCAACCTCAAGGTTTATAATCCTAATTCTAGAGAAGTAGAATTCGTATTGGTGAGCCTGTTCATCAATATTGAGGTTGTGTGTTGAATCTTGTAGCTTTACAATCATTCAATAAAGTTTACAAGTTGTTATTCTGATTCACTGTTTTTCATTGATCTTTGAATATTAAAGTGTTATTCCACAAACTCCTTTAATATTGTTTCTTAGTGTTTATTCTTGTTAAGAATCAAGATCCTGACACCATCACCTTTACTCCTCCTATAAATTATGCAACAGTAGATTTGTCAATGAAAACAAGATAGAGATCCACAATTCCTTTTGGAATGTAGTCCGTCATATCAGTAAGATTTATCAGTGAAAAAGTACAGGATAGAGATCTACAATTCCTTCGGGAATGTAGTACGTCATATCTCTCTAATGCATATATCAGAAAAGAGTGTACTCCCCCTTGATGGTTCATTTCCTCATTTGAGTATATGAGTACAATCTCTGATTATGACAGGAGCAAAGGTCTTTAATCGTTGAGGTACGGGTCCTAAGCTGATGTGCTTAGAAGCCATATTCTTGACATTGAGGTGCGGGTCTTGAACTGTGTTATTCAAGAGCCATTGTTCTCTTACTCTCCCTTGACTTGAGGTGCCTGCAACACAGAATCAGTTTTCTTCTTTGTTACCCACTGGTATTTGGGTCCAGAAATGTTAGTTGCAGTTCGTGTAGGGGTAACCGAGTAAGAACCATACCAGAAATGATCACTTGTCTTGTGAATATGATCATGTGTACAACAGTAAGAACAATAAAATTTATTACCTGAAAACCTGAATAATTGATCTCTTGAGTATATAAGGTCAGGTTTACCTTTATGCTCTTTGTTCTTCTTTGCTTTGTGTGAATGTACACATGATGTTTTCCCTTTCAGCTCATTTGACATCTCATCTTTAACTGGTTTTTTCTGCCAGACCAGTTTCTCTTTCTTGTAACTTCTTCTTCTTGGAGATGTACCTGAACCATGTACATCTCTTTCAGTGCATTAGCAGATAGTTCAGATAACTTTGAAGTCAGCCTTTTGATTTCAGTCTCAAAGATTGATCGTTCTTCTTCAAACCCTTTTTCTGAATCATTTCTCTGGCTGGATAGTTCCTTAAAGAATCCCACATTCTTTTGTTCAATGACCTTCTTTTCTTTATCAAACATCTCTCTTTCCAAAATAAGTACTTTCTCAAAATCAGAAATTTGTTGAGAAAGTTTTATGTATTTAAGATCCACTGACTTCTTTTTTTCATAGCACTTCTTTGAGAAATCTGAGAACTTCTTTGAAAAAATTTGCTTTTCACTATCAAAATCAGCTTTAATTTCAGCAAGCTGATGTTCCATATCAGATATATTCTTTCTAAGTTCATCATTCTCAGATTCCAATCTAATTATCTTCTCATCATGCAGCCCAGAAGATCTTTTCAGAAGATCTTCATTGTTTATCTTTAAAGTACTGATTTCTTCTTTCAATGAGATGATTTCAGCAAAATACTCTTTTGACTTTTGAGAATGAAAGTCAACAGCATAACCCAGATTAACTTTCTCTAATTCCAGCTTTCTATTCTTCTCTTCAAGATCTGCAAAATATCCCATTTTGAACAAGAAATTAGGTTGATATAAATGATCGTTCCCAAACTGTAAATCAGAAAATATTTGATCACAATCAGAACAATATTTGATCACAATCAGAACAATATTTGATCATATTTAAAGGACATATTATAGTTTTGAAAAATTTGACTAAGTATGGAAAAGACACTGTTTACGCAAGATTGAGTTTTGCGTAAGAAAGCTTCTCGTTGTCAGTGAAAGGCGCAAAGTGAGCTTTGCGTGAGACTTGGATTGTGCAAAGTAAGCTTTGCGTGAGACTTGGATTGCGCAAAGTAAGCTTTGCGTGAGACTTGGATTGCGCAAAGTAAGCTTTGCGTGAGACTTGCATTGCGCAAAGTAAGATTTGCGTGAGACTTTGATTGCGCAAACTTTGCTTTAAAACCCGGATAAGCTTACGCAAATGTCTATGAACTTGCGCAAAGCTAGATGAACTAGCGCAAATCGTGTTCTTGGCTCTGACTATCTCAAATCGATCCAAATCTGCAAATTTGATCTCCAAAACTTATCAGTATCATTGACAAACAAAACTAAGCACAAATTTAGTGTCAATTTTCGATTAAAACCAACAATCTTCACAAAATCAATCAAGAACAGTGTTCGAGTTCGAGTTTCAAGAAAATTTCAAAAATCAAGAATTGACATCGAATTTGATCGAATTACGATATGTAATCAATACAAGAATCAATCCTAAACACAAATCGAATCTAATGATTCCATTTTCTTGCATCAAAAACGAATTTTCCACCAAAATTCGGATGAATAGTACCAAAACTCGAGTTCTTGAAAAAAATTCGAAAAAATCAAATTTTCGATCTAAAACTCCATATTTCAATTCAAACTTTGATCAAATCATTTCTGAAAAGTTTGGTTTCGCTCTGATACCAATTGTTAATCATAAAATCCCAATACAATCAAGCAATTCTCATAAAATCAACATTAAAGTCTAGAGAGAGAGTAGAAAGAGAAAGTAGATCTTGAAAACCCATAGTCATATATCTCACAATATTGAATGTTTACAATGACGTTCTATTTAAACTATTACAAGACAAATGGTATTTATACCCACTAATCTATCAAAAGCTTAACCACTAAGGAAACTAAAACAAGACAAACTTTGATTTTTACAATATTGACTTTGACAATGTTGATTTCTAATTTTGACTTTCCTAATTAAATCTTGGATACAATATTTGGACTTAACAAGAATTACCTTTATGAGCTCTGTTCTTTTTGGCATTTGATGTGGATGCGAATGATTTGTCCTTTTTCTTCTCATCAAGAGAACCTTTCACTCTCCACACCATCTGTCCTTTCTTATAACTCTTTCCAAGAGATTTGACACATAGAAGCTTGTTGAACTATCAACAGATTTGTAATAAAATAGATTAGATGGACGAATCTGATTTGATTTGACAATGTTTGCTTTGACACTGTTCTTTTTGAAAAAAAAATCATGAATGGAACTTGAAACTGTTTTAAAAGAACAAACTGATTCGGTTGAATTGTCATAAGGTGATTGAGTAATCACATCAACATAAATATTTTCAGACAATTCAACATTTGCAGCTTCCAAGTCCTTTATCTTTTTGAATATAATGTTTCTTTCTTCAGAAATAGTGTCAAACTTTTTCTTCAAATCATATCTAACCATATGTTCTTTAAGAATATCTGATGATAGAACAATTATCTTGGATGTGAGCTTAGATATTTCATTTTCAAAGTTTTGACGTTCTAGCTCAAAATATTTTTCCAAGTTCTTGTTATTTTCATAAATTTCTTTGAAAATCCCAACATTTCTCTTTTCACTATTTTTCTTTTCAATCTCAAAAGACTTTTTCTTTTCTTGAAAGGCTTTTCTTTCTTTTTCAAGTATGTCTTGAAACATAGAGATTTGTTTGGGAAATTCAATAACTTTTTTTCAAGAACTTGTCTCTCTTTTGCAAACGTGTCTCTTTCAGTTATTACAATCTTTTCAAATTCTGACACTTGCTTAGAGAGTTTCATGCATCTTATCTCCAAATCCTTTTTCTCTTGAAGAGCTTTCTTTGAAAAGTCAGATAGCTTTTGAGTAGAAGCGTTCTCCAGATTTGTTTTGTCTTTATCTACTTGGAGTCTTTTCATCAGATCAACATTTTTTGCTTCCAATGCAGATATTTGATCTTCAAATGCTTTAAACTTGACATGTAGGTCAACTGATTCATCTTTAAGTTCTGCTATCTTTTGTTCAGTTGACTTCAGCTTGCTTTGAAGATTGGTTATCTTTCTCTCTTTTCGCATGATTATTTTCTCTTTGACCTCTATAATATTTTCTTTCATTCGAATTTCTTTCTCTTTCTCCTTTTCTCTCTTGCCTTGATGATTACCTGTAAAATCAGATTGAGAATTATCAGTACATTTTGCACATTCAGAAGTTTTCTCAAAATTTGAAAATTTAGCTTTAAACTCCTGAATCTGATTTAGAAGCATTGAATTCTGAATCTTTAGTTTATCCCGTTCAGCTTCTATGGCAGGTATTTCAGGCATATACAGTATTGCAACATCTCTCCCTGATAAAAAATCTTTAGACATCTTGATATCTGAAAAAAATTACTTCAAAATGATAGTTAACAAAAATCAGAAAATTTTGATCACTATGAGAAATATGTCCCCCTCCGCAGACTTAGCACGAGGATCCCGCTAGAGAATTTTTTTTGACATATTGAATGTATGCTTGAAATGATCATCCAAAATAGTTCACACAGAATTCTAAGGCACAAACTCGCAAAACAAAAAAACTCGCAAAACACTGTTCATTACACTTCGCGCTAACAATGGTGTGCGAGTTTATAGTTCGCGCAGAATGCTGCGTGCGTGTTTCTTAGTTCGCGCAAACAATAGTGTGCGAGTTTGGGCTTCTCGCTAAACAAATCGTGCGCGTTTTGTGTTCTCGCAAGCCATGATGTCTGTGTTTTGAACTTAGAAACTTTTTAACACTTGAAGTTCTCGCAGATCAAATAAAACCTCGCAGATCCTTTTGCGTGTTCCATACTTTGACAAATTTAGAGAAATATGAAACTCGCAGAATGCAAACTCGCAAAACCAAGAACTCGCAGATCGATCGAGAAACTCGCACCACTTGATTTGCACGTTTACACTTCTCATAGATCACTATATGCGCGAACCCAGACACAAACTCGCAAAAACACTGAAAATATCCATACTCTTCCCTGTGTGAGTTCTTCAGAACTTGCGTGTTCTTCCTTAGCGAGAAGTGTAGATCTAGCGTGTTCTTCACTTAACCACACGGATTCGATCGAAAATTCTAGACCTGCAATTAACTTCCAAGATTGAACCAACACGATCGAAATGAGAAACTAAACACTTTTCTAATCAACAAACATGACTAAAAACTCTAAAATTACAGTGCAAATCTCATTTTACAGTGTTCGACTTCTTTCAAGAAAAACTTTCTAAAATCCAAAATTCAATGTGATTTTGTGATTAATACGTGAAATAGTGTGAACAAGAAGTATCCTATTACATCAAACGAACACTATGACACCATTTTTACATCCAAAAAATAACAATCAAGTGAAAATTCGATTGAACAGTGAAAAAAAACAAATGCGTTCTGCGTGTTCTTGAAGAAAATCAAGAAAAACGATCAAATCAATATGTCAATCCGTCTGAATTAGATTGGGTAGGCTCTGATACCAAATTGTAAGTCCAGAAAATCAAGCCATTGCAATTAATTCAATACAAATGATAAAAAATAAGAGAGAGAATCTAGAGAGAGAATGCGGTAGTCGTATATCTCACAAAGTGTCAAATGATTACAAGACTCTCAAAAGCTTTTCTGGTCACTAACAGTGACAATGTGTACAAGTATTAACTCTCACAAAACTAAACTCTCATATCACTATTTATACAAGCTTACTCTATATAAACACTTACAACAAATACAACCTAGACTTGACTAGTTGACTTAGTTTGACTTTACAGACTTTGAATTTTCACATTAAATATTGGATACAACAATACACTAACAAGGTTAGTACATGCATAAAGGCGGAACTGTCAAGGAAAGTTCAAGGTAAAAATAAAAAAACGATAGTGGACTCAGAGGGGTTCACAAAAGTACAACATAAATAGTGGGTACAAATACAAAACGAGGAAGAGACTGTGTATGAGGGGTCCTCGGCGCTACCCCAAGGCATGCAAGTGGCTGAAATAGTGGCGGCTTAAGCCATGCATGATGAGAACCGAAAGCTTATGGGGGATAGTGATGGAACTCAAATGGAAGGCATCAAGGACAAGGAGAAAGAAGTTCAAGGGGAAGTTGTGAGTAACACACCGCAAAAAATAATTGATGTGGATCCAACTTCATAATCCGAGAAACGAACGAAAGAAGATACTCCGTTTACGAAAAAAATTATGTCCATCAAAGCGACAATCAGTAGATTTCGAACGGCCCGGGTTCCTGTTCGCATTGTAAACCCGGACGTAAATTGCTCAAATCGGTTCCAAAATGGAGGACGATGATGAGGTTAGTGAGGAGATCGAGTGCGTGGAGGTCACACCTCCACGCAAAATAGGAGGTGTGCAAGGAAAGATGGAACACTTGGATGAGGGTTTGTCAAAAGGTTAGTAATGATTAATTTAGCCTTTTAGAACATACGACACTTGAATTCCCCGGCCAAACAGAAGGAATTTAAAATCTTTATACATTGTAATAGTGTGGGTCTGTGTGCCATTATTGAATCTCATGTCAAATAGGACTCTTTGAAGGATGTTTGTTCCCAAACGTTTTGGTCGTTGGTCTTGGTGTTCTAACCAGGGTTACTGTCAAAATGGTACTCGTATTCTTATTGCATGGGACATCCGTGTTCTTGATCTAATGGTGCTAGAGAGTCATAATTAGTTCAAGAATTGTGAAATTCGTATAAGGGGTGAGCATAGTCCGTTTTTCATGACAATTGCCTATAGAGCTAATGTTGACACGGTAAGACGAGAGTTATGGTCGGGGCTTCAGAAATTCAAGGCAATCATGGGACCAAAGTCGTGGGTTATATTGGGATATTTCAACACTATGTTATTTCCTCATGATGGTGTAGGTGGCTCATCTCGACGGAATAAGGACGTGGATGATTTTTATGCTTGCGCTAAGGATGTTGAGGTTTTCGATATCTCTTATACCAGAATACAATACACTTGGTGTCAAAATCCATGTATTGAAGGGGGTATTAAAAGGAAGTTGGATAGAGTGCTTGCTAAAATGGAGTTTACTTCTCTATTCTTTGACGCTGCAGTTCGATTATTGCCGCGTGGGATCTCTGATCACACACCGACAATTCTCTCTTTTACGGGGGGAACTCATAAGAAGGTTTGGGGGTTTAAATTCATTAATTTTCTGGTTGAACACTCGATGTTTTTGCAGGTTGTCAACGACAATGGGAACTTACCGGTTACGAGCTCGTTCATGTTTAAGCTCACTAGTCGATTAAAGACGCACAAAGGCCTCTTCGCAAGCTACGGTCTTCTTATGGTAATCTCACGACACATGTTGTGTTAGTGGATTGAAAGTTTGGAAAGTAAATCTATTTTAAATGTATTTTATATTTTGTAAAATGATGTGCAAGGGCTTTGTGCTTAAAAGATGTATCAAGGGAAGGTGGTAGGTAGGAATTGTGGCTATAAATAGATGGCTAAGGCTTGTAATATTTTTGAATCATTCCATTTTATAAAATGTAGCCTTTACATCTCAAAGCTCTCTCTAGATTAGGTTTATATGCTTTCAATAAATAAAGCTTAATCCTTTCCTATCCTAACCTAGTTACAAAAGCTTGAAATGTCTAGATCTAGGACCTAACATGTGGTATCAGAGCCAAACGATAACTTTTTTTATCGAAACGATTATCGGATCTCGACATTTCATGCGTTTTTAAGCCCGATCTACTTGTAAGTTCATCGAATTCTTAATTCCTCTTGAAGATTTGTTCTTGATGAGATTACAGATCTACTACAATTTCTGGATTCGAATTTCGTTGAGTTTTGAAGATTTTTCGAATTTTCGTTCGAAATTTTTGGTGTTCTTCGCGTCTATTTTTAGATCTGAAAGTTTTCTTGCATGAGGCGATTTTACTTGCCTAGATCTGTTCGTTGTTGAAAATCGAGCATTCTACATCTTTTAGATCTGAATTTCGTTGAAAATTGAGTGAGATATGAGCGTTTAAAGTCTGTTCGCCGGAAAATTGGATCTGACCGGAGTTCTCGCCGGAATCTGAAGTTTGAGTTAAGATATTGTCAGATCTTCATTACAGATCTATTCTAAACGTTTACCTCGATTTATTATCACTTGTTTGATGATTTTTCAATCATAAAATCGAGAGTTTCATCTGTTAAAAAAAACTTCTCGCCGGAAAAACGCAACTCACCGGAGCAATGTCAGAAAACTGATTTTCAGTTAGTTTCGTGATGTTAAACTACCTCAGATCTATTTGTCTATGATTATAGAGCACAACGCAAGTTTCCTTATCGATTTTCATTCAGAAATGAGGTAGATTTTTGAGCTGAAATTATGTGATCGGAAAATCGCATCTGACCGGATTCTTACTGTTCATCGACCGGAAAATCGAGGTTTGAGCTGTAAATTGTCACATCTTCGTCACATATCTGCTCTTAATGTTTAATTCGATCTATTTTTAATTGCTTGACGGAATTTTGAGCATGAGATCGAGTTTATGTGGTATGTTAAAAGTCCTCGCCGGAAAAACGCAGTCGCCGGATTCTGGACAGTTTTAGCCGGAATTCTCTTGCATCATCGTCTAGATCTTGTTATTTCTTCATGATAATCATTTTGCAAGATCATTACAAAGATTTCTATCATGATTTCGAAAGTTTTTAAGCCGTTTGTTGATCTCGCCGGAAAAATCTGTTAGCTCGCCGGAATTAAGCTGTTGGATCACCGGTTGATATTGTTCACGATGCATGCAGATTTTTTGTGCTAAAAAACGTTTATTTCATGTTTGATGAAGACATTAGTTGCAACAAACAGAGTATTTGATTGTGAAATGTTGATGCAAAGAAAAGAAAAAGTGAACAGATTGTGATTTTATGTGTGGAAGAGAAGATAAATAGTGAACTTAACTGTTCTGTTAGTCAACAGTTAGTTTTCTAACATTTTTGGTCCAAAGTTTCCTAAAATTGGCCAATAATTGTTTCTCGACCCTACCTTGTGGTGCACGACTACACGTTCCCTCTTCGAGCTAAAAAGTTTATGTCTCTCAAGCGGAATGCTTATTCGGCTCGCGGTTAATCGATGGATTCTTTGTTTTACACTAAGTTTGCACCGGTTCGTCACGTTAAATCCTCTTGTTGTAATTCTTGTGGTCTTAACGTAACAAGTTGGATTTCAACATTCCAAGATGCTTCGAAGTGCTCTTAGTCGGGATTAATGTCTACAATGAATTCGATTTTAAAGCCGAAATTTCAAGAGTGAGAGCAACAATAAAGGGGGAGCCGAGCCTTTCATTGTCAAAGTTGTGCCAAAGTTTGTCAAGTAAATCAAGGGGGAGAGGATCTAAAGCTTCAAGAAGATGATTTACTTTCTCAAACTTTAGGGGGAGAATGTTAGTGCATTGAAAGTTTGGAAAGTAAATCTATTTTAAATGTATTTTATATTTTGTAAAATGATGTGCAAGGGCTTTGTGCTTAAAAGATGTAGCAAGGGAAGGTGGTAGGTAGGAATTGTGGCTATAAATAGATGGCTAAGGCTTGTAATATTTTTGAATCATTCCATTTTATAAAATGTAGCCTTTACATCTCAAAGCTCTCTCTAGATTAGGTTTATATGCTTTCAATAAATAAAGCTTAATCCTTTCCTATCCTAACCTAGTTACAAAAGCTTGAAATGTCTAGATCTAGGACCTAACATGTTGAGTTGTAGAAAAATGAGCTCAATGTGATCCAATCGATGTGTGATGTTGAACCGGATAATGTTGATCTCATGGAGGACCTTTGCCATATTCAGTATGCTTATCAACAAGCGTGTTGAGATGAGGATCGTGCGACTAGACAATGGGCAAAGATAAAATGGTTGAATGAGGGCGATCAGAATATTAAATTCTTCCATAAAGTTGTCAAAGAAAAACGTCACTCTACTCACATTCATTCTGTATGCAATTCGATGGGAGCTTTTGTTTACGATGAAGAGGTCACCAATGTCTTTGTGGAGCATTTCAAGTCGTTCTTTGGAACCAAGGAGGAAGGAGTGGATGCAAACATCCCGGACGAGATGTTTATAAAAAATTTATCTTTAGCCGATTCTCTCCATATCACACGGCCAATAACTTCCAAGGAAATCTGTGATGCCCTATTTCAAATTGGTAACAACAAGGCCCCCGGATCAGATGGTTTTTCTTCGAAATTCTTTTAGGAGGCTTGGGAAGTAATGGGAAGAGATGTTGAGATTGCGGTGCACAATTTTTTCTACAATGGTCACCTGTTGAAAGAGGTAAACCACACGCTTATTTGTTTAATCCCAAAAGTGGCTAATGCCTCTAGAGTAACGGACTTTTGACCAATTTCTTGTTGCTCTGTTATGTATAAATGCATTAGTAAGGTGATTGTGGATCGTATGAAGGATTATCTAGATACGTTGGTGGGAGCGGCTCAATCGGATTTCATTCCGGGTCGACACATTGCAGATAATATTCTTATGGATCACGAGTTAGTATCGAGATATCATAAGAATGTGGGACCGCCTAGATGTGCCTTTAAAATCGATATTAGGAAAGCATACGACACGGTTGACTGGGACTATCTGTTAGTGATGCTAAAGGGTTTTGGCTTTCACCCGGTTATGCTCAATTGGATAGAGGAGATGGTTACCACTGCTTCTTATTTGATATCTGTAAATGGAGATTCTCATGGTTTTTTAAGGGTGGTCGGGGTCTAAGGCAAGGGGATCCACTCTCGCCTTACTTATTCACTATTGTTATGGAAGGTTTTTCTATGATTTTCAAAAAATGCATTCGGGAAGCGGAGGATTTTGGATTTCTCATGGGATGTCTTGATTTAGACATCACATATTTATGCTTTGCCGACGATTTGTTTGTTTTCACGAGGGGTGATGTTTCTTCTATCGAGGTTCTTAAGAGAGCCTTACACATTTTTAAGAAATGCTCGGTTTTATCCCCTAGCATCGAGAAGAGTGAAGTTTATTTCGGGAATGTTCCTGAGAGTTCTAAGGCCGCCATTCTTGAATGTTTACCATTCCTTTCGGGAATGTTTCCCATTTGTTACTTGGAAGTGCCACTCTCCCCCGTGCGGTGAAAATTAGCAGACTTTGGGGTAATCGTGACCAAAATTAAAACTCGCATCCAAAATTGGAAATCAAAGTTCCTTTCCTTTGGAGGTCGACGACAACTTATCATTTCAGTTTTGCAATCATTGAAGCTATATTGGATGTCTACTTTTCTTATTCCTTCGGGTATTATTCATGAGCTTGAGGTTTTGATATTGTATTTCCCAATCCAAATCGAATAATCAAACACAATCTCTATTAAGAATATAACAGTATCAAGATTCTAGAGAGAGAGAGAGTGTAGAGAGAGAAAGCGTAATTGTCATATATCTAACAATGTTGAGTACAATACTTCTAGTTACATGATTTACAAGGCAACATGGTATTTACACCAAGGACTAAATCACAAGCTTAACAACTAAGTAAACTCTAAGATTGACTAAACTAAACTTTGACTTTGTTGACTAATCTTGACTTGACTTTTCCTATTAAATCTTGGATACAATAATACACTAACAATCTCCCCCTTTGTATTCAAGATTTAAAAAAATATTGACACTAGTCTTCAGCGCTTGATTCTTCAACTTTTGTCTCTGACATCTTTAAAACTTTGAAGCTTTAACAGTCTTCAGTCTTTCAATCTTTGAAGAATCTTGAAAAGTCTTTAACACTTTGCATCTCGGAAAGTCAACAAGTCTTGAACAAAGCTTTGAAACCTTTGAAAGTCTTTGGAACTTCAAGGGATCTTTGAAAACTATATCTTCATTACTGTAATCTCTGATCAGTCTTAAGAAAAACAAACTTTCTCAAATCATCTTCAGAAATCATCTTCAGAATCTTCTGAATTCTTTGACAAAACATTCATCTGATTTCATCTTTCAGAATTATCTTCACCTTTTGATATCTCCTTTGATGATTTTGAAATTGACCTTTGTAGATTTCTCCCCCTTTTTATGGTAAGTTTGACATTCACCGCCCTTTTGATCTGAATAGCTGAATCATGAACTGTATATACCCAAATCTTTTCAAATTCAGATATAATGAACTTGGTAACCCTGATTCAACAAATGAAACAGTTAGGAGTGCATGTCAGTAACACGAAGTTACTGTGTACAACGAATGTACAATTTAAGGAGCTGGTTTGATGATGACTCCCCAGGACTTCCATTCAATCATTGATAAACACAAGGTTTATCTATGAATGTTCTGACAGAAAAATAAATTTTTGGTGTGCTCGTGCTTGTGTATGAGAGAATTTAGCACAATCATTGTGTTTCATAAGGCTCAAATTGTGTAAACTGTTGAGACAACAACAAGTATTACACAGACTCAATGTGCATGAAAGAGGTGCGAAGGTGGGGTAACTTTCCTTCTTTTTCAATATCTAAATCTTCTGAGTGAAGACTAGATAGCAGATATGATGCGTCCCCAAAGAAAATGAAACATTTCTTTGTTAAGAAAGAAACGAGTGGCTGGTGGGGTAATTGCAAGAGTTGGCATGGGCTCACTGCCTTTTTCAATGATGGTCACCAAAGAATGTGAACCAATCAGAATATGTGGCTGCCCGACTCATAAAGTGGTTGGTGCAGAGTTTTGATATTCTTTTAACTCTGTTCTCACACCCTCTTTCTTTTTAACATTAAAGCTCACTTCTAACCAAACTCTCATTTACATTTTTCCGCTCCACACAATGAGAAAAACTCAACCGGATGAGTTATCTCCCCCACTTTTTGATTTATGACCCCTCACCCCTCAATCACTCATGGATAACTTCCTGGGTAGAAAACACTAGTTAACGTGAATCCATGGAAGTTCTATTTAAGCTCACGCACGAATCCCATGTAAGTCCTAAAAGAATAGTTGCTCAACAGTTGAACAGTTAAGCACAAAATGTGATAACATTGTCAAAATGTATGCTCATGAGATTTAAGCAATTGAACTTTGAAGATTTCTCAAAACAAAGATATTGAATGAATGAAATGAAATCAAGAGAATTGTTTTGAGAATCTGACAATGTATCAATCAGATCAAATAAAATGGTTAGGGTATCAAAGAATTGGATATTTTGTTTATATGAACAAATATAAACAATTTTGCAATTAACGCACAAAGATTGAAATGATGAATGATGCTCAACAACATTTGAAAACAAACGGGAGTATTACCATCGAAAAATTGTTTCATTATGAGACATGGTAATAACAATTTCAAATGAAGTACTGAACCGGTGTGTATGAATACTTTATAGTATATAGACAAGATAATACACAAGTATTGATCTTTGGAAACACACGGTCAGTTAAACATTAAAGCTCATGTTTGAAGAACATTTAAAAGCTCACTTCTGAAATTCATGAAATTATTTAAGAATAGAGAAGTCGTTTGAACATTTAAGAAATCGTTTTTCATGTTTGAAAGTTGTTCTTCTTCCAAACAATCAAAGATCTAAGATCAGAAGATATTTACCTTTAAGCTCCCCCTCAAATCAGTATATCATGATTTGTTTTCTTTTAAGCTTCCCCTGGATATTTGCAAAATATCCATGTCTGAACATTGAAGAACAGGTCCTGATCTGTCATATGATCAAAAGCCACAATCTTGACACTTAAGTTCGGGTTTTGAACCGTTTTGTTCAAAATCCATAACTCTTTGACTTTAAGGTCCGGGTTTTGAACTATTGTGTTCAAAAGCCTTACTCTTTGACTTTGAAGTCCGAGTCCTGAGTTGATTTACTCAGAAGTCAAACATATTGCTCCCCCTAAACCTGTGGTACATGCGAAACAGATTTAACTGGCTTTGGTACCCACTGGTATTTGGGTCCTGGTATGTTAGATTTAGAAATCCACCTCTCATTAGATTTATATCTTTTAAAATCAGAAATCTGAGAAGTAATTCTGTAAGATCCGTACCAGTTATGAGCAGATTCTTTTTGAACGAAGTTATTCTCTCCACAGTAAGAACAACAGATCTTCCTTTGAGCAATCTTGATCAGATGATTAGTCGAGTAATATATATCAGAATTATCAAAAGATTTACCTTTATGCGTACTGTTCTTTTTGGCATTGGTTGTGGATTTGAATGATTTGTCATTCTTCTTCTCTTCATCAGGAGTCTTCACTCTCCAGACCATCTGATTTTTCTTTGATTGCTTTCCAAGAGATTTAATGTAGAAGCTCGCTGGTCCATCAACAGATTTGTCATAAAATAGATTAGATAGAACTTGACGCTGTTTTGAAAGAACAAACTGATTCGGTTGAATTGTCAACTGGTGATTGATTGATCACATCAGCACAAACTTTTTCTGACAAATCAACATTTGCAGCTTCTAAGTTCTTTATCTTTTCAGATAAAATGTTTCTTTCAGAAGTAAGTGTGTCAAATTTATGTTTCAAATCAGATCTAGCCATCTGTTCTTTAAGAATATCTGATGATAGAACAGAGATTTTCGACATGAACTTGGATATTTCAGTTTCAAAATATGAACGTTCTTGCTCAAAATCTTTTTGTAAGTTCTTGGATTTATCAGAAATTTCATTGAAGATCCCAACATTTCTCTTTTCAGAATTTTTCTTTTCAGATTCAAAAGACTTTTTCTTTTCTTTAAAAATTTGTCTTTCTTTTTCTAATAAGTCTTGTAAAACTAAGATCTGTTTGGGAAATTCAGTGTTTTTATTTTCAAAAACTTTTCTTTCCTTAGCAAATGTGTCTATTTCAGTAATTAGAATCTTTTCAAAACCAGACACTTGCTTGGAAAGTTTTATGCATCTAAGCTCAAGATCCTTCTTCTCTTGTAAAGTTTTCTTGGAAATCTCAGATGACTGTTGAGTTGAAGATGTCTTCACATTTGATTTTTCTTTTTCTGCTTGGAGACTTGTTTTCAATTCAGCATTCTTCTTCTCCAAGACCGATATTTTTTCTTCGAAAGCCTTAAACTTGTTTTGAATCTTGACTGATTCATCTTGCAAATCTGATGCTTTCTGTTAAGTCGTCTTCAGTTGGCTTTGAAGATTCTCAATCTTTTTCTCTTTGAGTTTGATTTCTTTTTCACATGTTTTAACAGTGTTTTCTTTTAAAGAAATCATTTTCTCTTTTTCTTTAATATCTTTCTCTTTCTCTCTAATTTCTTCCTCTTTTGCACTGATGATACCTGCAATATTAGATTTAACAGTATTAGTACACTTTATACAGTCAGGAGTTTTATCAGAGTTTGACAAATTAAATTTTAACTCCTGAATCTGTTTAAGAAGCTTTGAATTCTGATTTTTCAGATTTTCTCTTTCTGCTTCTAATTTTGGTATCTCACGCATGTACAAGACTGCCATATCTCTAGCTGAAAGTACAATATTTCCTCTCTCGTCTGTCTTTGGCATCTTGAAAAGAATGTTAGCTTAAAAGGAAATGATCGTCAAAAAGCAGAAAATTATGACCACTATCAAAAAGCAGAAAACTTTTCTGACATATTTTTCTCTAGAAAGAAATGCTTGAATAAAATGATCGTTCCCAAACCAATTCAGAAAAGTTGACTGAAAGTCAAACTTGGATCAGCACTTGAAAAAAAATTCAACTCTGAAACTCGCAAGTCACTATACTCGCAGATCACTAAACACGCTAGTCACTATTCACTGAGGAACTCGCAGATGGTAACGTGCGTGTTTCTAGAGCTCGCAGGACATTAGTAGCGCGTTTTGCTCAAACTCGCATGACAATGAAACTCGCAAACACCTATTCACCACAGAAATCGCAAGCCTCTTAGCGCGTTTCTATCAAACTCGCAAGGTTCATTTTGCGCGTTTATCAAACTCGCTTGGCTCTATTAGCGCGTTTTAGCAAACTCGCACGTTTTGCTTGCGCGTTCTAGCCAAGAATCAGATCCTTTCACTTGCGCGTTTGATGATGAACTTGCACGTTTGTTGATGAACTTGTGCGTTTGTCAGATCTTGCACGTTTTGACAGTTATGTTCATGAAATCGATCCAAATTGCTCTAAACCTGCAAATTAAAACATGAAATTCCATAGAAATGATTGATTTATCATTTAGAACACAATTCTACCATTAGATTTCCATTAAAAACATCAAAAAGTATCCATTTGATTCAAGAAACAGTTGTTCGACATTTTTAAGAAAAACACAATGAAATCCAAAATTAAAACTATTCTAGTGATTAATTCGACAAACTTTATGAACAAGAATGAATCTATTATACAAAACGAATTCTATTGGATCATTTTTACAATCAAAGAACAACAAATCAACGAAATTTTGATCCAACAGTGAGTTTAAAAAAAATGAGTTCGTGAAATTCAAGAATTCAAAAAATTGAATTCAATCTGTGATCTGATCTTTCTGAATTGATTTGGTTTGCTCTGATACCAATTGATATTGTATTTCCCAATCCAAATCAAGCAATCAAACACAATCTCTATTAAGAATATAACAGTATCAAGATTCTAGAGAGAGAGTGTAGAGAGAGAAAGCGTAATTGTCATATATCTAACAATGTTGAGTACAATACTTCTAGTTACATAATTTACAAGGCAACATGGTATTTATACCAAGGACTAAATCACAAGCTTAACAACTAAGTAAACTCTAAGATTGACTAAACTAAACTTTGACTTTGTTGACTAATCTAGACTTGACTATTCCTATTAAATCTTGGATACAATAATACACTAACAGGTTTTATTCCGTGATTTTCTATGGGCACAAGGGGACAGTTCGAAAGGAAGGTGTCGGCTTGCATGGGATGAAGTTTGTAAACCTACCTCTTGCGGTGGTCTCGGTTTTAAAAGGCTAGGGGTGTGGAATTGAGCTTTACTTGCTAAACATGTGTTGGACTAGTTGAGAAGGCGAAGCTCATTACGGGTGCGTTGGATTCATCTGTATCATATTCGCACCTCGCACTTATGGACGGTAACAAAGACATCTCAATGGTCTTGTATCCTTTGTAAGATTATGGACCTTTGACCACAGTTAAGACGCTTCTTTCGTTTCCTGATGGGGAACGGGGAATCTGTGAATGCATGGGAAGATGGGTGGCTCTCGTGTGGCCACTTGTCTGAGTCTATTTCGTATCGGTTCATTCATGCGAAGGGTTTTCATGCAAGCTCTACGGTTCATGATATTGTTCACCATTTTCATGGTGCATGACTGGATACATGGACTCAAATGTATGGTTTTCTTGCTTCTAACCAACTTCCGAGTTTGAGTGATGGTAGAGATAAAGTGGGTTGGTGGATCTCCATAACTCAATTGTTGATTTTTCGGTGAGGGTGGCGGCTACATTGTCGGGACCTTTCGTACTAGTTCCATGGCACAATTTAGTTTGGTTCTCAGGATTTATACCGAAGCATGCGATATGCTTATGGACTGTCTGTCATAATTGGATTCCAATGCAAGATTGTGTTATGATGTGGAAACAAGAACCTCCAGATATGAAGTTTTCCCTTTGTTCTACATGTGTCGACTCTCACAACCACCTCTTTTTTCGTTGCATGTTTTCTAAAGAGGTTTGGAGTACTGTTCGTAATGAAGTTCTTTGGGATGTATTCCCATATTCTTGGGATGATATTCTTTTAGCGTTATCGGACATGAGAGGAGATCCTAAGTGATTTATACATAAGTTGACCCTTGCGGCAGCGGTTTACTTTATATGGCAGGAATGGAATCTCCGTCTTTTCTCTAATAAGAGACGTGATGTGGCTACTGTTGTTAAAGATATCACGGGGATTGTCTTGTTACGAGAGACTGGGAAGAAGTGAAAGAAGTCGAATATCCATGATGGTGATGACTAATTGGTTCTGTTGGGAGAAGTTTTGGGATCGCTTCATTTGCATCCATTTCGGTTCTTGGTTTAGTTCTTATGGCATGTGCTTGTTTTGGTTGATTGTTGCTTGGCGTCTTGTTAACAAGTTTTTTTTCTTTGCCTTTTGGTTTTTATTGGGCTTTGTTCCTTAACTCTTATATTTCTCTTTTTTCGTTTAATGTTATTGCCTGGCGTTCTCCTCTAAAAAAAACAACACATTATGTTAAGTCATAATTTCAAATCAGATCAGAAGGAGATCAAATTTCTTGTTGGGGAGATTGTTCATATTTTTCCAAAGGGGAGAAAATCTTTGTTTCTCATGAAGATTGAGCTTATATTGCTATCTGGGGGAGATATTTCAAAGATATAGCTGACATTGAAATGTTTTTATGATTCTGATCCTCATAATTAATCAAAAAGGGGGAGATAGTTCAAGATTTCAAAGTCAGGTTCATGATTATCAAAAAAGGAAGAGAAAGTTGTCAAGAAGATAAAGTCAAAGTAAAGTCTGATGACGAGATTATCTGAAATTGCTTTTTAGTAACCAAAGGAGGAGATTGAAGAAAGTGTTAAAGTTTTGAAGACTTCAAAGTTTTGTGAATAAAGTCAAAGTGTTCAAGATTTAAAGTTGATAAAGATTAAAAAGTTGAAGATTTTTCAAGTACCTGAAAATTATTGTATTCAAGATTTAATGATTGTCAAAGTTGTAATTATGTAAAGTATAAGGGTTTTAGTGTCAAAGTCTAAGTGTTTGACTTTAATTTGAAAGAGGTCATGTTGACCATTTAAAATGCCTTGTGTCTCTGTTAGATTAAAAAAGCACGCACAAAAGAGAACACAGATTTCATATATAGAGAGAGAAATAACAGTACAAGTGAGATATGTGGCACAATGATACTTGTGAATAAAGGAATTGTTGTAATCATTGAGAAATCAATAAAAAACATTTCCTACATTGATTGTGTGTGATCTATGATTTAGAAACTAGAACAACACTAATCCAAATAAGAGTAAAATGAACCAATAGCGAAGTATTATGGACCACTATGACCCGTTATACCTCCAATAGAGCCAATAAGGTAAAATAGGACTCATTATGACCCACTTATTCCAATTATGAAACAATGAGACTCGTTAAGGAGACACAAATCGATTATACTCACTAAGACCAAAATGAACCAATAGCAAAGCATTATAGACCACTATGACCCGTTATAACTCAAATAGAGCCCATAAGGTAAAATCGGACTCATTATGACCCACTTATTCCAATTATGAACAATGAGACTCGTTAAGGAGACACAAATCCTTTATACCCACTAAGACCAAATGAACCAATAGCGAAGTATTACGGAGCACTATGACCCGTTACAACTCAATTAGATCCAATAAGGTTAAATCGGTCCCATTATGACCCACTTAGTCTAATTATGAGCAATTAGACTCGTTATAAGGAGGTAAAAAAAATAGTTCATGATTTCAAAAAAAAGGAAGAGAAAGTTGTCAAGAAGATAATGTCAAAGTAAATTCTGATGACGAGATTATCTGAAATTGCATTTTAGTAACCAAAGTTGGAGATTGAAGAAAGTCTCAAAAGTTTTTGAAGATGTTAAAGATTTGAAGATTTCAAAGTTTTGTAAAGAAAGTTAAAGTTGTTCAAGATTCAAAGTTGAAAGAGATCTGAAAGCTGAAGATTTTACAACTAGAAGATGACCTGAAGATTAGTGTCAATTTTTTTTAATCTTGAATCCAAAGGGGGAGATAGTTAAGTCAAGAATTGTATTCAAGATTAAAAGGTTAAAGTTGTATTATTTTTTTAATTGTGTAGAGAGTCAAAATGTATGACTTTAGTGCTTATTGTGAGAGGTCATGTTGACCATATAAACGATTTTGTCTTTGTTAGATTGATAGACACGAACTGAGACACGAATACGCGCACAAGAATACACTCGCACAAGAACACACAGAGTTCGTACAGAGAGAATTATTGCATAAGTGAGATCTGTGGCACTGTGAGACGCGTGGAACAAAGGAATCATTCTCTTCAAGCTTCAACTTTTCTCCCCCTTGATTTCTTTAGAAAACTTAGCGTTGCTTAAACTTCAAAACAACTTCGGCTCCTCCTTGAAGATAGCTTAAGTTCCTTGAAGTTTCAACTTTAATACCAGATTTGATGTAGACAATAACCTCGATTGAGTGCACAAAAAGACAACTTTTATCTCTTGTAAATTCAACACATTCGTTATGCCCACAAGAAAGAAATGTGTGAATTATGACATGACAACCGAAGTGCATCTTCAATTTATAACACCGGATCTGTCATTGAACCACGAGTTGAATAGGAATTCAGCTTAAGGACTTATTCTGATCAGCTTGGAGGAGGAAACAACTGGTAGCAAACACTACTATGCAAGGGTTAGAAGAAAAATCTGATATTTGTTCAACAACTGATGAAAGATGCTCATTTTCTACCTGCTTTCCAGAACACTGAACGAATGAAATCAAAACTCGTTTCTTCACGAATCATCTGGATGATTATAAGCACCCAAAACACTAGAATAACGATTGCAGATACTCAAGCTGCAAATCCAATCCAATCATAGACTAATTCCAAGCATCTAGTATCTGAAAATCTTGACTGGCATGAGCACTTGTGAAAATTTAGATCAGTTGCTAAAAATATGTGACCAACAGAAGATAGGAATGATTTCACATATGCATTACGCGGAAAATCTCAGGAACAGGGCAAACTTGAAGCAAAATGAGTTCAAAACAACAACTTTTCGCTTACCAAGTAAAAACTTTCAGCATAACAAACAATTCGCAGACCATTAAGCTTTGAAGAACACAATTCGCATGCGTGAATTACCAAGTTTCTCACTTTTCGTACATCGTGCCTTGCAAATTGCATCATTTCGCACACAACTTAAGCACAGTAGCAAGCGAATTCTCCACTTTTGGCACATAGCTACTTGTGAATTCCGTACTTCGAAAATTTTGTTGTGTCCAAGGATGATGTATCATACGAATTCCTCGATACATTACCATGCAAGTTCTTCATGTGAGTTCTTCAATGTGATGCGAATTCTATGAATCTTGAGAATTTTGTCGACTGAAACTTCAAAAAATCTTCAAGTTTTCCTTCGATTCTTCGAATTTTGAGATCAAACTTTGTATACATGTTCGAAAATGACATTGGAGCATTTTTGTAGTTAATGATCTTCAACAATAACCACTCTAAATCAAAATTCGATCATAACACAGTGAACTAAGTATTTCGAACCAAAAAATCTGAAATTCGACCAATTCTTCTAAGCTGATTGAAATCAAAACTTGTAATTGATCCAACGTGATTCGACTTTGAGCTCTGAATCAATTTTGAGTTCATCCAATTAAGCACCACATTGAAGAAATCGAAATTCATAGAATATTGTTCATCGACAAAGTTACTGTTCCATTGAAAAAATTGCAATCTCGATCGTTTCGATGAATAATTTCTTCGATTAGGGCCACTGATTACAATTAAATAAATGTAAATTGAAGAACAAGAGATGATTGGGAGGAATTGATTATTTTATTCTCACAATCTAGAGGGAGGACATGTTTCTCTCTCTAGAAACACTTAGTTCGCGTAAGGCTACATTTTGAAATGAAAACTTAACTACAAACTAACAAAACAATTTCTTATTTATACCCTCAATACCCTTGTTTACATTAAAGCCCAAACCTGTTAGTCCACAAAATCAAGCGAACATCAATTAATCACACAATTAGCACATAATCTAGAGAGAGAAAGTAGTGAGAGAATTAGGCTGTCATATATCTGTTGAAGTCACAAGTACACTCATACAATGGTTCACACTCTCTCACAAAGATAAGACAATATATATGAAAGGAACTCTCAAAGACATAAAAGACAAAGTCAAACAATAAAGTCAAACTAAACAATTGATCTAAACATGATATTAACAATCTCCCCCTATTAGATCTATTTGCAAAGAAACTTCATCTGCCCCATCTTGAAAATATATGCCTTGTCTGATGCCAAGAAAAGATTCATAATTTCTTATGACTCTTCTGGAAGTAATCCTGTCATCCAAGGCATCAAGAACTCTCTCCAGTGCTACTCTGCCAATCTTTGGCAGTGACTTTTCACCTCGTTTGATCTTCTCTTTGTTCTCCTTAAATCTCTGATTCAGTTGAAGTTTTATATCACTTTTATCATTCCATCAGGAAACTTGGCAATATCTGAAACTCTGAGGAATCTCTTCTTGTTTTCAAAATTCTTATAAACCACTCCAAGTTCAGGCATTTCAATGATGATGAACAGATCATAGTTCTCAATATCTTCCAGCTCAAGATTAGGCTTACTCATGTTGACTCTATTCTGGTTCGTTTCAATCCCTAGTTGAAAGTCCAAACAATACGTGTAGTTCACATGCCTTCTCATAAATCTCTTCACAACTTCTAAAGCCAAAATGATGTTCTCCGGTCTGATAGTCATGTTTCTGAACAGATGGTAGAGATACTCAATATCGTCAACATTCAAAAAGTGAAAGTCTGCTTCTGAAAATTCACACTCTGTCGGATCTCTTTTTTGAACAGTAAAGACCGGATACATGATTTTCTGAAATTTTCTGAGTCTTACTTCTTTAACTGTGACTATCCCAGACTTGTTTTTCACATATTTCTCAGTCTTTCTCTCCCAACTTATCATCCTTGCATACTTCTCCTGATACTCCAAAGGTAGATTGGAAACACCCAGAACTTTGTAAATATCCATCCTCCTGATCCTGTGTACAAAAATCTTCTTCATTTCCTCCTCCAGAAAAGGTGCTCTCAAAGTATTTCTCATTTGCCTGAGCTGAGCATCAGTAAGCACTAGAGGGGCTTCAGGTTCGTTTGAGGGATTGACTTGGTTTTCAACCGGGTTAGACGGAAAGTGAAGTTCAGGTTCAGCGTCAAGGTTGAGTTCAGGTTGGTTTTCATTTGTGTGTTGGCTATCAAGGATTGGGCTAGGAATTCTGTTTGGGCTTGGTAGGTTTATTGGGCTAGGTTGATTAACAGGGCTAGGTTGGGTTTCTGGGCTAGGTATTGTCTGGTTTATTGGGCTAGGTATGTTTTATGGTATATCAGAAGGTCCAGAAAGGTTTATCTCTTTGAAGGTTGGAATTTAAGGAAGATCTCTTGTTGTTTCAGGTAAATCATGATGCACTGGACTCAATTTGATGTCCTCTGGAGTACAAGATAGGTTGTCCAATATGTTCTCATTTCCTTCATCATCAGAACCCATTAACTGTTCTCTCTCCTCTTGAATCTTCCAGAAATTCTCATATTTGTCATTAGTTGACTCCTCCTCATTAGATGATAAGTCTATAACATTCATAGCTTCCATCCCTGTCAGCAATAAAATATCTTCCCTAGTAGCAACCTTAGGCTTTGCAACCCTTGGTACTACTTCTTCATTCACATATAGCATAATTTCTGTTCCTTCTTCAACATCAACTTGCTCATCATTTCTTACATCAGTCATTTCAACATCTTCTTCCATATTAACATCACCCTAAGTAGTATCAGTTTCAGTAGCAATTTTCTGTCTCTTTCTTATCTCCCCCTCATGATCTTGATTGGAATCATGATAATGTAATCTTTTAGAAACTGTTTAGCTTTGCACGCATTCTAAACTGCTCTGGTCAACTCTTGGATGTTTTGTACCACTGTTAAGTCTGATTTTATAGTAATCATTGTATTTATAGGTTTGGTCTAATATTGTGTTTAGGGGGCTTATCTGTTCTATATTAGCCAAGGGTATTTAAGTCCCATGTGGCTTTATTGGTTGTAAGGAATTTCACGCATACTCAATACAGATTCTGTTCTTGCACTTCAATCTCTCTCTATACTTTCTCTCTCTATGATTTAGTGATTCCTTCGATATAATCCAACTCATTTATTTTATCTGAAAATTTATCTTTTAATTTGGTCATTTCAGTCAAAGATTCAAGATAAGTCATATTTGATTTTTCTAAATCATCTAATTTCTTTTGAAATATGTCTTTTGTATGATCCAAAATAGATTTTTCATCTTTTAAAGAAATTTGTAATTTATCAATCAAATTTGACTTTTCTGAATTTAAATTCTTTTCAGATAATAACTTTGAGCGTAAATCATGTAAAACATTTATCATTAGATTCATCTGAGAAAAAATAAAATTGTAATCAAAATCAGAAATTACCTCATCTTCATCAGTTGAGGATTCATCATCATCATCAGACTGATCATCTCCGATGAAGCACATATGAGCGGTCTCGATGGTATCAGCTTCCGTCTTCAGAGTGATATAGCCAAAATTCTTCTTTAGCAAGTAGAGCGGTTCCATTCTCTCTCTTTTCGGCCAGTTCCAATTTCTTCCGATAATATGCCGAATCCCGAACCTTCTTCACTCTTCACTCCTTAGAGATATGACCCGGCTTTCCGCAGTTGAAACATGCGGCAGTTTTCTTAACCTCGGGCACTTGAGCATTCTTGGACTCAGAAGTGAAACGAATAGTTTTGGAACTCGAACGAGGTTGGAACTTCTTCTGATAGTGTTGAGAGAGAAGGATCATAGCTTTCTGAAGTGCCTCACCATCATCATCAGTTGCACCATCATAAGCATTTTCGGATAATGCTTGTTCAAACAGTTTGCTTGTGAGTAGTGCAACTGTCTCCACTGTCTTCTTGTTTTTCTTTTCAAGTTTGGCCTTCTTTTCATTGACTATGCACTCATCTGTCAGTAGAATCTCGTACATCTCTTGTATTTGCATAGAAGATATTCTGACATCATTCCTCAAGCAATGGCAAGATTTGTTTCATTCTAGTTGAAGTGCATTGAGGAATTTCAGATTCGTCTCTAGCTCAGTCTTTTCCACTTTTATCTTCCTCAAATCATTTATCACCGCACATAATATGTCATAAGTACTTTTTCAGTGACTCCCCATCCTTGGCTTTGAATTCTTCAAAGTTATTCATATAGCGTGTATGCCGAAGTTGAGTTGCAACTGAAGACCCAAGCATAATCTTTTCTAGTTGTTGCCACATAAGGTTAGGATGATTTTTGAAACAATCAATCCTGTTGTAGATAGAGTTTGGCAAGGCTAGCATCATATTAGCCTTTATATCACGATCGGCTTGATATTGCACCATCTCATCGGGTGTATACTCTTTTGTAGGCTTTGATAATCCAGAAGCCAGAGTGGGTTTTACAAAAGGTCCTTCTGATAGAATATTCATCATGTCATTTCCGTTATTTTGACGCTCGATGAAATTCAGAAACCTATCTTGCCACTGAGTAAATTCGTTTTCATCAACCAGCACCAGAGGATGAGTTTCTGTGCCCAATGACATCATGAGATCAGACTTGTAGAACTGAGCTTCAAAAGCAAACTTTTCAGAATCCATAGAGAAAAAATTTCAGAAAAATGCTAAGTCTGTAAGCAGATAAGCTGGCGCAAACTGAAGGTTTGCGTGAGAAGCCAATGGCGCAAAGGAGATTTGCGTGAGCAGTATGTGGCGCAAACTATGATTTGCGTGAGAAGAAGTTGGCGCAAACTTAGGTTTGCGCAAAGCGTTGATGGCGCAAAATAGAAATTTTCGCGATGTACTGAGGACGCAAAATATACTTTGCGTGAGATGATAGACGAGAACTTTCTTTTCTTGACAAGAAGATGGCGCAACACTGACTTTTGCGTGAGACTTAGAATACGCAAAACTTGCTTTGCCTGAAGCTTTGGATACGTAAACTAAACTTGGGCGAACCAAACTTTGCGTGAAACAATTGTGACGCAAAACTGATTTTCGCGAGCAGTTAGTGGCAAAAACTTTCTTTGCGTGAGACTAAGACGACGAAAAGATATCTTCGCGCGAGAAGCTGAATTGAACTTGAACTTTTCGTGAGCTTGATGAAAATCTTCAAATGAACTAGCGCAAAGTCGCTGATGAACTCGCGCAAACCTGAAGAACTCGCACAAAACCTGAATCTGGCGCAAAACGTGAGAAAATCAAGAAATCTTATAAAAAATGATTTCAAAACAGAATTTGAGGACATTTTCTTACACACAAACTTTCGAAAACAGTTTTCTAACACTTTGTAACAAACAATTTCGATCAAAAACCACAAATTCGAGAATTCAAGATATGAACTACTCGCTTTCAAAAAATTTTCAGAAACTCAAAAAATCTTGAAATTACATATCAAAACACGATTTTCTTGAAAAATGATATGAATCAAATATGTTCTACTATCAAAATCGAATCCAACAAACCAATTTTCAGGAAAATTCGTTCAAAAACCAGTCCAAATTTGATGAAAAATCAAAAAATGAGATTTTCTTGAAAAAAATCAAGAAAATCGATCAAATTTTCTGATTTAAACACAAATTCAAAATTGAAAAACGATTCTCTCAATTCTCTCAGATTTAGAATAGCTCTAATACCAATTGATATTCCCAAAATCACTAAATCATAGAGAGAGAAAGTAGAGAGAGAGAGATTGAAGTGCAAGAATAGAATCTGTATTGAGTATGCGTGAAATTCCTTACAACCAATAAAGCCACAAGGGACTTAAATACCCTTGGCTAATACAGAACAGATAAGCCCTTTAAAGACAGTATTAGACCAAGCCTATAAATACAATGATTACTGTAAAATCAGACTTAACAATCTCCCCCTTAGTAATCATTGGCGTTGTGGTCTTCAAAATCCATCTTCTAAATCAGCACAGACCATCTAAGCGACTTTGTGAAGCTTTCTTATTTAACAATCTCCCCTTTATGATAATTTGACATTCTCCGCCCGTTGATCTGATAATCCGTCAATTCATGAAATAAACATATCTGAATCTTTTCAAATTCAGACATAATGAACAACGCAACCTTGAATCAACAGATGAAACATTTAATATGCCTGTAAGTAGCACAGAGCCACTTTGTACAACGGATGTACATTGGAAAGGAGCTTTGTGATGATCACTCCCCCAGGGCTTCCATTCAATCATCGAAAAACCACAAAGGAATTTTCTATGACTGTTATGACAAGAAAACATATTCCTTGTGTGCTCGTGCAAGTGTAGAAATGATTGAAGCTACTTAGCTTGATCAGGCTCAAATTGTGTAAACTGTTGAGATAGCAACATATATTACACGTACTCAATGTGCATGAAGGAGGTGCGAAGGTGGGGCAACTTTCCTTCTTTTTCAATATCTAAATATTTCGAGTGAAGACTAGATAGCAGATATGTTGCGTCCCCAAAGAAAATGAAACATTTCTTTGTTAAGAAAGAAACGAGTGGTTGGTGGGGTAATAGCAAATGTTGGCATGGGCTCACTGCCTTTTTCAATGATGGTCACCAAAGAATGTGAACCAATCAGTAGATGTGGCTGCCCAACTCAGAAAGTGGTTGGTGCAGAGTTCTGATATTCTTTTAAATCTGTTCTCACACCCTCTTTCTTTTTTATCATTATGCTCACTTCTAACCAAACTCTCATTTTCCATTTTACCGCTCCACACAATGAGAAAAACTCAACCGGATGAGTTATCTCCCCCACTCTTTGATTTTGACCCCTCACCCCTCAATCACTCGAGGATAACTTCCTGGGTAGGAAACACAGGTTTACGTGAATACATGGAAGTTCTGTTTAAGCTCACACAAGAAACCCATGTAAGTCCTAAAAAGAGTAGTTGTTCAATAGTTTAACTTGAACAGTTTAGCACAAAGTGTATGATAACATTGTCAAAATGTATGCTCATGAGATTTGAGCAATTGAAAAATGAAGATCTCTCAAAACAAAGATATTGAATGAATGAAATGAAATCAAGAGAATTGTTTTGAGAATCTGACAATGTATCAATCAGAATAAATAAAATTGGTTAGGGTATCAAAGAATTGGATATTTTGTTTATATGAACAAATATAAACAAATTAGCAATGAACGTTCAAGTTTAGAAATGATGATTGAAGCTCAACAACATTGAATTTCAAATGAGGGTATTACCATAGAAAAATTGGTTCGTTATGAGACATGGTAATAACAAATTCAAATGAAGTACTGAACCGGTGTCTATGAATACTTTACAGTATAAAGACAAGATAATACACAAGTATTGATCTTTGGAAACACACGGTCAGTTAAACATTAAAGCTCAAAATTGAAAAACATTTAAAATCACACTTCTAAATTCATAAAATCTTTTGAGAACCAGAAGTGGTTTGAACATTTCAGAAAACGTTTTTCATGTTTGAAAGTTGTTCTTCTTTCAAACAATCAGAGATCTAGATCAGAAGATATTTATCTTTAAGCTCCCCCTCAAATCATGATAGAATGATTTAGGTCTATTAAGCTCCCCTGGATATTTGCAAAATACCCATGTCTGAACATTGAAGAACGGGTCCTGATCTGTTGTAATCAGAAGCCATCACCTTTACCCCCCTATAAATTATGCATCTAAAATATGTCAGTGAAAAAGCACAAGATAGATATCAAATAAAACTCCGTTTTGAATTGTAGACCGTCATATCTTAAGTATATTGTCAATGAAAAAGCACAGGATAGAGATCAATACAACTCCCTTGTGAATTGTAGATCGTCATATCTTATCGGATGCAAATGAAAAGAATGTACTCCCCCTTAATGGTTGATTTCCTCATTCAAGTATTTGAGTACAATCTCTTATCTGGACAGGAGGAGGGTCTTTTGATCACTGAAGTACGAGTCCTAAACTGTTGTGTTTAGAAGTCAAACTTCGTTAAAGTACGGGTTCTAAGCTAATTTACTTAGAAGCCTTGGTTCTCTTACTCCCCCTTGACTTGAGGTGCCTGCAACACAGAATCGGTTTTCGACTTTGGTACCCACCGGTATTTGGGTCCATGAATGTTAGTTGCAGTTCTTGTGGGGGTAATTGAATATGAACCATACCAGAAATGATCACTGGTCTTGTGAATATGATCATGTGTACAGCAATAAGAAAAATAGTATTTCTTACCTGACAACCTGATTAATTGATCTCTCGAGTAGATATGATCAGGTTTACCTTTATGCGCATTGTTCTTTTTAGCTTTATGTGTATGTACACATGATTTATTTCCTTTCAGGTCATCTTCCTTGTCATCTTTGACTGGTTTCTTCTTCCAGACCAGTTCCTCTTCTTTATATCTTCTTCTTCTTTGATGTGTACCTGAACCATCTATATTTCTATCATAGAAAAGGTTAGTACTACGAATCTGATGAAAAGATTTAACTGACCTCTTAGAAGAAACAGTTTTCTGATTTGAACTTTTAGGATGTCTTGGAAGACCAGGTGTAAGACTTTGACTTATGTGACTTGATGTTGTCTTTTGGTTTGTTTTGGTTCTCTTGTTGGTGGATTGGGTGGGGTTGGGATTTTTCCTTTTTTGGTTGCTTGTTTCCCTTTGGTTGGTTGTTGTGTTTTTGGGTGTTAAGACCCGGGGGTTTGTCCCGTGGCTTGCTCTTTTGACGGGGTTTTTTCCCTTTCTTTCCTGTCTTTATAATATTGCCTGGGTTTTCCTGCTAAAAAAAACCAATTGTTCCTGGATTTCCCTTGTGCAGACCCGTCATATGTGGTACTTGGATTCTGGTTGCTCCAAGCATATGACCGGGCAGAAAGATTTATTGTCTAATTATACAGAGAAATTTTGTGGGAACGTACGCTTCGAAAGTGACCAGTTTTCACCTATTCTCGGATATGGTGATGTTATTTAAGATAACATAACGATAAATAAGGTGATCTATGTAGAAGGACTAGGACATAACCTATTCAGCAATGGTCAGTTCTGTGACAAAGACTTAGAAGTGAATTTCAAGGCCAAAAGGTGTTGTGTACGGACTGAAGATGGAAAGGAACTTTTGGTCGGGACGAGAAAGTCAAACCTCTACATGATTAACTTGTCAAAAGTCCAGAATGATAATGAGGTGTGTCTACTATCAAAATCCTATATGCAATAGAGTTGGTTATGGAATAGACGACTATCTCACCTGAATTTTCGGTATATCAACAAGCTGGTCACTGGTAATTTAGTGAAAGGACTTCCAAAACTCAAATATGTTAAAGAACATATCTGTGCAGCGTGTAAGAAAGGCAAGATAAAAAGAGCCACTCATAAGTCGAAGCCTGAGCCTAGTACAAATTCTACTTTGGAGTTACTGCATATGGATCTCTGTGGTCCGATGCGAACTCAAAGCATTAACGACAAGAAATATGTATTAGTGATTGTGGACGATTACTCTAGATACACTTGGGTCAAAATTTTGAGATCAAAAGATGAGACACCCGAAGTCATCATCACATTTCTAAAGACCACTCAAGTGAATCTACAAAAAACAGTCAAGCTTCTTCGAACTGACAATGGCACAGAATTTAAGAACAAAGTTGTTGAAGATTATCTCGAATCGGTCGGGATAACACATCAATTTTCTGCTGCCAGAACGCCTGAACAGAATGTAGTCATAGAAAGACGAAACATAATACTAGTCGAGGCCGCTCGAACTATGTTGAGTCATTCAGAACTACCTCTATTTCTATGGGCTGAAGTTGTGTCGACTGCTTGCTACACTCATAATCACTCCATTATCCATCGCCGATTCGGTAAAACACCGTATGCTTTAATAAATAAAAGAATACCAAGCATTAAACACTTTCATATTTTTGGATGTAGGTGCTTCATACTGAATTACAAGGAGAACTTGAACAAGTTCAGTCCAAAAGTTGAAGAAGGCATTTTTATTGGCTATTCTCAAACGTCTGCTGCTTACAGAATATACTTGACGAAGTCAAAGATTGTTGTTGTTGGGTCTGAATGTGCTAAGTATGGTTTATGCTGCTCAGTCTTCATGATTCATGCTGCTAAGTGATAACTACTGCTAGGCCATCAAGATTACTACTACTAGTAGAATTAATACTTCTTGAAGAGTTAGTGCTGCTACTTAAATAGTTAGTACTGCTTGGAGAGTTAGTACTGCTAGTAGTTAGTACTGCTGAATGATTACTACTGCAAGTGAAGAATTAATATTACAAGCATGATTAATACTGCTGAGGATGTTAATGCTGCTTCTGAAGATAAAGATGGATTCATGCGGAAGAATAGGAGTTGAAGATAATTATGGTATTGATGTTGAAGATCAATTTTATTTTGATAATTATCTTGTAATCAACTCTGTATATATTGTATATAAGTCTTTGATAGAAAAACAATTATTCATACGTTTGTTTAGAGAGAATTAACCTCAAGACTAGTTTTGATCCTTTCTATAGAGAAGTATAGAACGTCTGCTGAGTCTGTTCAACAGATTGAGGTTGTGTTTGTAATCATTAAGTTTTATGCAATATAAACTTATGATTTGAGTTCTTATTCTGTGTTTTTGATTAATTGTTAAAGTGTTATTCCGCGACTTCTTTAACATTGTTTCTGAGTTTGTATTAAAATTCTTGTTTAGAATTTTCGATCTTGACAAGTGGTATCAGAGCTAGTAAACTCAGAAACCTTTAATCATGGACAGTTCAAGCGACAGTGTTTTAGTATCAAAGATTCCCATGCTCAAACCCAATGAGTTTGACATGTGGAAGATCATAATCAAGCAGTACATTCTTCTCACAGACTTCTCAATGTGGGACATCATTGAGAATGGTCCCTCTGATGGAGGAAAGATGGATGCAGATGGAAAGAGACCTCCTCCAAAGACTGATGGTGAGAGGAAGTTGAGGCAGACAGAGATGAAAGCCTTCAGCACTCTGCTCTTGGCTATACCTAATGAGTTCCAATTCTGCAACTGTTCTGATGCACAAATTCTATGGAATTCACTAGAGAAAAGATTTTCTGGTACCAAAAGTACCAAGAGAAATCAGAATGCCATCCTGAAGCAGCAATATGAAAACTTCATGTCTACAAAAAATGAGTCCATGACTCAAACTTTTGATAGATTTAATATGCTAATTGGTGAATTGGCTATTGTTGGTGTCCAGATAGATCAAGATGATGTCAACAGAAAATTTTTAAGATCTCTTGGTGATGAATGGACTATGTACACTGTCTCCTTCAGACATAATGACCAACTGGAGGACAAGGAACTGGATGACCTCTATAATGACCTTAGGGTGTTTGAAGCAGAGGTAGAAGCAAAGAAGAGGCCCTCTGGATACTCATACAATGCTTCTCTTTTATCATCTTCTACTGATTCTGCTGCTAATACAGAATCAGTTAGTATTGCCCATGGATCAAAGCAAGATGGATCCAATGACTCTGTTTTAGAAGCTTTTCTAGCCAGTCATGCTAATTCCACTCTAATTAATGATGACTTAGAACAGATAAATGCTGATGATCTGGAAGAGATGGATATCAAGTGGCAGATGGCTATGCTGACTATGAGGGTAAAAAGATTCATCAAAAGGACTGGAAGGAACAACTTTGCTCAGAAAAGAGAAGATGGGGTTGGATTTGATAAATCCAAGGTTGAATGTAACAAGTGTCACAAGCTGGGACACTTTGCAAGAGAATGCATAAGTGGAATGCCTCAACAGCATACTAGCAACCATCAACCATCACAGTCCACTAGCTTCAACAACAGGAACTCTTCTCAAGCTCTTGTTTCCCAAGAAGGAATGGGATTTGATTGGAGTGACCAAGCAGAAGAAGCAGTTCCGAATCAAGCTTTAATGGCTAAAGTTTCAGAGTCAGCAAGCACTGATATTCCCATAGAGGTAACATCTAATCTTTGCTCTAAAACCTGTATTGAAACTGTTAAAAAGTACAGGGATCACAATCAGAGTATGTGTGATGACCTTAAAAGGTTAGAGAAAGATAGAAGAGAGTATGTTTTGATTGTTGAAAGGTTTGAAGAACAAATTAAGTCATACCAGGCTAATGAACTTCAACATTCTTATGATACAAACTACTGGAAGTGGGAGAAGAATCAGTTAGAGGTTAAGCTTAAAAAGTCTGAAGAGGAATGTGAGAAGATAAGGAGTGAGTATGAGAAAGCCAAGCTAGATATTGAGAAATATTCCAATGCTTCTAAAGCAATGGACTCACTTCTAATAACTCAAGTTCATGACAAGATGAGAAGAGGAATAAGCTATAACACCACCCTCCACCATACAACAATAATTATATCCCTCCCACCTCAGATCTCTTAGAAAGACAGGACAAGAATGAATTACCTGAAGGAGCCACTGAAGTAGATCCTTTAGACAAAGTAGTGGTTGAAGCAGATCCTGAAGAAGCGGACTCTGAGAGTAAGAATGAGGAAGACCATAAAGACATTCCCTTAGAAAACCACATACTGACAAATGAAAGGGGGGGTAAACCATTTGTCAAGAGTGAGAAAGTGAAGTCTGGGGAAGAGACTGTTAAGAATGAAAAAGTTGAGACCTCTAAGAGAGGGAAGGGAAAGGTACAAGGAGTCCATTACATGAAAACCACTGTTGTTCATCCCTGTACTTGTAAACAGAATCAGCCCCAACAACATGATAAAACAAGGGGAAATCAAAGAAATAAAAATAATCAGTGGGCTTTAAAACAAGGAATTGATCTGAGAAAAATTAACAGACCAAAGCCTTGTTTTATCTGTGGCAAGTTAAATCATCTATCCAAAGGATCACTTTTCAAAGAAATATACAAAATCCTGTTGGTTATAGGAAGCAAATAAGGAATCATATGGCTGAGAATGTGAGAAGGGCACCTATAAAATCTCATGCTCAGAATAAGTTTGATAATTCAAAGAAAAATACTCCAAATAAGCCTAGGAGTAACTTAAAGACAAAGAAAGCAAACAACTTTGTCCAGGTTTGGGTTCCAAAAGTAAAGAAATTTGTTAGTACTGCTACTTCAAATAGTACTGCTGCAAGCAATACTACTGCTAACCCAGTTAGTACTGCTAAGAAAGTTAGTACTGCTAACCCAATTAGTACTGCTAATGATCTTAGTACTGCTAACAAAGTTAGTACTGCCAATCAAGTTAGTACTGCTTCCAGTGACAGACCCATTATTGTGACCAAGTATTCAAGCAATAAGATTTCTCAGTTTGATAATCTCATCCAGTCTGAATATGAATATGTTGATGAGAATGGAAAACCCAAGACAACTTTGGCTTGGGTTCCTATTAAAAACTAACTGCTTTATTATATGTGCAGGGCAACGAACAACTCAAAGGATGGAGCATTTGGCATGTTGATAGTGGTTGTTCCAGGCACATGACAGGTAACATGGCCTGCCTTCAAAACTTCAAAAGAATTGATGGAGGACATGTTGCTTTTGGTGATAATCCAGCAGGTGGTAAGATAAGTGGAAAAGGTAATGTGTCAAAAGGTAAGATGACCTTTGAAAATGTATACTATGTTGAGCAATTGAGATACAACCTGTTAAGTGTATCACAGGTGTGTGACAAGAAACATAGCATATTATTCAATGATACTTAATGTATTATCCTTGTTCCAAGGTTCAAGGTAGTTGCTGAAAGTATGATACTACTTAGAACTCCTAGGAAGGACAATGTGTATTGCTTAGACTTGGAGAGTGTACCTTCTGATTCATCTTTAAATTGTTTATTTTCAAAAGCTTCAGTAGATGAATCATCTCTATGGCACAAAAGGATGTGTCACATGATCTTTAAAATAATGAATAAACTTGTGAAAAACAACCTTGCAAGAGGTTTGCCATAGAGTGTATTTTCATGTGATGATCATTGTGTTGCATGTCTTAAAGGCAAACAACACAAATCTTCTCATAAGTCCAAAGAGATAAATACAATCTCTTCACCTCTTAATTTACTGCATATGGATCTGTTTGGCCCTACAAATGTGATGAGTATTGGTAAGAAATCCTACTGCTTGGTTATTGTTGATGATTTCTCTAGATTCACTTGGGTCTATTTTCTAAGGACAAAGGATGAGACAAGTGGACTGATCAAATCCTTTGTTCTTATAGTTGAAAACCAAACAAATCTAAGAGTTAAAGTCATTAGGTCTGATAATGGAACTGAATTTAAAAACAATGACCTAAACAACTTTTGTGAGGAAAAGGGCATTGAGAAACAATACAGTGCTCCTAGGACTCCTCAACAGAATGGTGTTGCTGAAAGGAGAAATTGGACTCTGATAGAAGCTGCTAGATCTCTATTGGCAGACTCAAAACTTCCAATTACTTTTTGGGCAGAAGCAGTTAATACTGCCTGCTATGTTCAAAACAGAGTTCTAGTAGTAAAATCCCAAGACAAGACACCTTATGAGATTTTTAAAAAGAAGACACCTTTTATTGGATTTTTCAAACGATTTGGATGTCCTTGCATAATTCTCAATACCAAAACTCACCTAGGCAAGTTTGATAGCAAAGCTGAGGATGGGTTTCTTGTTGGTTATTCTAGGATTATTGAGGAAAGTGACAATGTCAAATGCAATGAGAACACACCAAATCAACTTAGGCCAGGTCCTGATTGGCTATTTGACATTGATTCACTGTCTAATTCTTTGGGTTTCAGTAATGAGCATAATGCAGGAACAGGGACAGAACAGGTACAAGTACAAAGACAAGAGTTTGTGCTGTTCCCAACACCTACTGCTGATCCTATTGAATTCTGTGACCAAGATAAGAAAGATACTTCAGATTCAAAGGACACTGAACCAGCTCAGAATGAAGAGGACAGAGGTGAAAAGGAAGATCAACCCTCAGATTCAGGAATCAAAGGTCCTGAGATGCCATTTTTGGAAGAGGATGACACAGATGATGATTCTTCAGTGTATGGTGGAAGCACTCCAAAAAGGAATGACACCAATCTTGAAGTCAATCTTAATGAAGAGGCTGTCAATGCTACAAGAACTCAGAAGAATCATACTCCTCAATTAGTGATTGGTGACATTAATTCTCCAATGATCACAAGGCAACAAAGCAAGATAGGGGGATTGAAAGACCTACAATCAGGTTTATTATCTTGTTTTCTATCACAGGTTGAACCCAAAAAGGCATGTGATGCAATGAAAGATCCAAGTTGGATAGAAGCAATGCAAGAGAAGCTACTGCAGTTTGTACTGCAAGATGTATGGGATCTGGTGGATCTTCCAAAATGACACAGAGCAATTGGCACAAGATGGATCTTCAGGAACAAGAAAGATGAGCGAGGAATAGTAATAAAGAACAAGGCCAGATTAGTGGCACAAGGGTATACTCAATAAGAAGGAATTGATTATGAAGAGGTATTTGCACCAGTGGCAAGGATTGAAGCAATCAGGCTATTTTTAGCCTATGCTTCTTTCATGAAGTTCAGGGTCTACCAAATGGATGTAAAGAGTGCTTTCCTGTATGGGAGAATTGAAGAAGTGTATGTCTGTCAGCCTCCAGGGTTTGAGAATCCAAATTATCCTGACAGAGTATACAAATTAAAGAAGGCACTCTATGGGCTACATCAAGCACCAAGGGCATGGTATGACACTCTGTCTACCTACCTCATGGAAAATGGTTTTGAAAGAGGAATAATAGATAAGACTCTGTTCATCAAAAGGAAGAAGAAGGACATTCTACTTGTGCAGATCTATGTAGATGACATCATCTTTGGATCCACAAAAGATCAATTGTGCAGAGATTTTGAAGAACTGATGCACAAGAGATTCAAGATAAGTTCTATGGGTGAACTTACTTTCTTCCTTCGGGCTACAAGTTAAGCAGAAGAAAGATGGGATATTCATAAGCCAATCCAAGTATGTGCAGGACATTCTTAATAAGTTTGGTTTCTCAGACTCAAAGCCTGCAAGCACACCCATGGAGACACACAAACAGATCACTGCAGATCTTGAGGGGGAGGATGTGGATGTTCATCACTATCGATCCATGATTGGCTCCCTCATGTATCTCACTGCTTCAAGACCAGATATCATGTTTCCTGTTTGTGTGTGTGCAAGATTTCAAGTAAGGCCTAAGCAGTCACACTTTCAAGCAGTCAAGAGGATATTCAGATATCTCAAAGGCCAACCTAGATTAGGTCTTTGGTATCCTCATGACTCACCATTTGACCTACTTGCTTATTCAGATAGTGACTTGGGTGGTGCAAATTTGGATAGAAAGTCAACTTCAGGGGGATGTCAGTTTTTGGGTGCAAGACTAGTGTCATGGCAGTGCAAGAAACAAACCACAGTGTCCAGCTCTATAACAGAAGCAGAGTATATAGCTGCTGCTCTCAAGTACTCTGGATTCAGAATCAAATGCTGGACTATGGTATGACTTTTCTTCACACTCCAATCTTCATAGACAATAACAGTGCTATTAGCATTGTTAACAATCCAGTCAAGCACTCCAAAACAAAGCATATAGAAATCAGGTACCATTTTATCAGAGACTGTAGTGAAAAGAAACTCATTCAGGTTGTGAAAGTCCATACAAGTAACCAATTTGCTGATCTATTCACCAAAGCTTTTGATGTGGGTAGATTCACATTCTTGGTCACAAGTGTGGGCATGATAAACACTGAATAAGCCTCCTTTGATCTACTTTATGAACAATTTCTTTATAGATTCCTTCCTGTCTACTTTCTCATATTGTATTGTTCATGGTGTTGCTAACCTTGTGTGTTTCAGTGTTTCAGATTGCTTCAAATGGATACTTGGTACTTCTAATTCAGTTAATACTGCTCGCTATATTACTCATGACAACATTTCAAATATGGTTAAGTATGGTTAATACTGCTTGGTGGTTTATACTGCCAGTGCAAAGTTACTACTGCTTGCCTTATTTATACTGCTAATCAGTGTTACTACTGCTGGTATGTGTTAATACTGCTAGTATGTGTTAATACTGCTAGTCTGTGTTAATACTGCTAGTCCGTGTTAGTACTGCCAGTATGTGTTACTACTGCTAATATGAGTTAATACTGCACGTTGGTTAATACTGCAAGGGTACTTAGTACTGCTTCTAATTAAAACCCTCCACCTATAAATACCCTTTGTGACCGCCAAAATACAAACGGCTCTTTGAACTTCCATTACTTCTCTCTCTCTCTCTCTCTCTCTCGATTTCTTGCTCACCAGTGTAACCACTAGTTGCGATTCGAACCCTAGAATCAATCAGAACGATGGCAAGACTACAATTCTTATATGAACACAATGAAGTTGCTATGCTGCAGAAACCCAAACAGGCTGAAGGTTTTCATCAGATTGTGGATTTCCTACAATCCTCACACATCGCCCATGCCTTAACTGTCAATCCCACAATCTATGTGGAACATCAAAGACAGTTCTGGGCCAATGCTGCTATTCAAACTGAAGATGGCTCTCAGGTCATCAAAACAAGGGTATGTGATAAACTCCTGACCATCTCAGAAGAGTGTATTCGCATCCATCTATGCTTAGATGATGCCTCAGGTATTACCTCTCTTCCTAAGGAAGATATCTTTGCTGCACTTAGTCGTATGGGGTATGAAGGTCCCACTGATGTATTCAAGTTCTTCAAGAACAAATTTTCACCTCAGTGGAGATTCTTTGTTCATACCCTACAACACTGCATTTAACGAAAAACAACTGGATGGAGTGAGTTTAGCAGTACTTTAGCTTATGCTCTAGTCTGCTTAGCTACCTCTAGACAGTTTAATTTCTCTCAAATGATTTTCAATGATTTTATGTCAAACCTGGATACCAAAAACAAAAGCTTTTATATGTATCCCAGGTTTGTACAAGAGATTATACTAAAGGAATTGACGGATCTACCCTCCTTTAAATAGGTGTATGTACCAAAACCCCCAAAGGGGAAGGTGTTCTCAAATATGAAGAGGCCTAGTAAGGACTTCTCAGGTATAGACACTCCATTGTTATCTACAATGATGGGTGTATCTCATTCCCATGGTGAGGCATCAGTGTCAAAGCCCTCATCTGACAACCAAACTGATGACCTACCCACACCCCTTATTTCTATCAATATTCCTCAGTTTCCTTTTATCAAACCCAAATCCCCCATCACCAAAACATATATCAGGAAAAAGGTACAGAAGGTTCCTTCCCTTCATGTATCTTCACCCCCACAGCCTTCAATCCCTCTAATGGAGCATTCTCCATTAGAGAATATCGAAAGGGAATCCATAGGGGTGTCTCCCAACCCTAAGAAGGTGCTCTCCAAGGAGAAGGATGAGCATGTGGGCAGCAAGGCTCACACTACTGATTCTGCACAAAGTGCAGGACAGGACAATGTGAACATCCTTAAGACCTTCCCCACGGCAACTTTGGGTGAGCAATCATCCAAAGGTCCCAGGTGCCAAGAAACCAAAGGGTAGAGGGTGCTTCTGCTAGGCAGAAGACTCCTACTAAAACTTCCAAGGATCCTTCAAGGGTGGTCAACACACCTACAGAAGGTGAGGATAGATATAACTATGAGGAATTGATGGAAACCATTACAAATGTCAACCTGGATGTCATCAAGTAGGGCTCAGAAATAGAGGAGATGAAGAAGGTTATTATATCTCAACAAACTCAGATAGTAAAACTCAAGAAAATGGTGTTGAAACTTGTGCACCAAAAGAGAAGGAAGCAATTCATTCTAAAGAAAAGGAGAAATGTCCATGCTGCTTTCAAAAAGGAGGAGAGTAAGGAAAAACAGGATGAAAAGGAGAGTACAAATGAGATGGAATTCCAGTTTGAGGGGGAGACTGGTGATGATTAAGAAGAGAAAGTTGGTTCAGAAGCAGAAACTTTTGAGAATATAGCAGATATTGCAAAAGCAACAGTAACTGAGGCTGCAGCAGTAACAAATGAACCTGAAGCAGAAACAGAATTGTCCAGAGAGGAAATTGAAATTGCAGAATCCCTTATGAAAGCTAAGAATGACACTCCCAAATTCACTCAAAAGGATAAGGGAGTAATGATCAAAGAAGGAGGATTAGAGAAGAAATTAAAAGAGATCAGTGTGGAGGATGCAAAGAAGAAGGGAAAGGAGAAGATGGTTGAGTCTGAGCAACCATTGAAGAAGAAGAAACAGATTGAGTTGGATGAAGAAGTGGCCAAAAAGCTTCAAGAAGAGTTGGAAAAGGAGGAAGAAATTTAATCTGCCAAAGACAGAGAACTTGCATTTGATATGGCTAAAAAGATAAATGAAAAATATCAAAGGAGTTTAAAGCCTGCTGTTGTTAAGAAAGTAACAAAGAGAGCTACTGTGCAAAGACAAATAAAGCCCTCAAAGACATTTTTGGCTAATCAAGAGAGAAGGAAAATGATAAACTTCCTGAAAGGAGCTCTTAGAGTTCCTGAAGGAATGTTTACCAACATGCCTTATGGTAGGATAGTGGAGTTGTATACGAAGGAGATGGACAATCTGAAAGGGGACTTCACTCAAAGGGTAGAGGTTGAAAGGAAGATGAAAGAGAGGCATGACCTCAATATACAACAGCCTTTCCCTGACAGTGAAGAAGGAACTCCTAGCAAAGACAAAGAAGAGGTGAAACAAGAAGAAACATTAGCCCAAAAGATTGGTGATATTAAAAGAAAGAAGTCCATTGCTACCAAACCAAAGCCAAAAGCAAAAAGGGCAAGAATTGAAGAAGAGGAGAATGAAAATGAAAGATCAGAAGCAGAAGCAGAACCTACTATTGCACCTTCAGCAGAGCCAGTTCAGAATTCAGAGCAGTCCAATCAACAATCATATGAGCAGTTTGACCTGTACATGACAGTGAAATATGATGAACCAATGAAAGTTGATCCTATCTCAGTGAATGCTCCAGAAATCATTCATTGGGATATGATGATAGATCAGAGAAAAGAAAACTTCAGGATAAAAAGAATGGGGGACAAATATGAGGTCTACTCAACTTGGGCAAAGATAATCAGAAGTTGTTCCAGATCTGATTTAGAAGAAATGTACAAGGTTGGAATGAACTTATATGGTGAAGTGCTAAAAGGAACTGAGATGAGCCTACTAAGGATAACCATAGAATATTTGTGCATAATGTTTGATCCAGAGAAAGTGAAGCAAAGGATAAAAGACTTGCATCATGAGTATGGGTTTAAATGGATTGATTATTGGATGTTGTATGAAAACTGTGGAGTGTATATGATAACTATTGACAAGAGTTATGATGAATACTATCTGGTGGATAAGATTTATGATCACAACAAAGCTAAACTGCAAGCAATGTTGAAAGCAAAGTTGGTATGTCCAAAGAACTCAGAAATGGCAATGATAGTAGTACAGAGAACCATCAATCAAAGTCTAGGTATGAATCCTGATTTGGGAATCTAAGCTGAAGTTTTGAAAGCATTATGAAGACCTCATGCTGAAGAACTTAACTTCTCATTCTGAAAAGTTAAGTTAGGGGGAGATTGTTAGGTCTGAATGTGCTAAGTATGGTTTATGCTGCTCAGTCTTCATGATTCATGCTGCTAAGTGATTACTACTGCTAGGCCATCAAGATTACTACTGCTAGTAGAATTAATATTGCTTGAAGAGTTAGTGCTGCTACTTAAATAGTTAGTATTGCTTGGAGAGTTAGTACTGCTAGTAGTTAGTACTGCTGAATGATTACTACTGTAAGTGAATAATTAATACTGCAAGCATGATTAATACTGCTGAGGGTGTTAATGCTGCTTCTGAAGATAAAGATGGATTGATGCGGAAAAATAGGAGATGAAGATAATTATGGTATTGATGCTGAAGATCAACTTTATTTTGATAATTATCTTGTAATCAACTATGTATATATTGTATAGAAGTCTTTGATAGAAAAGCAATTATTCATACGTTTGTTTAGAGAGAATTAACCTCAAGACTAGTTTTGATCCTTTCTATAGAAAAGTATAGAACGTCTGTTGAGTCTGTTCAACAGATTGAGGTTGTGTTTGTAATCATTAAGTTTTATGCAATATAAACTTATGATTTGAGTTCTTATTTTGTGTTTTTGATTAATTGTTAAAGTGTTATTCCGCGACTTCTTTAACATTGTTTCTGAGTTTGTATTAAAATTCTTGTTTAGAATTTTCGATCTTGACAGTTGTAGAGAGCGTCAATGTCACATTCAATTAAGAGATTGCTTATGTTCAAAGCAGTTCATAACCCATTCTTACTGGAGTTTTAGCTTCTGGGCAGATCAGTCCAAAACCTGTGATTAGTGATAATAAATCGGATAAAGCGTCATCGTCGATATCTCATTTATCTGATTTAGATTTACTGTTTGAATTTTTTTTCTGATGAATTTCTCGGTACTAGAGTAACTAAACTTGTTGTGGTTGACAGATCGGAAAATTCGAGGAATAATCATCCAATCACTTCATATATATCTACTGAATCCAATTCCTCGGTTCAGCAAGAAATTCCAATTCAAACGCCTACTCCATCAGTTGAAGCTGTACATGGTAATGAAGATCCAGAAGTCACTGAATCAGTTGGATGTACTACAACGTCTATTCAACAGACATCCATTGTCCAACCAACTGAAGCTTCTGCACCGTCTACTTCAACTGAACCCCTAACTGAACAACATGAAGAAGATAATGGATTTTTAGATGAGCATCTTGATCAATATACATCTAATCCACTCCCTCATGAACATAAGTGGACCAAAGAGCACCCAATACATCAAAACATTTGAGATCCGTCAAATCCAGTGCAAACTAGGTTTGCTACACTAAACCAGTGCATGGATGATTCATTCTCGAGTAAGATAGAACCTACACGAGTATCTGAAGCTCTAGCTGACTCAGACTGGGTAACTGCGATGCAAGAAGAGCTGGATCAATTTGAAGCGCTTCAGGTCTGGAGACTAGTGCCTAAACCTGAAGGAAAGACTATAATCGGCATGAAATGGGTTTTCAAGAACAAGAAAGACGAAGATGGTATCGTAATAAGAAACAAAGCAAGACTTGTGGCTAAAGGATATAGGCAAGAGGAAGGTATAGATTATTATGAGATTTATGCTCCAGTTGCACGTATAGAAGTAATTCGAATGTTTCTAGCTATGCCGCACACAAGAACTTCACCATCTACCAGATGGATGTGAAGACTGCCTTTCTGAACGTCATCTTTGTTAGATCATAAATATGTTGGATACAAGATCATAGAAGACTGAAGATTGAAGTCAAAACTGAAGTCAACTCTCAAGCATCAAAGTCAAAGTCTTGTGTAATAAAAGTCAAAGTCAAAGTTGTATTTTGTTTTTAATTGTGTTGTGCGTGTTTTAGTTGTTATAAGTGTTTAGTAGCGTGCGTGTTTAAGGTGTTGGTATAAGTAGTGTGTTGTGTGTGTTGTAACTAAGTGTAGCAGCTTCAGAGAGTCATACGAGTTCATTGTTGGAGAGAGAAAGTTTGTAATACAATTTCAGAGATTCATTCAGAGTGAGATTTGTTGAAATTGATTGTCATCGATAGATTTACATTGTCATCTGGGATAACAATTGGTATTAGAGCACACAAAATTCAGAAGAAACTTGATCGAATTTAAGATTTGGCCGAAGCTTTTCACGAACTCGCAAGTCGACTAGATTGTTGTGAATTTTTCGAATTAATGATGTTCTTGATTCAATTTTTGTATCTTTGTGTTCGATTTAGCATCTAGATCAAGTCTAGTTTGGATTGCATTGTCTAATTTTCACTTGTTCATGTGAATTTTTGATTTTAGTTAAAGTTGAGTTCGAGTTTGTATTCGTACTGGTTTCTAGATCGATTCCACACATTTAGTGTTTTTTATTGTAATTGTTAGATTGTAATCTCCTCGAAATCAGTTTCTACGCAAATCTACAAAGTTTCAGTTCAATTAAAGAAGGTCTGAATCGAATCAGTTGGAAAATCGAGTTTTTGGAACTGTGCAAGTCAAGAACTCGCAAGATTCAAAGAACTCGCAGAGGAAGAACACGCAAGTTATTGAATAACTCGCATAAGAAAAGAACTCGCTGACCAAGAACTCGCTCAGAAAAGAACTCACAAAGACCTATAATTCGTTTGAAGTGAAGAACTCGCAAATAGAGTCGTGCGAGAAGTAGAAACTCGCACAACACTAGGTGCGAGTTTGTATTGTTCCCTCTCTTCCTTGTGCACGAAGTCAAGTCTGAGAGAAGTTAATTGTTTGCGCGTTTGAGTTTTGCGCGAAGTATCCTTGTTCAAAAATTTTCTAAGTCTAAAATTCGCAAGCCCTGTTCTTGCGCGTTTGCATTTAGCAAGTTTCAAGTTTTTGAAATATTCTAAGTCCAGAACTCGCACATAGTGGTGTGCGGGAATAAAGAACTCGCATAAAGCACATGCGTAAACCTTGGTTCACACAAGCTTCATCATGCGCGAAGATGAAACTCGCACAACTCTTTGTGCGAGAAGTGCGGTTCACTTAGTCTTCGGTGTGCGCGTATCTCAAACTCGCACATAGACTTTTGCGTGAAGTGTTTCTTTTCAGTGTTATGCGCGTTTAATACTTGGTGAATTTTTGTGATTTTTTCTGAAATTAACTGAGTTTGATTTTTGTAGATCTAGTTTGTTTTCTGAATTTTGACGATGACAATAAGCAGTATAGATAAAAGATGACTTCCAAAGACGCTCTCTCAATCGGTACAGATGTAAAGCCTCCTGTAGGATCGTTTTCTCAACTTCGTCGACAAGCATGCAAATGGTGAAAACATTATGCTGTCAATTACAGAAGGTCCCAATGATACGACCTAATGTCGAAATACCTGATGATGAATCTTCAGACAGTGAGGATGGAGAGAGGACAGAGTGAGAAAAATGAAAACTGTTCCGAAGTAATTTTCACAATACTCTGATGAGCAGAAAAGTCGGTTCAAAGTTGATTAACAAGCAAGATCACTTCTACTTCAGAGTATCCCGAATGAGATCTATATTAAGATCGATAGCTACAAAGCGAACGCGAAAAAGATGTGGGATCAGCTATAGAAGATGATGATGGGCTCAAAAGTTGGCAACCAGATGAAAGTAGCTAACTGTATCAACAGCTACGAGGAGTTTAAAGCCAAGGAAAATGAGAGTCTGGAAGAAACTTATGAGAGATTCGTGCTTCTTCTGAACGAACTATCAAAGAACAATGTAAAGAAGAAGCAGATCGAGAACAATGTTAAATTCCTCAGTATTCTGCAGCCCGAGTGGAAAAAGCACACTCGTAGAATGAAACAGATGAAAGATTTGAGTGACATTCCACTGCATGAGATTTATGAGACACTAAGCCAGGATGTAGAAGAGGTCGAAGAGAAAAGGGCTGAGAAAAGGAAAAGTGAGAAAGTGTCAGATCCCATAGCCTTGGTAGCTGGAGAGAAGTCAAAAGAGAAGAAAGAGAAGAAAAAGAAGAAGAAGATAGTGATTCCCAGTTCTGATTCTGAGTCTGAATCTGATAGTGACGACGGCGAAAACCTCAAGCAAGCTATGCTTTTACTGACCCGTGCATTTCAGAAGAAATTCTACAAGAAACCGGGTTCGAACTCACAGAGGTACTCTTCGTCCGGATCAAAGAACCATGAACATCGGGAAAGAGTTGAAGGAAAAAGATATGAGGAGAAACGGTGTGTGGAAAGAAAGCCGGAAGAAAGAAAGAAGTTTGTGAATGAATATGCTGGTGCTGAAAAGAAAACAGACGACCTGATCAAATGCTACAATTGTGGTAAGGTCGGTCACTACGCTAAGAACGGTCCAAAGCCCAAAGTCAGAAACTCAGAGTATTATATTAACAAGATGCTTTTGGCTAAACAACAAGAAGTTGGCCAGGCTTTGATGGCTGAAGACGAGTTCTGCCTAGATTATTCAGATGAAGAGGAATGAGAAGAAACTGCTCATATGTGCTTGATGGGAAACACAGTGAAGTATGATGACAGTGATGAAAAAACAGCTGAGGATGTAATTAATCTTTCCAAATCTGATTTTATGACCAAAATGGAAGACATGATGGTCGAACTTCAAGATCTTCAAAATAAGCTGAAAAAGGAAAAGAGCAGAATTGCAAAGAAAAATCAAAAGATCTTTGATCTTAACAAAGCAATTGTTGGGAATAAAGATCTAATTGATTCTCTAAACAAATCTGTCTCTACTCTTAAACAAGAAAAAGATTGTTTTGAAAGTAAGATTTCTGATTTTGTTTCAAAGATTCCTAAGTCTGATTCAGAGAAATAAGAATGTGTTCTAAAAGCTCATATTTTACAGGTGGAAGCCAAATTATACGCACGAGGCCAAACAGATCAAACCATTTTCTTAAACACTCCTAATGACGAAACTGATGTTAAAGAGAAGTGGGGTCTCGGTTACGAAAATCCACACTGTCTTAAGAAAGCCATCAGAAAACAACCTGCTTTATATAATTTTGATTTTCTATATGCGACTGCTAAATATCTTAATTTGAAACCCAAATTTGTTACCAAATCACCGAATGTGGTAGAGGTAAAAAAAGATGAGAAAAGACAATATTTAAAGAAAATGCAACTACCATTTTGCCATCAAAAGCTGAATGATAGTTATATTTCAGATAAGCCAAAATATCTTTCAAATGATTATTTTGAAAGCTATTCGACAAAAGAGTTGGAGGCAAAACCTTTAAAATCTAAAATTTATGTTCCTCCACTCATTTTAGAAAGCAAAATAATCGAGCTTGAAAATGTTTTATCTAATGAAAAAATATTGGTTGATATTGAAAAAGTTGTATTTTCAACTGTTATAAAGAACACAGATTTCAAAGTTGAATCTCAAGAGTGTTCTACATTTTCTAAAGCACCTCAAACCTCTGAACTGACTTAGATGACTTATTTGCGTCTGCAAATGATTTTTTAAATTATGATGAAAGGTGTGTAGATGAGATTGATATGTTTGACTTTAATGCTAAACTTCCAGATCATTCTACTTTTGTCATTAATGGTCAAGCTTTACCAAGTGTGCATGAAGTTGGTGAATCATCAAGTAAGGTTGGTGAAACAGTTTCTGTGAGTACTGATTATTATGCTACAGGTAAGAAGCAAAAGAAACGACGTTCACAGAAACAGACTAACACTGGTAAGCTAAAGAAAGACATTCCCAGAAATCTGATTTTCCTAACAAATCGAAATCTTTTGTTTCAGATTTAAGAAAGAAAATATCAGAAGGTCGAACTGAATGGCGACCAAAACGGAAAGTTGATGAGAAAGCAAAGTCTATTCCTGATATAGATTGTAATAGATCAATTGGTAGTTCTTCTGATGTAGTTGGTAGTGTTGCTTCCAATAAACAAAACCTTGTAATTCCTTACAAGCGATATTCAATAAAGCAATTACTCCAATTATCTCGATCTACTACTATGTCATCTAATTCTAGACGGAATGATTTTGTTTCTCATCGATTTTCTGATGATTGGTTTGGTACTTATCAAGTTGGAATCAGTCTTTTACATCAAATGTTTTTCAAAAGTTCAGAGGATCCATATACAAATGGATACCAAAATCTTGTGCTAATCCGTTAGGACCCACTTTTAAATGGGTACCTAAAGTTGTTATTCCCTGATTTCTCTTATGCAGACCCGTCATATGTGGTACTTGGATAGCGGGTGTTCCAAGCATATGACCGGGCGAAAGGATTTATTGTCTAATTATACAGAGAAATTTTGCGGGAATGTAAGATTTGGCAACGATTAGTTTTCACCGATTCTCGGCTATGTTGATGTGATACAAGATAATGTGACGATTACGAAGGTGAGTTACGTCGAAGGATTAGGACATAACCTATTCAGTATTGGCCAGTTCTGCGACAAAGATTTAGAGGTAAATTTCAAGGCCAAGAGGTGTTTTGTACGCACTAAAGATGGAAAAGAACTCTTGGTCGGCACTCGAAAGTCTAACCTCTACACCATTAATCTGTCAAAAGTCCAGACTGACAATCAGGTTTGTCTACTATCAAATGCCTCGCTGCAATAAAGCTGGTTATGGCACCGAAGGCTTTCTCACCTGAATTTTGCTACATCAATAAACTGGTCGTGGGAAAATTAGTCAAAGGACTTCCTGAGCTAAAATATGAGAAAGAACATCTGTGTGCGTCATGTGAAAAAGGTAATATGAAGAGAGATGCTCACAAGCCGAAGCCTGAACAAAGTACAAGTTCTCCACTGGAGTTGCTTCATATGGATCTTTGTGGTCCAATGCGAACGCAGAGCATAAGCGGCAAGAAGTATGTTTTAGTTATTGTGGACGATTATTCAAGATATACATGGGTCAAATTTATGAGATCTAAATATGAGACACCCAATGTCATCATCAGTTTCTTTAAGACTACCCAAGTAAATCTACAAAAGCTAGTCAAGCTTCTAAGAACAGATAATGGCACAGAGTTTAAGAACAAAACTGTTGAAGATTATCTCGAATCGGTCGGGATAACACATCAATTCTCTGCTGCTAGAACGCCATAACAGAATGGAGTAGTAGAACGACGAAATCGGACGCTAGTCGAGGCCGCTCGTACTATGCTTAGTCAATCTGATCTACCTCTGTTTCTGTGGGCAGAAGCTATTTCGACTGCGTGGTATACACAGAATCGATCCATAATACATCGCCGGCTTGGAAAAACTTCTTATGCTTTGATTAATAATCGTACACCTAATATAAAATACTTTCATATCTTTGGATGTAGGTGTTTCGTACTTAATGACAAAGAGAACTTGGTTGATGAAGGCATCTTCATTGGATATTCTCAATCATCTGCTGCATATCGGGTGTACTTGAAGAAGTCCAAGACTGTGATAGAAAACGTCAACGTTACATTCGACGAGGATATGACTTCTATAAACAACACAGTTCAGAACCCGTGCTTACAGGAGTTTTAGATTGTGGACAGATCTGTCCAGAACATGTGCTTAATCAGACTAATTCGGATAAAGCTTCAATTTCTACATCTCATTTATCTGAATTAGAATTGTGGTTTGAATTCTTTTATGATGAGTTTCTAGGATCTAAATTGCCTAAATCTGTTGTGGTTGACAGGTCAGAAGATTTAACGACGAATCATCCAACCACTTCAGAAGTATCAACTGAATTCGTTCCCCCGGTTCAGACAGAAACTCAGGTTCAAACAAATACTCCTACAGTTGAAGATGTACCAGAAATGGTTGAACCAGAAGAAGTCGCTACTTCTGTTGGATGCAATGTGATGAATAATCAACAGACTGAACAAGCTGTCCTAATTGAAACTTCTGTATATGAAACTTCAACTTTACCCCCAACAAATGTTGAACAAGAAGAAGCTGACAGTGGATACTTAGATGAGAACTATGATCAATCTACATCGAATCCGCTCCCTCATGAACATAAGTAGACCAAGGAGCACTCGATAAGCCAGATAATTGGAGATCCAACTTTGCCGGTGCAAACTAGTTTTGCGACATTAAACATGTGTATGCATGATTCCTTTCTGAGCATGATAGAGCCCACTCGCGTATCCGAAGCTCTAGCTGACTCGGACTGGGTGACGCAACGTAAGAAGAGCTAAATCAGTTCGAAGCTTTGAAAGTCTGGAGACTTGTGCAAACAACTGAAGGTAAATCTGTAATTGGTACAAAATGGGTATTCAAAAATAAAAAGGATGAAGATGGTTTCGTAATCAGAAATAAAGCACGACTTGTCGCAAAAGGCTACAGGCAAGAGGAAGGCATTTATTATGATGACACTTACGCTCAAGTAGCACGCATTGAAGCAATCAGAATGTTTCTTGCGTATGCTGCTCATAAAAACTTCACCGTCTATCAGATGGACGTGAAGACTGCATTTCTGAACGACATTCTTAAGGAGGAAGTCTATGTCTCACATCCTGAAGGCTTTGTGAATCCAGATAAACCAGATCATGTCTACATCCTGGATAAAGCACTTTATGGTCTTAAACAAGAGCCTCGAGCCTGATACGAGGTAGTATCAAAGTTTTTGGTCAAGTCGGGCTTCACAAAAGGTAAAATCGATACTACTTTATTCATTAAAAAGGAAAAATACGATATCATTTTTATTCAAATATTTGTGGATGACATTATATTTGGCTCTACAAATCCCAAATTTTGTAAGAAATTTTCAAACCACATAGTGTCACATTTTCAGATGAGTATGATGGGAGAGATGAATTTCTTTCTCGGATTACAAGTCAAGCAATTTTCAACGGGGATTTTTATAAACCAAGCTAAGTACATTTTTGATATTATTCGGAAATTCAAAATGGAAACTTGTAAACCAATTGGAACCCCGATGGCACCGGGAACTAAGATCGGCATGGATCCTTCGGGAAAACCTGTCAATGTTAGAACCTATAGAGGAATGATTGGTTTTTTGATGTATTTAACTTCAAGTAGGACAGATATTATGTTCTCGACATGTTCATGTGCAAGATATCAGGCTAATCCAAAAGAATCCCACATGTCTGCAGAAAAAAGAATCTTTAGATATCTGAAGGGGACTGCAGATCTTGGTCTGTGGTATCCTAAAGATACTTGTTTTGAACTAATGGCTTACTCAGACGCAGATCATGCAGGCTGTATGTTAGACATGAAGAGTACATCGGGTCATATACAGTTTCTTGGAGATAAACTCGTTAGTTGGGCATCAAAGAAACAATTGTGTGTTTCCACATCAACGGCTGAGGCGGAGTATGTCGCTGTTGCAAGCTGCTGCTCTCAAGTCTTGTGGATGAGGACACAACTACGAGATTATGGCTTCAAATTTGATAAGATCTCGATATATTGTGACTCTAAGAGCGCTATTGCAATATCAACAAATCATGTACAACATACAAAGACCAAACACATAGATGTACGATATCATTTTATAAAAGACAATGTTGAAAAAGGTACAATAGAACTTTATTTTGTAAACACTGATTATCATCTTGCAGATTTGTTTACCAAGCCTCTCGATGACAATAGATTTAATTTTCTTATCTCGAAACATGGTATGCTAAATCTCTAAACATAATATGTGATTACCTATTAAAGTTTTCTTATTGTTATTTTTCGTCATTTCCTTATCTTTATTCGGAAAAGATATCTGCACTTTAATGTGTGTTCATGATCTCAGGGGGAGTGAGATATGATGAAAAGATGATCTATATCCATTTGAGGGGGAGTTCACAATTTCTGCATATGTTTAACTGATAAATTTTTATGATGCATATATGCAAGGGGAGTAAGAGTAAGCATTATGATTTCTGATTAATACTGATCAGAACTCGTACATTCAACGTTTTATTGCTTTAGGTCATTTTATTTTTTCAATAAAGTTGTGAATAAATTTGTACTTTGATGACTTATGACTGATGCAGATTGAGAGGATGCTTACATGATCATACCATTATGACTTTAAGCTGACTTCATGAGATTTAAGACAGATCGAAAAGGTTTATTTTTATTCTTAATCTCATATATCGTTGAAAGAAGGACGACTTTCAATCATCGAAAACATATTCTTAAATGTTCAAACCACTTCTGATTCTTAAACGATTTCATTAATATAGAAGTGTGATTTTAAATGTTTTCATTTTATTTGTGCTTAAATGCCAATAAACCGTGTGTTTCCAAAGATATATACAATAATCTTTTCCATATACTGTCAAGTATTCATACACAACGGTTTAATTTTTTGTTGAATATGTTCTTACCATGTCTCTAAATTGAAACAATATTTTCGATGGTAAGACACCCCAATTGTTATTCAAAGTTTGAGTGTGATTTCATTTCTAAACGTTCTTTCAATAATGTCTATATTTTGATTCATATAGACAATATCAGATTTTTGTTGACCTAAGTCTTAATCGATAAATCATTTCGATATTGATCATTTTTGATATAATGTCAGATTTTCCAACAAGTTTCTTGAATTCATTTAATTCTTTCAATATACTTGTTTTGAAAAGTCTTCAATGTTTAAAAATGCTCAAATCTTCATGATTATCAATATGAGCATACATCCATCTGACTTGTATATTTTTGTGCTTTAACTGATATAGATAAACCATCTGAGAAACAAGTTCTTATAGGACAATACATGGGTTCGTTGTGTGAGATTAATTGAAACTTCTATGGATTCACGTTAATCAGTGTTTCCTACCCAAGAAGTTAATCCTTAGTGATCGAGTGTGAGGAGTCAAAAAGAAATTAATGTGGGTTGTGTGATAAGGTAAAATATAAATGAGAGTTTGGTTAGATGTGCGCTCAATGTTTAAAAAGAAAGAGGGTGTGAGATCAGATTAAAAAATATCAAACTCTGCACCAACTTTTTCTGAGCCGGGCAGCTACATTACTAGTGTTTCACATTTCTTCGTGAGCATTATTGACGTAGGCACCTAGCCCATGCCAACTCTTGCTAAAACCCACCAGCTACTCATTTTCTTCTCAACAAGAAAATGTTTAAATATTTTAAGGGGACGCAACACATAATCTATCTAGTTTTCATTTGGAAAATCTGGATATGGAAAAAGAAGGAAGTTTGCCCCACCTTCGCACTTCGATAATGCACAATTGAGTCTGTGTTTAACTGTTGTTGTCTCAATGTTTACACAATTTTGAGCCTTATAAAAAGCAATCGTCATGTGCTTAATTCTTTCTAACACTTGCACGAACACACGAGGAATATGTTTTCTTGTCATAACGTTCATAGAAATTCCTTTGTGGTGTTTCGATGATTGAATGGAAGACCTTGGGGAGTAAACATTACAAAATCTCCTTTCCAATGTGTATTCGTTACACACAATGACTTCGTGTTACTGACACCCATCTTAACTGATTCATTTGTTGATTCAGGTGTTACATACTTTAATTTATCTGAATTTGCAAAGAGTCGGATGATATCTTTTTTGATCAACGATGAATCGGAGGCTCTTGATAAGATTAGTGATCAGAATAGATGAAGTGACATTTCTTGATTGAAAGTTTTGATGATCTCGTTGCTGCAATCATCAAAAAGGGGGAGATGATAAAGTCAAAGAAATGTCCGGAAAGAAGTGTTTATATTAGATATGGGGGAGAGATATTAAAGATTGTTGAAAGATGAAAGCGAAAGTTCAAAGATTTCTGAAGATAAGCCGATTTTAGACAGATTTTCTTTGAAGATAATCTGCCAAAGCAAATCAAGTTGAATTCTGAAGATAATTTCTTTTCAAATGTCTGAAAGAGGTCTATACCATCTTTGGGGAGATTGTTATTATTTTTTAAGACATACTTTGGATAAGATAAAGTTGATCAAAGGGGAGACTGAGCTTAGATGTCTATTATGCTAAAAAGCTCTGCAAAGGGGGAGATTATATCTACTGAGCTTAAAAGAGAAAGACTGAATGGCTAAAATCTTTAAAGATGATCTTGAATCCAAAAGGGGAGATTGTTAGATCATAAATATGTTGGATACAAGATCATAGAAGACTGAAGATTGAAGTCAAAGATGAAGTCAACTCTCAAGCATCAAAGTCAAAGTCAAAATTGTATTTTGTTTTTAATTGTGTTGTGCGCGTTTTAGTTGTTATAAGTGTTTAGTAGCGTGCGTGTTTAAGGTGTTGGTATAAATAGTGTGTTGTGCGTGTTGTAACTAAGTGTAGCAGCTTCAGAGAGTCATACGAGTTCATTGTTAGAGAGAGAAAGTTTGTAACACAATTTCAGAGATTAATTCAAAGTGAAATTTGTTAAATTGATTGTCATCAATAGATTTACATTGTCATCTGGGAAAACAATCTTAAAGGAGGAAGTCTACGTCTCTCAGCCTGAAGGTTTTGTTAATCTAGAGAAACCAAATCATGTATACATTCTGGACAAAGCTCTTTATGGTCTGAAGCAAACCCCTCGCGCCTGTTATGAAGTTCTATCTAAATTTTTAGTCAAGTCGGACTTCTCAAAAGGTAAAATCGATACTACTTTTTTCATTAAAAAGGAGAAAGCTAATATCATATTAATCCAGATATATGTGGACGATATCATATTTGGCTCAACTAATGCCAAATACTGTAAGAATTTTTGTAACCTTATGGTGTCAAGATTTCAGATGAGTATGATGGGAGAAATGAATTTCTTTCTCGGATTACAAGTCAAACAATTTTCTATGGGGATTTTTATTAATCAAGCAAAGTACTTTTTGATATTCTTAGAAAATTTAAAATGGAAAATTGTACTCCAATTGGTACCCTGATGGCACCTGGAACTAAGATCGGAGCTGATCCTTCTGGAAAAGCTATCGATGTTAGAACCAACAGAGGTATGATTGGTTCCTTAATGTACTTGACATCTAGTAGGCCAGATATAATGTTTTCTACATGCTTATGTGCAAGATATCAGGCTTCACCTAAAGAATCCTATTTGTTTGCAGTCAAGCGTATATTTATATATCTGAAGGGAACTGCAGATCTTGGTATGTGGTATCCTAAGGATACAGGTTTTGAGCTCACGGCATATTCAGATGCAGATCATGCAGGTTGTATGTTTGACAGGAAGAGTACGTCGGGACACATACAATTCCTTGGCGATAAACTCAAGAGTTTGGCTTCGAAGAAACAACTTTATGTATCCACTTCAACAGCCGAGGTAGAGTACGTAGCTGCTGCTAGCTGCTGTACTCAAGTGCTGTGGATGTGGACAAAACTCTGAGATTATGGTTTCAAGTACGAAAAAATCCCGAGTTACTGCGATTCGAAGAGTGTTATTGCAATATCTGCTAATCCTGTGCAACATACTAAAACCAAGCACATCGACGTGACATTTGATTTTATAAAAGACAATGTTGAAAAAGGTACCATCGAACTTTACTTTGTAAAAACAGATTATCAGCTTTTATTTACCAATCCACTTGATGAAAAGAGATTTAATTTTCTCATTTCAAAGCTTGGTATGCTAAATCTTAAGACTAAATCTGTTGTTACCTAATAAAGTTTAAATTTTGTTATTTCTCTTCATTTCTTTATTCTTTATTCTAAAAGATATATGCACTTAAGTTTGTTCATGATTTCAGGGGGAGTGTTACACAAAGCTTAGATGATCTACATTTTTTTAGGGGGAGTTAATAAATGTTTTGCATAGATTATTCACTGAAATATATTTTAATGCATAATTTCAGGGAGAGTTTAGTAAGGACTATGACTTCTGATTACATTTGATCAGAACTCGTTCTTAATAAGTTTTATTGATTTATGTCATTTTCTTTTCAATAAAGTTTGTGAATAAGACTTAGTACTTTGACGATTTTGACTGATGAAAATTTTGAGGGGGAGCTTCCATGATAATATCTATCATGACTTTTGAGCTGACTTTGTGAGATTCAGATGATCGTAAGGAAGCATTCTACTCTTCATCTCATGTATGGTTGAAAGAAGGACGCCTTTCAATCATAAAAAACATGTTTCTAAATGTTCAAACCATTTATGATTCTTAATTATATTTCATGAATTTAGAAGTGTGATTTTTAAATGAGCTTAATTGTTTAAACAAACCGTGTGTTTCCAGAGATAAATACTTGTGTATTATCTTTTCCACATACTGTCAAGTATTTACACACACCAATTTAGTATTTTTATTGACTAAGTTATTTGTCTCATATTGAAACCAAATTTCGATGGTAAGACACCCCGCTTGATATTCAATGTTTGTTAAGCGTTGATTTCATTTCAAAATGTTTCTTTCAAGAATGTCTATATTTTGATTCGTATAGACAAATTCCAATTTATCATGACCTAAGCTTTTCATGATAAATAATTCATATTTGATCTTTTCATACAGTGTCATATTTTCAAACAGGTTTCTTGTACTCATTTCATTCATTCAATATACTTGTTTTGAAAATATCTTCCATGATAAAAATGCTCAAATCTTCATGATTGTTAATCCCAGATTCAAGTTCTAAATGCTAACAATCAAAATAACAAGATGAGAATTTCGTAATCACATGTCATTGATTTCAAATCCGCAGATTACAATCACTCTCTCACCACTTTCTCTTACTAGAATGTAAACAATCAATTCTTCTTTGATAAGCTCCGTTCACTCACAACAAAGACTAGAACTAAGAACTATTTATACCTACCATCAACAACAAGGAAACAAAATACACCTACTTTGACTTTATTACAATGACTTTGACTATCACTTTGAGAGTTGACTTTGAGCTTTGACTTGCTTGACTTTGACGTTCAGTAATAATGATCTTGTATCCAACAAATATGTGCACTAACATTCTTCCCCTTTGGATCAAGATCATCTCTAAAAGATTTTGAAATTCAATCTCCTCCTTTAAGCCAAAAATTTACAATCTCCCCCTTTGATCAATTTTATCAAAAATAAACATTGAAGCTCAGTCTCCTCTTCATGCTCAAAACATTCTTCCCTTTCTTTGATAAAACTGTATTCAAAGACTTTTGCAATCTCCCCAACGCTTGTTTACAAAAAATAGTAACAATCTCCCCAAGGATGTAAAAACCTCTTTCAGACACTCGAAAATAATTTATCTTCAGGTTTAGCTCAGTTTGCTTAAGCAGATTGTCTACAAAGCAAATTCCAGTAAAATCAGCTCATATTCTGAAATATTTGAACTTTTCTCTTTTCAGCTATCACCTTTACTTCAACAATCTTAGCAAAACCATCTTCAAACTTTGCATTTCTTGAATACTTCTCCCATCTTTAACATTTCTTTATTATCTCTCCCCTTTTTTGATGAATGAAGCATGAAATCACCAAAACTTTACAAGAAATATCTTTGAACTGTCCTGGCCACTGATCTTTTAAACACTGAGCCTCTGATTATTCATTGATCCAAAAATATATTCATCCAAATCTTTGCAAATTCAGACAAATTATGAGTGTAACACCAGAATCAACAATTGAATCAGTTAAAGTGTCTGTCAGTAACACGAAGTCACTGTGTGTAACGAATACACAATGGAAAGGGGTTTTGTGATGTTCACTCCACCAGGTCTTTCATTCAATCATCAAAACATCACAAAGGAATTTCTATGAACGTTATGACAAGAAAACATATTCCTTGTGTGTTAGTGCAAGTGTTTAAAAGAATTAAGCCCAGATGATTGCTTTTGTTATGCTCAAAATTGTGTAAACCATTGAGACAACAACAGTTAAACACTTTGTTAATAAAGAAAGTAACAGAATTTGCCCAAGCAGCAGAAACTGTTAATGCTGCTGAAGCAGCAGAAACTGTTAATGCTGCTGAAGCAGCAGAAACAGTTAATACTGCTGAAGTAAAAGAAGCAGCAGTAACAGAAGCAGCAGTAACAGGGCTTTCTGTTGAAGAAATGGAAATTGCATAAACATTGGTAAAAGCAAAGAATGACACTCCTAAGGCTACTCAAAAGGCCAAGGGAGTGGTCATTACAGAAGGAGGCCTTGAAAGGAAAAGAAAAGAGATAAATGATGTAGGTTTAAAAGATGCAAAGGGAAAAGCAAAGATGGCTGAACATGAACAACTGTTAAACCAGAAGAAAAGTCAGATGGAGTTGGATGAAGAAATGGAAAAGCTACTTCAGGCTGAGATGGAAAAGGAAGAACAACTTCAATCAGAGAAAGATAAAACTCAATGCTAAGTATCAAGAGAGTTTAAAAGCAGCAGCTGAAGCCAAGAAAAGCTCTGTGAAAGTTTCTAAACAAAGAATGTCAGTTATGAAGCAGAAAAGACAACATTCCAAGACCTTTTTGGCCAATCAGGAAAGGAGAAAAATGATAAATTTCCTGAAAGGTTCAATTGGTGTCAAAGGAGAGATGTTCACCAACATGGCATACAACAAGGTTGAGGAGCTGTATAAGAAAGAAATGGCTAAGCTTCAAGGGGACTCCTCACAAAGGGAAGAGGCTGAAAGAAGAATGAAATAAGAATGAAAGAGAGGCATGATCTCAACATTCAACAACCATTTTTTGAGGAAGTCACACCTACAAAAGAAAAGAAGGAAAAGCCAGAAAATGTTGACATGGAAGTTAAATCTGCAAAAAGGGTGAAGACTATAGCTTCCAAAAAGCAGTCCAAAAGGCCAAGAGTTGAAGAAAGAGCAGAAAATGAAGCAGAACCTCATGTGACTTCTTCAGTAGAACCCAATCAGAATCCAGAATCATCCAGCAAGCAATCAAATGAGCAGGTTGAATTGTTCATGACATTAACCAATAATGATCCAGTACAAGCAGACCCCATCTCTATCCAAGCCTCTGAAATCATTTTTTGGGATATCCTGGAAGATCAAAGAAAGAAATTCTTTAGGATTAAGAGGCTAGGGGACATCTATGAGGTGTATCCTACTTCGGGAAGTTTCATCAGAAATTGTACAAGATCAGTTCTAGAAGAGATGTTTCAAGTTGGAATGAGACTGTATGAAAAGGAGCTGACAGGAGAAAAAAGGAGTTTAATCGGATTAGCCATGGAGTACTTGTGCATGATGTTTGATCCAAGCAAAGTTCAACATGTGATCAGGGATTTGCATCTGGAGAATAAATTCCTAAGAATAGAAAACTGGAGGATATTTGAAAGATGTGGAGTCTATGTTATCACTGTGAATGGAGCTTATCATGAGTACTACTTGGTGGACATGATATATGAGCACAGCAAGGGTAAACTACAAGCACTGTTGAATGCCAAGCTTATTTGTTCAAAAGATTCAGAAATGGCAAAGGTTGTGGTTAGCAGAATCATCAATCAAAGCTTGGGTTTGGATCCTAATCTAGGGGTGTAAACTGAAGTGTTGAAAGCATCTAAGAAGACCATCTGAAGAACTTGACTTCTCTTCCTAAAAGTCAAGTTAGGGGGAGATTGTTGGGAACTGAAGAATTGCTAAGTACATTTAATGCTGCTAGAAGAAAATGGTTACTACTTCTGAGGTTAATGCTGCCAGTTGAAGTTAATGCTGCTGAACAATATTAATACTGCTTGAAGAGATTAATACTGCTGACTATGGTTAGTACTGTTGAACTTAATACTGCTCAAAGTATTAATGTTGCTGAAGATTAATGTTGCTTATAAGATGAAGATCCGTATGGCAAGGATGACAGCTGGATTGAAGATATTCATGGAAACTTGGAGATAATGATGGAAGATTATACTGAAGATCTTTTATTATTTTGTAATTATCTTTTATTTTCAGTATATGTATAGAATAGTTTGTTTCTTTAGTTGAAAAAATTATTCATTCTAAGTGTTTAGCTTTCATTGAGAGAATCAACCTCAAGGTTAGATCCCTAATTCTAGAGAAGTAGAATTCGTATTGGTGAGTCTGTTCATCAATATTGAGGTTGTGTGTAAAAACTTGTGACTTTCAATCATTCAATAAGAGTTTGCAAGTTGTTCATCAGATTTACTGTTTGTTTACTGTTTCATTGAATATTAAAGTGCCATTCCGCAGCTTCTTTAATATTGTTTTTTGAGAAGTTTATTCTTGTTAAGATTTTAAGATCCTGACAAGTGGTATCAGAGCAAGTATTCTCAGAAATCTTATTCATCATGGAAAACGTTGTTGAATCAAACCGTACCCTGGTCTCAAAGGTCCCAATGCTTAGATCTAATGAATTCGACATGTGGAAGATTAGAATAAAGCAATACATTCTTCTCACTGATTACTCTATGTGGGACATCATTGAGAATGTCCCATCTGATGCAGGAAAGATTGGTGCAGATGGAAAGAGAACTCCACAAAAGACAGATGCAGAAAGAAAGACAAGGCAGACAGAGATGAAAGCCTTGAGCACTCTGCTCTTGGCCATTCCCAATGAATATCAACACCAATTCTGCAGTTGCACTGATGCACAGATGCTCTGGAATGCTCTAGAGAAGAGATTCTCAGGTACCAAAAGTACCAAGAGAAATCAGAAGGCTATATTGAAGCAACAATATGAGAACTTTATGTCAACCAAGAATGAGTCCATGACTCAAACTTTGGACAGGTTTAACAAGCTAATTGGTGAACTAGCTACTGTGGGAGTACAAATTGATCAAGATGATCTAAATAGGAAGTTCTTAAGGTCCCTGGGTGATGAATGGACCATGTGTACTGTCTCTTTCAGACAGAATGATCAACTGGAAGAAAAGGAACTTGATGATCTATACAATGATCTAAGAGTTTTTGAATCTGAGGTAGAGGCTAAGAAGAAGCCTTCTGGGTATGTTCACAATGCTGCACTCCTATCAGCATCAATTGATTCTACTTCCAACCCTGAATCAGTTAGTGCTGCTAATGGAGCAAATCAAGAGAAAGGCACTGAATCTGTGTTTGAAGCCTTTCTATCCAGTCATGGAAACTCTTCTCTAATTAATGATGACTTGGAACAACTCCATCCAGATGATCTTGAAGAGATGGACATTAAATGGCAGATGGCCATGCTCTCTATGATAGTAAAGAAGTTCATCAAGAGAACTGGGAGGAACAACTTCTCCCAAAGAAGAGAAGATGGAGCAGGTTTTGACAAGTCAAAGGTGGAATGCTATAAATGTCACCAGAAGGGACACTTTGCTAGGGAATGCAGAAGTGGAGTGTCTCACAACAACAACCACCAACAAGCACAGTCTAGAAGCTTCAATAATAACAGAAACTCTGCATAAGCCCTAGTCTCTCAACAAGGTATGGGGTTTGATTGGAGTGATCAAGCAGAAGAGGCTATCCAAAACCAAGCTCTAATGGCAGAGGTGTCTGATCTCCCAACAGAGGTAACTTCTAATCTTTGTTCTCAAAATTGCATTAACACTGTTAAAAGGTACAGGGATCACTGTTGGTCCCGAAGGTGCTTAACAAGTTTGTAGAAGGGGGGGGGGTTGAATAAAAACACAGAAATTAAAGTTTAATAAATTGTTTATTGATAAATCAAAATACAATTTACAAGTTTGTTGCGGAATAAGATTAAGACAGACTCAATCTAAACAAACTTAAGAAACACTAAGATGGTTGCACAAGAAATTCAGAGAATGGGGGATTTTTAGAGAGATAGAAAACAAGGGTTTCTATTATGGAGTTCAAGGATTGAGCACACCTTCAGATGAAGGGGTGAGCTTCCTATTTATACCCTATGCATTAAATGCCTGGCAGGGTACTTTACACGTGGCATTCATAGATTGGCTTTGGGAGTCTTACTTTTGGAGACATGCTTTTGGCCGCTTTATGAACAGTGTAGTTGACAGAGTTGTTGAACGATTTGTAGCAGAGACTTGTCCGTTTTGACACATCGTACTGGTTGTGCAAGGTAAGACAAAAGAAAACTTGAGGCATAAGCTTTGTGATCGTTGATCGCTGAGTATCTCTTCTTCCAGAGTTAAAGAAGTTCAGCTATCGCTGAAGCTTTTCCTCAGGCTTCTTCGCGTAAGTAGATTCGTCTGGTCTTCGCTGATATCCGCATCAGGTCATTAGTAGACTTATCTATTGTTCAGTGGCTTCGTCTTCGATTCAGCTATGAACTATGTTGACGCGAGACTTGTCTTCAGGGATTACGTTAACTGTGTTACATGGGAAACGATCAGCGATGACTGAACAGACTCAGTTTGATTGCTGAAAGTGAAACACATACATATTAAATGTTTACAGAAAGGTCATCAGCGATAACTGATCAGACTCAGTCTGATCGCTGATGATGAAACACTAATACATATAATAACGTAATTTTCACTAAGTATAAAAGAGGGTCGTTATCAAATCACTGAGAGAGTTTGGATCAACAATCTCCCCCTATTTGATAATGACAAAGTAACAAAAGAAAATTACTTTGATTCAAAATATAGGAATAAAAAGGACTCATAGAATGCATGTCCCAATTACTATTTTGAGGGATCTTTTACAGTACTGATGGGGTTAAGTACATCACTGCGATTTTCATTTAATTCAGGGATGGAATTACAAGATATGAAAAACATAAGTACAAGTGAGTAACTAACTACTGTAAGTATAACTAACAAATTACAGAGAAGAAAACTAATCTATCAGCTATTAAAAGAAGATTTAGGAGGATTGATCATATACTCAGGTATTTCTTCTCCTTTCTGTCTTCGTTCCAAAGATTCTTGACTTATAATTTCTTTAATTTCTTCAGCAGCAGGGAAGAAGTCACACCATAAGCATAAGAGATCCTTGAGATGATTCAGAGGACAGATAGGAATCTCAGAGATTCTTTGAAATCTGAGTTCCTCATCATCATCTCTGAAGAATATTCCATAAGGATTGTCAATTACTTGACCAGCTTGGAAAGGACCAACTGAAAGATCGGGAGGAGGACCAAACAGTGCATCTCTTGAAAATTTGATAGAAGTTTCATTCCTGATGATGGCGACATCTTCAGAGGAGGAGGACCCAATTTTTCTCTTGAGTTTCAAAGATTTGGGAGGAAGAGGAGATGGCAGCTTTAGTACAGAAACGACTCTATTTATGAGGGCTTCAAGAAGTCCTTCAATGTAGCCTCTGTATGTAGATTTGGATTTCTTCAGCGCATCCCAGAACTCTAACCATTCCGTAAATCCGAAGCTCTCAAGTTTTGATACGTACATTGCTTTTTGGGTTCCATCCTCTCTGGTAATCTCCATGGTCACTGAGAGTTGATTTTTCTTCTTGCGACCAGAGAAAGTCACGGCTGATATTGGAAGAAGATCAGAACAATAATCCATCTTTTGTTTGCACCATTCGATAGACTTATCGTTGATCTCTTGTTCTTTGGAGCGTTCCTCTTCAATTTCTTTCAGTAGTGCAGCTTGAACTTCCACAGGTTTGCTTTTCAGCTTTTTGTCCTTGACTTGAGAAGATTGAATCTTTAAAGCGAGTTGGGCATCTCGTTTGCATTCAGCGATCAGCTTCTCAGCTTTGGCAGATTCTTCTCTTTCGGCTTCAGTGAGGAAGTCGAACTCTGTGGATGTTTGAAGAGGGATTTTCAGCCGTTGACTTTCTAGTTGAGCGATCATTTCAACTCTTTTCTTCACCACTTCCTCTGACCAATGAGATGGTCGAGAGGGCCTTCCTGGATGGACCAGGGAATCTTCTTCTTCTTCTTCTTCATCAATCTCAGCGATAGAGATTGGGATTATTTCTTCAGCGATAGAAGCTGGAATTATTTGTAGTTCAGAACCCTTAAGCAGGGGTGAGAACTGTCTGGATAAAAAAAGAGGGAAAGAAGGGATAAGTGTATTTTTAGAACGAGAGAGATAAAGGCTAGAAAGAAATAGGGGTTTGGAAAGAGTAGGAGAGTGGTACAATTGAAAGACATACCTGAGAAGGATGCTCCCCCTCAGATTGTGATCCAGTCCTAAAGCATTCTTCAGCGATCGGTTGCTTGTCTTTGCTTTGCGAAGGAACACTTGAAGATGTATCACCTCTCACCCCTGTTTTGACAACCTCTTGCGAAGTTGTCCCTGATGCGACGTTCGGCTTAGAGAACCACATAGATTGGTCTTCATCGTCGTCGTCGTCATCGGAGGGCTGATCCTTTTCTTGATCATCAAGATCTAGATCATCTTCCTCTTCATCGTCTTCTTCCTCATCCTCTTCAAAGAGAATAGAGTGAATTGATGAGGATTCTTTTGCCTTCTCCCCCTCAGATTGAGAGGGAGGTTCTCTTGGAGTCTTAGCTTCCCCAGCAGCAGCAATAGAAGTTTCTTCAGTTTTCTCCCCCACTTTGTCATTATCAGCGGTAGGGGATTGTTCAGCTGCTGGAGTAGCTGTTGAAGCTTTTAGCACTTGAACGTCAGCCTCCAGACGCTTAATCCGGTCTTCAACCGCAGGGATGTCGCACGTGGCATAATGAATGAATTCCACAACGATGTTTAGGTTGGTACGATCATCTTCAGTGAAGGAGGGAGGCAGCGCTGGAGCTGGTGCATTCACTTTCTGTAGAATTTGCTGAAGAAGGGACGTGCAGAGGTCAACCTTTCAAGAGAGACCCTGAACTTCAGCGGTAAGAGACTCAAATCGCCCTTGAAAGAGTCGAGAGGACTCTCTGAGTTGGACGACTTGTTCTTCAACAGCTGAAAGTTGGGAGTTCTCAGCTTTAGATGAGCAAGTGGCGGTCAACTTCTTCAGCTCTTCACCAGCCTGATTGACGGCGCTGGTGGTTTCATTGATGGTGTTGGTGAGTGCGTCCACCTTTTCTCCCAGACTGTTGACATGCGTGTCAACAGACGCCAAGCTAGGACCTGAAAATAATGTTAGTTCAGATATGGGCTTATTTGGAGAGGGGGGGAGAGAAGTGTTTAGGATTATAGGTGTACCTGACGTATCAAACATTTTGTAGAACTGCATAGATTCCTCAAAAGTTTGATGCTCAGGTCCTATAGGGAAAGAAGAGGTAGCGGGTTCAGAGACCAAATGAGGAGAAAAAGGAAGAGTTTTGGGGATAGAAGTAGGGATGGGGTTAATCTCAGTGAATGAGATAGTGGGTGGGGTTACTGATGATGTGACAGCGAGTGAGATCGCTGACACGGCAGTATGAGTGACTGCTGAAGTTGTGGAGGAAAGACCCACAAATGCATCTAAGGTAGCTTGTTGAGAAGCTCCCTCAGGTATAGTACTAGAGGGTGTACTTTCCTTAGTCTTTTTGGCCTTTTTGGAAGGACCAATCGGACTAGCTGATGGTCGTTTGGAAGTAGTGGTAGCGACAGGGATAGCAGACGAAGGAACCGTCTGCGTGGTCGCTGAAGATGAAGAAGAATGGAGAGAGAGACGAGAGCGAAGGAGAGAGATACTTACCTCGTCGGCGAGTGGCTTGACCTCCAGTGATCGTTGACCTACCCTGGCAAAGGTGCCATCATCTTTGGTGGGATAGGTATTGGGATAGAGGAACTTGATATACGTACATATGAAACGTACATACGAGATCTTGGGATCTCGTTCAGGCTTCTCTAATCTCGACCTCAGATCTTCAAAGATTGCTGTGGCGTAGTCAAAGTTTTGACCAGCGATAACGGAGTAGGCCATCTGCAGTTGTGTTTTGCTGGCCTGATCCAGCGAACCACTCTTCCCACTCATGCACTGAATTATGTGCGAGAAGATAAAGTTCAGTTGTGATGGCATCTGAGCTTTTAGGATCTTGGTGAGCTTCTTGTTGGGAATAGAAGATCTTGGTTTGTTTTCCCAACAATAGCCCATTGCATCCAGGAATGATATCAGCTCATCATCAGTGGGGAGTGCGTCGAACCCACTCTTTGGTTTGTCAGGGAATCTTAAAGATTTCCTGAGGCTAAGAGCGGTCATGCTCCCTGGCCCCAATTCCGTGCTGAACGAGATAGCAGGGACTCGTTCACCTTTCCTGTTGGTGAGTTCAGTTGCATCAGCAATGAACCAGAACTGCTGGAGTAGAGTCTTGGAGGGCTTAGGATCCACAGTGATCGCGTAAGCTATGCATGACTGCTTGAGGAATTCAGAAGCTTCCACCAGATGTGGGTATTTATCAGCTTTGAACTCGAGTCTGGCCAAATGATTACATTTAGTAATCTCAACTTCAGTGAGAGCGAATCGTACATGCTTGGAAGCAACGATTGAAGACTGTGTCATTTCTGTTATGGAAAGAGGCATAATAGAAGAAATGATTTAGATTAAAAATAATATGATTACCAGTTTCCATAGAAGAAGGGAAACTGGAAAACTATCAAGTTATTTTTAGGAGAAAAATAGTGTTCTGGGTAGAAAGAATGAAGAACACTTTAAAACCAAAAGGTTTTTATTGAAAAACATAAAATCAGAAAGAATGATCTTTAGTTTTTGAAAAAAAAACGTTTTATAAAATCCATAGAAAACGAGTAGGATTTTAAAAAGAATAAAAAGCATACGAACAAAGCATATAAACATGAAATAAACCTGTGTATCTTGAAGAAAAAGAGTTGCAGATTCAATATTCTGGGTTTACTTGCTTGAGTGTTCTTGAGAGAATGGTTCTTGCTTTGAGAGTTTTGAAAGCGTAAACCGTATAAAGGAGAGAAGAATTCCTTTTATACGAAGAGAGAGAAGAGAGAGAATGAAGCGGGAAAAGAAAGGATCATCATGACATTGACACGTTCCACGAAGTTGATTGGATAGAAGGGCAACGGACGAACGTGTCAGAAAAGGCATGTCGTGGATTGTCGGTTCAAATGACGTCATAGAAGAGAGAGACTGTACATTTGTCCGTTTTGAAATGATCACTGAAGAAAAGTCAGTGATAGATTTTTCTTTTTAAAAGTATCCCTGATAGTAAAGATAGGGATAGATTTTTCTTTTAAAGAATCACTGACTAGAAATATCAGTGATTAATGTATTTTTCAAAAAGCTTTTAATCATTTGAATAAAGTTCAGTGATTAAAGTTTATATTTTGAAGAAAAACATCTTTGAGGGAAAGGAGAGAACATACCTGAGAGTTAGAATGTTTATCAGAGAGAATGATGAGGGGAACTTTTGATTACTGACACAATACATGAACGCTGAAGAATTATTCTTCGAGGTTCAGCATTCCAAGCTCACTGATGAGAAAGTTGAACCTTGTCTCATCAATAGGTTTGGTGAATATATCAGCAAGCTGAAAGTCAGTAGGGATAAAGTGAAGTTCAATATCACCATTCATCACATGATCTCTGATAAAGTGATATCTGATCTCTATGTGTTTTGTCTTTGAATGTAGCACTGGATTATTTGCTATAGCGATAGCACTACTGCTGTCGCAATAGATAGGAATATTTGACAGTTGAAGGTCATAATCTAATAGTTGATTTCTCATCCACAAGATTTGAGAACAACAGCTTCCAGCGGCTACGTATTCAGCTTCAGCTGTGGAAGTGGACACATAATTTTGCTTCTTGCTTGTCCACCTTACCAGCTTTCCTCCCAAGAGTTGACATCCACCAGTAGTACTCTTTCTGTCAAGTTTACAGCCTGCAAAATCACTATCAGAATAACCAGTTAGATCGAACCCTGAGTCTTTGGGATACCAAAGACCGAGGTTAGGAGTTCCTTTCAGATATCTGAAAATTCGCTTTACAGCGATCAGATGGGATTCCTTGGGTTCAGATTGATAGCGTGCACATAAACAAGTAGAGTACATGATGTCAGGTCGGCTTGCTGTAAGATACAGCAATGAGCCTATCATTCCTCTATAGGCAGTGACATTAACAGGTTTTCCAGATGGATCCTTGTTAAGTGTCAGCGGTGGTGCCATAGGAGTTTTCATCGCTGAAGTTTGTGTGAGATCAAACTTTTTTAGCATATCTTTAACATACTTACCTTGGCAGATAAAAGTACCTTTGTCAGATTGTTTAATCTGAAGACCAAGAAAATATGTCAGCTCACCCATCATACTCATTTTATATTCTTTCTTCATTCTTTCAGCGAAGCGAGTACATAGAGATGGGTTAGTAGAACCAAATATTATGTCATCGACATATATTTGTACAAGAATTATATGACCCTTTATCTTCCTGAAAAATAACGTATTATCAATCTTGCCACGTTCAAAATTTTCAGAGATAAGAAAAGATGAGAGAGTGTCATACCAAGCACGAGGGGCTTGTTTTAGAGCATAGAGAAGCCTTATCCAATTTATAAACATAATTTGGATGCTTAGGGTCATAGAACCCTGGTGGTTGTTCTACATAAACTTCTTCATTCAGCTTTCCATTCAGAAAAGCTGATTTTACGTCCATTTGATAAACGATGAAGTCTTTATAGACTGCATAAGCTAAGAATAGTCGAATTGCTTCGAGCCTGGCCACAGGGGCAAAGGTTTCATCATAGTCTATGCCTTCCTCTTGTCTGTATCCCTGAGCAACAAGTCGAGCCTTGTTGCGGGTTACAGTTCCATGTTCATCTAACTTGTTTCTAAACACCCATTTGGTGCCTATTACAGTTTTATCAGATGGTCTAGGAACAAGATTCCAAACTTTGTTTCGAGAAAATTCAGTCAGTTCTTCTTGCATAGCACTGACCCAGTTTGGATCTCTGAGGGCATCATCAGTCTTCTTTGGTTCTATTAAGAAGAGAAAGTTTACAAAGAGACAGATATTACCTGAGCTTCGTCGTGTCTGAATACCTGCATCTGGATCACCGAGAATTTGATCTATTGGGTGATCTCTTGTCCATCACTGAGCAGGAGCATGATCGCTTAACTCAGAGGTTAGATCAACAATTGAGATGTTTACTGATGAGGACATTTGAGGTTCATCAGTAATTAACTGTTGAGTAGGTTCACTAGAGAGGTTTCCAGACGAAGGCAGATTTGATGGTGGTAATGTGTTTAGAGGTTCAGCTGAAACCCATGAGGTGGATTCAGCGGTGGGAGGTATGATACTTGGTTCTTCATCAGCAGCTGAAGTTTCAGTGTGCTGATGGTTTGAGAAAGGTTCAGTTTCTCTATAGTGAGAGATCATCCAAGTATTCAGTTCTTCATTGTCAGCGATTGGTTTAGAGTTCGCTGAGCGCGTTTCATCAAACGTGGCATGAATGGTTTCTTCTACGGTTTGTCTTCTCTTGTTGAAAACTCTGTAGGCTTTGGAGATGGAGGAATATCCTAAAAATATTCCATCATCGGCTTTTGGGTCGAACTTTCCAAGTTGATCTTTGTTGTTTAAGATAAAGCACTGACAACCAAAGATATGAAGGAAGCTGATAGAAGGCTTCCTTCCAAGAAAGAGTTCATAAGCTGTTTTCCCGAATCGCTTTATTATCAGCGATCTGTTTTGAGTAAAACATGCAGTGTTTACAGCTTCTGCCCAAAATTGAGTAGGGAGGTGAGAATCGTTGAGCATTGATCTAGCAGCTTCTATGATCGTTCTGTTTCTTCTTTCAGCGACTCCATTTTGCTGAGGTGTTCTTACTGAAGAGAAGTTGTGAGAGATTCCTTTGTTCTCAAAGAAATTGTCCAGGGAACTATTTTTGAATTCAGTTCCATGATCACTTCTTATTGATCGAACAGTAAGATTATTCAGCACTTCCATCTTTTTGACAAAAGATATTAGTTCTTCTGGAGTATCATTCTTACAACGAAGAAAAATAACCCAGGTGTAGCGAGAATATTCATCTACAATGACAAGCGTATATTTCTTTCCAGCTATTGATTGGATGTTGACAGGGCCAAATAGATCCATATGCAAGAGCTGAAGAGGACTTGTTACTGAGGAAACTTGTTTCGACTTGAAACTAGCTTTTGTTTGTTTTCCTTTTTCACATGCTGAGCAGAGAGATTCTTTAGCATATGAGTGCTGAGGAAGACCAGAAACCAGTTCCTTAGATGAGAGAAAATTCAGGGTTTTGAAGTTTAGATGAGAGAGCCTTTTATGCCATAGCCAGTTGACATCAGAAGAGGCCTTAGAGAGAAAACATAAGTTATCAGTGATAGTAGAGTCCATATCTATTACATGGACATTTTCTCTTCTATAACCACTGAGAGAAAGTTTTCCTTTTTCATCTACCACTGAACATGCTTTCTTAGAAAAGCGAACTTCGTAGTCTTTGTCACATAGCTGACTGATGCTTAGAAGATTGTGCTTCAGTCCATCTACATAAGCGACTCTTCGAAAGGTAGTTGTCCCATTGCTGAGGACACCAAACCCTCGGGTAAATCCTTTTCCATTTCCACCAAAGGTAACAGAGGGGCCTTTCTCTTCCTTGTATTCAGTGAGCAGGTCTCTTTGTCCAGTCATATGACGAGAACATCCACTATCGAGATACCAGATGCCCTTTGATCCCTACATACATAAGGAAGATTAAGCGTTGTTTGGTACCCACTTTTCAATGGGTCCTTCAGAGTTAGTGGATAAGGAAGATTCAGCAGTCTTCACCGCTGATGAAGATTCAGCTTCAGTGGTAATCTTCACTTTGGTTAATTTCTTAACCTTAGTGGTATTTTTCACTTTGGTGACTTTATTTGCCTTAGAGGCATTTTTCTTCACTTTGGTTGTTTTATCAGCTTCGGTGGTATTTGGACACTTGCTCGCAATATGGTCAGTAAATCCACAGTGATAACATTTTGTATATCTGATGGTGGTTTTATAACCAAAAGGTTTTGAAAACTTAAGATGAGCAGGTCCAGCTCCAAGAATGCCTTTAGCACGAGATCTGGGAGGAATTTTTATTTCTTCAGGTCTCACGGGCTTTAGATCAACCTTCAGCTTTGGAGGACAGATATCAAAGATTTCTGTCACTGAGCTAGAAGGTTTATCCACTGAAGGTTTGGAAGGAACTTTCAGTTTGGTTTTCTTGGAAGCCTTCTGAGGAGGAAGAATAGACTTTCCTTTATCTGCAGACTTAGATCTTGCAGATATCTCCTCAGGGATGGGATTTGAAGAAGAACAGGGATAGAATTGATTATAAGAAGTGTCAAAGAAAGATGTGACAAAAGTTCCAAACTTAAGCGAGGAACTTTCTTCTTTAGGATCATCCTGTGGTGTCCAAAAACCAAGACCAGTTCTATCACTTTCAGGAGTTTGAGCATTTATTATCTCAGATATTTTTGTTGATGATTTGCACCATTTTTCAACATGAGCCTTTTCTGCTTTTAGAGCAGCGATGGCTTGTTCGCGTTCAATGCTGATGATTTCATTTATAATGACTTGGTCTTTCAGCTTTTCTTCTAAAAGATTTAGTTCACTGATCTTTTCATGACATTTCTCTAGCTCTTGTGTTAAATAAACATTTTTATTTTCAGCTTGAGTTTTGTCATTTAGAGCATTATAAAGGTCAATCGTCAGCACATCAACAGCGCGACTTCTCTCAGCTTCAGGCAGAGAGGGATTTGTTGAGATAGATACCTGAGATGATATGTAGCTCATAGAAGGTTCAGATGGTTCTTCTACTTCTTCTTTAATCTCAGCCATGAGGCAAAGATTAGCGACTTCTTCTTCATCAGAAGATGATTCTTCTGATTCAGCCCAGTCATGTTCTTCAGCGATGAGACCTTTACCTTTTCGCTGATAGCTTTTCAGCTTTTGATATTTATTCTTCAGCTTATGGTATTTGTCATCATTGATCTTCTTGAGGTAGAAGGTTTGAAGACCTTTTTCGACCTGCACTCACTAGCAAAATGTCCAATTTTTTCGCAGTTATAGCAAGTGGCTGTAGCCTTATCAACCGGAGTTGATTTTGGGTTTTCAGTAAGAGAGAGAGGTTTACTTCTTCGGAAGTTAATCTTTCTTGCAAATCTCTTAAAAGAGTTTGTCAAGAGTGCTAAGGACTCATTAAACTCTGAAAGATCAGGGTCTGATAAATCCTCAGATTCAGAATCTAACTCAGTGATGGTGAGAGTAGATCGCTGGGATGGAATTATCTCTGATGAGACTAAAGCAACAGCAGTGCTTTTGGAGTCTTTAGAATCTTTTACAAGATTCTTCTTCAGGAGATTAGATTGCTCATAGTTGAGCAATATTCCATACAGAGTGCTTAGAGAGAGAGAGTATGTAAGTCTTTTGTCAGCTTAAGACATATTGAATAACTGTCCCAGCTTTCAGGAAGACTTTCCAAGAATTTTGTTAGGACCTCAGAATTAGAATAGGTCCTTCCAACAGTTCTTAGGTCAATGATCAGGCAGTTAAACCGCTGATGAATGTCAGAAAGAGATTCATTCTTACCAGCGATAAAACTTTCATACTGTCTTACCAAGTTAATCTTTCGGGTCTCTTGGATTTCAGTGGTGCCCTCATATTGAACACATATGGTTTCCCACATTTCTTTAGAAGTTTTTAGATGCATGATGGAATGGAAAACTTCATCAGGCAGAGCCATTGATATAATGGTCTTTGCTCTTGCATCTATGCCTACCTTCTTTTTATCTTCATCACTCCACTGTCTTATTTCCTTAATGACATATCGTTCAGGGACAGCTTCAGTGGTGGCAGTAGCGGGAACCGCAGCTATAATTCTAACAGGTTCATAGGGTCCGTTTTCTATATATTCAGGTATAGTAGGATCCGCACCTTCAAGAAATAGCATCATTCGATTTTTCCATAGAGAAAAGTTATCTCTGCTAAATCGAGGAGGTTTAGAAAGTGAACCATTATCATAGTAGTTTGTGTTTGTGTTTAGTGCCATTTTAGAATAGCAAGAAATAGTATACAGCAAGATCTTGTTTATTAGATTAAACAAACTGCTCTGATACCACTTGTTGGTCCCGAAGGTGCTTAACAAGTTTGTAGAAGGGGGGGGGTTGAATACAAACACAGAAATTAAAGTTTAATAAATTGTTTATTGATAAATCAAAATACAATTTACAAGTTTGTTGCGGAATAAGATTAAGACAGACTCAATCTAAACAAACTTAAGAAACACTAAGATGGTTGCACAAGAAATTCAGAGAATGGGGGATTTTTAGAGAGATAGAAAACAAGGGTTTCTATTATGGAGTTCAAGGATTGAGCACACCTTCAGATGAAGGGGTGAGCTTCCTATTTATACCCTATGCATTAAATGCATGGCAGGGTACTTTACACGTGGCATTCATAGATTGGCTTTGGGAGTCTTACTTTTGGAGACATGCTTTTGGCCGCTTATGAACAGTGTAGTTGACAGAGTTGTTGTACGATTTGTAGCAGAGACTTGTCCGTTCTGACACATCGTACTGGTTGTGCAAGGTAAGACAAAAGAAAACTTGAGGCATAAGCTTTGTGATCGTTGATCGCTGAGTATCTCTTCTTCCAGAGTTAAAGAAGTTCAGCTATCGCTGAAGCTTTTCCTCAGGCTTCTTCGCGTAAGTAGATTCGTCTGGTCTTCGCTGATATCCGCATCAGGTCATTAGTAGACTTATCTATTGTTCAGTGGCTTCGTCTTCGATTCAGCTATGAACTATGTTGACGCGAGACTTGTCTTCAGGGATTACGTTAACTGTGTTACATGGGAAACGATCAGCGATGACTGAACAGACTCAGTTTGATTGCTGAAAGTGAAACACATACATATTAAATGTTTACAGAAAGGTCATCAGCGATAACTGATCAGACTCAGTCTGATCGCTGATGATGAAACACTAATACATATAATAACGTAAATTTCACTAAGTATAAAAGAGGGTCGTTATCAAATCACTGAGAGAGTTTGGATCAACAATCACAACCAGAACATGAGTGATGACCTTAAGAGATTAGAAAAGGACATAAAAGATTATGTGAGGATTGTTGAGAGGTTTGAAGATCAGATTAAGAGTTTTCAAGCTAATGAGCTTCAACATTCATATGACACAAACTACTGGAAGTGGGAGAAGAATGACCTAGAACTCCAACTGACCAAATCTAAAGAGGAGAGTGATAAGTTAAGAGGAGAGTTAGCTAAAGTCAAGTTAGATGTAGAAAAGTTTTCCAATGCTTCTAAAACAATGGACTCTTTACTACAAACTCAGATTCATGATAAACTGAGAAGAGGAATAGGGTACAATACCACACCACCACCCTACAACAACAACTACATCCCTCCTAGTTCAGACTTGCTAGAGACCAAAGATAGGAAGGACTTGCCTGAGGGAGCCACTGAGATAGATCCCTTAGATGATGTAGTTGTTGAGGACAAGACTGAGAAGGAAACTGTCAAGAATAAGGACAACACTATGAGTGGTGATATTCCTATAGAAAACCACATAATTACCAATGAGGGATGTGGAAAGCATTGGGTCAAGTCCATTGAGATAGAGAAGACTGAGGAAAGACCAAGAAGGTTCATTATAAGCAGACCACTGTTGTGAACCCTATCCCTTGCAAACAGTGTGCATGCAATAAATCTGAGCCCCAAAAACATGATAAACCAAGGGGAAATCAGAGCAACTGGAATAATCAGTGGGCACAAAAACAAGGGATTGATCTGAGTAAAATCAATAGACCAAAACCCTGTTTTATTTGTGGAAAGCTTAATCACATTGCCAAATACTGCTATTTCAATCCTATGAACCAAAGGCTGAACTTTCAGAGACCTACTCAAAAACCCTTTGGTTATAGGAAGAAAGAAAAGAACCATGTGGCTAAGAAAGTTGTTAAATCTAAAAGCCACATGAAGAAAAAGAATGTGGAAGACAGTGTCAAGATCTGGATACCTAAAATCACTAAAGCTGTTAGTACTGCTACCACAAATAGTGCTGCTGACAGTGATAGTGCTGCTAGAAGCAATACTACTGCTACCAATGTTAGTGCTGCTAACATTGTTAGTACTTCTGCAAATGTTAATACTGCTAACTCTGTTAGTACTGCCAACAAGGTTAATACTGCCAAACCTGTTAGTACTGCTAACTCTGTTAGTACTTCTAAAGATAGTGCTGCTGCTAGACCAATAATCTTGACAAAGTACTCCAATAATAAGTGTTCTGATTTTAAAAACATCATCAAAAAGGAATGTAAGTATTTTGATGAGAAAGGGAGACCCAAGACCACTTTGGCTTGGGTTCCCAATCAATACTAATTGTTTAATCCTATGTGCAGGGCAACCAGCAGCTCAAGGGGAAGAGCATCTGGCATGTTGATAGTGGTTGCTCTAGGCACATGACAGGGAACATGTCATGCCTTAAGAATTTCAAGAAAATTGATGGTGGACATGTTGCCTTTGGTAATACTCCAGATGGAGGTAAGATAAGTGGTAAGGGGGATGTAAGAAAAGGTAAAATGACCTTTGAAGATGTATTCTATGTTGAACAGTTAAGATACAACCTGTTAAGTGTATCACGGGTTTGTGACAAACAACATAGTATATTATTTACAGATTCTGAATGCATTATCCTTGCTCCTGGATTCAAGGTAGTTGATGAAAAGATGATACTACTAAGAACCCCCAGAAAGGATAATGTATACTGTTTGGATATGGAAAGTGTTTCATCTGATTCATCCCTAAATTGTCTTGTTTCAAAAGCTTCTCTGGATGAATCATCACTTTGGCACAGAAGGATGTGTCACATGAACTTTAAAACAATAAATAAACTTGTTAAAAACAACCTTGTAAGAGGTTTGCCTTCTAAAGTCTATTCATGTGATGATCATTGTGTTTCTTGTCTCAAAGGTAAACAACACAAAACTTCTCATAAGTCCAAAAAAGTGAACACAATCTCTAATTCTCTTCATTTATTGCATATGGATCTGTTTGGCCCTACAAATGTTATGAGTATAGGTAAGAAATCATACTTCCTAGTTATTGTTGATGATTACTCTAGATTTACTTGGGTATATTTTCTAAGGACCAAGGATGAGACAAGTGGACTGATCAAATCCTTTATTCTAAGAATTGAAAACCAAACTAATCAAAAAGTAAAAATCATTAGGTCAGACAATGGTACTGAATTTAAGAATCATGACCTAAACACCTTTTGTGAGGAAAAAGGAATTGAGAGACAATACAGTGCTCCTAGGACTCCACAACAAAATGGTGTTGCTGAGAGAAGGAATAGGACACTGATTGAGGCTGCTAGATCTCTGTTAGCTGATTCTAAACTGCCAATAACTTTCTGGGCAGAAGCAGTTAATACTGCTTGCTATGTCCAAAACAGAGTACTAGTAGTCAAGCCTAAAAACAAGACACCTTATGAGCTTTTAAATAAAAGAAAACCCTTTATTGGATTTTTCAAACCTTTTGGGTGTCCTTGTACTATTCTCAATACCAAATCTCACTTAGGAAAGTTTGATAGCAAGGCAGATGATAGATTTCTTGTTGGTTACTCATCTCAGAGTAAGGCTTACAGAGTTTTTAATACTTCTTTTAGAATAATTGAGGAAAGTGACAATGTCAAAATGCAATGAGAACACACCAAATCCTATTGGATCTGGTCCTCAGTGGCTGTTTGACATTGATTCACTAACTAACTCTTTTGGTTTCAGTAGTGACAATTATGCTGGTTCAGGAAGTGAAGGATTAGGGGCTACACAAGTTCAAGACATTATACCTCAGTCTGTGATCTTTCCTATGCCTATAAAAGAACCTGTTGAATTCTGTGAAAAAGAGACTATATCTGAGCCAATTCAGAGAGAAGAAGAAAGAAGAGACGAGGAATCTTCAGTGCATAAAGAGCTAGAAGTAGCTGAGGTGATCCCCTCCGCTGACTTAAATGATTCCAATCTAGAGGTGGGAATTAATGAAGAACCTAGTTTTCAGACTAGAACACAAAAGAATCATCCTCCAGAGCTGGTAATAGGAGACATCTCTTCTCCCATGATTACAAGGAATCAAAGCAGACTTCAAGAGCTACAGGATCAACAACAGACAATACTCTCCTGCTTTCTATCCCAGATTGAGCCTAAGAAGGCCTATGATGCAATGAAAGATTCAAGTTGGATAGAATCCATGCAAGAAGAGTTACTTCAATTCAAACTACAGTATGTTTGGGACTTGGTGGACCTTCCAAAAGGTCATAGAGCTATAGGCACCAAGTGGATTTTCAGGAACAAAAAGGATGAGAGAGGTATTGTGATCAGGAACAAAGCAAGGCTTGTGGCACAAGGGTACACTCAACAAGAGGGCATAGATTATGATGAAGTGTTTGCTCCAGTGGCAAGGGTAGAGGCAATTAGGTTGTTCCTAGCCTAAGACTCATACATAAAGTTCAAGGTCTATCAAATGGATGTAAAGAGTGCCTTTCTATATGGTACAATTGATGAAGAAGTATATGTCTGTCAACGACCTGGTTTTGAAAATCCTTCATATCCTGACAGAGAATACAAGCTGAAGAAAGCACTCTATGGTCTACATCAAGCCCCAAGAGCATGGTATGACACTCTGTCTACCTATCTCTTGGAGAATGGGTTTGAAAGGGGCATCATTGACAAGACCCTTTTCATTAAAAGAAGTAAGAAGGACATCCTACTAGTTCAGATCTATGTGGATGATATCATCTTTGGATCCACAAAAGATCAGATGTGTAGAGACTTTGAAGAGTTGATGCACAAGAGCTTTAAAATGAGTTCAATGGGTGAACTTACCTTCTTCCTTGGACTTCAGGTGAAACAGCAGTTAGATGGGATCTTCATTAGTCAATCAAAGTATGTGCAAGACATCCTGGAGAAATATGGTTTAAAAGACTCAAAGCCAGCAAGCACACCAATGGATACTCACAAACAGATCACTGCTGATCTTGAGGGGGAGGATGTTGATGTCCATCTATACAGATCAATGATTGGATCTCTCATGTATCTCACAGCCTCAAGACCAGACATCATGTTTCCAGTATGTGTATGTGCCAGATTCCAAGTCAAGCCAAAACAATCACATCTTCAAGCTGTGAAGAGGATTTTCAGATACTTAAGAGGGCAACCTAGATTAGGTCTTTGGTATCCATATGAATCTTCATTCGACTTGATTGCATATTCAGATAGTGACTTGGGTGGTGCAAACATGGACAGAAAGTCTACTTCAGGGGGATGTCAACTTTTGGGTGCAAAACTAGTATCTTGGCAGTGTAAGAAACAAACCACAGTGTCCTTATCAACAACAGAAGCTGAGTATATTGCTGCTGCAAGTTGCTGCTCTCAGGTTCTATGGATTCAGAATCAGATGCTAGACTATGGGGTAACCTTTCTTCACACTCCAATCTTTATTGACAATAGCAGTGTTATAAACATTGTTAACAATCCAGTCAAGCACTGCAAAACAAAGCACATTGAGATCAGGTATCACTTTATTAGAGATTGCAATGAAAAGAAGCTCATTCAAGTTGCTAAAGTTCATACTGACAACCAGTTTGCAGATCTATTCACTAAAGCTTTTGATGTGGGTAGATTAACTTTCTTGGTCTCAAGTGTGGGCATGATCAACTCTGAATGATCTCATGTTTTTAAAAAAGTGTTCCTATACCTGCTATTTTGGTTATTTGTGTGCTGCTAATCATCTTTCACAGGAAGTTATTACCTTGATCAGACCTCCATAAGCTTCAAAAAGAGTAAGTATAGTTAATGCTGCCAGTGCAGTTTTAATACTGCCAGTGCACAGTTAATACTGCTAGTGGTTAATACTGCTCTCAGTTAATACTGCTAGTTAGTTAATACTGCTAGTGGTTAATACTACTCTCAGTTAATACTGCTAGTTAGTTAATAATGCTCTAGGTTAATACTGCTTATGTCCCGAATCGTATAAATACCCTGTTTGCCCGCTCAAAAGCTCATAACGACTCTTTGCATATTGTTCACCTTCTCTCTAACCCTTTTCTCTCAAGTACCAAGTATTTCAGGCAAGAACATTCAAGTTCAATGGCATCCATGGCATTTATTGACGAGCACAATGAAATCGCGATGCTACAAAAGCCAAAGAAAGCTGCAGGATTTCATCAGATTGTGGATTTTCTGAAGTCTAGCCACATTGCCCATGCTCTAACTGTGTCGCCAACAATATACATAGAGCATCAAAGGCAATTCTGGGCGAATGCTACCATTGTTACAAAGAATGGTGTGCAGATTCTGAAAACAAGGGTGTGTGACAAACCCTTGTCTGTCTCTGAAGAGGTGATACGCATTTGTCTACGTCTAGACGATGCTGCAGGTATTACTTCTATTCCAAATGAGGACTTGTTCTCAAACCTTTCAAGAATGGGGTATGGAGGCCAATTGGGTGGTTTTAAATTCTCAAAGGCAAAATTTTACACCCAATGGCGTTTTCTTGTTCATACCTTGATGCACTGCATTTCCAAAAAGACTACCGGATGGAGTGAGTTTAACAGTACCATTGCTTATGCTTTGGTCTGCTTGGCCACTGCCAGAAAGTATAATTTTTCTAGAATGATTTTCAGTGATCTTGTCTCAAACCTGGGAAGCAAAAAGAGCTTTTATATGTACCCCAAGTTTGTACAAGAAGTTATAACCCATGAATTGACGGATATGCCTCACTTTGATGAGGTATATGTACCCAAAATCCCCAAAGGTAAGGTCTTTTCAAACATGAAAAGATCTCCTTTGGACTCGAAAGGAGTTGACACCCATTGTTCTCTACAATGATGGTGGTGTCCCACACTGAAGAAGGTATGGCAGCAGGGTCGAGGCCCTCATTAGACCATCCCACTGCTAGCCAATACCAACCTTCCCACTCTATATCAATTCCCTAGTCTCTACTTCAAAAGCCAACTTCTCCAATCACCCAAATATATACAAGGAAAAAGGTAAAGAAGGCTCCTTCCCTTCTTGTACCTTCATCCACAGAGCCTTTAAGCCCTCTAAGGGAGAATTCTCCTTTAGAGAATATATCTACAGGGAAACCACAGGGGTGTCTCCCAACCCCAAGAAGGTGCTCAATGAGAAGATGTATGAGCATATGGGTGAGCAGGCTGCCACTACTCCTGCTAACACAGAGGAGGACAGTGGTAACATAAATAAGACCTCCCCCATGGCAACTTTGAATGAGCAATCATTCAAAGGTCCCAGGTGCAAAGAAACCAATGGGGTGGATAGTGCTTCTGTTAGGCAGAAGGCTCCCACTACAAAAAGATCCAATGATCCTTCAAAAGAAGGTAACACTTCTGGAGAAGGTGAGGACAGATATAACTACCAAGAATTGATGGATACTATGGGAAATATCAACCTGGATGTAATCAAGCAAGGGAAAGACATAGAGGAGATGAAAATGGTGATTCTGTCACAACAAGTACAGATTGAAAAATTGAAGAAAATGGTGACAAGGTTGGTGCAAAAGAAGAGGAGAAAGTAGTTTGTGTTGAAGAAGAGGTCAAATGATAAAGATGCTTCCAACAAAGGGGAGAAAGAGGCTGAAACAGAGAAAGAAAGTACAGCTGAGAGGGTATTTGAGGTTGAAGGGGAGCAAGAGGCAGAAATAGAGAAAGTAACAGAATTTGCTCAAGCAGCAGAAACTGTTAATGCTGCTGAAGCAGCAGAAACAGTTAATACTGCTGAAGTAAAAGAAGCAGCAGTAACAGGGATTTCTGTTGAAGAAATGGAAATTGCATAAACATTGGTAAAAGCAAAGAATGAAACTCCTAAGGCTACTCAAAAGGCCAAGGGAGTGGTCATTACAGAAGGAGGCCTTGAAAGGAAAAGAAAAGAGATAAATGAGGCAAGTTTAAAAGATGCAAAGGGAAAAGCAAAGATGGTTGAACATGAACAACTGTTAAACCAGAAGAAAAGTCAGATTGAGTTGGATGAAGAAATGGCAAAGCTACTTCAGGCTGAGATGGAAAAGGAAGAACAACTTCAATCAGAGAAGGATAGAGAGCTTGCAAAGATAATGGCCAGAAAACTCAACGCTGAGTATCAAGAGAGTTTAAAAGCAGCAGCTGAAGCCAAGAAAAGCTCTGTGAAAGTTTCTAAACAAAGAATGTCAGTTATGAAGCAGAAAAGACAACCTTCCAAGACCTTTTTGGCCAATCAGTAAAGGAGAAAAATGATAAATTTCCTGAAAGGTTCAATTGGTGTCAAAGGAGAGATGTTCACCAACATGGCATACAGCAAGGTTGAGGAGCTGTATAAGAAAGAAATGGCTAAGCTTCAAGGGGACTCCTCACAAAGGGAAGAGGCTGAAAGAAGAATGAAAGAAGAATGAAAGAGAGGCATGATCTCAACATTCAACAACCATTTCTTGAGGAAGTCACACCTACAAAAGAAAAGAAGGAAGAGCCAGAAAATGTTGACATGGAAGTTAAATCTGCAAAAAGGGTGAAGACTATAGCTTCCAAAAAGCAGTCCAAAAGGCCAAGAGTTGAAGAAAGAGCAGACACTGAAGAAGAACCTCATGTGACTCCTTCAGCAGAACCCAATCAGAATCCAGAATCATCCAGCAAGCAATTAAATGAGCAGGTTGAATTGTTCATGACATTAACCAATAATGATCCAGTACAAGCAGACCCCATTCTATCCAAGCCCCTGAAATCATTTTTTGGGATATCCTGGAAGATCAAAGAAAGAAATTCTTTAGGATTAAGAGGGTGGGGGACATCTATGAGGTGTATCCTACTTGGGGAAGTTTCATCAGAAATTGTACAAGATCAGATCTAGAAGAGATGTTTCAAGTTGGAATGAGACTGTATGAAAAGAAGCTGACAGGAGAAGAAAGGAGTTTAATCAGATTAGCCATGGAGTACTTGTGCATGATGTTTGATCCAAGCAAAGTTCAACATGTGATCAGGGATTTGCATCTGGAGAATAAATTCCTAAGAATAGAAAACTGGAGGATATTTGAAAGATGTGAAGTCTATGTTATCACTGTGAATGGAGCTTATCATGAGTACTACTTGGTGGACAAGATATATGAGCACAGCAAGGGTAAACTACAAGCAATGTTGAATTCCAAGCTTATTTGTTCAAAAGATTCAGAAATGGCAAAGGTTGTGGTTAGCAGAATCATCAATCAAAGCTTGGGTTTGAATCCTAATCTAGGGGTGTAAACTGAAGTGTTGAAAGCATCTAAGAAGATCATCTGAAGAACTTGACTTCTCTTCCTAAAATTCAAGTTAGGGGGAGATTGTTGGGAACTGAAGAATTGCTAAGTACATTTAATGCTGCTAGAAGAGCATGGTTACTACTTCTGAGGTTAATGCTGCCAGTTGAAGTTAATGCTGCTGAACAATATTAATACTTCTTGAAGAGATTAATACTGTTGAGCATGGTTAGTACTGCTGAACTTAATATTGCTCAAAGTATTAATGCTACTTATAAGATGAAGATCCGTATGGCAAGGATGACAGTTGGATTGAAGATATTCATGGAAACTTGAAGATAATGATGGAAGATTATACTAAAGATCTTTTATTATTTCGTAATTATCTTTTATTTTCAGTATATGTATAGAATAGTTTGTTTCTTTAGTTGAAAAAATTATTCATTCTAAGTGTTTAGCTTTCATTGAGAGAATCAACCTCAAGGTTAGATCCCTAATTCTAGAGAAGTAGAATTCGTATTGGTGAGTCTGTTCATCAATATTGAGGTTGTGTGTAAAAACTTGTGACTTTCAATCATTCAATAAGAGTTTGCAAGTTGTTCATCAGATTTATTGTTTGTTTACTGTTTCATTGAATATTAAAGTGTCATTCCGCAGCTTCTTTAATATTGTTTTCTAAGAAGTTTATTCTTGTTAAGAATTTAAGATCCTGACACACTTACTCGATTGTGTATGATCGAAATGCGAGGGTGGAGCAGACTTCCTTCTTTTCAATATCCAAATTTTCCAAATGAAAACCAGATAGATTATGTGTTGCATCCCCTTGAAAATATTGAAACATTCTCTTTTTGAGAAGAAAATGAGTGGTTGGTGGGGTTTTTATCAAGAGTTGGCATAGGCTAGGTGCCTGTTTCAATGATGTTCACGAAGAATTGTGAAACACCAACAATCTGGCTGCCCAGCTCAGAAAAAGTTGGTGCAGAGTTTGATATTCTTTTACTCTGTTCTCACACCCTCTTTCTTTTAATCAATGAGCTCACATCTAACCAAGCTCTCATTTCCATTTTACCTCATCACACAACCCACACTCAATTATTTTGACTCCTCACTCTTCGATCACTTAAGGATTAACTTCTTGGGTAGGAAACACTGGTTAACGTGAATCAATATAAGTTTCAATTAAGTCCTCACACAATGAACCCATGTTCTTTTCCTAAAAGATCATGTTGCTAAAAATGGTTTAACTTTGCAGTTAAAGCACAAAAATACAAGTCAGATGTCAGTATGCTCAATAAGATAATCAAAAAGATTTGAGCATTTTAAACTAACAAGTATATTGAATAAATGAAATGAATACAAAAAACTTGTTTGAAAATCTAACATTGTATGAAAAAGATCAATATATCTGAATGATTTATCGATTAAGGCTTAGGTCAGCAAAAATTGGATTTTGTCTATACGAATCAAAATGTAGACATTCTTGAAAGAACGTTTCGAAATGAAATCACGCTCAAAATTCGTTGAAGTTCAATCGGGGTGTATCACCATCAAAAAATGTGTTCAATTTGAGACATGGTGATAACATATCCAATAAGAAGTTAAACCGGTGTGTATGAATAATTGACAGTATATGGAAAAGAAAATACACAAGTATATATCTTTCGAAACACACGGTTTGTAGATCATATAAAGCTCATGAAAAATGAAAACATTTAAAATCACACTTCTATATTCATGAAATCTTTTAAGAATCAGAAGTGGTTTGAACATTTAAAACCATGTTTTCATATCTGAAAGTTGTCCTTCTTTCAGACACGTTATGAGATTAAGATTAGAAATAAACCTTTTCGCTTAGTCTTAAATCTCATCAAATCAACTCTAAATCATATAAGATATGATCGTGTAAGCTCTCTCTCAAATCTGCAAAAGTTACAAAGTCCGTCAAAGTACAAAGCATTATTCATAAAATTTTATTGAAAAGTAATTGACATAATGCAGTAAAACTTTGAATGTACGAGTTCTGATCAGATATAATCAGAAGTCATATACTCCCCCTGAAATTATGCATCATAAAATATGTCAATAAAAAACATGATAGAGATCTGATACAACTCCCCCTGAAGTGTTCTCATCATTGTTAGAGCATAAATATGTTGGATACAAGATCATAGAAGACTGAAGTTTGAAGTCAAAGCAGAAAGTCAACTCTCAAGCATCAAAGTCAAAGTCAGTGTTGTAAGAGTTTTGTATTGTGCTTGTTTTAGTTCTTAGTATAAATGGTGTGTTGTGCGTGAAGCAGTTCATACGTGTTGAAAGATTCCAGTGTTAGACAAAGAAAGTGTTGAGAGCATTTGTAATATCGATTTTTGTGATTAATACAAAGTGATATTAAATGAAATTGATTGTCATCTAGTTGATTTACATTCTTATCTGGGATAACAATTGTTATCAGAGCTTTGTCCCCCTCCGCAGACTTAGAACGGGGCCCTAGAGAAAAAAATTTGACATTTAAAAGCCATATTACAGCTTTAAAAAATTCTCAGAAAAAATATTTTAAGTACAAAACTCGCAAACCAAAGAAAATTGAACTTCGCGTAAATAGTGATGTACGCATTCCTAGTTCGATCACGCTGAAAGATACGAGAATAGACTTCGCGCACAAAGAGATGTGCGAGTTCTTTCTTCGCGCACGTTGAACCTTAAGTGTTTCTTCATCGCGCAAACCACTACGTGCGAGTTCTTGACACTTAATGACCATATCATTATGACTTTAAGCTGACTTCATGAGATTTAAGACTAAGCGAAAAGGTTTATTTCTATTCTTAATCTCAAATATGGTTGAAAGAAGGACGACTTTCAATCATAGAAAACATGCTCTTAAATGTTCAAACTACTTCTGATTCTTAAACGATTTCATGATTTGGAAGTGTGATTTTAAATGTTTTCATTTTTATTTGTGCTTTGGATCAACAAACCGTGTGTTTCCAAAGATAAATACTTGTGTATTATCTCGTCTATATACTGTCAAGTATTCACACACAACGGTTTAATTTTTGTTGAATTCGTTCTTACCATGTCTCTAAATTGGAACAATATTTTTCGATGGTAAGACACCCCGATTGTTATTCAAAGTTTCAGCGTAATTTCATTTCTAAACGTTCTTTCAAGAATGTCTATATTTTGATTCGTATAGACAATATCAATTTTTTTGATGACCTAAGCCTTAATTGCTAAATCATTTCTGTAGATCCCAGAACAGTGCAATCAACAGCAAATAATATCAAAGATGAACAATTGTATAGCCACAACCTCTAGTCATATGATTAATGAAACACTCAAAGGTTACAGGTTTACAGAAAGAATTTCTGATCAGAGAAAAGTAAACCTATTGACTAGAGATCTGGAATTTATGAGACTTCTGTTACCTGACAAATGAACTAAATAAGCCTTTATATACTTAGGCATTACAAGCTAATGGGCTTATGGGCTTTGTTAGAGCACAAATATGTTGGATTCAAGATCATAAAGATTGATGATAAAAGATGAAGAAGTCAAAGCTGGAAAAGTCAACTCTCATCAAAGTCAAAGTCTTTTGTTAATAAAGTCAAAGTCAATGTATTTGTATTTGTTTTCTTGTATTTTTTGTGAGGTATAAATACCTTGTATCCTTGTCTTTGTAATCAGTAGTACACGAATTAGAAAGAGAGAGCAGATTAGAGAAGAGCATATAGTTTCATCATTCTAGTGAGAGAGTAGTGAGAGAAAGTTTAGTTTGTAATCTTGTGATTGAAGATCAATGAATGTGATTTTAGTATTCCCATCTTGATTGTTGTTTAGCAATTAGAACTTGATGAATTTGGGAATAACAATTGGTATCAGAGCAGATCCAAAGTGTGAGATCAAGTCAAGAAATCAAGAAAAGTTCGTTTTTACTGTTCATCGAAGTTCAAATCAATTTCGAGTTTTTGTGCAATTTATGAGTTGAAATCGATCAGAGTATGTTTATATAGTATAGTCGATCATGTTTGTATGATTTGTTTTGTCAATTGCACTGTAATTTTCTTAAATTTCGAATTTTTGTTGATGTTTTTGTTCACGAGTTAACATGCACTGTAAATCGATCCAAAGTGCATCATTTTGTGTTTGTTTTTGAAATTCTTGCATTGTAATATGTTCTAGTATTGTAATCGATCATTTCTGCAAAGTTTCAAGACATTTGGACAAAGTTTGGATCGAAAACAGATGGAAAAATCAATTTTTGGGTCGACAATCGGAAGAACGCGCTAGATCTCTCAAACGCGCAAGTTCTTCGTGAAACGCGGTAGTTTGTCGTGAAATGCGCAAGATTCATAAGCTAGAACGCGCAAGTCGAAGGAATAAATTTTGGTCTAAAACGCGCACGTTTTGATCTGCGAGTTCTACAAACGCGCTCATCAAAGCTAGCGAGTTTGAGGAGGAACAGTGGTTAGCGATTTCTTCGACGTGCGAGTTTGAAAGGAACAGTGGTTTGCGAGTTCTTCGACGTGCGAGTTTGAAGAGGAATAGTTGAAACGCGCAAGTGAAGCTAGCGAGTTTTGTTCAAACGCGCAAACTTCGACGTGCGAGTTTTGTAAACGCGCAAGTCTCTGTTAGCGAGTTTCAGCGTGAACAATTTTTAGCGAGTTTAGGCGCTTCCGAGTTTGATCATCTGCGAGTTTGATCTGCGAGTTTGATCTGCGAGTTTGCTTGCGAGTTTGTCTGCGAGTTTGCTTGAGAGTTTATCAAACGCGCAAGTCTCGATCTGCGTGTTTCTCAGTGTCTGCGAGTTTTAAGCTTGAATAGTGACTAGCGAGTTTCTATACTTAGAATTTTTTTTCAGAAATTTTCAAAACTGTAATATGCCCTTTAATAGTGAATTTTTTTTCTCTAGGGGCGCTGCCCCTCGACCCCGTGCTAAGTCTGCGAAGGGGGACATAGTTCTGATTGTGATCAAAAACTCTGAAATTTTATTTCAAGTTTTTTTGTATTTCTTGTGATTTCATATTTGGACTAACGATCATTTCAAGTTCTTTTTAATTGAAACAGGATGTCTTCTCAAGGAAAAATGTCATCAAAAGAAGATATTGCTAATCTTAAAGCAGAGCTTCTTCATCTTGAAGGCCGATTTGTACAAAGTTGTAAAAAGTTGAAAGATTTACATAAGGACGTTGCTGTATGTAAAAGTCATTTGGAATATTACAAGAAGAAACATGATGATCAAGTTGACATTTATAATAAGCTTAATGAGTGGATGCATGCACATATAGGTTACCTGAAGAAGTCAACAGGTTCAGGTCAATATTCAGAATTTTTTGCCAAATACAAGGAACATTTTCAACAACTTGAAAAGGAAGTTATTCAAGTCTTGAAAGATGACAAATGGTTGGAAGCTGAGAAATTAAAGACTGAGAATTCTGATTTTCTGCAACAGATCTCTGATTTGGAATCTCAAATAATCCAAATTCAGCAAGTAGATTCTGTTGACAGTTATGAGATGAAGATTAAGAATCTAGTGGATGCTAATGCTGAGCTTCAAAAGAAAATATCTGATCTGGAGAAAAAGATGGTTGAAGAAAGATATGATTTTGAGACTAAAAAGAAATGATTTGCAAAGAAGTTCTCAGATTTTTCTAGAAAATGTGATGACGAGAAGAAGACGGTTGAGCTTAAATGCGTTAAACTTTCTCAACAAATCTCTGATTTTGAGAAAGTGATCATTATTGAAAGAGAAAAGTTTGCAAAGGATAAAAAGGAGATTGAGCAGAAGAATGTTGGATTTTTTAAAGAGATATCTGATGGAAGAAAGAATGTGGAAAAGGATTTTGAAGAAGAAAGAATTATTTTTGAGACTGAGATAAGGAAATTAACTGCAAAGTTATCTGAACTATCTGAGAATGCGCTTATAGAGCAACAAACGAAGTTTGAATTCAAGACAAAGATTGATCTTCTTGTAAAAGAAAGAGACAGTTTCGCTTCAAAGATTAAAGAGTTTGAAAAGATTGTTTCAAAGGTGGTGGTGACTGAGCAGACGACTCCAGAGTCACAAATCCACACACCTCGAAATAATTCAACTGATTTTAAAAAGACAGCCTCAAGCTCACACATGAAACCTGTTTCTTCAAGAAGGTTAGTCAATTCATTCAATCAGATTCGTACTTCTAATATTTTCTATGATCAACATGTAGATGGTTCGGGTACACAAAGAAGAAGAAGAAAATATCAAGAAGAGAAACTGGTATGGAAAGTGAAACCAGTGGATGATGATGAGAAGAATGATGAGAAGAAGGAAGAAAAGAAAAGAAAGAAGAAAGAAAACAAATCATTTGTATCTGCATCAAATGCAAAGAAGAACAAAGTGCTGAAAGGTAAACCTGATCTTGCTTACTCGAGAGATCAAATGTTCAGGTTATCTAAGAAAAGGTATTGTTCTTACTGTAATACATTTGATTTTGTTCATAAAGCTAGTGATCATTACTAGTATGGTTCTTATTCAGTTACTCCCATTCAAACTGCAACTAATATACATGGACCCAAATACCAGTGGGTACCAAAACCGAAGATTGATTCTATGTTGCAGGCACCACAAGTCAAGGGGGAGTAAGAGAACGATGGCTCTTGAATAACACAGTTCAAGACCCGCATCTCAATGTCAAGAACAAGGCTTCTAAGTACAACAGCTTAGAACCCGTACCTCAATGATAAGGAGTGTGGCTTCTGAATACTACAGTTCAGGACCCGGACTTCAATGCTGAAAGAGAAAAATACTCCCGGACTGATATAAGAGATTGTACTCCGATACTCCAATGAGGATATCAACCTTCAAGGGGGAGTACATATTTTTCTGAAATTTTTTCATCCGATAGATATGACGAACTACATTCCATAAGGAGTTGTAGATCTCTATCATGTGCTTTATAACTGACATATTTTAGATGCATAATTTCAGGGGGAGTAAAAGATTATGATTTCTGATTATTTCAGATTAGAACTCGTTTTTTAATTCTTTTACTGCTTTATGTCATTTTTTATTTTTGAATAAATTTTGTGAATAAATGTTGACTAAGACTTTGAGACTTGCAGGATGAGAGAAGCTGACAATATCATATCTTAATGACTTCAGCATTATTTCTGAGAAAGAAGATTGCGTGAAAAGGTAAATTTCTTATCTTAATCTCAAATGTATCTGAAAGAAGGACAACTTTCAGGTATAGAAAACATGTTCTTAAATGTTCAAACCACTTCCCGATTCTTAAACAGATTTTATAATTTGGAAGTGTGATTTTTAAATGTTTTCATTTTATTTTTGTGCTTTATTGATAAACAAATCGTGTGTTTCCAAAGATAAATACTTGCGTATTGTCTTTTCTATATACTTTCAAGTATTCACACACACCGGTTTGAATTTGTTCAACATGTTCTTACCATGTCTCTAAATTGAAACAATTTTTCTTCGATGGTAAGACACTTCGCTTGTATTCAAAGAATTTTGAGCTATATTTCATTTCGAAACGATTTTTTCAAGAATGTCTATATTTTATTTCGTATAGACAAATATCTGTTATTCTTGACCATAAGCCTTAATTGATATATCATTCATTTCTGATCATTTTTCATACAATGTCAGATTTTCAAACAAGTCTTTTGCATTCATATTCATTCATTCAATATACTTGTTTGAAAATATTTCAATGTTTAAAAATGCTCAAATCTTCATGATTATATTCTGAGCATATATTCATCTGACATTTGTATATGAGTTTTAACTGATATAGTTAAAACATTTGAGCAACTCATGCTTTTTAGGATTACATGGGTTCTTTGTACTAGGAATTAATTGAAACTTCTATGGATTCACGTTAACCAGTGTTTCCTACCCAAGAAGTTAATGCCTTAGTGATTGAGTGTGAGGAGTTAAAAGAAATGAGTGTGGGTGTGATGAGGTAAAATGGAAAAGAGAGTTTGGTTAGTAGTGAGCTTAATGATTAAAAGAAAGAGGGTGTGAGATCAGAGTAAAAGAATATCAAACTCTGCACCAACTACTTTCTGAGCCGGGCAGCCACATTACTAATGTTTCACATTTCTTCGTGAACGTTATTGAAACAGGCAACTAGCCCATGCCAACTCTTGACTAAACCCCACAAGCTACTCATTTTCTTCTCAAAAAAAAAATGTTTCACATTTTAAAGGGGACGCAACACATAATCTATCTGATTTTCATTTGGAAAATCTGGATATTGAAAAAAAGAAGGAAGTCTGCCCCACCTTCGCACTTCAAGCATGCACATTGAGTCTGTGTTTATCTACTGTTGTCTCAGTGGTTTACACAATGTTGAGCCTTATTGAAAAACAATCATCGTGCTTAATTCTTTCTACACATGCACGAGCATACCAAGAATTTGTTTCTTTGTCATAACATTCATAGAAATTGCCTTTGTGGTATTTCGATGATTGGATGGAAGCCCTGGGGGAGTGAACATCAAAAAGCTCCTTTCTAATGTGTATTTGTTACACACAGTGACTTCGTGTTACTGACAGGCATTTTAACTGATTCATTTGTTGATTCAGGAGTTACACGTTTCTATTTTGTCTAGATTTGAAAAGATCTGGATGAATACATTGTTCGAATTGGCAATTAATCAGAGGCTCTTGGACAGATCAGATTGGTCAAAGACATTTATTGGAGAGAAAGTTTTGATGATATTAATGCTCAAATCATCAAAAAGGGGGAGAAGAGTTCAAGAAATGTTTGAGAAAGCAAAGAAGAATACAAGAAATGTTTGAAAGTTTTTGAATAAAAAAAATAGAATAGAAGTGTTGAAGATTATTTGCTGAAGCAAAGTGTGTTTTGTCTGAAAGAGGTTTGGTTACAACCTTGGGAGATTGTTAATATTCTTGAAGATCAGTTTTTGAAGAAGATTGCTGAAAGTTTTTAAAGATACTGTGCTTATCAGAGAAGGGGAGATTGTAAAGATTTCATACTAATAGGGGGAGCATGAGAATTGGTTGAGAAATTTATGTTTGTATCAAAAGGGAAGATTTCAAGAGAAGATACAGATTGTTAAAAGGGGGAGTTACTTCAATCGAGCTTAATCAAAGAGAAGATCGCATTGCTAAATCTTTTAGTAATGATCTTGATCCAAAGGGGGAGATTGTTAGAGCACAAATATGTTGGATTCAAGATCATAAAGATTGATGATAAAAGATGAAGAAGTCAAAGCTGGAAAAGTCAACTCTCATCAAAGTCAAGGTCTTTTGTTAATAAAGTCAAAGTCAATGTATTTGTATTTGTTTTCTTATATTTGTTGTGAGGTATAAATACCTTGTATCCTTGTCTTTGTAATCAGTAGTACACGAATTAGAAAGAGAGAGCAGATTAGAGAAGAGCATATAGTTTCATCATTCTAGTGAGAGAGTAGTGAGAGAAAGTTTAGTATGTAATCTTGTGATTGAAGATCAATGAATGTGATTTTAGTATTCTCATCTTGATTGTTGTTTAGCAATTAGAACTTGATGAATTTGGGAATAACAGGCTTTAGGCCCATCTAACAAAACAACTATTAATTAATTACATTACGAACCCTGATAAATGCTTTAATCAACTTTCAATGCACAGGACTTTCAGTCCTAACAATCTCCCCCTAAAGTTGAATATGGCATTTATCTTCTTGAAAACTTTATGCCTTGATCTTCTTTCCCTCTTGAATCTTTAAAAAACTTTGGTGTTGCATGTCTTCATGTCTTTCCAAGCTCCCCTTTGAATAAAAGCTCTTGGTCTTCATAATTTCAACTTTGTAACCAGATGCAATGTACAATAGCCTTGACTGAATGAACTATCAAGCAGCTTTCAACTGTAGAAACTCAACACATCAGATTAGCACACAAGAAAGATAATGTGCGAGTTACGTGACATTCCACAAGTGCATCTTCAGTTTATTAAACAAAGAATCTGTCTTTGAACCGCGACTTGAATAAACTTTCAGCTTACGAACTTGTTTCAATCAGACCGTAGGAGGGACAAACTTGTAGCAAACACGACATGATACGGGATAGAAGAACCAATAAAATAAAATCTTTGAAATCTTCATCTTTGAATATTGAAACAGCATTGAACTCAAATCTTCATCTCTTTGATCTCTAGACTGTCTTAAGAAAAGCAAACTTTCACGAATCATCTTCATTCAGAAATTGAATCATTATGGAATGATTTCTTTTCACCAAAACTTGATGAAAACTTCTTCAAATCTCCCCCTTTTTGATGATTGTGAACATCATGATCATCAAAACTTCTTCAATTGCAGCACTTTCTTTGATTTCCCCCTTTGTAAAGACGAACAATCTTCCCTTCATAATAATTTGACATTCTCCGCCCGTTGATCTGATTATCCGTTAATTCTTGAAATGTATATATCCGAATCTTTTCAAATTCAAACATAATGAACAATGTAACCCTGATTCAACAGATGAAATAGTTAGTATGCCTGTAAGTAGCACGGAGCCACTTTGTACAACGAATGTACTTTGGAAAGGAGCTTTTGTGATGTTCACTCCCCCAGGGCTTCCGTTCAATCATTGAAAAACCACAAAAGAATTTTCTATGAATGTTATGACAAGAAAACTCATTCCTTGTGTGATCGTGAAAGTGTAGAAATGATTGAAGCTACTTAGCTATATCAGGCTCAAATTGTGTAAACTGTTGAAACAGCAACAAATATTACACGGACTCAATGTGCATGAAAGAAGGTGCGAAGGTGGGGCAACTTTCCTTCTTTTTCAATATCTAAATCTTCCGAGTGAAGACTAGATAGCAGATATGCTGCATCCCCAAAGAAAATGAAACATTTCTTTGTTAAGAAAGAAACGAGTAGCTGGTGGGGAAAAACAAGAGTTGGCATGGGCTAGGTGCCTTTTCAATGATGGTCACCAAAGAATGTGAACCAATCAGTAGATGTGGCTACCCGACTCAGAAAGTGTTTGGTGCAGAGTTTTCATATTCTTTTAAGTCTGTTCTCACACCCTCTTTCTTTTTAACATTAAAGCTCACTTCTAACCAAACTCTCTTTTCCATTTTTCCGCTCAGCACAATGAGAAAAACACAACCGGATGAGTTATCTCCCCCACTCTTTGATTTATGACCCCTCACCGCTCAATCACTCTAGGATAACTTCCGGGGTAGGAAACACTGTTTATGTGAATCCATGGAAGTTCTGTTTAAGCTCACTCATGAATCCCATGTAAGTCCTAAAAAGAATGGTTGCTCAACAGTTTAACTTGAACAAGTAAGCACAAAATGTATGATAACACTATCAAAATGTATGCTCATAAGATTTGAGCAATTGAACTTTGAAGATTTCTCAAAACAAAGATATTGAATGAAAGAAATGAAATCAAAAGAATTGTTTTGAGAATCTGACAATGTATCAATCAGATCAAATGAAATGGTTAGGTTATCAAGGAACTGGATATTTTGTTTATATGAACAAATATAAACAATTTTGCAATGAAAGCACAAAATTAGAAATTATGATTGAAGCTCAACAACATTGAATTTCAAACGGGGGTATTACCATCGAAAAATTGTTTCGTTATGAGACATGGTAATAACAAATGCAAATGAAGTACTGAACTTGTATGTGTGAATACGTTACAGTATAAGGATAAGATAATACGCAAGTATTGATCTTTAGAAACACACAGTCAGTTAAACATTAAAGCTAAAAAAAATGAAAAACATTTAAATTCACACTTCTAGATTCATGAAACATTTTGAGAACCAAAAGTGGTTTGAACATTTTCAGAAACTGTTTTTCATGCTTGAAAGTTGTTCTTCTTCCAAACAATCAGAGATCTAGATAAGATGATATTTACCTTTTAAGCTCCCCCTCAAATCATGATATAATGATTTAGGTCTTTTAAGCTCCCCTGGATATTTGCAAAATATCTAAGTCTGAACATTGAAGAACGGGTCCTTATCTGTCATGTGATCAGAAGCCAAACTCCGTTGAAGTACGGGTTCTAAGCTGATTTACTTAGAAGCCTTAGTTCTTCTACTCCCCCTTGACAGTAGGTGCCTGCAACAAAGAATCAGTTTTCGGCTTTGGTACCCACTGGTATATGGGTCCATGAATGTTAGTTGCAGTTCTTGTGGGGGTAATGGAATAAGAACCATACCAGAAGTGATCACTAGTCTTGTGAATAGGATCATGTGTACGACAATAAGAAAAATAATGTTTCTTACCTGATAACTTGATTAATTGATCTCTTGAGTAGATAAGATCAGGTTTACCTTTACGCACATTTTTCTTTTTGGCATTAAACACATGTACACATGATTCTTTTTCTTTCAGCCCATCTTCAACTGGTTTCTTTTTCCAGACCAGTTCCTCTTCTTTGTATCTCCTTCTTCTTTGATGTGTACCTGAACCATCTATATTGTTATCATAGAAAAGGTTAGTTTAATGAATCTGATCAAAAGATTTAACTGACCTTTGTGAAGAGACATATTTTTTATTTGAACTTGATACAGACTTTTCAAGCACTTTAATCGTCGAAGCAAAGTTGTCTCTTTCTTTAACAAGCAGGTCAAACTTCTTCGTGAACTCAGACTTCGTTTTATGATCTTTTAGTGGATTTGCAGATAGTTCAGATAGCTTCTCAGTAAGCTTTTTGATCTCAGCCTCAAATGTGCATCTTTCTTCTTCAAATCCCTTCTCAGCATCCTTTCTTTGGCCGGATATTTCCTTGAAGAATCCAACATTCTTCCGTTCAATGGCCTTCTTTTCGTTTGCAAACTTTTCTCTTTCAAGGATGATTACTTTCTCAAAAACAGAAACTTGCTGAGAAAGTTTTATGCATTTCAGCTCAACTTCTTTCTTCTCATCAGCACATTTTCTCGAAAAATCTGAGAACTTCTTTGCGAACGATTTCTCATACTCGGATTTATCTTTAGCATGCTTTTGCTCCAGATCAGATATTTTCTTTTGAAGCTCAGTATTAGCATCCGTCAGACGCTTAATCTTTGCCTCATAACTTTCAACGGATGCTTTCTGGATTTGGACAATCTGATCTTCCAAGTTCAAGATTTTTCTTGTCAGCTTTTTGTTCTCAGTTTCCAAACTCTGTATTTTCTCATTATTCTGCCCAGAAGTCTTTTTCAGAAGATCTTCATTAATTGCCTTTAATGAAGTAACTTCTTCTTTCATTATGTTGCTTTCATTATTATAAAGTTCTGATCTCTCTTTGTAGAAAGCAACAAGTAATTCAAGATTTTTGTTCTCTAATTCAGGCTTTTTGGAAAAAAACTTGACGATAGATGAAACTTGAACGAGTTTAAACTTTGACCTTAACTGCACTGTAATGATCGTGAGACAAACAGGATGATCCAAAAATAAAACAATATATATATATATAGGTTTGCACGAGGTTCGGGTCGCGCGAAGTGAGATTTACGCGACCAATGGGTGGAGCAAAGTAAGCTTTGTGCGAGCAAGGGGTGGCGCAAAGTGAACTTTGCGCGAGTAACTTATGGCGCAAACACGAGTCCGGTTGAGACAAGAGTCCGGTCGAGACAAGAGTCCGGTCGAGACGAGAGACCGGTCGATACGAGATACCGGTCCACAAAGGTACCGGTCGAAATAATGTACCGGTCGAAACTTAGACATGGAAGGTTTGCGCTACTCGAGGGTGGCGCAAAGATAGGTTCGCGCGATCAATAGGTGGCGTAAAGTACACTTTGCGCGAGCAAGGGGTGGCGCAAAGTGACCTTTGCGCGAGTAGGCAATGGCGCAAACAAAGGTTTTTCGTGAGTAGGCAATGGCGCAAACCACGGGTACCGGTCGAGTAAAAGATATCAGTCAACACACCAGTTAAACAAAATATCGGTCGACCTCCTATGACCGGTGGAACAAAGTACCGGTCAAGGCAAAACACCGGTAAAACAAAATACCGGTCGACCTCCTATGACCGGTGGAACAAAGTACCGATCAAGGCAAAACACCGGTAAAACAAAAATGAGTCGGTCGGTGTCAACAAGGTATCAGTCGATAGGATGGACCGGTAAAGCAGGGTACCGGTCGAACAACGTACTGGTCAAGACAATATATCGGTCAAACACTATATCGGTTAGTAATGCTGGTCGATATCAGATTCAACAGATAAGCATATAAGACCGATAAAATCGAAGAACAAGGACCGATAAACCCGATGAATTCTGGAAATCAATCGTGATCAAACCCAGAAAACAAAATCAACGATAATCCAGAAATCGAATTCAATGGGCAATTAAGCAGAATCAATCAAATATGCAGATTAGACCACATATCGATAAACAAAATATGCAGATTTAATCACAGACCAATTGACCGATAGAACAGTTTTTGAAGAACGCAGACCGATAAATCACTTTTCACATAGCTTAAGCAAAAACTTGAATCGACCAATAGAAAAAAAATATTCAACGAATACAGATGGCCGAACTTCAACCCAGAAACAGTTATGAACTCGATTTTGCAAAGCAATAACTCAGACTTGCTAAAACAGAAATCGAGCAGAATACAGATAATACCGAATAAAACAAAAAAAAACGATTAAAGGGTTTCAGACAAACCTTTTTGGATCAAACCTTCAGTCTCTTTGCTCTGATACCAATTGTAGATCCCAGAACAGTGCAATCAACAGCAAATAATATCAAAGATTAACAATTCTATAGCCACAACATCTAGTCATATGATTAATGAAACACTCAAAGGTTACAGGTTTACAGAAAGAATTTCTGATCAGAGAAAAGTAAACCTATTGACTAGAGATCTAGAAATTATGAGACTTCTGTTCCCTGACAAATGAACTAAATAAGCCTTTATATACTTAGGCATTACAAGCTAATGGGCTTATGGGCTTTAGGCCCATCTAACAAAACAACTATTAATTAATTACATTTCGGACCCTGATAAATGCTTTAATCAACTTTCAATGCACAGGACTTTCAGTCCTAACAATTTCTATTTGATCTTTATCATACAATGTCAGATTTTCAAACAAGTTTCTTGTATTCATTTCATGCATTCAGTTTTCTTGTTTGAAAAGTCTTCAAATGTTTAAAAATGCAATCTTCATGATTACATCTCTGAGCATACCTATATCTGACTTGTATATTTGTGCTTTATTGTCAAGATAAACCATTTTTGAGCAATAATGTGCTTTAATAGGAAAATATGGGTTCATTGTGTAGGACTTAAATGAAACTTCTATGGATTCACGTTAACCAGTGTTTCCTACCCAAGAAGTTAATCCTTAGTGATCGAATGTGAGGAGTCAAAAAAGAAATGAGTGTGGGTTATGTGAAGCGGTAAAATGAAAAAGAGAGTTTGGTTAGAAGCGAGCTCAATGATTTAAAAAGAAATAGGGTGTGAGAACAGAGTAAAAGAATATCAAACTCTACACCAACTTTTTCTGAGCAGGGCAGCCACATTACTAGTGTTTCACAATTCTTCGTGAACATTATTGAAACAGGCAACTAGCCCATGCCAACTCTTGATAAAAACCCCATCAACCACTCATTTTCTTCTTAAAAAGAAAATGTTTCATATTTTAAGGGAACACATCACATAATCTATCTGGTTTTCATTTGGAAAATCTGGATACTGAAAAAGAAGGAAGCCTGCCCCACCTTCGCACTTCGATTATACACAATTGAGTCTGTGTTTAATTACTGTTGTCTCAGTGGTTTACACAATTTTGAGCCTTATCATAAGCAATCATCATGTGCTTAATTCTTTCTAACACTTGCACGAGCACACAAGGAATTTGTTTTCTTGTGGTGTTTCGATGATTGAATGGAAGCCCTGGGGGTGTGAACATCAAAAAGCTCCTTTCCAATGTGTATTCGTTACACACAGTAACTTTGTGTTACTGACAGGCATAGTAACTGATTCATTTGTTGATTCAGGTGTTACACTTATAATTTGTCTGAATTTGAAAAGATTCGGATAAATATCTTTTTGGATTGATGGTGTATCAAAGGCTCAATATGAAAGATCAATGGTCAGATTATATCAAAGGCATTTCTTGTTGAAAGTTTTGATGATCTCTATGCTCTAATCATCAAAAAGGGGGAGAAGAGATCAAGAAATGTTGGTTGAAAATAGAAGCTAATATCAATTGTGGGGACAAGTTACAAGAAATGAGAGAGTTGATAAAGAAAAGTTCAAAGCATTGCAAAGATTGAAAGATTGAAAGAAAAAAGTTCAAAGATTTCTGAAGATGTGTTAAAGGTTACAGAAATTTTCTTTGAAGATATTCTGCTTGAAGCAAACTGATCAAATTCTGAAGATAATTTCTTTCTGGAGTCTGAAAGAGGTTTGAGATAACTTTGAGGAGATTGTTGAAGAGCATATCCACCATCCTTGGGGGAGATTGTTATTTTGTTTGAAGAAAGATTTTGGAGAGAATACTGAAGATTGTGAAGATTGCTAATGTTGATAAAAAGGGGAGATTATTTCTACTGAGCTTAATGAGAGAAGATTATTCTGCAAAATCTTTTCGAAATGATCTTGAATCCAAAGGAGGAGATTGTTAGAGCATAAATATTTTGGATACAAGATCATAGAAGACTGAAGTTTGAAGTCAAAGCTGAAAGTAACTCTCAAGCATCAAAGTCAAAGTTAATGAAATAAAAGTCAAAGTCAAAGTTGTATTTTGATTTTATTTGTGTTGTGCACGTTTCTGTGTTGTAAGAGTTTTGTATCGTGCTTGTTTTAGTTCTTATAAATGGTGTGTTGTGCGTGAAGCAGTTCATAAGTGTTGAGAGAGTTCCAGTGTTAGAGAGAGAAGGTGTTGAGAGCATTTGTAATATCGATTTCTGTGATTAATACAAAGTGATATTAAATGAAATTGATTGTCATCTAGTTGATTTACATTATTATCTGGGATAACAATCATATCTTGCGAATGCATATTTTCAGTAAAAATATGTACTCACCCTTGAAGGTTGATTTCCTGATTTGAGTATCGGAGTACAATCTCTTATCAGCCCGGGAGCATCATTTCTTTTGATCATTGATGAGCGAGTCCTAAATTGTTGTGTTTAGAAGTCAAACTCTTTATCTTTGAGGTACGGGTCCTGAACTGTAGTATTTAGAAGCATTGGTTCTCTTACTCCCACTTAACTTGAGGTGCCTACAACACAGAAACATCTTTCGGCTTTGGTACCACTGGTATTTGGGTCCATGTTTGTGAGTGGCAGTTCTATTAGGAGTAATTTAGTAAGAACCATACCAGTAATGATCACTCGTTTTATGAACAAAATCATAAGTACGACAGTAAGAACAATACCTTTTCCTTGTAGACAACCTGATTAATTGATCTCTCGAGTAGACAAGATCAGGTTTACCTTTCCGCACATTGTTCTTCTTAGCATTTGATGCATGTTCAAATGATTTGTTTCCTTTTTTCTCATATTTCTTCTCATTATTCTTTTCATCATTCGTTTCATCATCAGCTGGTTTTACCTTCCAGACCAGCTATTCTTCTTCACATCTTCGTCTTCTTTGTCTTCTAAATGTATCTGAACCATCTACATTTTTATCAAAGAAAATGTTAGTAGAACGAATCTGATCATATAAATTAACTGACATTCTAGGAGAAACAGTTTTCTGAAGTGAGCTTGCGGCTGTCTTGAATGAACATTCAGAATCATCTGAACCATTTCTAGGTGTGTGGATTTTTTACTCTGGAGTTTGCTCAGTCACCACCACCTTAGAAACAATATCTTCAAGCTCTTTTATCTATGAAGATAGACTGTTCTTTTCTTTGATGTGCAGGTCAATCTATTTCTTGAATTCAGACTTCTCTTTCTATTCTTTCAAAGCACAAGTTGATAGTTCAGATAACTTATTAGTGAGCTTCTTTATCTCTGCTTCAAACATGTTTCTTTCTTCTTCAAATCCCTTCTCAACATTGTTTCTTTGACCAAATATTTCCTTGAAGATTCCAACATTCATTTGTTCTATGATCTTCTTCTCTTTCTCAAACTTGCCTCTTTTCAAGATGATCACTTTCTCAAAGTCAGTCACCTGTTGAGAAAGCTTGGAACATTTAAGCTCAACCATTTTCTTCTCTTCAAAACTTTTTCTTGAAAACTCTGAGAACTTCTTCGCAAACTCTTTCTTTTCTTTCTCAAAATCATCTCTGTTCTTGGCCATCTTCAGCTCCAGATCAGTAATCTTCTTAATCAACTCTTCATTAGCATACTCCAGATTCTTAATTTTCTCAGTATAACTATCAACAGAGTCTGCTTGCTGGATTTGGACAATTTGATTTTCCAAGTCAGAGATCTTTCTTTTCAGCTCAGTATTCTCAGTTTCCAAACTCTTTACTCTTTCACTTGAAGACATCTTTGATCCTCCCATCATCTTCTCAAGCTGTTCCCACAACTGTTTTTCTGTAGCCTTTTTACTATCTAATTTGATAGAAATCTCATTTGAAATTCCTTGCAAGATAAAAGATTTGGCCAATCTGTCAACTTTATGTCTCCATCTCTGCTCATCTGTGTATTCCTCAAGTGGTAGTGGATACTCTCCTTGTTCCGCTTTTCTATTTTCACCCATAAAAGAGTAAGTCTTTGTTGGAGTTTTCATCTTTCCTTCCTTCAGAGATATTCTGATATAGTCTCCCAAATAATTGCGATCAATGAAATCCAGAAAACGATTCTTCCACTGCTCGTACTCTCCTTTGACTAAAACAGAAGGTTTCTCATTAGTTCCGATTGCGAGAGCTTCTCTGGAAGTCATCCTGTTTCAAAATATTCAATAAGAACTTGAAAATGATCGCCAGAAATTCAGAAACAACCTGTACTACAAAAAGTCAAATTTGATCAAACATTGAAAAACTCAGAAAATATTCGAAGTATAAAACTCGCAAAGTGAAGGATACAAGCTTCGTGCAACTACAGTATCTTGCGAGTTTTGGAACTTCACGCACAAAGAATAATATGAGAACAAACTTCACGCAAAAAGTGATGTGCTCGTTCAAACTTCGCGCACGTCGAATGATACGAATTCTGAGGTTCTCGCAAGAAGGCTCGTGCGAGTTCTTGCTTCGCGTAGATAACTACGTGCGAATTCTTAACACTTCTCGTACACACACTTCGCGCAATTCTTTTGCAAGTTCGAGACTTAGAAAAATTTTCAATCGTCACTTCTCGCTAAATGCAAATTCGCAAACTGTCCACTTCTCGCACAACCCACTACTCGCAGACCACACTTCGCGCAGAACAAAAGACTTGAACAGTACAAACTCGCACAATGATACGTGCGAGTTCTAACTTCTCGCAAGCTTCGTCTTGCGTGTTCTTCACCTTTATACGAATTTCAAGCCTGTGCGAGTTCTTCAGCTTTAGCGAATTCTTTGTTGTGCGAGTTCTTCATCTGCGAGTTCTTTGAATCTTAGTGGTCTTGGGTTTTCGAACAAAAACTTGAGTCTTTCACTGATTTCGATCAAATTCTTCACCAATTAGCCTGAAACTCTATAGATCACATCGATTTCATGTCTAGAACAATTTACAATCAAGAGATTTCAAACTAAATCACTAAAGATTACAATTTGATCACACTCAGTATAAGTATGAACTCGAACAAAAAGTTCAAAATTCATACAAACTGTTGAGAATTGGACTAAACAATGCATACAAGACTTATTCGATACACCAAATCGATTCGAAATCAATCAAATTCAAATCTAAAACAACATTGTAGCCCAAGATTCGATTCTCCATAGTACGTTTTGCGAGTTCTTGAAAAATTGGCCAAATCTTCAAATTCAATCCAAGTTTCTGAATTTCGTTTGCTCTGATACCAATTGTTAATCCCAGATTCAAGTTCTAATTGCTAACAATCAAAATAACAATATGAGAATTCCGTAATCACAAGTCATTGATTTCAAATCCTCAGATTACAATCACTCTCTCACCACTTTTTCTCACTAGAATGTAAACAATCAATTCTTCTCTAATAAGCTCCGTTCAGTCACAACAAAGACAAGAACTAAGAACTATTTAGACCTACCATCAACAACAAGGAAACAAAATACACCTACTTTGACTTTGACTTTATTACAATGCCTTTGACTATCACTTTGAGTGTTGACTTTGAGCTTTGACTTGCTTGACTTTGACCTTCAGTAATAATGATCTTGTATCCAACAAATATGTGCACTAACAATGACTATCTTCATGAGCATAAATTCATTTGACATGTATTTCATTATGTGCTTTAACTGTCAAAGTTAAACCATTTGAGAAACTCTTTGCTTATAGGACAACATGGGTTCATTGTATGAGGAATTAATTGAACTTCTATGGATTCACGTGAACCAGTGTTTCCTACCGAAGAAGTTATCCTTTAGTGATCGAGAGGCGAGGAGTCAAAATAATTGAGTATGGGCATGTATGATGAGGTAAAATATAAAAGAGAGCTTGGTTAGAAGCGAGCTCAATGTTAAAAATAAAGAGGGTGTGAGATCAGAGTAAAAGAATATCAAACTCTGCACCAACCTTTTCTGAGTCGGGCAACCACATTTTTGTTGTTTCACAATTCTTCGTGAACATCATTGAATCAAGCAACTAGCCCATGCCAACTCTTGATTTTAAACCCCACCAGCTACTCGTCTTTTTCTTAAAAAGAAGATGTTCCAATATTTTCTGGGGATGCAGGACATATGAAGCACTATCTCGTCTTCATTCAGAAGATCTGGATATTGAAAAAGAAGGAAGCCTACCCCACCTTCGAACTTCGATCATGTACAATTGAGTCTGTGTAATATTGTTGTTGTCTCAATGGTTTACACAATTTTGAGCCGACTAATAAAAGCAATCATCATGTGCTTAATTCTTTCATACACAAACACGTACACACAGAAAAGTTATTTTTTTGTCGAAACGTTTATAGAATAAACTTGTGTTATTCAATAATTGAATGGAAGACCTGGGGGAGTGAACTTCAAAAAGCTCCTTTCCAATGCGTATTCGTTACACACAGTGACTTCGTGTTACTGACAGGCATATTAATTGATTCATTTGTTGATTCAGGTGTTACACTCATATTTTGTCTGAATTTGAAAAGATTCGGATGAATATACTTGGTGAATTGACGGATAATCAGAGGCTCAATCATGTGATGAAAAATCAATGGTCAGAGGAAAGGTTTATGACATTTCTTGGAATAGTTTTGATGATTTTTTTGCTACTATCATCAAAAAGGGGGAGAAAATTTGTTCAAGAAATGTTTGATGAAGAAAAGTTCGTATCAGTTATGGGAGAAGTTAAATAGATGATTTGAAGAAAGTTCATTGCAAGTTTATGTCAAAGAATGCAATTTGTGAGAAGACTGTACAAGTTTGAAAGAGCAAGTTCAAAGATTTCAAAGTGCAAGCATAATTCACTGAAATTTTCTTTGAAGATTAGTTTGCTGAAGCAAACCAAGCTGAATTTGAAGATAATTTCTTTCTGATGTTTGAAAGAGGTTTTTAAAACCTTGGGGAGATTGTTACTGTTTTTGAAGACAATTTTTTTTATTAATCAAAGAGGGAGTTTGTAATGCATATCTTTTTTAAGATGATTTTGATCCAAAGGGGGAGATTGTTAATGCACAAATATGTTGGATACAATATCACAAAAGACTGAATTCTGAAAGTCAAAGTCAAAAGCTCAAGTCAAACTCTCAAGCAGAAATTTAAAATTCAATTGTAATAAAAGTCAAAGTTAAATTCAAAGTTTGTGTATGTTGTGTTGTAAGAGTTTTATGGTATAAGTGTTTTGTTTTTGTAGAAATAGGGATATGACTAGAAAAGTGTTGTATGCGATTATTGTCTAGAGAGAAAAAGTATGTTGTATCGAATTCTAATCTTGAAATGAAAATGGAAATTGATTGAATTCATTGTGTCATCTTGTTTAGCACTGATTGTGTGACACAAAGTCTTGTAGAACAGAAATTTGTTTGGGAAATTCAATAACCTTATCATGAAAATTTTTTCTCTTTTTTGCAAACGTGTCTCTTTTAGTTATTAAAATCTTTTCAAATTCTGACACTTGCTTTGAGAGTTTTAAACATCTATGCTCGAAATCTTTCTTCTCTTGTAAATCTTTCTTAGAGAAATTAGACAGTTTTTGGTTGTAAACTTTCTCCAGATCAGCTTTTTCTTTATCTGCAGAGAGACTTTTCATGAGATCAACATTCTTTGTCTCCATCGCAGATATTTTATCTTCAAAAGCTTTGAACTTGCGGTGTAGACCAACTGATTCAGCTTCAAGTTCTGATGATTTCTGTTCAGTTGTCTTTAGTTTGTTTTGAAGATTGATTATCTCTCTTTCTTTCATTAGGATTTCTTTCTCTCTTTTCATGATGATACCTAGGGGTGTTCCTCCAAACTGCCAAACCGCACAATCTCCCACACCGCAACGCAAAACGCGGTTTAGGACTTTCGCGGTGCGGTTTGCGGTTTGTATTTTAACCAAACCGCACTATGCGGTGCGGTTTGCAGTTTTGAGTTTTCAAACCGCGGTTCAAACCGCACCGCACCTTTTATATTACTTTTAAATTTTAAATTTTAAACATATATATATATAATAATTTAATTTAATATTTATATAATTGGGCTTCTATTTTTAAATTTTAATTATGGACTTTAAATATTTATAAGCCTTCTTAAAAATTTAAGGCCCAACAAATGAAAAAAATTGGCCATTGGCAATTGGGAGTCAAGATGAAGACGAAAGAAAAAGTTGGAAATGTCACTTTATTCGTTTATCGTATTTGAAACAATTTATTTTTTAAACTATTTATTAAACTATTTTTAATTATGCATTTTGGAGTTGGATATATTCACACTCTTTATTTTTTTTGGAATACAGTCACTAAATCGTTGATTTTGCTAATGTATTTTAAACTTATAATTTTTTGGATTGTACGCATAAAGTGCGATAGGGACAAATCGCATAAACCGCACCGCATTTTGCGGTGCGGTTTAGTGCGGTTTGAGGTATATGTGGTGCAGTTTGCGGTTTGAGAAAATGCTCAAACCGCACATGCGGTGCGGTTTGCGGTTTTGCCCCAAACCGCACCGCGAACACCCTAATGATACCTGCAAAATCAGAGTTAGAATCATTAACACATTTTGCACATTCAGAAGTTTTCTCAGAATTACCAAATTTAGCTTTAAACTCCTGCATCAGTTTTAGAAGAACTGAATTTTGATTCTTCAATTTATCACGTTCAACTTCTATGACAGGTATCTCAGGCATATACAAAGATGGCACGGTCTCTTTTTGATAATACTATAGACATCTTGATCAATATACTTGCTTGATGTGATCTTCCCAAAATATTCAGAAATCCTTGACTTGAGAAGTCAAACTTTGGTCAACACTTGAAAAGATCAGAAAAATTGTCTAACACTCAAAACTCGCAAACCACTAAAACTCGCAGAACACTGTAGAAGGAATTCGCGCAAACAGGCTTGTGCGCGTAACAGGTTTGCGCAGATCGAAGTGTGCACGTTTGAGATTCGCACAAGCAATAACGTGTCCCTTCTTCAACTTTAACTTCTCGCAATGCTTTTGCGCGTTCTATACTTAGAAACTTTTTAGACAAATAAGAACTCGCACATCAAACGATTGGTGGGTAATGGGGAGAATACCAACGCTTGGGAAGATCCTTGGATGCATGGTACGCCGCTCTCGCATATATTACCGGATAATTTTATTCTATCCCACGGGTTTTCCAGGTTGGCCACCCTTAAGGAGGTGCATGATCGGTTCGGAGGTGTTTGGCCGAATGATTGGCTCATGGCCTTCCCCAATCTTAATGAAATGCCCATTCCTACTTTAGATCCGCTTCGTCATGATATGTGGGAATGGAAGGACTTGAATGGCAATGGTGGAGAGTTTTTGGTTAAAAGGGCTTACTTTTCGTTGGACGGAATCTATGATTATGTGACTTGGGCGAAGGCTATTTGGTTCCCGGGGATCATTCCAAAAGCATGCTTTCTGCCTTTGGTCGTCTTGCCACTTTCGACTTCCCACCCAAGATCGGGTGGCAAGGTGGGATGGCGACAGGAATCTTCTGTGTCCGTTATGCAATGTTTACCTGGATTCCCATGCACACTTGTTATTTATTTGAATGCAGGTTTTCTCTGGAGGTGTGGTCTAAAACGAAGGGCCTTGCTTGCCTTACTGACTGGGCAAATTCTTGGCCACTCATTGTGAAAAGACTTTCCACGTTACAAGATTCGAAAAGGTTTCGCTCTAAAAAGTTGTTCATTGGAGCTTTGGTTTTCTATATTTGGAAGGAAAGGAACAATCCTATTTTCAGAAATCAAAATCGTAATCCGGAGGATCTTGTTAGGACTATTAACGAGACGGTGCATATGCGACAATTGTGGAAGACTAGAGGGCATGTGGTGGCTAATCATGTTCGGTCCTGACATGCTCGGTGCTGCTATTTTGGCTTGGCTGGTCTTTGGTTCTGGTTTTAATTTCTCTATTTTATTTTGTATGGTGTTTGCGTCTGTTGAGCTTTGTCTTTTTTGGTTGATTGTGGCTTGGTATGGTGTTGTTACCAAGTTCTTTTGCTTTGTTGTTAGGGTGTTGCGACTCGTGTAGCATGAACTTTGTTTTGTTTTTCTTTTAATACATGTGCCTGGAGCTTTCCTTCCAAAAAAAGAACTCGCAAGTACTTCTCGCTAAACACTAGAACTCGCAGAATACTGAAATCAGAAAATCAAAACTCGCAAAGCATGTCTTGCGCGTTTCTACTTCTTGCAGAACACTCTTAACTCAAGAACTCGCATAAAACATGGAAACATAAAATGTCTGCATTGTGTGCGTTCCTCACTTCTTGCGTGTTTTTCAATGTGCGTGTTCTTCAAATGAATGTTGCTTGCGTCGTGCGTGTTCTTCCCTTGCGCGAATTCTGGATCTAGCGTGTTCTTCAGACTTGAACACATATTCGACCAAAAACATTATAAACCGGCAATTAGCTTTCCAAATTTCACAATGATGATCGAATATTGATATTGAACACTTTTCTAGTACGATTATACGACTAAAAACCTCAAAATTACAGTGCAATCTTCAAGAAATAGTGTTCGCCATCTTTTTTAAAAAATATCCAAAAAGTCCAAAATTCAATTCGATTTAGTGATTAATTCGTGATCAAATGTGAACAAGAAAGTTCCTATAACAACCAACGATCACTATGAACCCATTTTCAATCACTACAAACGATTAACCAAAGCGAATTTGATCAAACAGTAGATTTTCGAAAAATTGTCTGCGTGTTCTTCGTGAAAATCAAGAAATCGATCTAATCAAGTTCAATACAAACAATCTGAAAGATTTTGGTTTGCTCTGATACCAAATCTTAGTCCACAAAATCAAGCAAACATCAATTAATCACACAATTAGCACATAATCTTGAGAGAGAAAGTAGTGAGAGAATTAGGTTGTCATATATCTCTTGAAGTCACAAGTACGCTCATACAATGGTTCACACTCTCTCACAAAGCTAAGACAATATATATATATATATATATATATATATATATATATGAAAGGAACTCTCAAAGACTTAAAAGACAAAGTCAAACTAAACAATTGATCTAAACATGACATTAACAAGGCCCAAAATACAATAATGATGACTTTACAAATTTTCCAATACTTAGAACATTTTATGTTCTAACAAAATCCATTATACCCATAAAGACCTAAATGAACAAATATCGAAGCATTACGGACCACTATGACCTATTACACCTCAATTAGAGCCAACAAGGTCAAATCGGTCTCATTATAGCCCACTTAGTCTAGTTATGAACAATGAGACTCGTTAAGGAGACACAAACTCACTATACCCACTAAGACCAAAATGAACCAATAGCGAGGCATTACAGACTACTATGACACGTTATACCTCAAATAGAGCCAATAAGGTAAAATCGGACTCACTATGACCCACTTATTTCAATTACGAACAAATGAGACTCGTTAAGGAGGCACAAATCCTTTATACCCACTAAGCCCAAATGAACCAATAGCGAAACATTACAGACCACCATGACCCGTTACGCCTCAATTATGGCCAAGAAGATCAAATCGGACTCATTATGGCGCACATAGTCCTATTACGACCAATTAGAGTCGTTAAAGAGACACAAACCCATTATAGCCACTAAGACCCAAATGAACAAATATTGAAGCATTACGGACCACTACGACTCGTTACACCTCAATTAGAGCCAACAAGGTCAAATCGAACTAAGTATGGCCCACTTAGTCCAATTATGAACAATAAGACTCGTTTAGGAGACATGACTCATTATACCCACTAAGACCAAATTGAACCAATAACGAAGCATTACAGACGACTATGACACGTTATACCTTAAATATTGCCACTATGCGGTTTTTGGTTGTTAGTGGCTTGGTACGACATTGTTACCAAGTTTTTTTGTTTTGCTTTTTGGTGTATGGTGGGATTTTTGTTAGTGCACAAATATATTGTATACAAGATCATAAAGTTCTCTAAAAAAAAAGATCATAAAGTTGAAGATGAAAGTCAAGTCAAAAGCTCAGGTCAAAAGCTCAAGTCAACTCTGGAAGCTAAAGTCAAAGTCATTGTAATAAATGTCAAAGTCAAAGCTTTTGTATTTTAGTGTTAGTGTTTTGTCTTTGTATTCTTAGTTAGTATAAATAGTTTTATTTTCGTTCGTAGACTCATATGACTAGAAGAAGGTTATCTGCCTGTACTTGGTTAGAGAGAAATATTTTGAGAATTGAGAGCATTTTGTAATCTGTGAATTGAGAAATACGAATGGCTTAGTGAATTGATTTGTTTTGTTCATCTTGATTGATTTGCACGTATTATGGGACATACAATTGGTATCAGAGCAGGAAGGTTCAATCGAAATCAAGAAATAAAATTTCGCCCCATGGTTTACTGTGGTCGATCGATTTCTTGAGTTGTATAGTTTAATTGTCAAAAATTTCAATTGAAAGTTGGTCGATTAGTGTATTAGATAGATTTGTATCAATTTGAGTTTCAATTGCTCTGTAATTGTACTTTAATTTTGAGATTTTGTAAGTTTTGTAGTTCACGAGTTTGACGCATTGTTCTTAAGATCAAGTTGTAATTTTTGTCGATTTGATTGTAATTGTTTGTTTGTAAACTGTTCATACCTTGATCGAGATCAAATCTACAAAGTTTCATGGTTTAATTCAAGGATTTGGATCATTTTTAGGCTGAATTTGTGTTTTTCGGAGTTGAGATCTGAAGAACTTGCATAAATCCTTGAAGAACTCGCATAATTTCTGAAAACTCGCAAGATTCAGGGATTTCGCATAAGAGATTTCACATAAAAATTGTCTGAAAAATTACAAATACAGAGTTCTCATAAGGTGTTGTGCGAATTGATCAGGATTCGCATATCTCTCATATACGAATAGTTGGTTGAAGGACAGATTTCGCATAAAGCTTCGTGCGAAAAGTAAGGTTTTCGCATCAGAGTGTCATATGAATTCCTTGAATTCCTCAGATTTCGCATGAAAAATTGGAAATTTTTCTAAGGCTAGAATTCGTATCGATACGAATTGCTCGAGGTTGAAATAGATTAAAAGTATAGAATTCGTATGTACCTGTAGTGCGAAAAGCACATACGAAAAGTTGAAGTTCTTCGAATTTTTTCTATTTCTAGATTTCGCATATAGTAGTGTGCAAATTCTAAGAATTCGCATCTAGGCACTTGCGAATTGTTGGTGTGCGAATTCTGAAGTGTGCCAATTGTAGGGATTCTGCGAATTGTGGTGTTTTTTTCTCTTTGTGCGAATTGTTTAGTGAATTATGGTGTACGAATTCCATCCTTAGGATACTTTTGGAAACTTTATTTCTGAAAAATTCTTTCTATGTTTTTCTGTATACTGATTTCTTTTGAGATCATTTCAAGTTCTTATTGTACAGTGTTTATGTCAGGATGACTTCTAGAGAGGCTCTTGATATCGGTACAGATGTCAAGCCACCAGACTTATTCAAAGGCGAGTATGAGCAGTGGAAGGATATATTCTTAGACTTCATTGACCGGAATGATATGGGTGACTACATCAGAATGTCTTTGAAAGAAGGAGTGATGAAACCTCCAACTAAGATTCATTCTACTGAAACAAATGGTGAGGAAACCAGGATTATCCGATGCCGGTTGAAGAGTATACCGAGGAACAGAAGAAAAGGCTAAAAGCTGATAGGTTGGCAAGATCTTTCATTCTCATAGGAATGCCCATCGTGATATATGTCAAGATAGACCGTTATAATGCTACGGGGAAAGAAATGTGGGATCATCTTGAGAAAATGATGCTTGGTTCTAAGATCGGTAATCAACTATAAGTGTTAAACTGCCTGAATAACTACGAAAAATTCAAAGCAAAGGAAGGTGAAAGTTTAGAAGCTACTTATGATCGGTTTGTGACTCTTCTGAACGAGTTTAGAAGTTTCAGATTGAGCTGAATGTGAAATTCTTGAGCATTCTTCAACCAGAGTGGAAAAGGTTTGCTAGACAGATGAAACAGATGAATGATCTGAATGAGATACAACTCCATGACATTTATGAGACATTGAGACAGATCGAGGAAAAGGTAGAGGAGATTAAAGATGGGAAGAAGAAAGCTGAGAAACTGGTAGCAGATCCGGTTGTTTTGGTAGTTAAGAAGAAAGAGAAAATATCAGTGAGTCTTAAGAAGAAGAAGAAAGTTGTTGTGTCTGAATCTGAGGATGAAAGTGAGGAGGATTTTGATTCTGATGATTGTGAGAACCTGAAACAAGCTATGCTACTGTTGACCAAACCTTTTCAGAAGAAATTCTACAAGAAACCGGGGTCAAACAGTCAGAGATACTCATCGGCATCTAAAAATTATGAGCATAAGGACAGAGTTGAAGGGAAAAGGTTTGAGGAGAAACGATCAGAGAAGAAGAAGTATGGGAACAGGAATGAGAAGAAGAAAGAATTTGAGCCAGTCAAGTGCTATAACTGTGACAAATTTGGCCATTTTGCTAAGGATTGTCGGAAGCCGAAAGTCCGCAATTCAGAGTACTACAAGAACAAAATGCTTTTGGCCAAGCAGCAAGAAGCTGGCAAAGCATTAATGGCTGAAGACAAATACTGGCTAGGTCATTCTGATGGTGAAGAGGAGAAGGAAAAAATGCTCACATGTGCTTCATGGGTCAGAATGTCACTGAAGCGGATTTTGATGTTGAGGATTCTGAAAAGGTATGTGATATGACTGAATCTGATTTTCTATCTCAAATGCAATCCATGATGATTGAACTTCAGGATTTGCAGTCTAAGCTTAAACGCGAAAAAGGTATCATTAAAGAGAAAAACCAATGAATACTAAATCTCAACAATGATATTGCTGAGAAGAATATATGGATTGAGGCTTTACACAAAAATATTGATACCAGTGCCAAAGAAAAGACTGTAATCCATAAACAACTGTCTGAAACATCTTCAAAATTTAAATTGTGTGAACTTGAGGTTAAAGAAGTTGCAAAAAGGTGTTTATCTTTAAAGAAAGAAAACAAATATTTGGTTGAGAAAGTGAGTGGTTTGGAAAAAAAAAACTTTATACTCTTGGTCAGACTGAGCAAACTATTTATCTCAACAAACTAAAAGAGAGTAGCGAGTATTGGGGTCTTGGTTATGATAACCCACACTATCTAAAAAAGGATATTTCCAAAGTGCCCGCCTTATACAATTTTGGTTTTCTTAGATTGGCACCTCAATACCCTGAACTCAAAGTTAAATGGACAAAATTATCAGATGAGGATAAAGTTAATGAAATTGAGAAAAGAAAGAATAAAACTAAAATGCAACTTCCATTTTGATATGAGAGGTTAAATTCTAGTTATAGTTCTACACAATCAAAATTTCTTTCTAACGATTATTTTCAAAGCTATTCTACAGAGAAAATGGAGGCAAAACCTGTTGAAGGTAAAATTTATGTTCCTCCACTCATTTTAGAAAGTAAATTTCTGAACTTGCGAATACTCTTGTAGAAGAGAGGATTTTGACTGGGTTAGAACAAATGGTGTTTTCAACTGTTTTTATCAACACTGATTTCTCAAAGTCTTCCAAAGCTTCTAAATGTAATGATGTTAATGGTATGTTTGATGAAGAGTTTGATTTCCTAAACTCTGATGGTTGTTTTGATGATTGTGTCGATCAATTTGACTTTAATGCAAAACTTCCAGATCATTCTCAATTCATTGTTAATTCAAATGGTTTACCTAGTGTGTTTGAAAAAGGTGAATCATCAACAAAAGTTGATAAATCAGTTTCTGTGAGTACTACTCAAGCCAAAGGAAAGAAGAAAAGGAATAGGCACTCACAGAAACGGACTACCACTGGTAAATCAAAGAATAAACAATCTTTTAAATCTCACAGTTATAACTTTCAAAGTTCATATGTTTCAGATGTGAAAAAGAAAAGGCCTGAAGTGAAATCAGAGTGGAGACCAAAGAAGAAAATTGATGAGCATATGACGGGGCAGAAAGATATTTTATCTAATTATACAGAGAAATTCTACGGGAACGTTAGATTTGGAAATGACCAGTTTTCACCAATCTTGGTATATGGAAATGTTATCCAAGACAATGTAACATTCAAGAAGGTGAGTTACGTTGAAGGATTAGGACACAACCTATTCAACATTGGTCAGTTCTGTGACAAAGACTTAGAGGTGAATTTTAAGGCCAAGCGTTGTTGCATGAGAACTGAAGATGGAAAAGAACTCTTGCCTGGGACACGGAAGTCTAACCTCTACACGATCAATTTTACAAAAGTCAAGACTGATAATGAGGTGTGTCTACTTTCAAAAGCCTCTATGCAACAGAGTTGGTTATGGCATAGAAGGCTATCTCATCTAAACTTCAGATACATCAATAAGTTGGTACCTCGTAATCTGGTTAAGGGTTTACCTGAGCTGAAGTATGTTAAAGAACATCTGTGTGCGGCGTGTGAGAATGGTAAGATGAAAAGAGCTTCTCAAAAGCCTAATCCTGAACCGAGCATAAGCACTTCATTAGAATTGCTACATATGGATCTCTATGGTCCAATGAGAACTCAAAGCATCAACGACAAGAAATATGTGGACGATTATTCCATATACACTTGGATCAAATTTCAAAGATCGAAAGATGAGACGCCTGTTGTCATCATCTCATTTTTAAAGACCACTCAAGTAAATTTGCAGAAGACAGTAAAGTTTCTTAGAACTGACAATGGCACAAAATTCAAGAACAAAATTGTTGACGATTATCTCGAATCGGTCGGGATAACACATCAATTTTCTTCTGCCAGAAACACCAGAACAGAATGGAGTAGTAGAAAGGCGAAACAGAACTCTAGTAGAAGCTGCTCGCACTATGCTGCAATTTGATCTACCTCTATTTCTGTGGGCTGAAGTTGTGTCAACTGCATGCTATACGCAAAATTGTTCCATAATCCATCACCGTTTGGTAAAACAGCATACGCTTTGATAACAATAGAATACCTAGCATTAAACAATTTCACATTTTTGGATGATGGTGTTTCGTGCTAAATGACAAGGAGAACTTGAACAAGTTCAGTCCTAAGGCTGATGAAGGCATTTTCATCGGATATTCTCAGACATCTGCTGCATACAAAGTTTACATGAAGAAATCGAAGATTGTGGTAGAAAGCGTAAACGTAACATTCGATGAAGAAATGGCTTCTGATCAAAGCAGTTCAGAACCCGTGATAACTGGAGTATTAGCTTCTGGGCAAATCAGTCCAGAACCTGCGGTTAATGTTACTAATTCTGATAAAGCGTCAACGTCTACATTTCATTTAACATATTTAGATTTACTGTTTGAAATTTTCTATGATGAATTTCTTGGTACTAGAGTGACTAAACCTATTGTGATTGGCAGATCTGAAGATTCAAGCAATCATCATCCAATCACTTCAGATGTCTCAACTGAATCCGATCTCCCGATTCAAGAAGAAATTCAAATTCAAAAACCTACTCACTCAGTTGAAGTTGCTAATGAAACTGTCGAGCCAGAAGTTACACAATCAGTTGGATGTTTGGCAACGCCTACTCAACATACATCAAATGTCCAACCAACTGAATCTTCTGCACCAATTGCTTCAACTGAACCCCTTACTGAACTACAAGATGAAGTGGATATCTAGATGCTCAATATGATCAATCTGCATCTAATCCACTTCCTCACGTTTACAAGTGGACCAATGAGCATCCGGTTCATCAAATCATTGGAGATCCATCTAATCCGGTGTAAACTAGGTCTGCAACTGCAAATGAATGCTTATTTGACTCTTTTCTGAGAAAAACAAAACCAACAAAAGTTTCATATGCTCTTAGTGATCCAGATTGGGTTACAAATATGCAAGAAGAGCTCAACCAATTCGAAGCACTAAAAGTATGGTGATTGGTGCCCCGACCTGAAGGGAAGACTATTATTGGCACCAAATGGGTATTCAAAAACAAGAAAGATGAAGATGGTGTTGTGATTAGAAACAAAGCAAGACTTATTGACAAAGGTTACAGACAAGAGGAAGGCATTGATTATGATGTGACGTATGCACCAGTTGTGCGTATTGAAGCAATTAGAATGTTTCTAGCCTATGCTGCACACAAGAACTTTACGGTCTAGCAGATGGATGTGAAGACAACCTTTCTGAATGGAATGCTAAAAGAAGAGGTGTACGTTTCTCAACCAAAAGGATTCGTAAGTGCAGTCAAACCTGATCACGTCTACATTCTAGACAAAGCACTTTACGGACTCAAACATGCCCCTCGATCCTGGTATGATGTTTTATCCAAATTCTTGGTCAAGTCTGGCCTCTCAAAAGGTAAAATCGACACCACTTTATTCATTAAAAGGGAGAAAGCTGATATCATTTTAATTCAAATATATGTGGACGATATTATTTTTGGTTCAACTAATCCAAAGTACTGTAAGAATTTTTCTAACCTCATGGTGTCACGTTTTCAGATGAGTATGACGGGAGAGATGAATTTCTTCCTCGGATTACAAGTCAAACAATTTTCTACGGGGATTTTTATAAATCAAGCGACGTATATTGCTGACATTTTAAAGAAATTTAATATGTCAAATTGTACTACAATTTCTACCCCGATGGCACCAAGAACTAAAATTGGAGCTTGTGTGTCCCACAATCAGTGCAAATCAATCAAGATGACAAGAATTATCAATTGAACAATTTTATTTCAAATTGAATTACAGTACAAAGAACTCTCAAACAATAATTCTCTCTCTAATCTTATGCGCACTCCTAGTCTCTCTTAACCTAATGATTCCACTAACGAAAATCTATTTATACAAAGACTACACTTACAACACTAAACACTCACAACACACTAACTTTGACTTTGAATTTATTACAAAGACTTTGACTTTTAGCTTGAGAGTTGACTTGAGCTTTTGACTTGACTTTCATCTTCAGTCTACACGATCTTGTATCCAACATATTTATGCACTAACAGAATTGATCTTTTGGGAAAAGTTGTTGATGTTAGAACCTATAGAGAGATGATTGGTTCTTAAATGTACTTGACATCTAGTCGTCCAGATATAATGATTTTTACATGATTATATGTGCTATATCAAGCCTCACCCAAAGAATCCCATATGTCTGTTGTAAAGCGCATATTTAGATATCTGAAAGGAACTGTAGATCTTGGTTTTTGGTATCCTAAAGATACTGGTTTTGAGCTAACATGGTATTCAGACGTAGATCATGCAGGTTGTATGCTAGACAGGAAGAGCATATCGGGTCATATACAATTTCTTGGAGACAAGCTCGTAAGTTGGGCATCAAAGAAACAACTTTGTGTTTCCACATCGACTGCTGAAGCAGAGTATGTAGCTGCTGCCAGTTGCTACTCTCAAGTGTTGTGGATAAGAACACAACTTCGAGATATGGTTTCCAGTTCAACAAAATTCCGATATACTGTGATTCGAATAGCGCCATTGCAATATCAGCAAATCCTGTCCAACACACTAAAACAAAACATATAGATGTGATATATCATTTTATTAAAGATAAGGTCAAAAAAGGTACAATCGAACTTTACTTTGTAAACACAGATTATCAACTTGCAGATTTGTTTACCAAGCCACTTCACGAAAAGCGATTTAATTTTCACATTTCGAAACTTGGCATGTTAAACCTCAAGACTTAATCTGTTGTTACCTAGTACAGTTTAGTTTTGTTATTTTTTTTTCTCTTCATTTCTTTGTTTTTAATCTGAAAGATTTCTGCACTGAAAGGTTTTGTTCATGTTTTCAGGGGGAGTTAAATAAAGTTTTATTGATGTACATTCTAGAGGGAGTTATAGAGACTTGCATCTAATTTTCACTGACATATTTTCTGATGCATATTTTCAGGTGGAGTAGGGACATTGATTTCTGATTACATCTTATCAGAATTCGTTCTTAACAAGTTTTATTGCTTTCATGTCATTAATTTTTCAATAAAGTTTGTGAATAAGACTTTGTACTTTGACGAATTTTTGACTGAATGCAGATTTTAAGGGGGAGCTTACATGATAATATCTATCATGACTTTGGAGCTGATTTGATGAGATTCAAGCTAAGCGTAAGGATTATTCTAACCTTAATCTCATACATGTTTGAAAGAAGGACGACTTTCATACATGAAAACATATTCATAAATGTTTAAACCACTTCTTGATTCTTAAATAGATTTCATGAATATAGAAGTGTGATTATAAATGTTTTTGTTATTATGTGCTTCAATGTTTTACGAAACGTGTGTTTCAAAAGATAAATACTTGTGTATTATCTTTTCCATATACTTTCAAGTATTCACACATATCGGTTTAGTATTTTGTTGTTTATGTTATCACCATGTCTCAAATTAACCAATTTTTCGATGGTGATACACCCCGTTTCATTGATATTTGAACTTCATTGGTATTTGAACTTCATTGATATTTGAGTGCGCTTTTGTTCAAAATGTTTCTTTCAAGAATTTCTATAATTGTTCTTATAGACAACATCCAATTTTCATGACCTATGCCTTGATTGTTAAATCATTCATATTTGATCTTTTCATACAATGTCAGATTTTCAAACAAGTAATTTGTATTCATTTCATTTATTCAATATACTTATGTTGAAAAATCTTCAATAATTAAAATGCTCAAATCTTCATGATTATCTTCATGATTATCTTCATGAGCATACATATATCTGACATGTATTTCATTTTGTGCTTTAACTGACAAACTTAAACCATCTGAACAACACTTTGCTTATAGGACTACATGGGTTTATTGTGTGAGGTTTTAACATAACTTCTATGGATTCACGTTAACCAGTGTTTCCTACCCATGAAGTTAACCTTGAGTGATCGAGAGGCGAGGAGTGAATATATCTGAGTGTGGGTGTGTGTTGAGATAAAATGAAAAGAGAGTTTGGTTACATGTGAGCTTAATGTTAAAAAGAAAGAGGGTGAGAGATCAGAGTTAAAAGAATATCAGAACTCTACACCAACTTTTTCTGGGTCGAGCAGCCATATTACTGTTGCTTCACATTTCTTTGGTGAACATCATTGAAACAGGCAACTAGCCCATGCCAAATCTTGCTTTAACCCCACCAGCTACTCATCTTTTTCTTAAAAAGAAGATGTTTCAATTTTCTTGGGGATGCAGAACATAATCTATCTGATTTTGATTTTGAAAATCTGGATATTGAAAAAGAAGGTTATTAATTCCTAAATCTGTCAAGTTCTCATTGCAAAACAATCATAACAATCAAGATGAACAATTTTCGTAATCATATGTCACAGTATACAACCATCACTCTCTCTATCTCTACTATCTCTCTCTATAATGTATACAATAATCTCTTCTCTAATAAGCTCTGCGTACTTTCTAATCTTACAACTCTAACAAGCTTACAAGGACAAGAACTATTTAAACCAAGCTACACAACAACAAGGAAACAAAATACAATACTTTGACTTTGATTTATTACAATGACTTTGACTTTCTTGCTTGAGAGTTGACTTTGAGGTTTGACTTGCTTGACTTTGACCTTCAGTAATAATGATATTGTATCCAACAAATATGCTCAAACAAAAGAAGTCTGGCCCACCTTTGTACTTCGATCATGCACAATTGAGTCTGTGTATTACTGTTGTTGTCTTAATGTTTTACACATTTTGATCCTAACTGATAAAGCAATCATCATGCTTAATTTTTCATACACAAGCACGTACACACAGGAAATTCGTTTTTCTGTTTAAACATTCATAGTTTAACCTTGTGTTATTCGATGATTGAATGGAAGACTTGGGGGAGTGAACATCAAAAAGCTCATTTCCAATATGTATTTGTTACACACAGTGGCTTCGTGCTATTGACAGACATTTTTAACTGATTCATTTGTTGATCCAGGAGTTACATTCTTATTTGTCTGAATTTGAAAAAATTCGGATGAATACATTATGAATTGACAGATGATCAGAGGCTCATGTGACAAAGATCAATGGTCAGAAAGGATAAATGACATTTCTTGGTGAAGTTTTGTTGATTTTTGCTCTACATCATCATCAAAAAGGGGGAGAAGCTAATTTCAAGAAATGTTAGTTGAAGAAAAGCTTGTAACGGTTTTTGGATAAATTATTTCAAGAAAGATGATTTGAAGAAAGTTTGTTACAAAGATTTGTCAAGGAATGCAAGTTATAAGAAGATTGTACATAATTGAAAGAGAAAGTTCAAAGAATTCACAATGTTCATTGGAATTTACTGAAATTTTCTTTGAAGTTGATTTGCTGAAGAAAAGAGAGCTAAATCTGAAGATAATTTCTTTCTGAAGTCTGAAAGAGGTTTCTACAACCTTTGGGGGAGATTGTTAAATATTCTTGAAGAACATTATCACAGACTTTTGGGAAGCTTACAAAAAGTTCTGAAGACAGTTCAAAGGAAAGAAAGATTGATTTTGAGCAAAACAGGAGTTTGTTCTTTGATGCTGAAATTTCTGAAATTTAATCTGAATACAAAAGGGAGTTTCAATGCATATCTTTTTGGAGATGATCTTGAATCCAAAGGGGGAGAATGTTAGTGCACAAATATATTAGATACAAGATCATAAAGTTGAAGATGAAAGTCAAGTCAAAAGCTCAAGTCAACTCTCAAGCTAAAGTCAAAGCTTTTGTATTTTAGTGTTAGTGTTTTGTCTTTGTATTCTTATTTAGTATAAATAGTTTTATTTTGTTCGTAGACTCATATGACTAGAAGAAGGTAATATGCGCGTACTTGGTTAGAGAGAGAAATATTTTGAGAATTGAGAGCATTTTGTAATCTATGAGTTGAGAAATACAAATGGCTTAGTGAAAATGTTTTGTTCATCTTGATTGATTTGCACGTATTGTGGGACATACACTTTTGGCCTTAACTTTTTGTATTTCCTTTTTGTTTTAACGATATTGCCTGGAGGTTCTTCTTTAAAAAAAAAGGTAAATCGGACTCATTATAACCCACTTATTCCAATTATGAACACTGAGACTCGTTAAGGAGACACTAATCCATTATACTCACTAAGACCCAAATGAACCAATAGCGAAGCATTACGGACCACTATGACCCGTTACACCTTATTTAGAGCCAACAGGGTCAAATCTGACTCATTATGGCCCACATAGTCCTATTACGACCAATTAGACTCGTTAAGGAGATACAAACCCATTATACCCACTGAGATCCAAATGAAGAAATAGTGAAGCAGTATGGACCACTACGACTCGTTACACCTCAATTAGAGCCAACAAGGTCAAATCGAACTCAGTATGGCCCACTTAGTCCAATTATGAACAATGAGACTCGTTAAGGAGACACAAACTCATTTTACCCACTAAGACCAAAATGAACCAATAACGAAGCTTTATAGACCACTATGACACGTCATACCTTAAATAGAGCCACTATGCGGTTTTTGGTTGTTAGTGGCTTGGTACGACATTGTTACCAAGTTTTTTTGTTTTGCTTTTGGGTGTATGGTGGGCTTTTGGCCTTAATTTTTTGTATTTTCTTTTTGTTTTAATGATATTGACTGGAGATCCTCCATTCAAAAAAAGGTAAATCGGACTCATTAAGACCCACTTATTCCGATTATGAACAATGAGACCGTTAAGGAGACACTAATCCATTATACCCACTAAGACCCAAATGAACCAATAGCGAAGCATTACGGACCACTATGACCCGTTAAACCTCAATTAGAGCCAACAAGGTCAAATCGGACTCATTATGGCCCACATAATCCTATTACGACCAATTAGACTCGTTATGGAGACACAAACCCATTATACCCACTAAGACCAAAATGAACCAATAACGAATCATTACAAACCACTATGACCCGTTATTCTCGTTAAGGAGACACCAATCCAATTATGAACAATGAGACTGTGAAGGAGACACAAATCCAGTATACCCACTCAGACCAAAATGAACCAATAACGAAGCATTACGGACCACTATTATGACCTGTTACACCTTAATTAGAGCCAACAAGGTCAAATTGGACTAATTATGCCCACATAGTCCTATTACGACCAATTAGACTAGTTAATGATGCACAAATCCATTATACCCACAAAGACCAAAAGGAACCAATAGCGAAGCATTACGAACCACTATGACCCGTTATTCCTCAATTAGAGATAACAGGTCAAATTGGACTCATTATGGTCCATTTAATCCCATTACAACCAATCAGGCACATTATGACCCACTTAGTCCCATTACGGACTCATTAGAGAGACACAAACACATTATACCAAATAAGACCAAAATGAAACAATAGCGAATCATTATGGACCACTATGACCCATTATACCTTCAATAGAGCCAATAAGGTAAATTCAGACACATTATGGCCCACTTAGTCCCCTTGACTTGAGGTGCCTGCAACATAGATGAATCTTTTGGCTTTGGTTCCCACTGGTATTTGGGTCCATGTTTGTTAGTTGCAGTTATGTAATATAATAAGAGGCATACCATTAATGATCAAAAACTTTATGAACAAAATCATTTGAACGACAATAAGAACAATAACTCTTCTTTTTAGATAACCTGATTAATTGATCTATCGATTAAACAAGATCAGGTTTACCTTTATGTACAATGTTCTTTTAGGCATTGAGTGTATGTACAAATGATTTCTTACCATTCTTCTCATCAGAATCTTCTTTTACTCTCCATACTAACTTCTCATTTCCTTTTCTTCTTCTTATGTATGTACCTGAACCATCCACATTCTTATCATAGGAAAGGTTAGTAGTACGAATCCGATCTTTAATATTGACTGAACTTTTTGTAGAAACAGTTGTATGAGGTGAACTTGATGTTGTCTTATCTTCAAGTTCTGTTATTTTGAAAAATAAATTGTTCCTTTCCTTGATGAGCAAGTCAATATTTTTCTGAAATTCGGACTTCGTGTTCTGCTCTTTCATCGCCTTTTTGGAAGTCAGATAATGACTCTGTAAGCTTCCTAATCTCAGACTCAAAAATCTTTCTTTCTTCTTCAAAATGCTTCTCCACATTCTTTCTTTGATCAGATATTTCTTTGAAAACTCCAACATTTTTCTGTTACATTAACTTCTTCCCTTTTGCAAACATGTCTCTTTCTATAATGATTACTTTCTCAAAATCCGTCACTTGTTGAGAAAGTTTGGCACATTTAAGCTCTACAGCTTTCTTCTTTCAAAATTCTTTCTTGAAAATTCAGAGAACTTCTGTGCAAACCTTTTCTTTTCCTTTTCAAATTCATCTTTGTCTTTGGTAATCTATTGTTCCAACTCTGAAACCTTCTTTCTTAGCTCTGCATTAGCTTTTTCTAAACCATTGTCTTCTCATTCTTACTGACAGAATCTTCTTGCTGGATTTTGACAATTTGAGCTTCTAGATCTGAAATCTTACTTGTCAACTAAATATTTTTTTTTCCAAAGTCTTTGCTTTCTCTTCATTGCTCTTACCATCTTTTAATTGTTGAGAATCAGAAATCTATGTCTGAAGATCCTTATTAATCTTCTTTAACTCATTTACTTCTTCACGTAGCAATCTCTTTTCAGCATGATATTTCTTTGATCTCTTTGAATAATAATTAACATATGAAGTAAGTACTTCATTCTCCTTTCTGAGTTTTGCATTTTCTTCTTCATCTTCAAAATATACCATCTTGATAACACTTGCACTGATCTTTAAACACAAAAACAGAAAACAATTAATCAAAATCAGAAATATTTCAGCTTGAAAAAATTTCACCAAGTATGAAATTCGCATGCAACTAAGACAACTTTTCGCATCCTATTCAATATTCGCATGCCAAAGAGTTAATAACCAAACTTTTCGCACAACACAAAGAATTTGCATATAAAAGGATACGGAAACCAACTTTTCGCACGCTGGGAGATGCGAATTCCTAGAATTCGCACGCTGAAGGATGCGAGTTTCTAGAATTCGCACGTAGGGTGATGCAAATTTCTGCTTTTCGCACGTAGTTCAATGCGAATTGTGGACTTAGAAAAAATTCTAGCTTCACTGTGCGAATTTCTCAGATTTCACATACAATGGGATGCGAATTTCTCAAATTCCGCATAAAATGGGATGCGAATTTCTCAAATTTCGTATCCTTCACGATGCAAATTTCTCCCTTAAGTGTTTTTCAAACTTCATTTTTCGTATAGTGCAGTGTGCGAATTCTTCCTTTTCGCATATAACCATATGCGAATTTTGTCCTTAGTTTTTCTTTAGCCACTGTGTGATGCAAATTCTATCAAGAAACATGCGAGTTCTTCATTTTTCATGCGAATTTTGTAGATCTCGGCCCAAAAACTTCAAATTCAAAAAAAAATCGATCCAATACTTCAAATCAGTCCATGAAACTTTGTCAATTTGTCCTCGATCAAGGTCTAAACACTTTACAAACAATCTATTACAACCAAATCAACCAAACAAAGACAAATTGATGTCAAGAATAGTACGTTTACAATTTCGAACCATAACCAACCAAAAATCCAAAATTCACAAAATCTGTTGTGAATTGGACAAAATTACCAACACAAGATTTGTTCTATATCACTAAACGATTACAATACAAGCAAATTCAACTCAAAAATTACACAAAACACAAAAACTTTGACTTATGAACAGTAAATTGCGAGTTCTGGAAGTTTTTCGACTAGGGTTACTGTTTATCGGCTAGGGTTTACTGTTCATCGGCTAGGGTTTACTGTTCATCGCTGAGGTACTGTTCATCGATCGGTTTCCTGTTAGGTTTGAAGTTTATTCGTGGTTCCCCCCAGGTATTCATCGTTTGCTCTTTGTGTTTGTGTTTGCTTTTGTTATGTTTTCGAGATTTCGGTTCTCCTCTTTTCGGTGGTTGTCGAATCAGATACATGGTACTATAGTGACCATCGATCTGAGGTATTTTGGGTGCTAGTAGTTTTTCTGATTGGCTGACTTTTGGATCGTGGGTCGGTCGTTCGCAGACGGCGGCAGTAGGGTTTCTGTGTGCCGACGACTCTCGCCCCAAGTTACTGCATCAAGAATCTGGTTTGTGATTTGTGTTTTGTGATTAGTAGTTTGTTTTCATGGGTCGGTGCGATTTTGTTCATTGCACAACTTTAATTCATAGAGAGAGACCGATGGTTGGTTTTGCTACTATTCAATCGTGGGTCGGTGCTGGGGTTCTGGTGATTTGGAGCTGCTCTCACATTTTAGCGACTAGGGTTTTTGGTTGCAGGTATACGGTCTCGACCGAAAACCATTACTATAAGCTGATTGGTGATAGGGTTTAGTCATCGGCGCATTTCGGCTTTTGTTTCTCTCGCATTACCTCATCGATAACCTGAGCGACTCTTGTTTCCTAGTCGCTCGTACACCAGTGTGAGGCTCGCATCTGAGTTTCTAGGTGTACTTGCTCCTAGTCTTCTACCTTGCTAGGGTTGTTAGGTGATGTGTGTGGAGACTTGCGTTAGAAGTTGATATGGATGCAATGATGTTCGAGGCTCAATTGATTTCAGATTCGCAAGGGTCCGCGACGGCTAATGGTTCTAGAGGAGAAGTCAACGTTGACGGTCGCGCTTCCATGCATGTTGTGGCTGGTCCGACGGGTAATGACACGGAAAACCCTAAGGATCAATTGACTAGGGATTCTGTGTTCAAAAGGTTAACATTTTCGAATGTCGTGGGTGGGGAGAAAGCAGGAAACTTGGATTTTTTCCCTTTGGAGGACAAGAAAACTAGTGTGGTCAAGATCCCGATCGAGCTAGCAAAGGAGGTAAGTGTGTCGTATCACACTACTCTTTTTGGTTATTTCTTGGGGCCACGACCACAATATGATGTTGTTAATCGGGTTGCTCGCTCGCAATGGGGTAGGTTTGGATTGAACAATGTTATGCTCAATGGCAATGGTATCTTCTTTTTCCATTTTAATGACTTGGGTGGGTGCAATCAAGTTATTGATAACGGACCTTTAATGATCTATGGGGTACCATTGTTTGTTTCGCCTAGGGATCCTACTAAAGCTCTTAATAAACCGGTTCACACGGAATGCCCGCTATGGGTAAAACTTCACAACATTTCGTTGGTCGCGTTTAACAAGGAAGGCCTTGGGCGTATTGCTAGTGTGTTGGGGGTCCCAAAAACCATGGATGCGTGCACGACATCCATGTGTGACAAGAAATGGGGAAAACCTGGGTTTGCCAAAGTGCTTGTTGGAGAGCTAAAAAGGGAGATCGAAGTTGTTATCCCTAGTGTGAATGGAGGTAAGGATGAGAAAACGAAGGTTATGGTGGAATATCTATGGGAACCCCAACAATGTCCAATATGTTGTGTATTTGGCCATTCTTTGAGCTCGTGTGCCAAAGCCCCTCTTCAAAAGAATGGGAAATCCATCGAAGGAGTTGTGGCTGGTGATGGGTTCACTTTGGTGACGGGTTGGAAGCGTGGTGCCAAACGTAATGCGGAGTACACAGAGAAGCCTAGAAAAGAGGCGGTGATGATCACTGCGAGGAAGGATCCATCAAAAAAACCCATGCAAGACATTGCATGCACAAGTGCATGCAAGGTTGATGCTGCATGCACAAGTGCATGCAAGGAGCAAAACCTTAACACTAGTACGTGTAGGTGTGAGGGATTGTGTAATGGAGGTTGCAAAAATTGTTCGACGCCTATGGTGGTAGAAAATAACTTACGGGAGTCTAAATCGGGCACAGAGGCAAATGTCGTGGTTGATGCTGAGCCAGTTACTGAGGTGGTGACGGAGTCAACTAGCGATGTTCGTGTGGAAGGGACCAAGGGGACCAATGAGGTTTGCGATGGACCGCCGAAAGACCTAGGGGCGTTTTTGAATGATGTCACTTCTCGTGTGGAAGGAGGGCCATCGGGTAAACACGGGAGTGGTTCGGATAGGGTACGACAACGGATAGGTACTCCCTACAAACCCAAAACTGCCATTGTCCCGCCGGTGGTGGGGGTCTCAACTGTTAAGCAGCCACTTAAGGGCATCTTGAAAACGTCCAATCGCTATATGGCCTTGAATAATGATGGTGGAAAGGGTGACGTGGATGGAGGGAGCGGGGGAGTGGACATTAGTTCAAGTTCCCAATGAAGCTTCTCTCTTGGAATATTCGGGGGCTAAATGCTCCTAGTAAGAAACGGGAGGTTCTTGATCTTATACATTCGGGTAACTTTAACTTTGGTGCGGTTTTAGAAACCCATGTAAAAAGAGAGGCTTTGGAGGATGTTTGTAAAAGTACGTTTGGTCGGTGGGAATGGAGATCAAATCTTTCCATGTCGAATTTTGGTACTCGTATTTTGGTTTCTTGGGATCCAAGGTGTATGGATGTCATGGTAATTGAAATGCATGCGCAATTTATGCATTGTGTGATTCGGTTGCATGGTGATCCGAATCCCACTTATTGTACGGTGGTGTATGGAGCGACGAACTACATTGATCGCAAGCAGTTATGGTCGGGTCTTCGGAAGTTTAAGGTGCTTATGGGAAACCATGCATGGGTCTTAATGGGGGACTTTAATGCAATGTTGTTTCCTCATGATGGTTTGGGTGGCTCTTCTCGCCGGGATAGGGAGATGCTTGATTTCATAGCGTGTGTGGATGATATTGAGGTATTTGACGTTCGGTACATGGGGGTTCAATACTCTTGGTCTCAAAAGCCCATGGATGATTCGGGTATCCGGCGAAAATTGGATCGGGTGATGGCTAATGTTGCTTTCCCTGATCGGTTCCTTGATGCAATTGTGGAGTTCTTACCTAGGGGAGTTTCGGACCACTCTCCGGTGGCGATATCTTTTACGGGAGGTACTCGTTTGCACTCTCGAAGTTTTCGTTTTGATAATTTCTTGGTAGACCACCCTCGTTTTATGCAGATTACGAAGGATGGATGGGAGGCCCATGTTCATGGGACTTTCATGTTTAAAGTCTTGGCTAAATTAAAGATCTTGAAGCACCAGTTTCGAAGGCTAAGAAGTTCTTATGGAAACCTTTCGGAACGGGTGGCCCTTTGTAAAAAAGAACTGGGTGTAGTCCAGTTGGCAAGCGATATTGATCCTACCAATCTGCAAATTCAAGAGGATCTTGCCTTTTGGCGTATATCTTACCAGCAAGCTTGTAAAGATGAGGAAAGTGCAGCTAGACAAAGAGCGAAAGTCAAATGGCTAAATGAGGGAGACTAAAATACGAAATTCTTTCATAGTGTTATGAAGGAGAAGAGCCATGGACAGCGTATACAGGTGGTGTCTGATCGAAATGGTGATTTTCACTATGGCCAAGATGTTGCGGCGGTCTTCTTGAGCCATTTCTAATCATTTCTCGGTGCTAGGTGTTAGAGCATAAATCTGTTGGATACAAGATCAAGAAGACTGAAGGTCTAAGTTGAGAAAGTCAAAGCTGAAGAAAGTCAAATCTCATTAAAAGTCAAAGTCTATTTGTAATAAGTAAATGTATTGTTTGTATTTGTATTTTCCTTGTAGTTTGTTATTAGTATAAATAGTTTCTTTTCTTTGTATTTTAAAACATACGAATTAGAGAGAACTTAATTGTGAGAAGTCAGATTATAGAGAGAGAAAGAGAGAGTTCTAGAGAGAGAAAGTGTAAAGATTGAATTTGAAAGAAATCAAACAGGTAATTGATTTGTTTTATCTTGTTTGTTTGATTGTTTGATTAGAAACTAGAATCTGGAACAAACACTAGGGATGGTGCCGTTGACCCTAATATTGATGATTTTGCCTTTCGTAGGGTTCTCACGGTGGGAGAAGCAAATTCCATGATCCGGCCGATCTCTAACGATGAAATAAAGGCGGCTATTTTCCAGATTGGGAATGCCAAAGCTCCGGGGTCGGATGGTTATTCTGCCAAGTTTTTTAAAGCTTCATGGAGTGTGGTGGGTACGGAGGTAACTACGGCTATTCATAATTTTTTCTACTCGGCAAAGCTAGAGAAAGAACTCAATCACACGCATCTTTGTCTTATTCCGAAAGTGCCACATGCGACTAGAGTTACAGATTTCAGGCCTATATCCTGTTGTTCGGTCCTCTACAAAGTAATCAGCAAGGTGATAGTGGATCGTATGAAGGGTAGTTTGGATTCTTTGGTGGGATCCTCTCAGTCTGCTTTCATCCCGGGCCTGCAAAGCACTGACAATATTTTGATGGCTCATGAATTGGTTCGTGGGTACCAACAAGGTGATGGGTCGCCTCGTTGTGCCTTCAAGATTGACGTCCAGAAGGCTTATGACACCGTTGATTGGCATTATCTCTTTAATATGTTGGAGGGTATGGGATTTCATTGGGTTCTTGTTCGATGGATTAAAGAAATGGTTTCATCTCCTTCCTATTCGATGGTCATCAATGGTGAGACTTGGGGTTTTTTCAAAGGTGGTAGAGGTCTTCGTCAGGGGGATCCCTTGTCTTCTTACCTTTTTACCATCGTGATGGAGGGCTTCTCCATTATTTTCAAACGGTGCATAGAGGAGGCGGCTTCCTTTGGCTATCACAAAGATTGCCAAGCTCTTGATTTAACCCATCTTTGTTTTGCAGATGATCTCTTTGTGTTCACTAGAGGCGATATGGATTCGGTGTTGGTGGTAAAGAAGGACCTCGCTCTCTTTAAGGTCAAATCGGGGTTAGCTCCAAACCTTGAAAAGAGTGAAATCTTCTATGGCAATGTCCCGTTGGAAGCTCGAATTGCTATTCGGGAGTGCTTATCTTTTCGGAATGGGGTTTTTCCCATTCGGTATTTAGGGGTGCCGCTCTCCCCTATTCGGTTGAAGACGCGTGATTATGATGTGCTGTTGACGAAGTTGGTTTCGCGTATAACTAATTGTAAGGCCAAGTTTTTGTCCTTTGCAGGACGATCACAACTTCTTAAATCTGTTCTTGGATCTTTACAGATTCATTGGATGTCTATATTCTGGTTCCCAAACACGGTGATAAAAAAGATTGAATCTCTTTGTCGGGATTTTTTATGGGCTCAAGGTGAATATTCAAGAGGAAAGTGCAAAGTGGCTTGGGAGCATGTTTATATGCCTTTCGATGGAGGAGGTTTGGGAATAAAACCTTTAGCTACGTGGAATAAAGCTTTGTTGTCGCGTCACCTTTGGAACATTCTAACCCGAAAACAATCTCTTTGGGTTCGTTGGATCGTACTCCATTGCTTGGGAGATACGTACTTCTGGCTTGTTCATAAAAGCTCTCGGTGGTCGTGGGTCCTAAGGAAAATATGGGATCTTCGTTCGGTGTTGAGACCATTTATTATGATGCGGGTTGGCAATGGTTCGACGATAAATTCATGGGAGGATCGTTGGGCTTCCGGTACGCCGCTTTCCTCTTTTATTTCTTATCGTTTTGTTCATTCGGAAGGATTTACGATGCGGTCGTCGTTAAGAGAGTTAAGCTCTCGGTTTGAGGGGGTTTGGCCGAACAGTTGGGTGGATCGGTTTCCACAACTTGCTACGATTCAGTTTCCGATTCTCAATGAGCATGAGAGGGACGGGATTCTTTGGGATGATGGGAATGGGCCTATGGACGAGTTTTCGGTGAGGGCAACTTCGGCCGCTTTGGGTAGGTCTTACCAGATTGTTCCGTGGACGAAAGGTGTTGGGTTTAAAGGGCACATTGACAAACACGCTTTTTGCATGTGGACTGCATGTCTTCGGCGTTTACCTACTCAAGATCGTATGCTCTCATGGAACCTGGATAATCCAAAACTTATTTGCCCTTTATGTGAGGTTTGTATGGATTCCCATAACCACTTGTTTTTTGAATGCCAATTTTCCAATGAAATATGGACGCGGATAAAGTTTTTTGCGGATATTGAAGATTGGCCGGATCGTTGGGATGATGTTTTGATGGCTCTTTCGGATGCAAATCGGCTCCCCAACCGGCTTGGGCCGAAACTCTACATTGCGGCTGCGGTTTTCTTTTTATGGCGAGAACGGAACAATCGTTTGTTCCGTAATGAAAAGCGTGATATGGAGGTGATCATCAAAGAGATACGGGACATGGTTCACTGTCGGCTTGCTTGGACTACTAGAAGATCTCGACTTATATCTAATGAAGCGACCTAGTTCTTGCTTTGGCCTTGCGGCGTTGGTGTTTGGAGCTCCGGTGTTTTTTAGCATCTTTTTTTCGATGTTATTTGCATCTATTATGTTGTGTTTATTTTGGTTGTTAGTTTCTTGGTATGGGGTTGTTTCCAAGTTTTTTTGTTTCTTCGTTTGGTTGTAGTCGGTTTGCCTTACTCTTTTGTTTTCGTTTTTTATAATATTGCCGGAGTTTTCCCTCAAAAAAAATAATAGTTCTAATAACAATTAACAACAAGAATGTTAGAACATAAAATGTTCTTTGTTTAGAAGTTTTGTGAAGTCATTATGTTTGTATATTTTGGGTCTTGTACTTTGGGTTTGAGCTTAAATGTAAACAAGGGTGATAGGGGTATATATAGGGATTTGTTTTGTGATTGTTTAGTAACTTTCATTTGAAAATGTAGCCGTATACTTTCTGTGAGTTTCTAGAGAGAGAAACTTTTGCTCTCTCTAGTTTGTGAATAAAACAAACATTTCCCTCCCCAATTCATCTCTTTGTTTATCCTTTTACATAGATTAGATTGTGAATTAGGACCTAACAAAGAAATTCAATCCCGATTGTCATATGATTATATTCCAATTCACAGTTTACAATTTCGTATAAACGATGCTCTTAAACAATATTTCTCTCTCTAAGATTCTCCCTAGATTCTGGCTTACACGTGCTTCAGTTCTTCTACAACAAAGACGAAAAGAAAAACTATTTATACTAAGGAATCTAAACAACAAGTAAACTAACACACTTTGACTTTGACTTTGCTTGAAGGTTTGACTTGAGCTTTGACTTTGATTCTCATGATCTTGGATCCAACATATTTGTGCACTAACACGAAGCATTACGGACCACTATGACCCGTTACACCTCAATAAGAGCCAACAAAGTCAAATTGGACTCATTATGGCCCATATAGTCCTATTATGACCAATTAGACTCATTAAGGAGACACAAACCCATTATACCACTAAGACTAAAATGAACCAATAGCGAAGTATTACAGACCACTATGACCCGTTATACTTCAAATAGCGCCAATAAGGTCATATCGATTCATTATGACCCACTTTGTCCAATTATGAACAATGAGACTCGTTAAGGAGACACAAATCCAGTATAACCACTAAGACAAAAATGAACCAATAGCGAAAATTACGGACCACTATGACCTATTACATCTCAATTAGAGCCAACAAGGTCAAATCGGACTCATTATATGCCCACATAGTCCTATTATGATAAATTAGAATCGTTATGGATGCACAAACCCATTATATCCACTAAGACCAAAATGAACCAATAGCGAAGCATTACGGACCAGTATGACCCGTTATACCTCAATCAGAGTGAAAAGGTCAAATCAGACTCATTATGGACCATTTAGTCCCATTACGATCAATCAGGCTCATTATGACCCACTTAGTTTGTTAGTGCACAAATGTGTTGAATCCAAGATCATGGGAATTAAAGTAAAAGCTCAAGTCAATCCTCAAAGCAAAGTCATATTCAAAGCTTCTTAGTGTAAAAGTCAAAGTGTTTAGTTTAGCTTTGTTAGTTTTTGTCATTGTAATATTCTTAGGTATAAATACCTTTTTGTTTTTAGAATCATTAAGCAGTTTGAGGGATCTATGTTCTAGAGAGAGAAATATTGTGAGAACAACATACGAATTGTAATCTTGAGATTGAAATACAGTCGTATGGCATCTTGAATCAATTTGTGTTGTTATCTTGATTTGCACATCATGAGGGGCACACAATTTGTATCAGAGCAAACACTGAATCAGAATTAAAATCGAAATATGTGAATCTTTGATCGAACTCGAAGAACTCGCAAAGTCAACGATTCCTAAATCGAATAGAGTTTTTGTATGACTTTGAGTGTATTTTCTATTGCATTATACTCTATTTTTGTTTTAGAACAGCTTTGTTTTGAATTACATCGTCTAATTCACATTCATTTTGTGTGAATTTGGATTTGATTGAATGTTTGGTTCGAAGTTTTTCATGCACTGTATTTTGAGATCAAAGTGTAATTTTTGTGTTTCTTGGAGAAATTGTTCATTTGTAATTTGTTCGACTTGTATTCGAGAACGAATTGGTGGTTTTTGTTAGCTCTAATTCACTGTATAGAAAGTATTGAAAAATTGGCTAAGTATAGGCACTTCAGAAGACTGCTGCATACACCAAGATACACCACAGAAGTGTCGAGCTCAGAAGCTCTTTCAACCATCTACCTGAGAAGCTCTTAACCCGAAGATTACTTTCAGACCACAGTGCCTCTGTGATCACTCACAGGGCCTCTTTGTGGCTAAGCTCTAGAGATTGGAAGACTTGAAGATTACAGGATGCAAGGGATAAGACAACATCACCTGCAGATCACGTGACCCTACTGTACGAAGATTCTCAAGATCATTCGTACACACCACGATGGTTATTACTTTTTAGATGACATTCTTTACACCCTGTTGTGTGCTCCCCCTTGTATATGAAGATTACAGGATGATCTTGTACTATTGTGTGCTCCCCCTTGTATATGAAGGGAGCACCTTCTATTGAATTACGATGTGAGCACACACAAATCTTCACACCCTGTTTTTACAGTATTTTCTTGGAGAGCATTTTAGCACCCAATTGTCCGTGTTCTTGGTGTATTGTTCAAGTTTAATGAAGCAATTTCTTAAGTGAATAACTCATACTTGTCTATTGTTCTCTTCATTACTTGATTGTGTGTCTACTACCAAACAAACCATCTTCTACACTTAAATCTCCTCCGCACTCATATTAATCTATTTTGTGTAGTTTGTTTTGGTTAATCTATTGTTAGAACACCATATTGGGATCAACAATTGGTATCAGAGCCGACTTTGGTCATTAATATAAAAGGATCATGTTCTATCAATGATACCTTATGTTTGGTAGTACTTTGAACTGTTTCTTAGTTGTGTCTCTCATTTTCAATAGAACAGTCCCTGTTTTCTGAGTTTTCTTCAACCACTTCGATTTAGACTCGGTAATAGGATAGTTTCTTATTCTAGAATAGTTCAAAGCTTGTGAGTTGTGTCGATTTACCCTATTTGACCATATTCTCACCATTTTACGTCCTATTTCATTCTTTTCATTTGCTCAAGTTATACTCTGTTTCAGTCATCATTTTCATTCATTTGAAAATGGCAAACACAGTGAACTTCTTTAGTGCTGGATCTCAGTCCAAACCTCCAACTCTACTCGGGGATGAATATTCCCAGTGGAAGATCATAATGGTTCGCTTTCTTGAAGGGGTGGATCCAGGACTTGTTGAGTTTCTTCATAATCCTCCATATGTTCCCATGACAATTGTTCCCAGAGTACCTGCTACTGCTACCACTCCAAAGGTCCCTGAATATCTAAATCCCAAACCCATCTTGGAGCGGAATTAGCAAGAGAAGGAGTTGCATGATCTTGCTAAAAAGGCCAAAAGGCTACTACTCATCATGGCTATTCCTAATGATATTTTCCAATAATTAAGACACATGTGAGACATCAAAGGATCTGTGGCTGGAGCTTGAAAAACATCTTTAAGGTAGGACCAACACTCAAAAGAACAACAGAGCCTTGTGCATTAATGAGTATTATGCCTTCAAAGCTCTTCCAAATGAAACCATTCAGAGCACCTATGACATATTCAACTCCCTGATTATCAAATGCAAGAGATATGGCATTCACAGAACCCCTGAAGAAAACAATGTTATGTTTCTTCAGAGCCTAAATGATGAATGGTTGCACTTGACCATGTCACTCCAAGCAACTTTGGATTTGGATGTCTGGTCCTTATCTTCCCTCTTTGGGACATTGGTTAGCCAAGAAAATCGTATCTCTAGGTTCAAAGCTCAGGTTGGTGGACCTCTTGCGTTGGTAGGCAAAGCCACAGAGGTTCTGGAGAAAGGAAAGAAGGAGAAACTTGGGGAGGAAAGTGATGTGATTCTTCCGACCGTCTATTGGTTGCCCGAGATAGTAATGGTGGAATCGCGACCCGTTGTCTATAGTGAGACAAGAACCTTGGTATAAGATACGCCACAATCAACCCACCAAGTTGATTGATAAGTATTGAACGCCACAAGCAAGAAGACTTGATAAGTTCTATAGTTCACAAAGAACAAAAAGAGTTTAAAACACACAATTTCATTCAAATCAAAGGTGTCTTCAAAGGATTACAAAAGCAACCTATTTATAGGATACAAAAAGATAAATCAGAAGACTCAATTAAATTCTAGACATTAATTTGAGGCAACTCTCTAATATCTTGTAAGTAAAGGCCTTCATAATGATAGGACCCTTCAAAATGCCTTCCAATTCAATGATATGAGTTACTTGAACTTGGATTTATTATTGGGCAGATTCATGGATGTGGATTAGGCTTCTCTTTTGGCTTGGATCCTTCTTAAATTGTAGGAAAAATACTACTCTTTAAGTGGGCTTTGATTTGAGTCCATTTGGACTTGAAATGAGTGATTTAGGGCTTAAACATGGGCCTTGTGTGGAGTTGGCCGAATTTTCTTGGAGTTGGGTGATTTATTGATGAAATAATCACAACTTGGGCTACCAAGCCTTAGGCTAATCTTGGCCTTCAATTTGGATCAAAAGTCGAAGGTTTCCTTGGTTATTTGATGAACTGGTGAGTGATTGTTTCCGACAGAGCATCTTTGAATATCTTGGAGCGGGATCTTGTGATCGGTCCAATCTGCCATCTCAACGGATCTTCATCATTCGGGTCGTTAGATGGGTTCTCATCATTCCTCCTCTCTTGAATGTGATTTGTCCTCAAATCGTCATCTGCATTAAAAGGATTCAAATCAGAAACGTTAAAGACATCATGCACATTATACTCAACAGGCAAGTCAAGTTTGTAAGCATTGTCATTAATTTTCTGCAGGATTTGGAATGGTCCATCTCCCCTTGGCATCAACTTTGACTTCCGTTTAGTTGGAAATCGTTCTTTTCTCAGATGAAGCCACACCCAATCTCCTGATTCAAAAGTGATCTTTCTTTTGCCATTGTTTGCTTGTTGTTCATACTTCTTGGTGTGCTCTTCGATGTTGCTTTTTGCCTTCTCATGGATTTGTTTAACAAATTCAACTTTCTTCTTGCCATCTAAATTCACTTGCTCACTCACAGGTGAAGGAGTTAAATCCATTGGAGTTAATGGCTTAAAACCATACACAATTTCAAAAGGTGAAAACTTGGTAGCAGAATGAACATGACGATTATAAGCAAACTCAACATGTGGTAAGCATTGGGCCAGGGCAGAAAGATATTTTATCTAACTATATAGAGAAATTTTGCGGAAATGTGCGCTTCAGGAATGACCATTTTTCACCAATACTTGGATATGGAGATGTCGTGCAAGAGAATGTAACGATAAAGAAGGTGAGTTACGTTGAAAGATTAGGATACAATCTGTTCAGCATTGGTTAGTTTTCCGACAAATATTTAGAGGTGAACTTTAAGGCCAAGAGATGTTGTGTTAGAACTGAAGACGGATAAGAACTCTTGGTCGGGACGTGAAAGTGAATCCTCTACACGATCAATCTGTCGAATGTCAAACCAGATAATGTTGTGTGTCTACTGTCTAAGGCCTCTATGCAACAAAGTTGGTTATGGCATAGTAGGCTATCTCATCTCAACTTTAGATATATTAACAAGTTGGCGACTTGGAATTTAGTAAAAGGACTTCCTGAGCTCAAATACGAAAAAGAACTTATGTGTGACGTGTGTGAGAAAGGAAAGATGAAGAGAGCTTCACATAAGACAAAGCCTAAACCCAGTACAAGGGCTCCTCTAGAACTGTTGCATATGGATCTATATGGACCAATGCGAACACAAAGCATAAACGGCAAGCGTTACATACTCGTAATAGTGGATGATTATTCAAGATACACTTGAGTAAAGTTTCTCAGATCAAAGGATGAAACTCCGGAGATTGTTATTTCATTTTGAAAGAACATCCAAGTGAACTTCCAGAACACAGTTAAGCTACTCAAAACTGATAATGGCACAAAATTCAAGAATATGACAGTTGACGATTATCTCGAATCGGTCGGGATTATTCATCAGTTTTCTTCTGCTAGAACGCCATAACAAAATGGGGTAGTTGAACGACGAAATCGGACTCTTGTTGAGGATGCACGAATGATGCTAAGCTAATATGATCAACCTTTATTTTTGTAGGTCGAAGTTGTTTCTACTGCATGCTATACTCAAAATCGTTCTATCATCCATCATCGGTTTGGTAAAACACCGTATGCTTTAATTAATAATAGAATACCTAGCATTAAACATTTTCACATTTTTGGATGCAGGTGTTTTATGCTGAATGATAAAGAGAAATTGAACAAGTTCAGTCCCAAGGCTGATGAAGGCATTTTCATTGGATATTCTCAAACATCTGCTGCATACATAGTTTATTTGAAGAAGTTAAAGATCGTTATTGAAAGCGTTAATGTTACATTTGATGAAGAAATGGCTTCTGAGCAACTCGGTTCAGAACCCGTTATTACTAGAGTATTAGCTTCTGGACAGATCAGCATAGAACTTGCGGTTAAAGTCTCTAATTCTGATAAAGCATCAACGTCTACGTCTCATTTAACAGAATTAGATTTCTTGTTTGAATATTTTTATGATGAGTTTCTTGGTTCAAAAGTGACTAAACCTGTTGTGATTAACAGACATGAAGATTCAATTAATCATCATCCAATCACATCAGATGTATTGACTGAATCAAATCCCCCGATTGTAGATGAAAATCAAGTTCATACACCTACTTAATCAGTTGAAGTTGGACGTGATAATGCAAAAACATAAGTTATTCATTTAGTTGGATGTACTGTATTTCCTACTCAACAGACATCAAGTTTTCAACCAGCTGAGATTTTTGTACAATTTTCTTCAACTGAACCACAACAAGAAGAGGATATTGGATATCTAGATGATCAACATGATCATTCTACATCTATTCCACTCCCTCATTTACATAAGTGGACCAAAGAGCACCCAGTACATCAAATTATCAGTGATCCATCAAAGCAGGTGCAAACTAGGTTTGTGACTGCAAATGAGTGCATGTTTGATTTCTTTCTGTGCAAGATAGAGCCTACTCGAGTATCTGAAGCTCTAGCAGATCCAGATTGGATAACAACTATGTAAGAAGAGCTTAATCAATTTGAAGCGCATAATGTCTGGAGACTCGTACCTCCTCCGGAAGGAAAACCAATTGTAGGTACGAAATGGGTATTCAAGAACAAGAAAGATGAGGATGGTATCGTGGTAAGAAATAAAGCTCGACTTTTTGCTAAAGGATACCGGCAAGAGGAAGGAATAGACTATGATGAGACATTCGCTCCAGTTGCGCGTATAGAGGCGATCAGAATGTTTCTAGCTTACGCTGCACATAAAAACTTCACCGTTTATCAAATGGATGTGAAGACTGCCTTTCTAAATGGCATGCTGAAGGAGGAGGTATACGTCTCACAACGAGAAGGGTTTTCAATGCTGATAAACAAGATCATGCCTTCATTCTTGACAAGGCTTTGTACGGCCTAAAACAAGCTCCTCGAGCCTGGTATGATGTTCGATCCAAGTTTTTAGTCAAGTCTGGATTCTCGAAAGGTAAAATTGATACCACTCTCTTTATCAAAAAGGAAAAAGTTGATATCATTCTTATTCAAATATATGTTTATGACATAATTTTCAGTTCAACTAACCCGAATTATTGTAAGAACTTTTCAAATCTAATGGTGTCCAGATTTTAAATGAGTATGACGAGAGAGATGAATTTCTTTCTCGGATTACAAGTTTGAAAATTTTCAACAGGGATTTTCATTAATCAAGTGAAGTTCATTTTTGATATTTTGCGAAAATTTAACATGGAAAATTGTACTCCAATTGGTACCTCGATGGCACCGGGAACTAAGATCAGAGTTGATCTTTCGGGAAAAGCTGTTGATCTTAGAACCTATGGAGGAATGATTGGTTCTTTAATGTACTGAACAACAAGTAGACCAGATATTATGTTCTCTACTTATTTATGCGCTAGATATCAAGCAAAGCCCAAAGAATCCCATCTTTCGGAAGTTAAGCGGATATTTAGGTATCTAAAGGGAACTGAAGACCTTGGATTGTGGTATCCTAAAGATACTGGTTTTGAGCTAACAACATAATCAGATGCAGATCATGCAGGTTGCATGTTACACAGGAAGAGTACTTTGGGACACATAAATTCTTGGGAGATAAGCTCGTGAGTTGGGCTTCGAAGAAACAACTGTGTGTATCAACTTCAACAGTCGAGGCATAGTATATATTTGCGTCTAGCTGCTGTTCTCAGGTGCTGTGGATGCGAACACAACTCCGAGATTATGGCTTCAAATACAAAAACATCCCGATTTACAGGGATTCCAAGAGCGCCATTGATATTTCTGCAAACCCTGTTTAGCATACGAAAACCAAGCACATAGACATACGGTATCATTTTATAAAAGACAATGCCGAAGCTCTTGTTAAACCGCTTGGTTATGTAGGCCAGATTTTCAGCAAACCATTATACATCATCATCAGAATTCACGTCAATCTCTACCACTGAGGACTTAGAACTAGAGTTTGGAAGCTCATACAAATAAGCTTTAGACAGCTTTGACTTGAATTTTGAACCGGAACCAGAACCAAACTTACTCACTTTCTTTTCAGCAAGCAGAGCTAACGACTCTTTCACCATTTTCTTCTCATCACTTAACATCTTTAATTCATCTTCGTGTTGAGATAAAGTGGTAAATATATCATTCACATCTTCAAGATCCATGTTTTTTGACATCTGAAGATTGATGGCGTAGCTCTTCCATTCTTGGTTAAGGTTCTTGATGAACTTATAGTTGATTTCCGACACAGACTTGTTCATGGCGTTCCGTCTTAAATCATTCAAAATCACATTAAACCTATTGTAGGTGTCTGCCAATGATTCACCCTCTTTTGCTAGAAAACCCTCATAAGCATTAATAATCTCATTAAGCTTAGCCTTAATGGATATGTCAGTTCCTTGAAATTGTCGTCCAAGCTCATTCCATATCGCCTTCCTTAAGTCACGACTATCTACACGGTTGTAGATGTCATTTGGGATAGCCATTGTCAGATAAATGAGAGCTTCTTCATCTATCTTTGCTAGCTCCTTCTCTAGTTCACTGAGGATGGTACCGTGGTAAGAAATAAAGCTCGACTTTTTGCTAAAGGATACCGACAAGAGGAAGGAATAGACTATGATGAGACATTCGCTCCAGTTGCGTGTATAGAGGCGATCCGAATGTTTCTAGCTTACGCTGCACATAAAAACTTCACCGTTTATCAAATGGATGTGAAGATTGCCTTTCTAAATGGCATGCTGAAGGAGGAGGTATACGTCTCACAACGAGAAGGATTTTCAATGCTGATAAACAAGATCATGCCTTCATTCTTGACAAGGCTTTGTACGGCCTAAAACAAGCTCCTCGAGCCTGGTATGATGTTCGATCCAAGTTTTTAGTCAAGTCTGGATTCTCGAAAGGTAAAATTGATACCACTCTCTTTATCAAAAAGGAAAAAGTTGATATCATTCTTATTCAAATATATGTTTATGACATAATTTTCAGTTCAACTAACCCGAATTATTGTAAGAATTTTTCAAATCTAATGGTGTCCAGATTTTAAATGAGTATGATGGGAGAGATGAATTTCTTTCTCGGATTACAAGTTTAACAATTTTCAACAGGGATTTTCATTAATCAAGTGAAGTTCATTTCTGATATTTTGCGAAAATTTAACATGGAAAATTGTACTCCAATTGGTACCTCGATGGCACCGGGAACTAAGAATAGAGCTGATCATTCGGGAAAAGCAGTTGATCTTAGAACCTATGGAGGAATGATTGGTTCTTTAATGTACTGAACAACAAGTAGACCAGATATTATGTTCTCTACTTATTTATGCGCTAGATATCAAGCAAAGCCCAAAGAATCCCATCTTTCGGAAGTTAAGCGGATATTTAGGTATCTAAAGGGAACTGAAGACCTTGGTTTGTGGTATCCTAAAGATACTGGTTTTGAGCTAACAACATAATCGGATGCAGATCATGCAGGTTGCATGTTAGACAGGAAGAGTACTTTGGGACACATACAATTCTTGGGAGATAAGCTCGTGAGTTGGGCTTCGAAGAAAGAACTATGTGTATCAACTTCAACAGTAGAAACATAGTATATAGTTGCGTCTAGCTGCTGTTCTCAGGTGCTGTGGATGCGAACACAACTCCGAGATTATGGCTTCAAATACAAAAACATCCCGATTTACAGGGATTCCAAGAGCGCCATTGATATTTCTGCAAACCCTGTTTAGCATACGAAAACCAAGCACATAGACATACGGTATCATTTTATAAAAGACAATGCCGAAGCTCTAGTTAAATCGCTTGGTTATGAAGGCCAGATTTGCAGCAAACCATTGTACATCATCATCAGAATTCACCTCAATCTCTACCACTGAGGACTCAGAACTAGAGTTTGGAAGCTCATACAAATAAGCTTTAGACAGCTTTGACTTGAATTTTGAACCGGAACCAGAACCAAACTTACTCACTTTCTTTTCAGCAAGTAGAGCTAACGACTCTTTCACCATTTTCTTCTCATCACTTAACATCTTTAATTCATCTTCGTGTTGAGATAAAGTGGTAAATATATCATTCACATCTTCAAGATCCATGTTTTTTGACATCTGAAGATTGATGGCGTAGCTCTTCCATTCTTGGTTAAGGTTCTTGATGAACTTATAGTTGATTTCCGACACAGACTTGTTCATGGCGTTCCGTCTTAAATCATTCAAAATCACATTAAACCTATTGTAGGTGTCTGCCAATGATTCACCCTCTTTTGCTAGAAAACCCTCATAAGCATTAATAATCTCATTAAGCTTAGCCTTAATGGATATTTCAGTTCCTTGAAATTGTCCAAGCTCATTCCATATCGCCTTCCTTGAGTCACGACTATCTACACGGTTGTAGATGTCATTTGGGATAACCACTGTCAGATAAATGAGAGCTTCTTCATCTATCTTTGCTAGCTCCTTCTCTAGTTCACTGAAATATTGGTAAGGCTTTGGCACATACCGAACAAGAATTTCAGGAGAAGTCTCCGTAGCTTCTTGTCCAGGAACTGTAACTACCGGAATGACTGGGACTTCAATAATTGATTTTATGTAATCTTTGTTCTTATGATTCAAGAACTGAATCATTCGACGTTTCCACTGAGGATATTCTACGATTGATAGAACTGGCGGTTTGGACTGAGACCCCATAGAGAGCAAGTCTTTAGACATCTTGAAAAACCGTAGAATAAGAGCTCAGAATGATCATTAGTTCGAAAAATCAACAATCACCAACTCAGAAATTTTTTTAGAAAAAATCTTCCAAATAATTTCTCAGTTAGAAATCCTCACACCATTATACTTCTCAGAATTCGCACACCACAAGAAAACTTCTCAAAATTCGCACACCAAAAGTAATTCGCACACCTAGTAAACCAAAATCCGCACAACTAAAGAAATTCTCACGTCGCTTTATGCGAGTTTCTTCTTTCCGCATGCTTCACAATGCGAAATGTAGCTTTTTCTGCACGCTTCGATATGCGGATTCTTGCCTTGGAAAATTTTTAAGTCTCAAAACTTTTTGCACAATGGTTGTATGCGAAATCTATACTTAGAAAAAATTTTGATCACAAACTATCCGTATCGATATGGATTCCACACTTAGAAATTTTTTTAACTTTCTATGCGAAATCTATAGAATCCGTATGATACTTGATGCGAATCCAAGAAATCCGTATGCTTTGCGATGCGAGATCCTCACATCTCGTATCTAATGCCCTGCGAATTCCTTACTTAGCTTTTTAAAATTCATGTTTCATGCGAGTTCTTGATACGAAAATTTCAGATCTTACGAGTTCTCGATGCGAGTTCTTCACAAATCGATCCAAAAACCTTCAAATCGATCCAAAAACCTTCAAATCTCTGAATTAGCTTCTGCAAATTCACAAATTTGACCACGAACAATGCTAGAATCGATTTCAAGCAAGAAATTACACACAAGTTGACTCAAGAATACATGTTGATCAATATACAGTGCACAAGACTCGACTTTTTCAGAAATAAAAAAAACTTCAAATTGCTAAAAAATTACAGTGCAATTGTGTTTTAAACCTATACATAATGTTTCTATATGATCATTCGATCATCACACAATCAATTGTCAAACAATTACAATACAAAAATGCAAATTTGATCAAGAATCAGAATACAGTGTGCAAAGTCATCGTTTTGTTGAATTTCATCGAATTAGGCTCTGATACCAAATGAAAGTCCAGTTCCAAGCTCACTCAATCATACACAAAATGTAGGAATCAATCTTTTATTAATAGATCAATCATTACATCAACTTCAAAAATCCATATACCTATTTGTTGCATTTTCTCTCTCTAGAATCCGTATGAAAATCTTGTTCTCTCTATGTTATGTTCTCTAGATTCACACAGACAAATACAAAGACAAACTCTATTTATATGTGGTCAACATGACCTTTCAAGCAACTAAACTAAAGTCAAACACATTAACTTTGACTTACAACAAAACCCTTACACTTTACAATATTACACTTTGACCCCTCATTTAATCTTGAATACAATATTGACTTAACAATTTGTTTACCAAGCCGTTGGACGAAAAGTGATTTAATTTTCTCATTTCGAAAATTGGCAACAATCTCAAGACATAATCTGTAGTTACCTAGTATAGTTTATTTTTTGTTATATTTCAACATTTCTTTATGTTCTAATCTGAACGATATTTGCACTGAAGGTTTATTCATAATTTCAAGGGGAGTGAGACAAAGATTAGATGATCTAAATTCGAGGGGGAGTATGAGAAATTGAATATGTTTTATATTGACAAATTTTATTATACATGTGTTAGGGGGAGTAGGGACTTTGATTTTTGATTACATCAGATCAGAACTCGTACTGCTATCATGTCTTTAATTTTCAAATAAATGTTTTTCTTTCAATAAGACTTTGTTGCTTTGACGATGTTTTTGACTACTTGCATATTTTGAGGGGGGGGGGGGGGGCTTACATGATCATATCAATCAAGACTTTGGAGCTGAATTTATGAGATTAGTGCTGAGCATAAGGACTTTTCTACTCTTAATCTCATTATGTTTGAAATATAGATGACTTTCAAACATGAAAACATGTTTTTTAAACATTCAAACACTTCTTATTCTCAAATGATTTTATGAATTTAGAAGTGTGATTTTTTAAATGTTTTCATTGTTATGAGCTTTCATGTTTCACTAACCGTGTGTTTCCAAAGATAAACACTTGTGTATTATCTTTTCCATATACTGTCAAGTATTCATACACACCGGTTTAGTATTTTTATTGACTATGTTCTTACCATTTCTCAAAACTGAACCTACTCTTCGATTGTAAGACACCCCGTTTGATATTCAAAGTTTGTTGAGCGTTGTTTCATTCAAAGCGTTTCTTTCAAGAATGTTTATATTTGCTTCATATAGACAAAATCCAATTTTTCATGACCTAAGCTTTTAATGATAAATCACTCATATTTGATCTTTTCATACATTGTCAGATTCTTAAAACATATCTATTGATTTCACTTTGTTCATTCAATTTCCTTGTTTTGAGAAAATATTCCATGATTAAAATGCTCAAATCTTCATGATTATCTTACCGAGCATACATATATCTGACATGTATTTCATATTGTGCTTTAACTGTTAAAGTTAAACTATTGAGAAACATTTCATTTTAGGACAAATACATGGGATCAGTGTGAGGAATTTATTGAACTTCTATGGATTCACGATAACCAGTGTTTCCTACCCAAGAAGTTATCCTGAATTGATCGAGAGGCAAGGGGTCAATATCTGAGCGTGGGTGTGTGATGAGATAAAATGAAAAGAGAGTTTTGTTTGAACAAACTTAAATGATAAACAGAAAGAGTGTGTGAGAAGAGAGTTAAAAGAATATCAGAACTCTGCACCAACTTTTTCTGAGTCCGGCAGCCACATAATCTGTTGGTTCACATTTTTTGGTAACCTTCATTGAAACTGTTAGTGTATAATTGTATACAAGATTTAAATAGAAAAGTCAAAGTATGTAAAGTCAAAATAGTCAAGTATTGTATAAGTCAAAGCTAGTTTACTTTGAGTGAATATGGTCATTGACCATATATAAGGCATTTGAGAGTTTAGTGTGTCGTAAGATTTGTAACATTTGATATTGTTAGATATACAACTTTCATACTTTCTCTCTCTACACTCTCTCTAGAACATGATCTAAATTGTCATATCTTGATTGTTAGCTTGAATTTGTGACCTAACATTTGGTATCAGAGCAAACCATAATCATTCCGATGGATTGATACACTTGTTTGATCGATTTTCGAGTCTTAACAAGAACTCGCACGAAAAGTTTTTTTTTTTGGAAATCACTGTTTCATTCAAATTTTTCTTGAAAAATCGATTTTAATCAAAGAAAATGATTCCATAGTGTTCGATTTGAGTTTCAAAAACTTTCTTGTGTATATCATATCCCGAAATTCACACTAAATCATGTTCAATTTTGAATTTTAGTAAGTTTCGGTTGAAAAAGTTTTGAACACTGTTCTTGATCGATTCAATGAATTGTTGTTGTTTTTAATCAAAATCGTGTGTTAGAAAAGTGTTTAGCTTAATATTTCAATCATCATTGTGCATTTTCATGTCTTGATTGTAGGTTTTTCAATGTTTTGATCGAAATCCGTGTTCAAGACTCAAGAACACGCTAGATTAAGAAAACACGCAAGCTTCAAAGGCAAGAACATGCATACTGCAGAACACTCAAGCAGTGAAGAACGCGCAAATGGTTATATGCGAGAAGTTGAAACGCTCAAGACATACTTTGTGAGTTTTGATTTTATGATTTCAGTATTCTGCGAGTTTTGTGTTTAGCGAGAAGCATTTGCGAGTTCTTAAAGTTCAAAATTTTAACATGTACAAAACACTCAAAGGCATTGCAAGAAGCTAAAGAATAAAAAATTTTCTAAGTCCAAAACACGCAAAGGTATTGCGAGAAGTAAAGTTCAGAAACGCGTACGTCCCTACTTGCGTGAACCTCAAACGTGCACCCTTTGATTTGCACGAACTAGAAATGCGCATAAGCCTATCTGCGTGAAGTAGTGTGAACAGTGATTTGTGAGTTTGTTTGTTTTGCGCAAACTGAAGTCTCAACTACAGTGTGTGGCGAGTTTATCACTTAGAAACTTTTCTGATCTTTTCAAGTGTTGTTTAAGTTTGATTTTCAAGTCAATTTTTATCTGAATATTTTGGGACGATCATTTCAAGCATATCATTCAAGATGTCAGGAAAAAAAATTCTCTAGGGGGCTCTGCCCCTCGACCCCGCAAGGGCGTTGCCCCTTGACTTCACCCGCGCTAAGTCTGCGGAGGGGGACATATTTCTGATAGTGATCAAAAATTTCTAATTTTTGTTCACGAACATTGTAAAATAATTTTTTTCATATATCAAGATGTCTATTGTGTTATCAGGGAGAGACTGTGCCATAATGTACATGCCATAAATACCTGCTATAGAAGCTGAACGCGATAAACTGAAGATTCAGAATTCAAAGCTTCTAAATCAGATTCAGGAGTTTAAAGTTAAATTGTTAAATTCTGATAAAACTTCTGAATGTGCAAAATGTATTAACAATTCTAAATCTGATTTTCAGGTATTATCAAGGCAAAAGAGAAAGAAATTAAAGTGAAAGAGAGATAGAGAGATAACCAAACTTCAAAGCCAACTGAAGAGAAATCATCAGAGTTAAAAGTTGAATCAGTTGATCTACATAAAAAATCTTAATGCAGATACAATTAAAGCTGATCTGGAGAAAATCTATGCTAAAAAGCTATCTGATTTTTCAAAAAAAAATCAAGAGAAAAAGGATTTGGAGCTAAGATGTTTAAAATCTCAAAGAAAGTATCAGATTTTGAAAAGATTGTTATAACTAAAAGAGATACTTTCGCAAAAGAGAGATAAATTCTTGAAGATAAAACAATTGAATTTCCCAAGCATATTTCTACATTACAAAACTTACTTGAAAAAGAAAGACAAATCTTTCAAGAGAAGAAAAAGTCTTTTGATTCTAAAAAGAAAAAGTTTGAAAAGAAAAATGTTGGGATTTTCAAGGAAATATCTGAGAAAAACAAGAACTTGGAAAAAGATTTTGAGCAAGAACGTATAATTTTTGCATCTGAAATATATAAGCTCACATCCAAAATATCTTTCTATCATCAGACATTCAAAAAGAACAGAAGGTTAGATCTGATTTACAGAAGAAGTTTGACACACTTTCTGATGAAAGAAACAATTTGTCTAAAAAGATAAAGGACTTGGAAGTTGCAAATGTTGAATTGTCAGAGAAGATTTCTTCTGATGTGATTAATCAATTACCTTATGACAATTCAACGGAATCAGTTTGTTCTTTCAAAACTGCTTCAAGTTCAATTCAAGAAAATGTTTCAAAAAGGACAAGTTTCAAATCTAAAATTTTCAAATCAAATCAGATCCGTCCATCTAATATGTGTTATGATAAAACTGTTGATAGTCCAACGAGCTTTTATGTTAAATCTCTTGAAAAGAATTTTTCTAAGAAAGGTTAGATGGTCTGGAGAGTGAAAGGTTCTCCTAGTGAGAAGAAGATTGATAAATCTTCAGCATCCATTTGGATCGATTTGGATATTTTTTATGATGAGAAGAAGAGTGAAAGGTTCTCCTGATGGCTTTTGGATCGATTTGGATATTTTTGGACGAACTATAAAGAACTCGCACGAAGAACTCACAAGATCTGAGTAATTCGCACAAAACTAGCAAGAACTCGCATGGCATTAGATTTCTAAAAAATCTAAGTGAGAAATTCGCATAGCATTAGATACGAAAAGAATGGAATTCGCATCTGCCTTCGTACGAATTTGTGGAATTCGCACTGTGTGTCATACTAAAAGTTGACCTCTGAAATTCTAAGTACAAAATTCGCATCGTGAAGGATACGAGAAGTGAGGTTTTTGCATCGCAAAGCATACGAGTTTAAGGAATTTGCATCGCACTGTATACGAATTCTGAGAAATTCTCATAAGGAAGCTGAATTTTTTCTAAGTACATAATTCGTATCGATATGAAAAGTTTGAGATCGAGTTTTTGGCTATGGAATTCGCATAAGGATATCGTCCAAAAAGTTTGAGGTTTGAATTTGGCTAAGGCAAGAATTCGCATCCTGAAGCGTGTGAATAGTTGAAACTCGCATCTCGAAGTGTGCGAAAAGGAAGAATTCGCATATAAAGGCGCGAATTTTTGTTGGTGTGCGAATTTTAAAGCATTTGGTGTACGAATTGCTAGTGGTGTGCGAAAAGATTTTAATTGGTGTGTGAGTTTTGATACATTCAGTGGTGTGAGGATTTCTAACTTACAAAATTTTGGAATTTTTTTTCTGGAAATTTTTCTGAGTTGTTGATTGTTGATTTGTCGAACTAACGATCATTCCAAATTCTAGTTCTTCAAATTACAAGATGTCAAAAGATTTTCTTTCCATGGGGTCTCAGTCCAAACCACCAGTTCTTTCCATTGGTGAATACCCTCAATGGAAACGCCGATGAATCAGTTCTTAAATCATAAGAGCAGGGATTATATAAAGTCTATCATTGAAGGACCAGTTTGCCCGGTGGTTATAGTCCCTGGTCAGCCAGCCACAGAAATTTCTCCAGAGATTTTGCCCAGATATGTGCCAAAGCCTTACCAATATTACAGTGAACGGGAGAAGGCACAAGCGAAGATTGATGAAGAAGCTCTTATCTATTTGACCATGGCCATCCCCAACGACATCTACAACTGTGTAGAAAGTCGTGACTCGGCAAAGGCAATGTGGGATGAGCTAGAGCGACAATTCCAAGGCACTAACTGATCCATCAAAGCTAAGTTGAATCAGAGTATAAATGCTTATGAGGGATTCCGAGCAAAGGAAGGTGAAGCACTGGTAGACGCCTACAATAGGTTTAATGTGATTTTGAATGATTTGAGAAGGAATGGCATAAACAAGACTGTGTCTGAGATTAACTACAAGTTCATAAAGAATCTCAACCCGGAATGGAAGAGTTATGCCATTAATCTTCATATGTCAAAGGACATGGATGATGTGAATAATATCTTTACTACTTTGTCTCAACACGAAGATGAGGTAAAGATGTTAAGTGAAGAGAAGAAAATGGTTAAGGAGTCCTTAGCTCTGCTAGCTGAGAAGAAAGCGGGTAAGTCAAGTTATGCTTCTAGTTCTGGATCAAAATCAAAGTGAAAGTTGTCCAAAGCTTATTTATCTGAGCTACCAAAGTCGAGTTCTGAGTCTTCGGTGGACGAAGTTGAGATGCATTCAGATGATGATGTTCGGAGGTTTGTTGTGAATTTGGCCTTAATTACCAAGCAGTTCAACAAAAGATTTGGTAAGAAGAAATACTTTTCAAAGTCAAAGTATGAAGGTCACAAGAAAGATAAGTCTGAGAAGTTCAAGCCCCAGTATGAGAAAGGGTATGAAAAGAAAGAAGAGAGGAAGGAAGAAAAGAAGGATGAAAAGATTGATCTGCAAAGCGGAAGATGCTTTAACTGTGGAAAGTTTGAGCATTTCTCCAAGGATTGCAAGTGTAAGAGGATAAATAACTCAGAGTACTATGCAAAGAATTAATGTTGGCAAAGAAACAGGAAGAAGGGAAAGTGCCCATGGAAGAAGAGGAAAACTGGCTTTGTCAATGTTCTGATGATGAAGAAGCCCATTTCACTCAAGTATGCATGATGGCTAAAGTAGAGGAAGATGCACTACCTTATGAGAATTCTGATGGTGACTATGAGGTAAGTGATAATTCAAAGTATGGAAGCTGAATTTAATGTGCTTAAAACTAAGCTTAGCATTGAAATACAGTCAATGATAAATATTCGTGATGAAAATGCATTGTTGAAAGATGTAATCGAGGACAAAGAAAAAGAAAAAGATGATTTAAAAAAGGAAAAAGCTGAATTGACATCCAAAATCACTGAGCTTGAAAAGGACTTAATGAATTTGAATCCTGAAAAGGACTTGATGAATTTGAATTCTGAAAAGGTTGAATTTAAGATAAAATTTGAAGTTTGCTTTCAGGAACGCAATGAGGCGTACTGTAAGAATAAGCAACTGGAGGATAAATATAAAAATTCTGACACTTTCTTTGAGAGTTTTAAGCACCTAAGCTCAAGGTCTCTCTTCTCTTGAAAAGATTTCTTAGAAAAGTCAGATAGTTTTTTTAGTGTAAACTTTTCTCCAAGTCAACTTTATCTACATGGAACTTTTTCTGAAGTTCATCTTTGTCAGTTTTCAAACATGATGATTTCTCTTCAGATGTCTTCATTAAATCAGCATTCTTTGCTTCCAATGTAGATATTTTCTCTTCAAAAGCTTTAAACTTTAGTTGAAGATCAACTGCTTCATCTTTAGTTCTGATGATTTCTTTTCAGTTGTCCTCAGGTTGCTTTGAAGATTTGTTATCTCTCTCTCTCTCTTTCAATTTAATTTTTTTCTCTCTTATTTCGATAATACCTGCAAGATCAGATTTAGAATCATTAATACATTTTGCACATTCAAAAGTTTTCTCAAAAATTACAGATTTAGTTTTCAACTCCTGAATCTGATTTTGAAGACTTGAATTCTGAATCTTCAATTTGTCTCGTTCAACTTCAATAGCAGGTATTTCTGGCATGTATGCTACACATTCTCTCCTTGATAATCTAGTAGACATCTTGATATCTAAAAAGTGCTTGAAAATGATCGTTAACAAAAATCAGAAAATTTTGATCACTATCAGAGATATGTCCCCCTCCGCAGACTTAGCACAGGGGTCTCATAAGGAAACTTGTCAAAAAAATTGACTAAGTAAAGAAGTCGCAAAGCACTGTGATGAACTTGTCGCAGAATGAAAACTTGTCCCAAAATTCCAAGAAGTCGCAAAGCACAGTGTGCGAGTTCTCAGTTGTCGCAAGCTTTGGTCTGCGAGTTCTCAGTTGTCGCAAGTTTGGTCTGCGAGTTCTCCATTGTCGCAAGCTTTGATCTGGGAGTTTTGTACTTGTCGCAATGCGTCTGCGAGTTCTCTTACTTAAAAAAATTTTCATGAAATAACTTGTTGCAGAAGGGAGCTTGTTGCAGATCACTTTGTCGCAAAGTAAAGAGAACAAACACCAAGAAGTCGCAAACAATGTTCGCGAGTTCTCACTTGTCGCAAACCAAACCTTGCGAGTTCTAGCTTGTCGCAACCTTCAGTCTGCAAGTTCTTCACACTTAAGTTTCAGAGGAAGCTTGCGAGTTCTTCATATGAACTTGCGAGTTCTATGGATCTTGCATGGTCTTCCCAACTTCGAACTCAAAACACGATTTCGGCCATAACTCTTTCAATTCTTGACCAAATGCTACGAAATTTTGCAGGATTACTCACGATATTAGTCTGAACAAATTTGCTTGAAAGAATTTTGACCAAAAAACACTACAATATTGAATTAGATTGCATCACAGTGTATGACATTTTTCGAACAAAAAATCAAGATAATTCCAAAATTCATAGAATTTGATGTGAATTGGACCAAACAATTCAAACAAGAAACATTCCATTACATTAAACGAGTACAACTCAATCAAATTTAGATCAAAAACTTCACAAATTGCCAAAATCAGATTCTTAATAGTTGTGCCTGCGAGTTCATCAAACATTCGACAAAATCTTCAATTTTTAATCACAAATTCTGATTTTTGCTTGCTCTGATACCAATTGTTAGTCCAATATTCAAGCAAGATTAACACTAAGATCACAATTAAGCACACAATTTAGAGAGAGAGTCTAGAGAGAGAAAGTCATATGTCACATATCTCTAAATCACAAGGATATAAAATGACGAGCTTGGTTTAACATGGTTACAAAAGGCTTAGAAACAAAAGCTTATAAAGGGTCAAACATGCCTTGACCTAAATACAAGACAAACAAAGAAAAGTCAACAACATGACATTACAATTCATCTAAACTCAGTACATTAACAGAATATTCTCACAAACAAACTCTAGGATGTTCGTTTTTATATTCCAAAACAGGGGTTAGGTTTGTCGGAAAATGATGTTTTGAAAAGATCCCGTGAAAGTTTATATAGTTTTGATACATTCGGTTCAACTGTGAAGACCATTCCAGATATTCGTGACACGTTCGAAAAAGTTGAGACTAGTGTATCGAACACTTAACGAAAAGGTAAGGAAGTGATAGATGATGATCAATCAAGTTGTACTGATTCACAATCCAGTTTTAAATTGGTGGGATTTAAATATAATGATTTGAACTCAAGCTAGAAAATAAGAAAGTTAGAATTTGTAGAATTCGAATCATTATTTTCCACACCTTCTATAAAACAGCCGAGGCAGAGTACGTAGTTGCGGCTAGCTCCTGTTCTCAGGTGCTGGATGCGAAAACAACTCCGAGATTATGGGTTCCAACACAACTAAATCCCGATTTACTATATCCAAGAACGTTATTGCTATATCTGCGAAACCTGTCCAACATACGAAAACCAAGCACATTGATGTATGATATCATTTTATCAAAGATAATGTTGAAAAAGGTACAATTGAACTTACTTTGTAAACACAGATTATCAACATGTTGACTTGTTTACCAAGCCGTTGGACGAAAAGAGATTTAATTTTCTCATATCGAAACTTGGCATGTTGTATCTCGAGACATAATCTGTAGTTACCTAGTATAGTTTATTTTTGTTATTTTTCTTCATTTCTTTATTATTTAATCTGAACGATATCTGCACTGAAAGGTTATGTTCATGGTTTTCAGGGAGATTGTGAAACAAAGATCAGACGACCATAATTTCTAGATGGAGTTATAGAAATTTTTTGCATATATTTTGTATTGACAAATTTCATGATGCATATTTTTAGGGGGAGTAAGGACATTGATTTCTGATATTTTCAGATCAGAACTCGTTCTTAAGAAGTTTTTAATTTTCTTATAAATGTTTTTTTTTTCAATAAAAATTTGTTGCTTTGACGTCTTTTTGACTATTTGCAGATTTTGAGGGGAAGCTTACATGATCATATCTATCATGACTTTGGAGCTGACTTTATGAGATTTAAGCTGAGTGTAAGGATTATTCTACTCTTAATCTCTTTATGTTTGAAAGAAGGACAACTTTCAGACATGAAAACATATTTGCCTAAATGTTCAAACCACTTCTCAATTCTGAAATAGATTTCATGAAGTTTAAGAAGTGTGATTTAAAATGTTTTTCATTTTATGAGCTTAATTGTTAACTAACCGTGTGTTTCCAAAGATAAATGCTGGTGTACTATCTTTTACACATACTGTCAAGTATTCATACACACCGGTTTAGTACTTTATTGACTATGTTCTTACCATGTCTCATATTGAACCTAATTTTCGATGGTAAGACACTCCTTTTTGTACATTCAAAGTATGTTGAGCATTATTTTATTCAAAGCGTTTTTTCAAGAATGTCTATATTTGATTCGTATGGACAACGTTCAATTTTTCATGACCTATGCTTTTAATGATATAGCATTCATATATGATCTTTTCTTACATTGTCAGATTCTCAAAACATATCTATTGATTTCATTTCATTCATTCAATTTCTTTGTTTTGAGAGAATCTTCCATGATTAAAATGCTCAAATCTTCATGATTATCTTGTTGATCATACTTACATCTGACATATATTTTGTAATTTAATTGTTAAATTAAACTATTGAGCAACTTTTTGCTTTTAGGATAACATACATGGGATCATTGTGTAAGAATTTAATGAATTTCTATGGATTCACGACAACCAGTTTTTCCTACCCAATAAGTTATCCTTGAGTGATCGAGAGGTGAGGGGTCAACATCTGAGTGTGGGTGTGTGATGAGATAAAATGAAAAAGGGAGATTGGTTAGAAGTGAGCTTAAATGTTAAAAAGAAAGAGGGTGAGATATCAATGTAAAAGAATATCAAACTCTGCACCAAACCTTTTCTGAGTCGGGTAGCCATATTACTGTTGTTTCACAATTCTTTCGTTAACTTCATTGAAACAGGCACTAGCCCATGCCAACTCTTGCTTTAAACCCCACCAGCTACTCATTTCTTTCTCAACAAAAAGATGTTTCAATTTTTCTTGGGGACGCAACACATAATCTATCTCGTCTTCATTTGGAAGATGTGGATATTGAAAAAAAACGAAGTCTGCCCCACCTTCGCATTTTGATCATGCACAATTGAGTCTGTGTATTACTATTGTTGTTTCAATGGTTTACACATTTTGAGCCAATTTGAAAAGCCTAAGTAGCTTCATTCATTCTACACTATGCACGAGCACACAAGGAATAAGTTTTCTTGTCTTAACATTCATAGAAAATTTCTCTATGATTTTTCGATGATTGAATGGAAGCCCTAGATGAGTGAACATCAAAAAGCTCCTTTCCAATGTGCATTCGTTGCGCAAAGTGGCTCCGTGTTACTTACAGGCATTTTAATTGATTCATTTGTTGATTCAGGTTTACACTCATATTTTCCTGAATTTGAAAAGATTCAGATGAATACATTATGAATTGACGGATGATTCAGATGCTCGGTTGGAAAGATTAGTGGTCAGACAAAGGTTCTTGACATTTCTTAAAGTGAGTTTTGATGATTTCTATGCTCTACATCATCAAAAAGGGGGAGAAATAGGTACAAGAAATGTTGTATGGTAAACATTTTGTAATATGATATGTCCCAATTTTATCAAGTTCTAATCACAAACACAATAACAAGAGAATGAAACAATTACTCAACCTGTTTCTTCATTTCAATTCACAGATTTCGTACAAACTTCTTTCTTTGTCACTTTCTCTCTCTAGAACAGGATACAGTCTCAACTTCTAACTAGTTACAACTCCTAACAAAACTAACTAGTCATATGTCTATAAAGACACACGCGCTTACAAAATATTACAAAACAAATACAAGACTTTGACTTTTGACTTTATTACAATTTGACTTTGACTTTCTTGCTTTGAGAGTTGACTTTGGGCTTTGACTTGCTTGACTTTCTGTCTTAAGTCTTCATGATCTTGTATCCAACAAATATATGCTCTAACAATCTCCCCTTTTGGATTCAAGGTCATATTTAAAAGATTTTGCACTTCAAACTCCCCCTTTCGTTGCATTCAACTTTAAGATTTTATTTCCCCTTGTAAACTTCTTTTCTACTTAGATCATCTTCAGAAATAAACATTTGAGCAATCTCCTTCTTTTGTCAAAATATCATCAGATTAAATCTCCCCAAAATCTGTCTTCAAGAGCAAAAAACAATCTCCTCAAAGTTATAAAACCTCTTTCAGACACTGGAAAGAAATTATCTTCAGATTCAGCTCAGTTTGCTTCAGCAAATTGTCTTCAAAGAAAATTTCAGTAAAATTCAGCTCGTCTTCAGAATTCTTTGAATTTTCTATTTCAGCTTTCAACAAACTTTCTTCAAATTCACTGTCTTGACACAAACTTCTTCTTTCAGTTCCAACTTTTCTTTATCAAACCAACAATTCTTGATCACTTGTCAAACATTTCGTGATCGCTTCTCCCCCATCTATACCATTTCTTGATTCTCTCTCTCCCTTTTTGATGATTTGAGCATGAAATCATCAAAACTTTCACAAGAAATGTCATTAGCCAATCTCACCACTGATCTTTTTCCAACGAGCCTCTGGCCATCTATTGACCCAAAAAGATATTCATCCAAATCTTTGCAAATTTAGACAAATTAATAATGTAACACTTGAATCAACTAATAAATTAGTTAAAATTCCTGTCAGTAACACGAAGTCACTGTGTGTAACGAATACACATTGTAAAGGAGATTTTCGATGTTTACTCCCACAGGTCTTCCATTCAATCATCGAATAACACAAGGTTATTCTATGAACGTGTAGATAGAAAAACGAATTTCCTGTGTGTTCGTGCTTGTGTTTGAAAGAATTAAGCACAAATGATTGTTTTTTATAGGATCAAAATTGTGTAAACCATTGAGACAACAACAGTTAAACACAGACTTGATTGTGCATGATCGAAATGCGAAGGTGGGGCAGACTTCCTTCTTTTTCAATATCCAGATTTTTCAAAAGAAAATCAGATAGATTATGTGCTACGTCCCCTTGAAATATGAAACATCTTCTTTTTGAGAAAAAATGAGTAGCTGGTGGGGTTTTTTTTATCAACAGTTGGCATGGGCTAGTTGTCTGTTTCAACGATGTTCACGAAGAATTGTGAAACACCAGCAATGTGGCTGCCCAACTCAGAAAAAGTTGTTGCAGAGTTTGATATTCCTTTACTCTTTCTCACACCCTCTTTCTTTTTAATCTTTGAGCGCACTTCTAACCAAACTCTAATTTCCATTTTACCTCATCACTCAACCCACACTCAGTAAGGATCCTCATTTTCGCGTTTTTTTTCTCTCTCTCTACTTTCACTCTCTAAAAATTTTCGAATTTCATTTCTAAAGTTTTTTTCGCAGATCCTTATTCTTCTTTGATTTCTAAACAACTTTTTTGAAGAAATTTTGGCTAATTCTTGATGGATAATCCGGATCTGGAGAATGTTCCTCCAGATCTACGTAAAAAAATTTTTGGCGAACAAAAAAGTTGTTGATGCTCCAATTGATTATGTGTCTGAAGTTCAAATTGGATCTGGATCTTCGTTTGATGGTGTTAAGCTACCTGGAAAAACAAATGGTGCAAAAATTAAGGAGGAGAAGTTGATTAAGGAGGCTCTGTCTAGTTCGTTGGGTTCTCATGTGACTTCATCAACTTCGAATTCAATTAGGATGCGTATTCCTAATAGATTGTTGAAGAGGAAGGGATCAATTACTGGAGGTAAAGAGGTAGTGGCTGCAACTGATTTGGTAAATTCGAATTTGGCAAATAAAATCGATCGATCTGCTGACTTTCATGAAAATGAGCGAATAATAGAAGTTGAAGCTGGAATCAATCCTTCTGAGGTAAATTGCTCTTCTCAATCTGAAATTATTGACAATTCGAACAATAATATGGATGTTTCTGATATCAATTCAATTGATAATGCCCCTGTGATTATGTCAACTGGACATGTTGTGAAATTTGAATCGATATCTGCTCCCTGTGGTGAACGTGTTAATAGCTATGTGTCTAATTCGGAAAAATACATTAGGGATATCATTCAGGATTTTGAACTCAAAATGGGTAGTGCCTCTCAATTAAATTCTAAATCGAATAGATATGTGAAAAATGGTAATTCTGTTGATCCTGGAATAGTTCAAAATCTGGTTGGAAAATCTATAGGTGTTAATTCAGTTGATACTAGAGTTGTTCAAAAATTAGTTGAAGAACCTATAGAGTCCAATTTTGATGTTTCTAGTATTGCTCAAAAGTCTAATGGTGAATCTGTGCTTTGCGAATCTGGATTGAATTCTGGTGTGGAATTTGTTGTTCAACCTGTAGTTTCTGATGTCATGAATATAATTCAGTTTGAATTTCATTCTAATTCTATTAATGTTGATTCTAACTTCCAAGCTGATCAAGCTACTAGCCAGAGGCCAAAGTTAGAAGTGAATGTTGGAAATGATAGCACCAGTGGATGTCCAGTGAAATCTAGATCTGATAGTCCTAGTATCTTCTCTTTTGGAAGTGGTGGTACTACTGGTAGAGGGGTGACAGAGAGGCTGTATATGGTAACATAGGAGACAAAGGGGTTGGGAATGGTGGAAGGGGAGGAAGTGAAGGAGGTCCTGTTAAACAGACTTTTACTTTTGGCATTGTTCCAAGGGCTGTTAAAATGGGAGGTAGTGAAGGTGGGTCTATTAAGCAATTTCCTGATGTTGTTATGGCTGAATCTGGGAAAGTTGGTGACACTGTTATGAGTACTCCTTCTGCTAAACCTGTTAATGCTTGGAGTACAAGGGGTGTTACGTTAGTTGATAAAATCAAAGGGAAATCTGATAGTAAGATTGTGTTGAGCTATAAACCTCCTGTGTTACTAAAGGATGGTATATCTGCTATTAGATTTTCTAAGGAAGTAATAGTGGAAGGGGCCAAAACAAATTCTATGCTCATTGTTGCCTATTTTGTTGGGGCATCCATGCCATTCTTTGTGCTAAATAATAATTTGAATAGGATGTGGAAGAGGTGTGGGCTAGTGAATGTTGCATCAAATTATGAGGGCTATTACATGTTAAAATTCAACAATGAAGAAGGAATGAAATATGTTACGGAAAATGGCCCTTGGTTGATCAATGGAGTGCCTTTATTTGTTAAAAAATGGGAGGTTGGGGATTATTTGGGTAAGCCTGAATTAAAGTCACTTCCATTATGGGTTAATCTGTTTGGTGTTCCTTTGGAGGTTTGGAATGTTCAGGGATTGAGTTAGTTAGCAAGTGGAATTGGTATTCCCCTAACTCTTGATAGAGCCACTGAAGAGAGATGTTTAACTCAGGCTGGTAGGGCTGGTTTTTCAAGGGTCTTAATTGAAGTCTGAGCAGATAAATGTATTCCTGACTCTATTATTGGTCTTGTTCCTTCTTTTGATGATTTGTCTGAAAAAGAGGTGATTGTTAGAGCATAATACAAATGGAAACCACAAAGGTGCAGTCATTGTTTAATTTTTGGGCATTCTTTTGGAAATTGTAAAGTCGGGCCTCTCAATGATGATGAAAAGATAGCTAAACTAAGGAAGGATGAGATGCTTAGAAGTAATGTTAGTGTATTATTGTATCCAAGATTTAATAGGAAAAGTCAAGTTTAGTAAAGTCAACAAAGTCAATGTTTAGTTTAGCCAATATGAATTTACTTTGTCATTAAGCTTATAGTTTTAGTCCTTGGTATAAATACCTTAGGTGCTTTGTAATATTGAAGCTAAGTTCATTGTACTCAAGATTGTTAGATCAATGACTAATGAACTTTCTCTCTCTACATTCTCTCTCTAGAATCTTGATATTGTCATATATTGAATAGAGATTGCTTGATTTGGATTGGGATCATACAATATCAATTGGTATCAGAGCAAACCAAACGAATTCAGAAGGATCAGATCACAGATTGAATTCTAATTTTTCAAATTTTGGATTTCACGAACTCGGTTCTTGAATGTCACTGTTTGATCACAAATTTTCTTGTTTGTGTACAATTAAATCAAGAAATTGATTTGATTGTATACGTTTTATCAATTGGATCAAGTTTCGTTCAGATCATATAGTCTAATTCGAACATTAGACTGATCAATTTGATCAAATTGCTATTTTCGTAAAACTCGAACTCAATCACTGTTCTTGAATCGAATGATGCTTTTTGATGTTTTTAATGGAAATCGAGTTGATAGAAAAGTGTTCTAATATGTTTTTCGAGCATATTGATGCATTTTGAGAATCAATTGCAGGTTTTAGAACGATTTGTAGTGATTTCGTGAACGTATCTGTCAAAACGCGCAAGATTCGTAGAACGCGCAAGTTCATCGAAGAACGCGCAAGTTCATCATCAAACGCGCAAGTCAAAGGGATTTGATTTTTGGCTAGAATGCGCAAGGGTCTGAAGAACGCGCAAGGGTCTGAAGTTGATTTTTGGCAAGTCAAATGTGATGATGAAGGTTTTCAGACTGTTGGTAAGAGGAATAGACCTGTGCAATCTCAAGGGCAGGGTAATTCAGGGGGAAAGCAGCAGAACAGTACTAGATTTTGGGTTAATCAAAGATTTTCTTCTCAAAGGCAGAATCAGAATTCTAACTATGGTAGTGGTAATTAGGGGCAGTATAATCAAAAGTGAAGTGGTGGAATTGGTAACCAAGGCAACCTCAAGGGGCTGTGAGACAAAATCAAAGTGAGCAAAAATCTAGTGGTAGACAGGGGCAACAAAAGGGTGATAGTATGGTATGGCAAGCAAAGCCTAAAGAGGACAAAAATGAAGTGAAAGGAAGTAAGGGAACTGATGTTGGGCAGAATGGTAGTAAGTTTGAAATGGGGCAGACTAGTGGCAGCAAAATTAATTAAGTGAACAATGACAAAGATAGTATAGGGGTTGGTCTGAGTTTTGGTGGACAGAAGTTTCAGTTTAAGGGTGGTGATAAGGGTTATTCATAATGTTACAAATGAGGTAAAAGTTGCAAGTGACAAGCCAAAGCAAGTGAATGGGGGTGGTGTTAGAGTTGAAGTTATGGCAAGTGGAGATGATAAGCAAGATGATATGTGCACATACTTTATTCAAGATTCTGTCCAAATTAAAAACTCTTTTGGAGTCTTGGAAAACATGGAGGAGGATTCTGAAGATCATAAATGGTTTGTTGAGAAGAAGGATGCTAATCACTATTTGGAGATGGGAGTCAGACCTCCAAATGCTGTTTTCAACACTTGGTCTAAAAGATTGCAGAAGTATTTTTGGGATATTCATATTGGTGAGGATGTCTATGAAAATGAGGACGCTCCTAGTTTCATGAGATGTTGGATCATAAATTGTATTCAAGATTAAAGTTAAAGTTCAGGGTTTAAACTGCAATTGTGCTAAAGTTAATTAGAGGGTTTATTATGTAATAATCTAATAGTTATTAAGCTATTGGGCCCAAGCCCATTAGAAAGCCCATTAAGGTTAAAGCCCATAAGGCTTGGGTATTTAAAGTTTTGATTAGTTTAGTTTTAGGTGAACCTTGTAAGAACTCTGATAATTTTCTAAATAGTTAGCCGTATTTTCTCTGTATTCAAAGGGTATCAAGAACACTCAAGGGTTTCATTGTTTATTCAAGGGATTGGTACGTTATTATTAATCTTTATATCTCTTGATTATTATTGTGTTGCTTGATTACTTGATTGATTGTTTACCAACTAGATTAAATCTGGGATAACAATTGGTATCAGAGCCTAAAGAATCAATTTTTTTTTGTGATAATACTGTTCATCGAGTTACTATTCATGCGAATTACTGTTCATCGAAAAATACTGTTCATCGAGTTACTATTCATGCGAAGTACTGTTCATCCGATTTTTTTGAATCTGTTATCGCATCCGGTCGATTAGTATTTGTGTTTGTGTTTCTTTCGATCGAAGAATTGCTTATTTGTTGGTTTAATTGTGTATCGGTCGAATTAATTTTCTGGGTTTGGTTTCGGTCTAACCCCAGATATTCTTCGTGTTCTTCGGCCATTCATTGTGTTCATCGATATTATTGTTTGACCGATACCTATTCGACCTGAGCCTTCGACCGGATAGTTGTATCTCCGGTCATTCCCTTCGACCGAATAGTTGTGACCTCCGGTCTTTCCTTCGACCGGACCTTAGTATTCTCCGGTCTTCCCTTCGACCGGATACCTGTTATTTCTGTCTTGGCATTCGACCGATACTAGCCGACCCCGGTCTTACCATTCGACCGGATACCCGTTACTCCGGTCTTGCCATTCGACCGGATACTCGTATTCCCGGTCTTGCCATTCGACCGGATACTTGTTACTCCGGTCTTACCATTCGACCGGGTACTTGCATACTCCGGTCTTTCCTTCGACCGGTACAGTTCATTCTTCGAAGCACATTTTCCAATCCTAGACAAATTTTTGCAAGCTGCAACAGGGCCTCTAAAATTTTTGCAAGCAAGCGGGACCCCCGTGCTAAGTCTGCGAAGGGGGACAAAAGTTTTGTGCTTGATCAAAATCTTCTTAATTTTTCAGTATTTTATTCATAGATATTAGTGCTTTATACTGTGAGCGAGGACTGCATTTGATTATTTTTGGAAATTTATTTTTTTCCTGAAAAATTTTGAGTGTAGTCTTTACTTTTGATTCTAACGATCTCATCTAGTTGGTTGTCTTGGTACAGAAAAGTCTATTTACTAACCTTACAGCTAGGATGTCGTATCAGCTAAATATGTCTGAAGGTTATAGCCATGATTTTAACAACATGACTCTATCTGAAGTAAGAGAAAAGGCTAAACAACTTGCTGGACGGTTATCAACATCATCTCGCATGATTGATGAGTATGACAAAGAAGAAAAAATGCTCAAAGCTGAAAACAAGGATTTACAGATTCAGAACTCATCTCTTCTTATTCAGATCAATGCTTTAAAAGAAAATTTAAAAGATTCTGATTCCTTAATTGACTTTGCAGGAATAATTGAGTCTAAAGAAAAAGAGATCTTTGACCTTCAAGCAAAGCTGAAAAGATCTGAATCTAGCTCAATATGGTCAAAGAAGGAACTAATGCAAAAAGAGCTAGATCAATTGAGAAGAAGAGCAAACATTGCGAGTGAGACATCTGAAGGACTTAGAACGATAAATTCTCAACTATGTGCGGACAGAGATAAGTTTAAAGATAAAGTTCTCAGTCTTGAGGTTGAGATCGATAAGCTAAAAGAAAAGGCAACCCAAGACAGAGACAATTCAAAAGCTCAAGATGAATTGTTAAAGATTGAGAAAGAGAGAAAAGAATTTGCCAAGAAATTCTCTGACTTCTCCAGAAAAGCCTTTGAAGAGAAGAAAGCATTAGAACTTAGATGTGTTAAACTTTCTCAACAAGTTTCAGACTTTGAGAAGGTTATCATTATTGAAAGAGAAAAGGCTGAGAATGAGAAGAAGAAAGATGAGCTGAAGAAAGCAAATACAGACTTTTTGGAAGAAAAGAAGATATTTGAGACGGAGATAGCCAAGCTGACAGGAAAGCTAGCTGAATTGTCAACAAACATCATGAAGGAGAAGAATGCAAAATCTGAGTTGCATAAGAAGTTTGATTTGATTGAAAAGGAAAGAAACATCTTGTCTTCAAAGATAAAGGAACTTGAAGAGATCGTTTTCAAGGTGAAGCTGACTGAGCACAAGACGCCAGAGTCAATAGCTCAATCACCAAGAGACGATCTAGCTGACTCAAATAGTTCATTAAAAACAACTTCAAGTTCACATTTTTCAAATGTTTTCTATAATCCTTTCTATGATTTAGATGATTGTCTTACTTCTAAATCTACTGATCAGATTCGTCCTTCTAACCTTTTCTATGACAAAAATGTTGATGGTTCAGGTAACTTCAAGAAGACTAAGTCTCAAAAGAAAAGCTTCTGGAGAAGGGATGATGAGAAAGAAAGAGGAAACTGGATTTGGAGAGTTAAAGGATCTCCAGAGAAGAAGCAAGAAGAATCATTTGTGCATACATCAAATGCTAAATGGAACTATGCTTCAAAAGGTAAAACTTTTGGCAAACCTGATCTGGTTTACTCTATCAATCAACTGATCAGGTTAGCACAAAAGAAAATCAGTTGTTCCTACTGTGGCTCAAATGATTTTGTAAGAAAAGATTATGTGAATAACTGGTATGGTTCTTATTTCATATCTCCCACTAGAACTGCAACTAACCCATTAGGACCCAAATACCAGTGGATACCAAAAGCTAAATCTGTGTTGCAGGCACCCAATGTTTAAGGGGGAGAAAGAACAATGGCTTTTGAACAACACAGTTCAAAACCCGGACTTCATTGTTAAAAAGATGGCTTCTAAGTAAATCAGCTTAGAACCCGTACTTCAACGGAGTATGGCTTCTAATCACATCGGATTAGAACCCGCACTTCAGTGCTCTATCTATTTTTTATATGCTTTATTTCCTTATTTATTGTTTAAAAAAAAAAAAAAAAAAAAAAAAGAACCCTATAGTGATTTAAGGGGGAGAATATCTGTGATATTAACAGATTTTTGGATACTTAAATGCTTATCTGACCGTGTGTTCTTAAAGATAAATACTTGTGTTTTATCTTGTCAATATACTTTGTCAAGTATTCATACACATAACGGTTCAGAACATTCTATTTTGACTTTGTTATTACCATGTATCAAAAGTTAAATCTTTCTATGGTAATACTCACGTTCTTTGTATTCACTGTTGATTGAATCAAACGTCATTTCATGTGCTTTCATTGAACATATGTTTATATATTGTTCATATAAACAACATTTGTTTTTGATTCTCCAGCATAGTATTCTTCATGACAAATCGTCTATAAGCTTAATTGAAAACTCCTTAAGAGCTTAAATCGTCAAACTCTTTTAGTTTGAGGGGGAGAATTGCATCGTCATACATAACTGTTTTGACATCTCCGAAAGTCTTATTTCTCATGTAACAAGTGGTATTTGTGCTTACATGTACAATAGCTTGTTGAACAGCATGTTTCTTTTAGGAAAATGCATGGGATTCAGTGTGAGAACTTAACAGAACTTCCATGGATTCACGATAACCAGTGTTTCCTACCCAGGAAGTATTCCCTGAGTGATTGAGGGGAGAAGGGTCAAAAGATTTGAGTGATGGTGTGTGAAGAGGTAAAAGAGAGATTGGTTAGACGTGAGCATTAAAAGAAAGAGGGTAAGAGAACAGAGTAAAATAATATTAAACTCTGCACCAAACTACTTTCTGAGTCGGGCAGCCACATAATCTGATTGGATCACATTCTTTGGTGACCATCATTGAAAAAGGCAACTAGCCCATGCCATCTCTTGCATACAACCCCACCAGCTACTCATTCTTTTCTCAAAAAGAGAATGTTTCACATTTTCTGGGGACGCAGCACATACGCTATTGGTTCTTCATTTGGAAGATACTAATATTGAAAAAGAAGGAAAGTTGCCCCACCTTCGAACCCTTTCTCATGCACATTGAGTCTTTGTACAATTTGTTGTTGTCTCAACAAGTTTACATACTTTGAGCCTTTATTGAAAAGCAATCATCTATGCTTAATTCTTTCATACACATGCACAAGCACACAGAAATATGTTTTCTGTCAGAACGTTCATAGATAACCATGTGTTATTCGATGATTGAATGGAAGACCTGGGGAGTCTACATCAAACCAGCTCCTTATATAGTAACTTTGTGTTACTCAGTAACTTTGTGTTACTCAGTAACTTTGTGTTACTGACAGGCATTCTAACTGAGTCATTTGTTGATTCAGGGTTACATCTATTAAACTGTTTGAATTTGAAAAGATTCAAATGGTTACTACTTTCTATTTTAATCTGAAAAGATTGAAATATTCACTCTTTCCATCTGGGAAGACTGCTCTTATTTCCATACAGGGCTCGTTACATGATGAAGACTGTGCTTACGTGATCATACACAATGGGGGAGATTGTCTTGATAAGGGGGAGATTGTTTTGCCAAGTTTTGATGATGTTGATTCTCACCACTCATCAAAAAGGGGGAGAAGATATAAAAAGGGGGAGAAGATACAAAAAGGGAGAATACAATCTGAAGATCTGAAGATATTCAAATTTTCAAAGATTTTAAAGATTTGAAGATTGTTTAAAGATATCAAGTTTTGAAGTTTTGAAGCTATCAACGTCATATCTGAAGATTCTCAGAAGAAAAGAGAAGACCCAAAGACAATTGCAAATTTTTTTTTAATCTTGAATCCAAAGGGGGAGATTGTTGGATCATAAATTGTATTCAAGATTAAAGTTAAAGTTCAGGGTTTAAACTGCAATTGTGCTAAAGTTAATTAGAGGGTTTATTATGTAATAATCTAATAGTTATTAAGCTATTGGGCCCAAGCCCATTAGAAAGCCCATTAAGGTTAAAGCCCATAAGGCTTGGGTATTTAAAGTTTTGATTAGTTTAGTTTTAGGTGAACCTTGTAAGAACTCTGATAATTTTCTAAATAGTTAGCCGTATTTTCTCTGTATTCAAAGGGTATCAAGAACACTCAAGGGTTTCATTGTTTATTCAAGGGATTGGTACGTTATTATTAATCTTTATATCTCTTGATTATTATTGTGTTGCTTGATTACTTGATTGATTGTTTACCAACTAGATTAAATCTGGGATAACATGAGATCTGATAAAGAGGAATGAAGAAGGGGGGGAGATAGGGAAGTGAATGCCAAAAATGTTTCCAATGTCTAAAGTTGCAATTTGGAACATTAGGGGCCTTAAATTGGTCTCTAAAAGAAAGGAGGTGAGAAGATTGATTGTTGAACATGGGTTGGAAATTTGCATTATAGTTGAAACAAAAATTTGTAAAACTAAGCTGAAACATATTGCTGATGAAATTTTTTGCAACTGGAATCGGGTGTCAAATAATGTTGTGTGCAGGGGAAGAACCAGGATTATAGTGGGTTGGGATCCTGGTAAAGTCAAAGTGGGAGGTTTTGAATTTTTTGAGCAGGTTGTGCATTGTAAATTGGAGAACATTGAGTCAAAGAAAAATTTTCATTGTTCTTTGGTTTATGCTGCAAATGATTTTTCTGAAAGAAAATTTCAGCGGGATCAACTTAGAGTTCATAAAATTTTTGAGAAAAATGAAGCTTGGACTGTTATGGGTGATTTCAATGTAAGTTTAAATCCTTGTGACAGTTCAAGAGGCTCTTCTAAAATTACAAGGGGCATGATTAATTTCGGATGTTGTGTTGTTGATCTGGGTTTGGAAGATGTTAATCAATCTGGTATGAAGTATACTGGGATCCTAAAGCCTATGTCAGATGGTAGTTTAAATGGTCTGTTAAAGAAGTTGGACAAGATTTTGGGAAATTTGGAGTTTTTGGGTTTATTTCCATATGCTTATGCTTCATTTCTTCCATATGGTCTTTCAGATCATAGACCTGCTGTTCTGATTTTTCCAAAGTTATCTTCTTTCAAGCCAAGGCCTTTCAAGTTCAACAATCATTTATGCAACAATCCTATTTTTATTCCTTTTGCTTACTAAAGCTTGGTCTAACATGTTTAATGGGTGTCTCATGTTTTCTGTGGTTTCTAAAATGAAGGTGGTAAAAGGTAGTATGAGAAAATTGAATGTTGAGCATGGTAATGTGTTTGAGAATGTTAAAAAGCTAGGGTCAGAATTGTCCAAATCTCAAATTGATATAGATGCAAATCCAGAAGATGGTGATATCAGATTTTAGGGGGCTATTTACTTGAAGGCTGCTATGTTTGATGAGGAATGTTTTCTAAGGCAAAGGTCAAAGATTCAATCACTAAAGGAAGGAGATGCTAATACAACTTATTTTCACAATGTTGTCAAAAGCAGAACTAATAAAGGAAGGATTGAAGAAGTTGAAGATTTGGAGGGTAACACAAGTACATAGGAGCTGTTGTCCCTTAGCAGTTTGTGTCACATTTCAAGAAGATGTTGGGGTCTTGTGAGAATGTTGTTTCTATCTCTGATCATAATTCCCTGTTTTCTAAAAAGTTGTCAAAGTCCCAAGCTGATTTTTTGATCAGGCCTATTGAAGACAAGGAGATTAAAGAAGCCTTGTTTGATATTGATGATATAAAAGCACCTGGACCAGATGGGTTTTCAGCAAGGTTTTTCAAAAAAGCTTGGCCAATTATTGGTGATGAAATTTGTGAAGTTGTTAAGCAATTCTTTTTCAATGGTAAATTGCTTGGAGAAGTTAATGCTACTGTTATATCTCTTGTTCCAAAGACTCAGACTCCAAAGAATGCGGCTGATTTCAGGTCCATTGCCTGTTGTAATGTGATTTATAAGTGCATCAACAAAGTCTTGGATAGCAGAGTTAAGGACTATTTGGGTTATCTTGTGGATCCAAATCAATCTGCCTTTATTCCTAATAGACAAATTTCAGATAATGTTCTTCTTGCACAAGAATTGATGAGGGGATATCATAGACAGCAAGGAGTTAGAAGGTGTACATTCAAGAGTGATATACATAACGCTTATGATACTATTAATTGGAGTTTTTTGGAATCCATTCTAAAGGGTTTTGGTTTTCTTCCTTGCATGGTTAAGTGGATTATGAAGTGTGTTAACACTGCTTGCTTTTTTTTAGAGGAAACTCAAGGCAAAGACATTATAATCAAGGAAAGAAAAGGCAAACGGCAAAACAAAAAAACTTGGTTACAGTACCGTACCAAGCAACAAGAAGCCAGAACAGGCATAACCCATAAGAAACATACCAGCTACAAAAAAATATGCAAAAAACCCACTTGAAAAAACCAACCCAACAACACCACTCAAGCAACATGAATAGTAATCTCCGTCTTTTTCCTCGTCTTCCAAGTCTCACACAAGAGAACCTTACGAACAATGTTATTCACCACAACCTCAATATCACGCTTCTTATCCGAAAAAATCCTTTGATTCCTCTCATGCCAAATAAAGTACACCGAAGCCGCCAAAGCCAACTTGTGGATCCGCCTCAACTGAACTCTATTAGGGTCCGAAATAGCAATAATAATCTCATCCCACGAGTCCGGGAAATTTCGCCACTCCATCTTGTCACAGACTCTATTCCAAATCGTTTTTGCAAACTGACAACGGAAGAACAAGTGATTGTGTGGTTTTCGTCGCTAATAGAACACAACACACATTTCATCTCCTTAGCATCCTGATTCCACACTACTAAACGGTCATGAGTTGGATGATGATTATGACACGCCATCCATAAACACATCGCATGCTTGGGAATGAAACCCGAAAACCATACCGCTTTGCACCAATGAAGACGTTCATGAAGACCATCGACCGATTGAAAAGCAATTTTAACAGAAAACTCTACAACCTCATTTTGATGATCCACCCATCCCACCTTGTCACATCGATCATGCATAAGAGCTGGAATCCCGATTAAAACGAAGCACATCAAATCTTTGAACCCATGTATGCGGCCACGCACCATCAAATAACGCAACGACATCACTAACAGTCCTATTAGAATTTAAGCCTTCCGAATGAATAAAACGATAAGGAATGAATTAAGATAAATGACCACACGAAAGCCATTTATCCTCCCACGCATGGGTATACGCCCCATCGCCCAATTGCGTTGAGAAAAACCTCTGAAGGTGGACCCGCAACTCCATAATTCGCTTGAACACCCATGACCATTGTTTAGTACTTCGAATCACCCATAAATTGGATGAACGAGTGTAAAAAAACAATGAACCCATTTAACCCACAATGAGTTACGATTACGGAGTAAATCCCATAAATGTTTGGCTAACAAAGTACGGTTCCAAACTCCTAACCGCTTGAACCCAAGGCCTCCACAATCAACCGGTTTACAGACATCCACCTACGCAATTCTACATTTACCTTTTGAATTTCCACCTTGAGCCCACAGAAAGTCCCAAAGAAGAGACTCAATTCCATGAATAACCCCAGATGGAATTAAAAATGTGGACATCCAATAGAATTGGAGGGACTGCAAAACAGAAATAATGAGCTGCCTTCGACCACCAAATGACGATAACTTCATTTTCCATTTCTGTATGCACGCTTTTACTTTCATAACAAGACTTCCAAAATCCACAGTTTTAAGACGAATTGGCGACAATGGCACGCCTAAATACCTAATTGGAAACACCCCCATCCTCAAAGGTAAACATTCAAGAATTGCGGTTTTCTCATTATTCGGAACATTCCCAAAAAATAATTCACTTTTTTCAATACTAGGCGCCAATCCGGATTTTAGCTGAAAAATATTAAGGGCACTTTTTAAAATTTGCACCGACTTAACGTCCCCACTAGTAAACACGAATAAATCATCCGCGAAACATTAGGAATATTAAGCTCCTGACATCCCCTATGATACCCAAAACTCTCCGCTTCCCGAATGCATTGCCGGAGAATCATATCAAATCCTTCCATGACAATCATAAAAAGATACGGAGAGAGGGGATCACCTTGTCTTAAACCCCTACCTCCTTTAAAGAAACCATGCGATTCTCCATTGACCGAAACCGAGAAAGAAGTGGTCGAAATCATCTCCCTTACCCATTTAATCATAACAGGATGAAAGCCAAAACCTTGAAGCATCATCAAAACATAATCCCAATCAACCGTATCATAAGCCTTACGGATGTCAATTTTAAACGCACATTGCGGTGGCCCCACATTCTTATGGTAACCCGCCACTAGCTCATGAGCCATAAGGATATTATCAAAAATACGTCTACCCGGAATAAAAGCCGATTGAGAAGGACCAATCAACCCGTTCAAGTAATCCTTCATCCTTATCCACCACCACCTTACTTATGCATTTGTGCAAGACCGAACAACAATAAATGGTCCTGTAATCCGACACTTTTGTTGCATTCTCAGTTTTAGGAAGTAAACATAAGGGAGTATGATTTACCTCCTTTAACAGCTTGCCATTATAGAAGAAATTATGAATAGCAGTTACAACATCATTTCCCACCACCTCCCACGCCCCTTTGAAGAACTTGGAGGAGTACCCATCCGATCCCGGCACTTTATCACTTCCAATTTGAAATAGAGCATTTTTAATTTCTTCCGACGTACTCGGACGAATCATATGCAAAGAATCAGCGAGCGAAAGTTTTCTTATGAACAACTCTGAAGGAAAAGTAGCATCAATGCCCATCTCTCTTTCGCCAAGAAAAACCTTAAAATGATCAACAAAAACATTAGCAACTTCATCCCCATAAACATAGCTTCCGTCCGAATCACAAATGGAGTGAATATGAGTGGTATGACGCCTCTCCTTAACCACCTTATGAATGAATTTCGTATTTTGATCTCCCTCATTCAACCATTTGACCTTAGCCCGTTGCCTATACGCACACTCTTCATCCCAAAACGCTTGTTTGTAAGCATAACGTATATGGCTAAGATCCTCCAGAAGGTCCACGTTTATCCGGCTCTCTATCGCACATGTATTGGGCGACATTGAGCTCATTTTTCAACAAACGTACCCGGTTCGCCAAATTACCATATGACCTTCGCAAGTGCCTAAGAGTACCTTTAAGACCTTTTAGGCGACTCGTAAGTTTAAACATAAACGAACCCTCCATTGATTTCTCCCAGCCCTCTTTCACCGTCTGCAAGAAAGAAGGATGCTAAACCATAAAGTTATCAAATTTGAAACCCCAAACCTTCTTACGAGTGCCACCTTTAAACGAGAGCATAGCCGGAGAATGATCGGATATTCCACGAGGTAAGAACTTAACATTGGCATAAAAAAACAATGCAGTAAACTCCACATTGGCAAGAACACGGTCCAACTTTCTTTTGATTCCTCCTTCTTCATTCGGTTTTTGGAACCACGTGTATTGGATGCCCGAATAATTAATATCAAAAACCTCAATATCGTCAACACAAGCATAGAAATCCTCCATATCTTTATTACGACGAGACGAGCCCCCAACTCCATCATGAGAAAAAAGCATGGCATTAAAATCCATGGCTTCGAACCCATGAGCACTTTAGATTTACGAAGCCCAGACCACAAAGTCCTCCTTTCAACATCCGTATTTGCCCCATAGATAACCGTCAGGAAAACCGGCACAAGCTCCCCTTGGAATTTAACTTCATAATGCACGTATTGGTTATGAGTATCCAAGACCATAAGGTCTAGAACACGCACATCCCAAGCGATCATAATCCGGGCGGAGTTTTGACAAACACCAATATTCGACACCCACGATTTTCGACTGAAAGTATGCGAGAAAACCTCCTTCAAAGAATCAAATTTCACGTGAGTTTCCACTAAAGCACACAGACCCACATTATTTTCATGAATCAAATTTTTAACCTCCATTTGTTTAATCGGGGAGTTCAGACCCCTAACATTCCACATAGCTATATTAATCATTAATAATATTAGGATTATTCACTTCCACTTGATTCCTTGTTCCTTCCCTACCAATCTGCATGTTTGGAGGAGTATCCTCCACCACCTCAATCTCTTCTGCCACCTCAACCTTCGAAATAGATTGGAAACTATTTGAGCAACTCACCTCCGAATTAACGGAACGAATGGGCATACGATTCACCTTAAAGGATTTAAGCACGTCTTGAACAATTGAGGGCTACTTATCACACGATTTTCCATCTGCCTTCGGACCTTTCGTGTTCAAATTCGACCCCACATCCACTAAGTGAACATTGTCCTTTTCAGGTTTATGCTGCTTCACCTCAGGACTATACTTAGTTGCAACACCTTCCTGCCCTTCCATTACCTGTCTAGTGTTCGACTTCTCCTTACTCTCATGCATGGCTTGTGGTTGAGCTGAGTTTTCGTCATGCATGACGTCATTAACACCCTCACCTTCCTCTTTTCTGTGACCAACATGCCACTTTACTGTGAGGGTAAATGGTGATCATCATGGGTTTTTTCCCAGGGATGAGAAGAATTAGACAAGGGGATCCCTTATCCCCTTATTTGTTTATTTTAGTTATGGAAATTCTTACTTTGATGGTGAAAAGGAAGGTTCAAAGTTGTGATGATTTCAAGTACCATCCTAAGTGTGAGAAATTGGGATTAACACATTTATACTTTGCTGATGACCTGCTTATGTTCTGTTCTGGTGATGTGGCTTCTGTAAATGTTCTAAAGGATGCTCTCATGAAATTCAATGGTGTTTATGGTTTAAAACCTAGCATGGATAAGAGCACTTCTTATTTGGGGAATGTGGTTGGTCATAACAGAGAAGAAATCATTAAAATTTTGCCTTTTAGATTAGGTTCTCTTCCAGTGAAGAATCTTGGTGTTCCATTATTCTCTACAAAGCTTTTTCATAATGATTGTGTAGGCCTAATTGATAAAGTAAGAAAAAGGATTGTAGATTGGAAGAACAGATGGCTTTCTTTTCCTGGTAGATTGCAACTCATCAACTCTGTGTTGTCTTCTATTAGTGTTTATTGGGCTTCTATGTTCCTTCTTCCTGTTTCAGTTGTGAAGGAGATAGAAAAGATGTTGAGAAATTTTCTATGGAGTAGTGGTGAAGCTATCAGGGGCAAAGCTAAGGTTTCTTGGAAGGTTGTGTGTCTTCCAAGGAAAAAAGGAGGTTTGGGAATTAGAGACTTGAAGTGTTGGAATATAGAGTTTTAATGGCAAAGCAAATTTGGAAGATCATAGACAATGGGGAATCATTATGGGTAAAGTGGCTTCATGAATACGATTAAAAGGTAGAAGTTTTTGGGATGTGGGTGAAAGGTATGATGCTTCTTGGTTTTTGAGGAAAAATGTTATGATAAGGGACAAGTATAGAGGACAGATTGTTCATTCTCTTGGTGATGGTAGTTCAACTTTTTTGTGGTTTGATTCTTGGCACCCTGCAGGTCCTCTATGTAAATTATTGTCAAAAAGGGAGATTTATATGGAAAATTTGGATCTCAATATGAAAGTGAGGGATATTGTCATTGATGGGCAGTGGATGTGGCCTTCAGAGATTTGGTGTAAGCATGGGATGATACTTCAACAGTATATGCCTTCTCTAAAGCCTAATGTGAAAGACAAAGTCCTTTGGAAGTGTAAAAGTGAAAATATGGTGGAGTTCAAGGTTGATGCAGTTTGGAATGATGTTTATGGTGTTAGACTGAAGTTGAATTCAAGATTAAATGAGGGTCATTGTTGTAATTAGTGTTTGTGTGTGAGTTGTATTTGTTTCTAGAAGGTTTGACCTTGCTTGGTCATGTTGACCTATATATAAGCAAGCCTTTGTATTGTTTCACTACGACGTGTACGTAAGTGTGTGAAAGTGATGGTCTAATCTTGGTGGTAGTTGAGAGAGAGTAAGAACACATAGTTGCACACATTGAGTACACACACAAACACATTCTATCTTGAAAGGTTAATCACTAATAGATCTATGACTTGATGTAATTCATGTGATTAATAAACAAAGTGTTTTGTGATAATCTGTATGTGTTTATGCTAGTAATTCTTGGGCCACAATTGGTATCAGAGCCAAATCCATTTGAAAATCAAGAAAATGTTTTGAGTCGTACTGTTCACGCTAGTGTTCACGAAGTCAAAATCTATTTTGATTTTTAGTGGAATTTTCGAGTTGAAATTGATCAGGTTATGATCATATTGTGAAATCGATCGAGTCTGTATCTTTTTTTTTTAATTGCATGTGAATTGATCATCAATTTTGAAGATTTGTTGTTTTTCGAATTCATGAGTTCACCGTACTGTTCTTGAATCAAATTGTCATTTTGAGTGTTTTTAATCGAAATTCATTGTCAGAATTAGATTCGAGATGTTTAGGTGAGTGAATTGTCAAATTTTCAGATCGAAATTTGAAGTCTAGATGAGTTTTTGGTGTGATTGTGATCGAGTTTAGAGGTTTGCGTGTGTTCATCAGAGTTTGCGGGTGTTCATATTGGTTTGCGCGTGTTCATCCTGGTTTGCGTTTCATTCATCGTGATTTTCTTAGAATTTGATCTGAACTTTGCGGGTTCTACTTGAATTGCAAAGTGTGGTTTCAATAGTTTCAGTGTATTTTGCATATCATTCCACAAACGCAAAGTGTTGTTTGCATTTCACACTCGGAACACTGATTAATCTCACAAATGCAAAGTATTGATTTGTGTTCCACAAACGCAAAGTGTTGTTTGCGTTTCACTCATGAGATTATCTCACAAGGTTTGCGCATCATGGCACAAACGCAAGTTAAGGTTTGCGCTCCAAAGCACAAACGCAAACTGAGTTTTGTGTTCCACATCACAAACGCAAAGTAAGATTTGCGTTCCTTAGCACACACGCAAAGTGAGTCTTGCGCTTCATAGCACAAACGCAAAGTATCTTTTGCGTTTCTCAGTACAAACGCAAAGTAAGATTTTGCGTTCCTCAGCACAAACACAAAGTAGAGTTTGCGTTCCTCACTACAAACGCAAAACAGAATTTGCGTTTCACACTTCATACGCAAAGTGTGGTTTGCGTTTCACACTACTCACATGTTTTACGTTTCACTCTGAGTTGTACTTAAAAAACAATTCTAAAAGTTTTCTTGATTTGATTGGATTTAAAGATCTTTACTAGCTAATATTTTTCATCTTGTGAAGGTACATACATTTTTCAATCATGGCAAATGAATTTCTCTCTATGGGATCTCATCTGAAGCCTCCGGTCTTGTCTGTCGGAGATTATTCACAATGGAAGATAAGAATGATTCAGTTCTTAAATCTAAAGAACAGAGATTATATGACATCTATCATAGATGGTCCGGGAAATCCACAATCGTTTATACCTAGACAAGCAGCCACATCTACATCTCCAGCAATCCCAGATCGATATGTGTCAACACCATATCAATTCTTTACTGATGTGGAAAAGGCAAGACATAAGGTAGATGAAGAGGCACTTATCTATCTTACTATGGCAATCCCTAATGATATCTACAATCGAGTAAATAGTAGGGAATCTGCAAAAGATTTATGGGATGAGTCGGAGAAACAGTTTCAAGGATCAAAGAAGTCAATTCAGACAAAGTTGAATCAGAGTATAAATGCATATGAAGGTTTCCATGCGAAAGAAGGAGAGACTTTGTTGGAGACATACAATCGCTTTAATGTGATTCTGAATGATTTAAGGAGAAATGGAATGAACAAGTCAGAATCAGAGATCAATTATAAGTTCATCAAGAACTTGAACCCAGAACGAAAAAGCTATGCTATCAACATTCAGATGACTAAGGACATGGCACAAGAAGACGTCAATGATATCCACACAACTTTATCTCAGCATGAGGATGAAGTAAAGCAGCTTGGTGCTGAAAAGAAGATGGTCAAAGATTCTCTAGCCTTAATGTCTGAACGTAAGAAAGGGTCAAGTTTCAAGTCCAGTTCTTCTTACAAGTCAAAGTCAAGAAAATCCAGAGCTCTCCTCACTGAAGTTACTGATTCAAGCACTGATCAATCTTCTACTGAAAGTGAAGAAAATTCAGATGAGGATATGCAATGATTCGCTGAAAATCTGGCTCTTCTCACGAAGCAGATTAAAAGCTTTGGAAAGAACAAGTACAAGCCGAGATATGAGAGTTACAAGAAAGACAAGTACAAACCGAGATCTGAAAAGAAGTATTAGAAAAGAGGAGAGAAAAGATATGAAAAACGAGAAGAGAAGAGAGAAGGAAAGAAAGAAGAGACTGAGCCGAAATATGGAAGATGCTATAACTGTGGAAAACCAGGTCATTTTTCCAAGGATTGCAAGTTCAAGCGTACAAAGAATTCTGAATATTATGCTCGGAAAACACTGTTAGCAAAGAAGGTAGAAGATGGTCAGAACTTAATGGCGGAAGAAGAAAATTGGTTATACAAGAGTTCTGATGATGAATCTGCACACTTTACTCAGGTGTCTACGATGGCCAAGGTGGATGAGGACATTGGATCATCTTCTGATCATTCCGACCGTGGTTCCGAGGTACGTATTCAATCTTTAAAGGCTCAAGTTAAATTCATGAAAGATGAGTTTAAATCTTTGAAAGTCAAACTCAGTCATGAAAGACAAACAATGTTGAATTTTCGTGATGAAAATGCAATGTTGAAAGATGTGGTTAAGGAAAAAGAATCGGAGAAAGATTGTTTGAAAAAGGACAAAGATGTTTTAAATTTAAAAATATCTGAGCTTGAAAGAGATCTTGTCAACTTAAATGCTGAAAAAGGTGATTTTCAACTAAAATTTGAAGCATGTTTTCAAGAAAGAAACGAGGCGTACTGTAAAATTAAGCAACTGGAGGATTTAAATCTGAAAAGAGGACTGACTGAGCAAATATTAAATCTTTTATCAAACAAACTCCAGGATGTCAAATTTTATAATGTTAAAAAAGGTTTAGGTTTTGAACAAAATAATGTTTTAAAAAGAGCACCAGAAAATTTGTATAATTTTGATAAAATGGGCTCTATTTGTACAAAACTTGATATTCATGATACTTTTGTAAAAGGTAAAGTTGTGAATGATGATGACACTTCATCTTGCACTGATTCCATTTCAAGTTTAAAATCTGTTGGTTTTGCTTATAAAGATTTAAATGAAAGTTACAAAACAAGAAAGATAGAATTTAGTGAATTTACGTCTCTATTTTCTCCTTGTTTACCAACAGAATCAGCCAAGGTTGAAGAAAATAATACTGAATCTCAGTGTCAATTTGATGAATCTGATTTAGACACTGATGTTGAGAATCAACTGTTATTATCTGATTTATTCACGACTAATTCATCAAATGGTTCAAAAAGTGAAAATATCATGAATCAAAACCATAATTCTGATTTTTCAAAAATCATGACTGAGGAGATCTTTACAGAAATGATGAATGCTTCAGATCCTGTTCCTATTATCGAAAAGATGGAATCAAACTCTGAGGTAAATCAAGCATCTAATTTTGAGAAACAAATCACAGATCTTCAAAAGACGATTGAAGAGTTAGAAGATGAGAATGTTGATCTCAAATTCAAACTTGCCAAGTCTTCTGAAGAAAACAAAGAAATCTCTAGAGAGTTGAATATTTTAAAATATGATTTGTTTCAACAAAATCTAAAGGAGAAAAAGATATTTGAATCTACAAACTGGAATGTTCAGTCTAATCCAGAGTTTGATACTGTTAATTATAAAACATCAGTTGTTTATACTTCTACTCCTGAATATCCTCCGAGTATTTTCTCCTTGTTTACCAACAGAATCAGCCAAGGTTGAAGAAAATAATACTGAATCTCAGTGTCAATTTGATGAATCTGATTTAGAAACTGATGTTGAGAATCAACTGTTATTATCTGATTTATTCACGACTAATTCATCAAATGGTTCAAAAAGTGAAAATATCATGAATCAAAACCATAACTCTGATTTTTCAAAAATCATGACTGAGGAGATCTTTACAGAAATGATGAATGCTTCAGATCCTGTTCCTATTATCGAAAAGATGGAATCAAACTCTGAGGTAAATCAAGCATCTAATTTTGAGAAACAAATCACAGATCTTCAAAAGACGATTGAAGAGTTAGAAGATGAGAATGTTGATCTCAAATTCAAACTTGCCAAGTCTTCTGAAGAAAACAAAGAAATCTCTAGAGAGTTGAATATTTTAAAATATGATTTGTTTCAACAAAATCTAAAGGAGAAAAAGATGTTTGAATCTACAAACTGGAATGTTCATTCTAATCCAGAGTTTGATACTGTTAATTCTAAAACATCAGTTGTTTATACTTCTACTCCTGAATATCCTCCGAGTATTTTTGAAAAAGGAGAAGCTTCTTGTACTTCAAAGCCAAAATCATCTTCTTCAAAGAAAACTAACAAGATTATGTTTCCTGTTTCAGATGTAAAAAGGCAGAATGATAAAGGAGAAAGGATGAAGAATGTGAAGGAAAATAAAATTGCTAAAAATAAATGTAATATTAGTGATAGTGGTAGTTTGATGTGTAAAAATTCAAACGTTTCCAAATGTCAAAGTTGTATGAATGATTGTACTTCATTGGATAAATCTACGCTTTTGACATTTGCACGTAAGAATTTTATTTGCAAACACTGTCATGATAATGCATTTATCATTCCTTCCATTTATCCTAAATCTAAAGATGCCAGAAAAACATCTTGTGTCAAATTTCTTTCTAAATCCTTAACACATCAGGCTAAAATTTTTCATGCTAAGATTGATCATTTTTCGAAAAAGAAAAAATTTCATGAACTTAATGTTAAAATGATATGGAAATGGGTACCTAAGCCTCGCTATGAATGGCGAATTAAGGCTAAGGTAAATGATGTTGATGAATTTCAAAAAGCTAACAAAGAAGGACCCATATGGATATGGGTACCTAAGCAGAAGTAATTTGTTCTTTTTGCAGGCCTCACATACATGGTATATAGATTCAGGATGCTCGCGCCATATGACAGGATTTAAGCATCTACTTCACAATTATGCTGAGGAACCTGCCGGTACTGTAAGTTATGCAAATTCTGAGGTTACTGGATACATTCGAGGATACGGATCGTTAACAAATGGCATCGTGACAATCAAAAGAGTACTATATGTAGAAGGACTTGATCATAATCTTTTCAGTACAAGTCAATTCTGCGATAGTCAATTTCAAGTTCGGTTTACTGATACATGCTGTTATATTGAAGATGAAGATGGTCGTGTAGTTTTTAAAGCTAAGCGGAATGCGAATCTTTATTCTGTGAATTTTCCAACACTTTCTGCATCAAGATATGTTTGTCTGATTGCAAAAGCTTCACGAGCTGAAAGTTGGATATGGCATCGGCGTCTGTCTCATCAAAACTTTGATGATATTAATAAGTTAGCGAGACAAGGCATTGTCAAAGGTCTACCAGAACTAAGGTCTGAGAAGAATTCTCTTTGTCCCGCTTGTGAAATGGGAAAGATGAAGCGAACATCTCATAAAGCAAAGACAAAATTCTCATCCTCAACACCTCTTGAATTGATACACATGGATCTTTGCGGCCCGATGAGGACTCAGTCTATAAATGGTAAGAAATATATTTTGGTCATGATAGATGAGTACTCCAGGTATACTTGGCTGGAATTTTTAAGGAACAAATCAGATGCAGTGGAGATGATCATTGAGTTTATAAAGAAGATCCAGGTTCGACTACAATTGCCAGTTATATCTTTGAGAAGTGACAATGGCACGGAATTCAAAAATGAAAAGCTTCAGAGTTATCTCATATCTGTTGGGATCTCTCACAATTTTTCTACTGCCTACACTCCTCAACAAAACGGTGTAGTTGAAAGGAAGAATCGAACACTGGTGGAAGCTGCAAGAACAATGTTAGCTTATTCCGAACTGCCAATGTTTTTGTGGGCTGAAGCCGTAGCCACTACGTGTTTCACACAAAACCGCACGATTGTCATCAAAAGACATAAAAAGACAGCGTATGAACTTATTAATCGTCGAAAACCGAATATTAAATTTTTTCGTACTTTTGGTTGCAGGTGTTACATTTTCAATGATCGAGACAATCTTGGTAAATTTGACAAGAAGGCTGACGAAGGCTATTTCATTGGTTATTCGTTAATGTCTAAAGCCTATCGGATCTACAATAGACGAACCAAGACGATCATGGAGAGCATTAATGTGTCATTCGACGAATCATCAACGTTGACTTCTGAACGAAACAGTTTAGAACTCAAGCTTAAACATAAAGTTTCTATTCAAGACGGAATAGAACCCGAAGTCAAACAGAATAAGTCTTCTAATTCAAATAAAATTTCAGCTCAATTAGACTTATTATTTTTTGATGCTTTTCTAGATATTTGTACAGATTTTGAAAAATCAAACATATCCGCATCAACTTCAGAGGTTCCAATTATAATAGCAGATATTTCAGGACCTTCTGAAAATGTCAGAATATCAACCACATCAGGTACATCTACACATATACATTCTGAAGATACTAATGTTGATTTTGTGCATGCAGATCCAAATTCTGCAACAGAAGTTCCGAGTGACTCTTCTATTGCTCCGGAAATATTTACTTCAGAAGTGGTTGTACAAGATGTCCCGAGCACATCTGGGGTTGATAAAGACTTACCTGCAGTGTATGATGAATATGAGGAAGATAATACTCAAGCTGAAATTCATCCGATTCCAAGTACAATGAAATGGACAAGAGATCACCCACTTCATAATATCATTGGTGATGTACAGTCGGGTGTACAAACGCGTCCAGCATCGGCTAATTTTTGTCTATATTCAAGTTTTTTAAGTTCTCTCGAGCCGAAGAAAGCTTCAGAAGCCTTGCGCGATCCAGATTGGATACTGGCGATGCAAGATGAACTTCTGCAATTTGAGAGGAACAAAGTTTCGCGACTTATACCACTTACAGAAGGAAAATCCGTTATTGGAACAAAGTGGATTTTCAGAAATAAGAGAGATGAATCTGGAGTTGTTGTTCGAAACAAAGCTCGCCTTGTTGCAAAGGGTTATTGTCAACAAGAGGGGATTGATTATGAAGAAACATTAGCTCCTGTGGCACGACTGGAAGCGATACGAATCTTCTTATCTTATGCAGTTCACAAAAATTTTACGATCTTTCAAATGGACGTAAAATCAACATTCTTAAATGGGATATTGCATGAAGAAGTATATGTTGCTTAACCAAAAGGATTCATTGATCCAAAGAATCCTGATCATGTCTATGTCTTAGACAAAGCCTTGTATGGACTCAAACAGGCACCAAGAGCTTGGTACGAAACTTTAACTCAATTCCTACTTGCTTCAGGATTCAAGAAAGGTATAATTGATACTACTCTCTTTCTGAAAAAGCAAGGTGATGATATGATTCTAATCCAGATTTATGTAGATGACATAATTTTCGGTTCTACAAATTCAAAGTTTTGTAAAAACTTTTCAAGAATCATGGAATCTTGTTTTGAAATGTCAATGATGGGCGAACTGAATTTCTTCCTTGGTCTTCAAGTGAAACAGTTACCCGAAGGCATTTTCATTAATCAGTCAAAATATATTCGAGATATTTTAAAGAAATTTAACATGAGTGATAGTTCAGTGATGAAAACACCGATGGCAAAGGGTACACTTTTAGATGCAGATCTTTCTAGCAAATTAGTGGATCAAAAAGTGTATCGTAGCATGATCGGTTCACCGCTGTAGTTAACTGCGAGTAGACCGAATATTATGTTTGCTACATGTTTCTGTGCGAGATATCAATCCAATCCGAAGTAATCACACCTGGTCGCTGTAAAACGCATTCTTAGGTATCTTAAAGGAACTACTGAGTTAGGCCTTTGGTATCCTAAGGGTTCGTCTTTTGATTTAACTGCCTATACTGATGCTGATCATGCAGGATGAAAACTGGATAGAAAGAGCACCTCTGGTTCTTGTCAGTTTTTAGGTGATAAGTTGGTTAGTTGGACTTCTACGAAACAAAATTGTGTTTCTACATCCACCGCTGAGGCTGAATATGTAGCTGCCGCAAGCTGCTGTTCACAAGTCCTCTGGATGAGAACACAGTTAAAAGATTTCGGATATACTTACCAACGAGTCCCTATCTATTGTGATTCTAAGAGTGCGATTGCAATTACTGCTAATCCAGTGCAGCATTCCAAGACAAAACACATCGACGTGCGTTATCATTTTATAAAGGATCATGTCGAGAAGGGCGATATTGAGATGCACTTTGTGACTACAGACTACCAGTTGGCTGACCTTTTCACCAAGCCGTTGAATGAAAAGAGGTTTAACTTTTTAGTTAGCAAACTTGGTATGTTAAACGCCACTTCATGATTCTAGGGGGAGTTTTCTAATCTTGCGCTTTCTTTGAATATATCTTGGATATTTCATCATATGTTGTCTGACTAAAGCGGAATCATTTGTATAATGATTACCAAAAATCTTTTTCTTGCAGGATATTTTATGTGACAATGGATTTTGGACAATTCAGTTCAAAACCCGTATTCAAATGTTTTCTTCTGAAGGATGCTTTCAATATTACATCTTTTCAGGAAGTTTTTCGTTTGAAAGGGAGTTTAGAAATTATATTGCTATATACTTTTTTTATAAAGATATTTCTAAAAAGATTGATGTTTTACAGATATCAAGGGGGAGGATATCTATTCAAGGATACTTTAATTGTTATATTCATTCCAGGGGGAGTTAAGGGTTCTGATCAACAGGTATAATATTCTAATCCTTATACTCTAACACTTGTGAAAGAAGAACAACTTTCACTTGTGAAAATTGTTTTTAAAATGTTCAAACCACTTCACGATCTTAAAATGTTTTTCTGATTTGAGAAGTGTGAATTTTAAATGATTTTTTTTTGTATACTAGTGAATGTTATTGTTTATCTGGCCGTGTGTTCTTTAAAGAATAATACTTGTGTATTTTCTTTTCTATATACTTTGTCAAGTATTCATACACACACTGGCTCAGTATTTTCAAATTGATTATGTTATTACCATATATCAAATGATATATCTTTCTATGGTAATACTCCCGTTTGGTATTCACATTTGTTTGAATCAAACGTCATTTCATTTTTAAATGTGCTTTCATTGATAATATGTTTATATATTGTTCATATAAACAACATACGTCTTTTAATTCCCAAATTTTTTTTTCTTCATGATAATTTGATCTGATCTTAATCATTGTCAGATTCTCAAGACATTTCTATTCTTTTCATTCATATAAAGTTTTGAGATATCTTAAATGTTCAAAATGCTCAAATTTCATTTCTAATTTTTGAATGAGCATACAAACACTGACATACGATTTCTTGTGCTTTAAATGTCAAGAAAATCATTGAACAACATGTACTTTTAGGAACATGGGATTCAGTGTGAGTGCTTCAGAGATCTTCCATGGATTCACGATAACTAGTGTTTCCTACCCCGGAAGAAATCCTTTGAGTGATTTAGGGGAGAGGGGTCTAAAAGAATTGAGTGTGGGAGTGAGTTGAGGTAAAATGGAAACGAGAGATTAGTTAGATGTGAGCTTAAATGTTTAAAAGAAAGAGGGTGTGAGAACAGAGTTAAAAGAATATCAGAACTCTGCACCAAACATCTTTCTGAGTCGGGTAGCCACATTACTGATTGGTTCACATTTCTTTCGTGACCATCATTGAAATAGGCAAATAACCCATGCCATCTCTTGCATACAACCCCACTAGCTACTCATTCTTTTCTCAAAAAGAGAATGTTTCATATTTTCTGGGAAGCAGCACATTATCTATCGGATCTTCACTTAGAAGATGCTGATATTGAAAAAGAAGGAATATTGCCCCACCTTCGACCCTTTCTCATGCACGTTGAGTCCATGTACAATCATTGTTGTCTTAGTGATTTACATACTTTGAGCCGTATGAAACATAATCATTTGTGCTAATTCTTTCAAAACACAAGCACGAGCACACAGAGAATATGTTTTTCTGTCAGAACATTCATAGAATTACCTTGTGTTCTTCAATGATTGAATGGAAGTCCTGGGGAGTCAACATCAAACAAGCTCCTTATATTGTACATCCGTTGTACACAGTAATTTCGTGTTATTGACAGGCATTTCTAACTGTTTCATATGTTGATTCAGGGTTACAACTTTTATTTTGTTTGAATTTGAAAAGATTCAGATAAATACATTCATGGTTCAACGGCTCTTTCAGATCACATGATAGATTTTATCACATCATGTTTTGGGGGAGATTGTCTATTATCATAAAGGGGAGATGAAAGTTTATGAAGAATGAGCTTATCAGATGGTGGGAAGATCATTTCAATGACAGATCTGACCTTGAAGTGTTTTAATGATTTTGATTCTTACAAATCATTAAAAAGGGGGAGAATAATCAAAGTTCAAGATCAGATTGAAGTTTTAAAGATTTCAGAGGAGATAAATATTTTTCAAATGATCAAAGTCAAAGGTTAAAGTAAGCTTATCAAAGAGAAAGTCAGAGTTTGAAAGAAAGTCAGAGTTTGAAAGAAAATCAGAGTTTATGCAAAAGTTAATTCAAAGGGAGAGACAAGTTTGAAGAATTGACAAAGTTATCGAGATGTCAAAGCCAGAAAAGATTCGAAGTTGAAGATCATTTCTGAAGATAAGAAGACCTGAAGATTATTGCCAAAAAAATTTTAAATCTTGAATCCAAAGGGGAGATTGTTAGACTGAAATTGTATTCAAGATTAAATGAGGGTCATTGTTGTAATTAGTGTCTGTGTGTGAGTTCTATTTGTTTCTAGAAGGTTTGACCTTGCTTGGTCATGTTGACCTATATATAAGCAAGCCTTTGTATTGTTTCATTACGACGTGTAAGTAAGTGTGTGAAAGTGAAGGTGTAATCTTGGTGGTAGTTGAGAGAGAGTAAGAACACATAGTTGCACACATTGAGTACACACACAAACACATTCTATCTTGAAAGGTTAATCACTAATAGATCTATGACTTGATGTAATTCATGTGATTAATAAACAAAGTGTTTTGTGATAATCTGTATGTGTTTATGCTAGTAATTCTTAGGCCACATATGGGGATTTGGAAGATGCTAGGTGGGCTAAACTAATCTGGTTTAGTCAAGGAATTCCTAGGCATGCTTTTTTTATGGTTAGCTATAAAAGAGAGATTGAGGACAAGAGACAGGCTAGCTTCATGGAATGTGATTAATGACAGTTTGTGTCTTCTCTGTCATGATGGTCCTGGAATTCACTGTCACCTGTTTGTGGAATGTGAATATACTAAAGAGGTGAGGAGGTGTCTTGAAGGCTTGATTGGTATTTAAGGTCAGTTGCATGAATTAAATGGAGTTCAAAACAGTTGGGCTACTTTGATTGATGATTTATCTACTGTGTCTGTTGGTAAATCAATTTGGAGTATAATTCACTGGCTCCTTTTAGCTGCTGCTGTGTATTTCATCTGGAATGAAAGAAATCAATTAATTCATTCTGATACTCATATATCTGTTGTGGGTCTTGCTAGACATATTATTGATGTGGTTAGAATGAAGCTTATGGGGTTGAAAATCAAGAGTAATATGCAAACTAAAAGGGCTACTATGGTTTGGGATTAAAAATGGAGGATTTTATGCTAAAGAAGGAAATTATGGCAGAGCCTTGGATCAATGTTGAAAGGCTTTTGTGTTTGAGTTGGATTCTGTGGTGGTCAACTCAAATTTTGAAAATAAAGTTTTTGGTAGCAAATCTGGATGACAGATATGAGAGAGAGAGAGAGAGAAATTTGTGTGCTTTTGAGATCCTTTGGGGTGGGCTTTACTTGGGGGGCTTTTTGGGAAACATTTGGGAAACTCTGGGATTATTATACACTGGGTGGGAGGGTTCTCTTGTTTTTAATACTAATCTTTTTGTTTGCAGGTACATTATCCTTTTGGAATTCTTATATTGGGTTTGGGTCTCTAGGTTGAGTGATGGAGATATAAGGGGCAAAAGGGTAGAGGAGATAGTCCTGTTGACTTTGTTTTGGTGTTACATGGAGGTTTTTTTGGGAGGATAGGAGATGTGTATGGAGAAATATTTTTGTGATGAATAGGGGATGGTTGTGGACCTGTGTTCATATTGTTAATATAGGATTTGGGTATAGTTGTAGGTTTACCATTTCCAATTTCATATTAGAACAATTCTTTGGTTCTATGTGGAATTTGGTATTCTTTCTTAGGTATATACACAAAACTTGGTTTAAAAGCAACCTGTGTGGGATATGGTGTTTGATCTGTGCATTCTCTTCTTCAATTAGGGAGTATTGGTGCTTTATTTGTTTATATCCTATCTGGAGAATAAAAAAACTTGTTCTGCATATTTTCTTACTGTTCACTTCTATATGGAAATGTCAACCTTTGTTCCTTCCCTTATCTTTTGGTGTATTGAATTTCTCTTGGGGATTTGGGTTTGGTATTTGGGATGGTGACATAAGGGTGTGCAGGGTAAGGGTGTTAGGCTTCTTAAACTTGTATTGGAGTGAAAAGGAAGTTTCTTGGGTGGTTTGGATGGTTTATTGGTGGTTATTTTTTTTTTGTATACAGGGGCTGTTGTTGGCTGATATGGTTCTGTATAATGTTGGAGTGGGGGGGAGGGGTTTAGTTATTATTGATACATTCAAATCTATTATAGAACTATTTCTTTGGTTTTATATAGATTTTGGATTCTTGTATAGTTTTTGGGCTTACTTATGGTTGTTTGGGTTCTTTGTTTTCATCAAACTTGAATATAAGCAATTCTTTGGCTTTGTTCATGTTTTGATTTCTTTTCTGGGGTTATGGAATTTTTTCACAAAGTATAGCTATGGTGGGTATTATGTGGTTGTTGTTTATATTTTGACAGGGACAATTTTTTGGAGTTATAAGGAGTATAATCCCTGGATATTGCAATTTATCATGTGCTCAAGTAAGATTATCTTTGTGATCTTTACTTTGAGTTCCTTTATTTTCTTTATGTTGATTACTATATTAGTCATTCAACTGTTGGTCCCCCCTCCCTTCTTTGGTATGTTAAAACACCTTTGGGGCTTTAGGAATAGGATTAAGGATGATGATATAAGGGGGTGTGGGGTAGTGGCAACAGGTTTTTTGAACTTGCTTTGGAGCAATAAGGAGTTTTCTTTGGGAGTGGTGTTGGTGGTTTGGAGCTTATTAATTTTGGTGTACAGGGGATCTATTCTTGAATATCATATTATTTTGACTGAAGGGGATGGGTATTTTTGTTTTTTTGCTTTTATCAAACATGGGTATAGGCAATTTTTTGGCTTAACTCATGGTTTGATTTCTTTCATTTGGGGCTGGAACATATTCATTCATGCTAGATATAGATGGAGTGTTGTGGTTTTGGTCTTTTTGTGGTAGGGACTTATAATTGGAGCCATAAGGAATTCAGTCCCTGGAAGATGCATTTGAATATGGGTGCAAGTAAGTTCATTTTTTTTTATCATTATACTGATTTTTGACATCTTCTCTTTGTTGATTACCATACTGGTATATCAATATTTGTCTCTATCTCTCTGTATTGGTCTAGTGGATCATCAATGGGGTATTAGGGAAGGGCATTGGGATGATGGCATAAGGGGGTGTAGGGTAAAGGAGGTAGGCGGTTTGCTTTTGATCTGGAGTAATAAGAAGGTTCTTTGGTTGGTTTGGATGTTTGTCAGGAGGTTTTCAATTTTGGTGTACAGGGGTTTTGTATTTGATCCATATTGTTTTTCTATTTGAAGGGGTCTTGGGGTTTTTGTTGGCATCAATCATGGATATGAACAACTTTTTGGTTCTATTCATGTTTTGATTTCATTTCTTGGGTGGTTATGGAAGGATTGGCTTCAGTACTGTCTTCTGCTGTTAAGATTCACATTGATACTCTTAACTTTGTTTCTCTCTCATTTGTTTGGTCTTAAACCTTGGTTCTATGTGATATATGCAATTTGACATTCTGTCATTTCTTATATCAATTTATTTTCAGTACTGTGTTATTGGATATGGAGGATAAGGAGTTATGTGATGTTATGCCTATTGTTAAATGTTTTGCTTGGGTTTGGAGGTATAAGGAGGGTAATATGCTTTTGAATCCTCACTGGAATATTCTAATGGCCTGTGGCCAAATTGGCCCTTTCATGTTTAGTTTGGCCTGGATCACCAGTCAGAATCTGATTGCAAAGGAATTTGGTCAATTTGCAATTATATATTGTTTCAATGGCAATTGTTGGTGGTGGTGGCTTAGTTACATTTCATGTGGTTTGGCCTGTTTCAGACTGTTGCTGCTATTTGATCAATTGATTTTTGGTATCAATCTTGGTTTGTGCTCTTTCTTCTACACTATGCACGACACACAAAGGAATAAGTTTTCTTGTCTTAACATTCATAGAAAATTTCTTTGTGATTTTTCGATGATTGAATGGAAGCCCTAGAGGAGTGAACATCAAAAAGCTCATTTCCAATGTGCATTCGTTGCGCAAAGTGGCTCCGTGCTACTTATAAGCATTTTAACTGATTCATTTGTTGATTCAGGTTTACACTCATATTTGTATGAATTTGAAAAGAATCGGATGAATACCTTATGAATTGACGGATGATTTAGATGCTCGGTTGGAAAGATTAGTGGTCAGACAAAGGTTCTTGACATTTCTTAAAGAGAGTTTTGATTATTTCTAAGCACTACATCATCAAAAAAGGGGAGAAATATGTACAAGAAATGTTGTATGGTGAAAAGTTTGTAATATGATATGTCCCAATTTTATCAAGTTCTAATCAGAAACACAATAACAAGAGAATTAAACAATTACTCAACCTGTTTCTTCAATTCAATTCACAGATTTCGTACAAACTTCTTTCTTTGTCACTTTCTCTCTCTAGAACAGGATACAGTCTCAACTTCTAACTAGTTACAACTCCAAACAAAACTAACTAGTCATATGCCTATAAAGACACACGCGCTTACAAAACATTACAAAACAAATACAAGACTTTGACTTTTGACTTTATTACAATTTGACTTTGACTTTCTTGCTTTGAGAGTTGACTTTGGGCTTTGACTTGCTTGACTTTCTGTCTTAAGTCTTCATGATCTTGTATCCAACAAATATATGCTCTAACAATCTCCCCTTTTGGATTCAAGATCATCTTTAAAAGATTTTGCAATTCAAACTCCCCCTTTCGTTGCATTGAATTTTAAGATTTTATTTCCCCTTGTAAACTTCTTTTCAACTCAGATCATCTTCAGAAATAAACATTTGAGCAATCTCCCTCTTTTGTCAGAATATCATCAGATTAAATCTCCCCAAAATATGTCTTCAAGACCAAAAAACAATCTCCTCAAAGTTGTAAAACCTCTTTCAGACACTAGAAAGAAATTATCTTCAGATTCAGCTCAGTTTGTTTCAGCAAATTGTTTTCAAAGAAAATTTCAGTAAAATTCAGCTCGTCCTCAGAATTCATTGAATTTGCTATTTCAGCTTTCAACAAACTTTCTTCAAATTCACTGTCTTGACACAAACTTCTTCTTTCAGTTCCAACTTTTCTTTATCAAACCAACAATTCTTGATCACTTGTCAAACATTTCTTGATCTCTTCTCCCCCATCTATACCATTTCTTGATTCTCTCTCCCCCTTTTTGATGATTTGAGCATGAAATCATCAAAACTTTCACAAGAAATGTCATTAGCCAATCTCACCACTGATCTTTTTCCAACGAGCCTCTGACCATCTACAAATCTTTGCAAATTTAGACAAATTATGAGTGTAACACTTGAATCAACAAATAAATTAGTTAAAATGCCTGTCAGTAACACGAAGTCACTGTGTGTAACGAATACACATTGGAAAGGAGCTTTTTGATGTTCACTCCCCCCAGGTCTTCCGTTCAATCATCGAATAACACAAAGTTATTTTATGAACGTTTAGACAGAAAAACGAATTTCCTGTGTGTTCGTGCTTGTGTTTGAAAGAATTAACCATAAATGATTGTTTTTTATAGGCTCAAAATTGTGTAAACCATTGAGACAACAACAGTTAAACACAGACTCGATTGTGCATGATCGAAGTACGAAGGTGGGGCAGACTTCCTTCTTTTTCAATATCCAGATTTTCCAAATAAAAACCAGATAGATTTTGTGCTAGTCCCCTTGAAATATGAAACATCTTTTTTTTGAGAAGAAAATGAGTAGATGGTAGGTTTTTTTTTATCAAGAGTTGGCATGGGCTAGTTGCCTGTTTCAATGATGTTCACGAAGAAATGTGAAACACCAGCAATGTGGCTGCCCGGCTTAGAAAAAGTTGTTGCAGAGTTTGATATTCTTTTACTCTTTCTCACACGCTCTTTCTTTTTAATCTTTGAGCGCACTTCTAACCAAACTCTCATTTCCATTTTACCTCATCACTCAACCCACACTCAGTTATTTAGACTCCTCACTCTTCTATCACTCAAAGATTATCTTCTTGGGTAGGAAACACTAGTTAACGTGAATCCATAGAGGTTCAGTTAATTTCTCATACAATGAACCCATGTAATCCTATACGAATAATGTTGCTCAAACGGTTTAACTTTGCAGTTAAAGCACATAGTTACAAGTCAGATGTTTGTATGCTCATAAAGATAATCATGAAGATTTGAGCATTTTAAACATTGAAGATATTTCAAAACCGAGTATATTGAATGAATGAAATGAATACAAGAAACTTGTTTGAAAATCTGACATTGTATGATAAAGATCAAAATAGAATGATTTAGCAATTAAGGCTTAGGTCAGCAAAAATTGGATATTTGTCTATACGAATCAAAATATAGTCATTCTTGGATGAAAATGTTTCAAAATGAATCAACGCTCAATAGTCTTTGAAGTACAATCGGGTTGTCTTACCATCGAAAATTGGTTTCAATATGAGACATGGTAAGAACATATCATACAGAATATTAAACCGGTGTGTGTGAATACTTGAAAGTATGTGGAAAAGATAATACACAAGTATTTATCTTTGGAAACACACAGTTTATTAATCATTAAAGTACATGAAAAAGTGAAAACAATGAAAATCATACTTCTATATTCATGAAATCTTTTAAGAATCAGAAGTGGTTTGAACATTTAAGAACATGTTTTCAAATCTGAAAGTTGTCCTTCTTTCAGACACGCATGAGAGTAAGTTTAGAAGTAAACCTTTTTGCTCAGTCTTAAATCTCATGAAGGTAGCTCTAAGTCATATATGATATGATAATGTAAGCTTCCTCTCAATTCTGCAAAAATGAAAATGTCTGTCAAAGTACAAAGCTTTATTCACAAAATTTATTGAAAAATAAAGACATAAAGCAACAAAACTTTGAAAGTACAAGTTGTGATCAGATGTAATCAGAAGTCATATTCCATATTCTTTATATCTTACTCCCCCTGCATATATGCATCAAAAATTTATCAGTGATAAACATATACAAAATTTGGAAACTCCCCCTCAAACGTATGTAGATCATCTTAATTTCTTCTCACACTCCCCCTGAGATCATGAACAACCTTAAGTGCTTAATATCTTTCAGAATAAAAATAAAGAAATGAAGAAAAATAACAATAACAAAACTTTAGTAGGTAATCACAGATCAAGTCTTGAGATTTAGCATACCAAGTTTAGAAATGAGAAAATTAAATCTCATTTTGTCGAGAGGCTTGGTAAATAAATCAGGAAGTTGGTAATATGTGTTTACAAAATAAAGTTCGATTGTACCTTTTTCCACATTATCTTTGATAAAATGATATCGAACATCGATGTGTTTGGGCTTTGTATGTTGAACAGGATTCGCAGATATAGCAATGACGCTCTTCGAATCATAGTAGATCGGGATCTTGTTGTATGTGAATACATAATCTCGGTGTTGTGTTCTCATCCACAACACTTGAAAAAAGTGGCTCGCCGCAGCGACGTACTATGCCTCAGCTGTTGATGTGGATACCCAGAGTTGTTTATTTGAAGCCCAACTCACGAGTTTATCACCCATAAATTGTATGTGACCCGACGTACTTTTCCATTCAAGCATCCAACCTGCATGGTGTGCATCTGAATATGTTGTCAGTTCAAAACCTGTATCCTTAGGATACCACAAACCAATATCTGCAGTTCCCTTCAGATATCTAAAAATTCTTTTAACTGCAGACAAATGGGATTCTTTTGGACTAGCCTGATATCTAGCACATAGACATGTACAGAACATTAAATCTGGCCTACTAGAAGTTAAATACATTAAAGAACCAATCATCCCTCGGTAGGATCTAACATCGACAACTTTTCCTGAAGGATCAGTGCCCATCTTAGTTCCTGGTGCCATCGGGGTTCCAATAGGTGTACAATTTTCCATTTTAAATTTTCTAAGAATATCGAAAATGTACTTTGATTGATTAATAAAGATCCCCGTTGATAATTGTTTGACTTGTAATCCGAGAAAGAAATTCATCTCTCCCATCATACTCATCTGAAATCTTGACACCATGAGGTTAGAAAAATTCTTACAGTATTTTGTATTTGTTGAGCCAAATATGATGTCATCCACATAAATCTGAATTAAAATGATATCGGCTTTTTCCTTTTTGATAAACAAAGTAGTATCGATCATACCTTTCGAGAAGCCAGACTTGACTACGAATTTAGATAATACTTCATACCAGGCTCGAGGGGCTGGCTTCAGATCGTAAAGAGCTATCCAGAATATAAACGTGATTCGGTTTCTCTAGATTAACAAAGCCTTCAGGCTGAGAAACGTAGACTTCCTCCTTGAGAATGCCATTTAGAAAGGCAGTCTTCACGTCCATCTGGTAGACGGTGAAGTTCTTGTGAGCGGCATATGCTAGAAACATCCGAATAGCCTCAATGCGTGCCACTGGAGCATAAGTCTCGTCATAGTCAATACCTTCCTCTTGCCTATATCCCTTAGCCACTAGTCTTGCTTTGTTTCTGATCACTATACCATCTTCGTCCTTCTTGTTTTTAAACACCCATTTTATGCCGATTATAGTCTTTCCTCCAGGCTTAGGCACAAGTCTCCAAGACTTTAAGTGCTTCAAACTGATTCAGCTCATCTTCATCACAGTTACCCAATCTAAGTCGGCTAGAGCGTCAGATACGCGTGTTGGCTTTACCTTTCTCATAAATGAATCATGCATACACATGTTTAAAGTAGCAGACCTAGTTTGCACCGGTTTAGATGGATCTCCTATTATCTGGCTTATCGGGTGCTCTTTGGTTCACTTATGTTCATGAGGGAGTGGATTTAATGTAGATTGATCATGGTTTTTATCTAAGTATCCACTTTCAGTTTCTTCTTGTTCAGGGAGAGGTTCAGTTGAAATATTATGTGCAGAAGTTTCAGTTCGTACAACATTATCTGGCTGTTGATTAGTCGTTTCAGTGCAACCAACTGAGTCAGCAACTTTTATCTCGACAGTTTCATGTATCGCATCAACTGAAGAAGTATCTGTTTGAACCGAAGTTTCTTGCTGAACCGGGGGAACGAATTCAGTAGATACATCTGTAGTGATTGGATGATGACCGCTTGACTCTTCAGGTATGTCAATCACAACAGATTTAGGCAATTTATATCCAAGAAACTCGTCGTAAAATAATTCAAACAATAAATATAATTCTAATAAATGAGATGTAGAAGTAGATGGTTTATCAGAATTAGTTGTATTAACCACAGGTTCTGGACTGATTTGTCCAGAAGCTATCACTCCTGTAAGCACGGGCTCTGAACCGTCTTGTTCAGAAGCCATCTCCTCGTCGAATGTAACATTTACGCTTTCTACTACAGTCTTTGACTTCTTCAAATAGACTCTGTATGCAACAGTTGTTTGAGAGTAGCCAACAAGAATGCCTTCGTCAGCCTTGGGATTGAACTTGTTCAAGTTCTCTTTATCGTTCAGCACGAAGCACCTACATCCAAAAATATGAAAGTGTTTAATGCTAGGTGTACGATTATTTATTAAATCATATGGCATTTTACCAAACCGGCAGTGTACCATAGTGATTCCGTATGTAGCAAGCAGTTGATACAACTTCGGCCCATAGAAACAGAGGTAGATCTAATTGACTAAGCATAGTTCGAGCGACCTCAACTAGCGTTCAGTTCCGTCTTTCTACAACTCCATTCTGTTCAGGCGTTCTGGCAGCAGAATATTGATGTGTTATCCCGACCGATTCAAGATAATCTTCTACAATTTTATTCTTGAATTATGTGTCGTTGTCTGTTCGTAGATGCTTGACTGTCTTTTGGAGATTCACTTGGGTAGTCTACAAAACTGTTATGATGACTTCTGGCGTCTCATCTTTTGATCTCAGAAATTTGACCCAAGTGTACCGCGAGTAATCGTCCATAATCACTAACACGTATTTCTTGCCGTTAATGTTTTGTGTTCGCATCGGACCGCAGAGATCTATATGCAACAATTCAAGTGGAGAACTTGTACTAGGTTCAGGATTTGACTTATGAGCAGCTCTCTTCATCTTTCCCTTCTCACACACTGCGTACAAATATTCTTTCTCGTACTTAAGCTCACGAAGTCCTTTGACTAATTTGCCCGTGACTAGTTTGTTGATGTAATGAAAATTCAGGTGAGAAAGCCTTCGGATGCCATAACCAACTTTGTTGCAGTGAGACTTTTGACAGTAAACACACCTCATTGTCAGTCGGGACTTTTGACAAGTTGATCGTGTAGAGGTTTGACTTTCTAGTCCCGACCAAGAGTTCCTTACCATCTTCAGTACGCATGGAACATCTCTTGGCCTTGAAATTAACCTCTAGGTCTTTGTCACAGAACTGTCCAATGCTAAACATGTTATGTCCTAATCCTTTCACGTAGCTCACCTTCGTAATCGTTATGGTGTCTTGAATCACGTCACCATAACCCAAAATTGGTGAAAACTGGTCATTCCCGAAACGCACGTTCCCGCAGTATTTCTCTGTATAATTAGACCAAATATCTTTCTGCCCAGTCATATGCTTGGAGCAACCAGAATCCAAGTACCACATATGACGGGTCTTTACAGGAGAAATCAGGGAACAACAATTTTAGGTACCCATTTAAATGTGGGTCCTTTCAGATTACCGCAAGATTTTGGCACCCATATAAATTTGGATCCTCTTTTGTTTTGAAAAACATGAGAAGCTTTAGAATTATAAACATCATTAGAACCAAACCATTCATCAAAATATTGGCGAGAACCAAAATCATTCCGTCTATATTTAGAAGACTTAGTAGTAGACCGAGATAATTGGAGTAATTGCTTTATTGTATATTTCTTGTAAGGAATTACAAGTTTTTGTTTGTTAGAAGGAATAATACCAACTACATCAGAAATACTTGTTGTCTGTCTATTAAAACTAATGTCAGGACTTGACTCTGCTTGCTCATCAACCTTCTGTTTTGGTCACCACTCTGTTCGTTCTTCCGACCTTTTCTTTTTCATCTTTGAAATAAAAGATTTAGATTTGTTAGGAAAATTAGATTTCTGAGTTTGTCTTTTCTTGAGATTACCAGTGTTAGTCCGTTTCTGTGAGCACCGTTTCTTTTGGTTCTTACCTTTCTCATAGTACGCAGTACTCATAGAAACTGATTCACCAACCTTGGTTGATGATTCACCTACTTCAAAAACACTTTGTAAAGCTTCAGAGTTAATGATAAAAGCAGAATGATCTGGAAGTTTAGATTAAGGTCAAACATACCAACACTTTCATCAACACACCCGTCATCAGAATTTAGAAAATCATTTGCGAACGCAAATAAGTCATCAAAATCATCTTCAGAAGTTTGAGGTGTCGTAGAAGATGTTGAACACTCTTTGGATTCAGTTTTAACAACAGTGTTCTTCATTACAGTAGAAAATACAATTTGTTCAATGTCAACCAAAATTCTTTCATCTGATAAACTATTTTCAAGATCAATTATTTTGCTTTCTAACACGAGTGGAGGAACATAAATTTTTACTTTAATAGGTTTTACCTCCAACTCTTGTGTAGAATAACATGCAAAATAATCATTCGATAAACTTTTGGTTTTTTTGAAAGATAACTATCATTCATCTTTTGATAGCAGAATAGTTGTTGCGTTTTCTTTATATTCTTTCTATTTTCATCTTCTTTGACCTCTACCTCATCAGGTGATTTGGTAACAAATTTAGGTTTCAAATGAGGATATTTGCCAGTCGCATATAGAAAATCAAAGTTATATAACGCTGGCTGTTTTCTGATAGCTTTCTTTAAATAGTGAGGGTTATCGTAACCGATTCCCCACTTTTCTCTAACATCAGATTATTCATTAGGCGTGCTTAAAAAAATGGTCTGATCTGTTTCTCCTCTAGTGATACAACCCAACTTGTAAAAGATAACCAACGACTTGTTTTTCTAAATTTTGATGAATCACTTATGATTGATACGAGTGACAGAAGTTGTTTGAACACTCTTTCAATGGAGTTAAGACCCAAACTCAACTTGTGAGAGAGAACCTTAACTAAAACTCCACCCTTCAAATGACTTATGGATTAAGAACCTTAGTTATGTGAACTAAGACCCTTAAACGACAATAAGTAAATGAAGAACGAAAGCTAAAGACGCCACACTCAAGGGAAAAACAAACCCTGAATGATAAGTCTAAAGGAAATTACAAAGCCTAACTTTGTAGAATCCAAACAAGTTCACAAGAGAACAAATATGTAAAGGGATCAATATATTTCAAGAAAAGATGATCTTACAATGACAACAAATCCTCCTATTTATAGATGAAGAGGATGGCAAAAAAAAAGGGCTTAATTAACTATCTTAGACTTTCAAACTATCCATCTTTAATGTAGCATTCAAAATAGCACTAAATTCAAAACTATATGATTAATTGTTTTTAACCTTCTAGAATTATTTATCATGGGCTCCATCTTTGATCAGCAAAATAGTCATGATCTTGGGCTTGACTTCTTGTAACTTGGACTCTTTTTGGGCTTGGATTTCTTTGATAAATTGATTGAGGGCCTCCTTCATTCTTTTGCTTCTAGCTCTTGTCATGGGCCCAACCATGAACTCAAAAGTACTTTCTGATGATGATTGCTTGAAACCATCCTTGTGAAAATTTAATTCATGCTCCTCGTTTTTCCTTCTTTGGTCCCCATCATTCCCTCCCTCTTCGGCATGATTCGTCCTCGAATCAATACCTTCATCAAAAACCAAAGGAGATAGATCAGTAACATTAAAAGTAGCACTTATACCATACTCACCCGGAACATCTAACTTGTAGGCATTATCATTGATACGCTCCATGACTTGAAACGGGCCATCTCCACGAGGGTGTAATTTCGTTTTTCTAGATGCGGGGAACCTTTCTTTTCTTAGGTGAACCCAAACCCAATCTCCTTGTTTAAAAACGACATGCTTATGCCCTTTGTTAGCTTGTTTGGCGTATTGCTTTGTCTTCTTCTCAATGTGTCAGGATTCTCAACAAGAATTATAAACACTCAGAAACAATATTAAAGAAGTTGCGGAAAAACACTTTTATATTCAATAAACAGAAAAAACAGTATTAATCACAACTTGCAAACTTTACTTATTGATTCAAGTTACAAGCTTTTCACTCACAACCTCAATCTTGAAGAACAGGCTCTTTCAAGACGAATACTACTTCTCTAGAATTAGGAACGATGCCTTGAGGTTGATTCTCTCTAGAACAAGAACTCAGAATTATTCAATAAAAAAATTGTTTCTTTCAATTCTATTCTATTCTATATATTATTGAATAATAAAAGATAATTACTAAACATAAAAGGATCTTCAAAATAATCTTCAACATTATCTTCAAATTATCTCAGAAGCAGCATTAATCAACTTGGAAGCATTAACTGAGTCTTGGCAGTATTAACTACTAAGCAGCACTAACCACTAGCAGTACTAACTAGCTAAGCAGTACTAACTTTGTTCAAGCAGCACTAACTTTGACTAGCAGTATTAATTCTACTAGAAGTAGTAATACCTAGCAGTATTAACTTTAAGATCATCTGGCAGTACTAACTCTGAACTAGCAGCATTAATGACTTGGTCACATCTTCAGTTCCCAACAATCTCAGATTCTTCCAAAACTTTCATTGATCTAGTCTAATGTTAGGATCCAGTCCCATACTCTGATTGATAGTTCTCTGAATTAGATACTTTGCCATTTCTGAATTTGGTGCACAACTTATCTTCTTATTTAACATGGCATGAAGCTTCAGACTTGTGTGATTGTGGACCCTATCCACCAAGTAATACTCCATGTGAAAAGTATCCATGACCAATTCATAGACTCCACTCCTTTCATACAAAGTCCATCCTCTAACAACTTCAAATACATCTCTGATGATATGCTTTACTGCTTCTGGATTGAATAACATACACAAATACTCCATAACCAGCTTCACAATTGGTAACCCTGGAGCTTTCAACTGATCTGCATGTAATTTCATACCAACTTCAAACATCTCTTCTAAATCAGATCTTGAACATTCTCTGACAATTTTATTCCATGTTGAAAACACATAATACTTCTCATCCTTTCTTTTCAACCTAATATACTCCTTACCATCCACCTCCATAGTATCCCAGTGGATAACTTCAGGAGGTTTGAATCCAACAGGTTCAGCTGTGATAGGCTTTAGAATTTTATCCATTACCACCATGTACATATTTACATCTGAACTCTGTGGTACTTCCTGAGATTCAACTTTCTTTTCTTCATTCTTAGGTGCCTCTTCTTCTTCAACAACCTTTTTCTCTTCTTCTACTCTAGGCTTCTTGTCAACTTTCTTTCTTTTGACCATCATCTTGGTTCTCTTCAGAATCCTTTGACTTTGCCCTATAGTAGCTTCCTTCTTCTTTTCTTCCTTTTTCTCTGCCTTTTCTTTTGTTGGAGTTCCCTCTTCAATTTCAGGGAAGGGTTGATTAATGTTCACATCATGCCTCTCCTTGGCTTTCTTTTCAAACTCCACTCTGGCCTTTTCATTACTCTGCAGTTTTCCCATTTCTTTCTCATATAAGCCCTTGACTTGATCAAAAGTCATCTTTATAAACATTTCTTTCTTCACACCAATTGCACTCCTCAAGAAAGTTATCATCTTGTTTCTTTCCTGAGTTGCAAGGTAAGTTTGTGAAGGTCTTCTCTTCTTTGCACTTGATCTGGCCATCATAGCCTTTCTCATGCTGATTGCCCTTTGTTTCGCTTTCTCTGTTTCCAAACCTTTCTGAAATCCTTCATTTAATTCATTAGCTAGTGCTCTGGCTATCTCTCTGTCTTTCTCAACCTACTCTTTCTCTGCTTGATTTATCTCTTCTTGCAGTTTATTGGCTAATGCTTCATCTGACTCAACCATCTTTTGCCTATTGGTTGGTTGATCAGATTCTATCATCTTTTCTTTTCTTTTTCTCTTTGCATCTGCAGCCATGTCTTTCTGTTCTGTTCTCTTTGCTCCCCCTTCATTTATGACCACTCCCTTTGCTTTGGGAGTGTCATTCTTTGCTTTTACAAGCATCTCTACTACTTCGACCTCTTCAGGTGTTAACTCTGTTACTGCTGCTTGTGTAGTTTCAGCAACACTAACAGTTTCTGCTGCTCCTTTTGGCTCAGCAGTAGTAACAGTTTCTGCTGCTGGGGTTGTTACTGCTTCTGGTGTTGTTTCTGCTGCTTTGTCAATTTATGTTTCTATCACACCTTCAGCTTGTTCTTCAGCCCTCTCTTCAACAAACTCTCCCATTGCTTCAACATTCTCCCCCTCAATCTGTTGATCCATCTTTTCTGAGCTTGAACTCTCCCCCTTTTTGGAAGCATTCTCCTCCTCCTTTTTGTTTGCCCCCTTTCTCCTTCTTAGAACAAACTGCTTTCTTCTTTTCTTGGCAATGAGCTTTCCCACCAATTGCTTGAGTTTTGAAATCTGCTCTTGTTGGGAGATGACCACTTGCTGCAATGACTTGATTTCCTTTCCTTGATTAACCACATCAACATTTATGTTGACTATTGTTTCCATCAATTCCCAGTAAGTATATCTATCCTCACCTTCATTAGGTGTTTTACCCACCCTTGAAGGATCATTGGAACGTTTTGCCATCAATTCATCAGTTTCAGTTCTGTCCTCACCCTTTTTGGATGTTTTGCCCATCCTTGAGGGATCCTTGGATCTTTTAGTAGTGGCCTTCTGCCTAGCAGAAGCACTAACTACCCCCTTGGTTTCTTGGTGCCAGGGTCCTTTGGTTGATTTCTCACCCAAAGTTGCCATGGGGAAGGTCTTAGAGATGTTACCACTGTCCTTCTCTGTGCTAGCAGAAGTAGTGGCAGCCTTCTCACCCATATGCTCATTCATCTTCTTAGAGAGCACCTCCTCAGGGTTGGGAGACACCCTAGTGGATTCCCTTTGGGTATTCTCTATTGGAGAATGCTCCAATAGAGGGCTTTGAGGCTCTTGGTTAATAGTAGGTACAACAAGGGAAGGAGCCTTGTGTACCTTTCTCTTGACATAAGTGTTGGATATTATAGGAGTGGGTTTAGCAACAAAGGACTGAGGAAAAATTTGAGAGAGGGAAGGTTGGGATTGGCTCTCAGTGGGTTGGTCTAATGAGGGCCTTGACCCTTAGGCCATACCTTCTTGTGGTTGGGACACCACCATCATTGTTGAGAACAATGGGGTGTCAACTACTTCCGAGTCCCTAGCAGATCTTCTCATGTTTGAGAAGACCTTGCCTTTAGGGGGTTTAGGTACATATACCTCAGCAAAGTGAGGTATATCCGTCAATGCATTGGTTATAACTGCCTGTACAAACCTGGGATACATGAAGAAACTCTTCTTGTTGTCCAGATTTGAGACAAGATCATTGAAGATCATCAGAGAAAAGTTATATTTTCTAGCAGTGGATAAGCATACCAAAGCATAGGCAATGGTACTGCTAAATTGGCTCCAGCCAGTAGTTTTCTTGGAAATACAGTGCATTAGGGTATGAACAAAGAACCTCCATTGGGGTGTAAATTGAGCTTTGAAAAACTTGAAAATCCCCAGTTGGCCTTCATACCCATTCTGGTGAGGTTTGAAAAAAAATCCTCATTTGGAATAGAAGATATACCTGAAGCATCGTCTAGACGTAGACAGATGCGAATGATCTCCTCAGTAACTGTCAAGGGTTTGTCACAAACCCTTGTTTTGATGCACGACACTCCGTTTTCAGTGCTAGTAGTGGCATTGGCCTAGAATTGCGTTTGATGCTCTATGTAGATGGTAGGAGACACAGTGAGAGCATGAGCGATGTGGCTTGTCCTCAGAAAATCGACTATCTGGTAAAAACCTTCAGCTTGTTTTGGCTTTTGGAGGATGGCTATCTCGTTGTGCTCATCAATAAAAACCATTGAAGCCATCTGTACGCAAGGATTCTTGACTAGCGAGCACTGGATACTTGAGAGAAAATAGTGAGAGAGAAGATGAACAGTAGACAAAGAGTCGTTATGATCTTTTAGGCGGGAAAGGGTATTTATAGCTTGTGGATTATAAGCAGTATTGACCATAAAAATTTAGTGAAAGCAGTATTAACAGTGAGCAGTATTAACTGAGAGCAGTGTTAACTGAGAGCAGTATTAACTGAGAGCAGTATTAACTGAAAGCAGTATTAACTGAACACTGGCAGTAGTAAAATTGTACTGGTAGTACTAAAACTGTACTGGCAGTATTAACCATACTTACACGTTTAAGCTTGTGATGAACTGAGTACTGCTATACATTTCCTGAGAAAGAAGATTAGTAACACCAAGCATAAACTATATACAGGTATTGAACCACGTTTTAAGTAAGAGCTTATTCAGAGTTGATCATTCCCACACTTGTTACCAAGATTGTGAATCTACCCACATCAAAGGCTTTGGTGAATAGATCAGCAAACTGGTTATCAGTATGAACTTTTACAACTTGAATAAGCTTCTTTTCATTGCAGTCTCTTATAAAGTGATACCTGATCTCAATGTGATTTGTCTTTGAGTGCTTGACTGGATTATTAACAATGCTAATAGCATTGCTATTATCAATAAAGATTGGAGTGTGTAGAAAGGTTACCCCATAGTCCAGCATTTGATTCTGAATCCATAAGACTTGAGAACAGCAACTTGCAGCTGCTATGTACTCTGCTTCTATTGTAGATGTGGACACTGTGGTTTATTTCTTGCACTGCCATGATACTAGTCTTGCACCCAAAAACTGGCATCCTCCAGAAGTAGATTTTCTGTCCAAGTTTGCTCCACGTAGGTCACTGTCTGAGTATGCAAGTAGGTCAAATGATGAGTCATGAGGATACCAAAGTCCCAATCTGGGTTGCCCTTTGAGATATCTAAATATCCTCTTAACAGCTTGATAGTGTGATTGCTTTGGCCTAACTTGAAATCTTCCACACACACAGACTGGAAACATTATATCTGGCCTAGAGGTTGTAAGGTACATGATAGTGATGAACATCCATATCCTCCCCCTCAAGATCTGCTGTTATCTACTTGTGTGTCTCCATAGGTGTGCTGGCAGGCTTTGAGTCTGAGAAACCAAACTTGGTTAGAATGTCCTGCACATACTTGGACTGACAGATAAATATACCATCTGAATTCTGTTGGACTTGGAGTCCAAGGAAGAAAGTAAGTTCCCCCATGGAACTCATTTTAAACCTTTGATGCATTAGTTCCTCAAACTCTCTGCACATATTGTCTCTTGTGGATCCAAAGATGATATCATCCACATAGATTTGGACCAGCAAGATGTCCTTCTTCTTTCTCTTGATGAACAGAATCTTATCAATGACTCCTCTTTCAAAGCCATTTTCCAAGAGATAGGATGACAGAGTGTCATACCATGCTCTTGATGCTTGATGCAGTCCATAAAGTGCTTTCTTCAGTTTGTATACTCTGTCTGGATAGCTTGGGTTTTCAAACCCTGGTGGTTGACAGACATATACTTCTTCTTCAATTGAGCCATATAGAAATGCACTTTTTACATCCATTTGATAGACTTTGAACTTCATATAAGAAGCATAGGCCAGGAACAATCTAATTGCTTCTATCCTAGCCACTGGTGCAAATACTTCTTCATATTCTATTCCTTCTTCTTGTGTATACCCTTGTGCCACCAACCTTGCTTTGTTCTTTATTACTATTCCTCTCTCATCTCTCTTATTCCTGAAGACCCATTTTGTGCCTATTGCTCTTTGACCTTTTAGGAAGTTCTACCAGATCCCAAACATCTTGCAGCTTGAATTGTAGCAGCTCTTCTTGCATGGCTTCTATCTAACTGGAATCTTTCATAGCATCATAAGCCTTCTTAGGCTCTAGCTGAGATAGAAAGCAAGAAAGCACTGTATGCTGTTGGTCTTGCATATCTTGCAGCCTGCTTTGATTTCTAGTCATCATAAAAGAAGAGATATCTCCTATTACCAGCTGAGGAGGATGATTCTTTTGTGTTCTTGTTTGATGACTGGGTTCTTCATTGAGTCCCACCTCTAGATTGGAGTCATTCAACTCAACTGAGGTGATTTCAGCAGCTACTTCTGATTCTCTATTTTCTTGACTCTCCTCATCTCTTCTTTCTTCTTCACTCTGATTTGGTTCAGTAGATGGCTCCTTTTCAAAGTCTTCAACAGGATCCACTATAGGTATGGGAAAAATCACAGACTGAGGTATGATACTGTGTGATTGTGTAATTCCTGAATCTGAGCTTCCTGATCCTGCATTATTATCACTACTGAAACCCAAAGAGTTAGTTAGTGAATCAATGTCAAACAACCACTGAGGACCTGAACCAATTGGATTTGGTGTAAACTCATTGCATTTGACATTGTCACTTTCTTCAATTATTCTAGAAGAAGAATTAAAAAATTTGTAAGCCTTACTCTGAGATGAATACCCAACAAGAAAACCATCATCTGCTTTGCTATCAAACTTTCCTAAGTGAGTTTTGGTATTGAGAATTGTACAAGGACACCCAAAAGGTTTGAAAAATCCAATAAGGGGTTTTCTTTTATTTAAAAGCTCATAGGGTGTCTTGTTTATAGGCTTGACTACTAGTACTCTGTTTTGGACATAGCATGCAGTGTTAACTGCTTCAGCCCAGAAAGTAATTGGCAGTTTTGAATCAGCCAACAGAGATCTAGCAGCCTCTATTAGTGTCCTATTCCTCCTTTCAGCAACTCCATTCTGTTGAGGAGTCCTAGGGGCACTATATTGTCTCTCAATGCCTTTTTCTTCAAAAAAGGTGTTTAGATCAAGATTTTTAAATTCAGTTCCATTGTCTGATCTAATGACTTTTACTTTTTGATTTGTTTGGTTTTCAATTCTTAGGATAAAAGATTTGATCAGTCCACTTGTCTCATCCTTAGTCCTTAGAAAATATACCCATGTAAATCTAGAGTAATCATCAACAATAACTAAGCAGTATGATTTCTTGCCTATACTCATAACATTTGTAGGACCAAACAGATCCATATGTAATAACTGGAGACAAGAAGAAATTGTATTTAACTCTTTGGACTTATGAGAAGTTTTGTGTTGTTTGCCTTTAAGACAAGCAACACAATGATCATCACATGAAAAGACTTTTGATGGTAAACCTCTTACAAGTTTGTTTTTAACAAGTTTGTTCATTGTCTTGAAGTTCATGTGACACATCCTTCTGTGCCAAAGAGAGGATTCATCTACAGAAGCTTTTGAAACAAGACAGTTCAGGGATGAACCACTTGAAACATTGTCCATATCTAGACAATAAACATTGTCCTTTCTTGGAGTTCTAAGTAGTATCATGCTTTCATCAACTACCTTGAATCCTGGAACAAGGATCATACATTATGTATTGGTAAATAATATACTATGTTGTTTGTCACAAACCTGTGATACACTTAACAAGTTGTACTTTAACTGATCAACATAGTAGACATCCTCAAATGTCATCTTACCTTTTGTAACATTACCTTTCCCACTTATTTTTCCACCTGCAAGATTGTCTCCAAATGCAACATGTCCTCCATTGATATGCTTGAAATCTTGAAGGCATGACATGTTGCCTGTCATGTGCCTAGAGCAACCACTATCAACATGCCAGATGCTCTTCCCCTTGAGCTGTTGGTTGCCCTGCACATAAGATAAATCAGTTAGTATAGATTAGGAACCCAAGCCAAAGTAGTCTTGGGTACCCCTTTCTCATCAAAATATTTACATTCCTTCTTGACAAGATTTTTAAACTTTGACTCCTCATTTCTGGAGTACTTTGTCACAATAATGGGTTTGGATGCCCATTTGCTAGAAGCAGTACTGGTTTTAGAAGAACTAACTGCATTAGCAGCACTTACATGCTTAGCAGTACTAACCTTTGAAGAAGTACTAACAGTGTTAGAAGCATTAATATTCTCAGCAGTACTAACACTGGTAGCAGCAGTATTGCTTCTGGCAGCACTATCCCTGTCAGCAGTACTATTTGATGAAGCAGTACTAACAGTTTTAATGCTTCTAGGCATCCACATTTTAATACTCTCTTTTCAAACCTTTTTCTTCATGTGGCCTTTGGTTTCAACAGATTTCTTAGCCACATGTTTCTTTCCATCCTTCCTATAACCAACAGGTTTTTGCACAAATCTTTGAAAGTTCATCTTTTGGTTAATAGGGTTAAAGAAACAGTGTTTAGCCAAATGATTCAGCTTGCCACATATGAAACAAGGTTTTGGTCTGATTATTTTACTCAGATCAACTCCTTATTTCTGAGCTCATTGATTATTCCAGTTTCTTTGATTACCTCTCTTTGTACCAGAATTTGGGCTCTCAGTTTTATTGCAAGCACACTGTTTACAAGGTCCAGGATTCACAACAGTGGTCTGTTTGTAATGGACCTTGTTGGCCTTTCCTTTGGTCTTCTCTATCTCTTTAGACTTGACCCAGATCCTTCCACCACCATCATTGGTAACAATGTTGTTTTCTAAGGGTATCTCTTTACTCACAGCATTGTTCCTATTCTCACTGGCTTCTTTCTCAGTCATATCCTCAACAACCACCTCATCCAAAGGATCTATCTTAAAGGCTTCCTCAGACAAGTCCTTTTTCTCCTTGGTCTCTAACAAGTCTGATGTAGGAGGGATGTAGTTGTTGTTGTAAGGAGGGGGTGTGTTGTTGTATCCAACACCAGGCTTCATCTTATCATGAATCTGAGCCTTTAGAAGAGAATCCATTGCTTTTGAAGCATATGAAAACTTTTCTACATCAAGCTTAATCTTAGCTAGTTCTTCTTTCAACTTATCATTCTCTTCTTTGGACTTAGACAGTTTGGTCTCTAACTCATTCTTTTCCCACTTCCAGTAGTTTGTGTCATAAGAGTGTTGAAGTTCATTGGCTTGGAAGCCTTTGATTTGTTCTTCAAACCTCTCAACTATAAACACATAATCTCTTCTGTCCTTTTCTAATCTTTTGAGGTCATCACACATGTTTTGGTTGTGATCTCTGTACCTCTTGACAGTGTCTATGCAAGATTGAGTACAAAGATTAGAAATTACCTCAGAGGGGAGATCAGACACCTCTGCCATAATTGATTCTGAATGGCTTCCTCAGCTTGGTCACTCCAGTCAAACCCCATTCCTTGTTGAGAAACAAGGGCTTGAGCAGAGTTCTTGTTTTGATTGTAGCCTCCATTCTGAGCTTGTTGGTGGTTGTTATTTGGCACACCACTTCTGCACTCTCTAGCAAAGTGTCCCTTCATGTGGCACTTATAGCATTCCACCTTTGTCTTGTCAAAACCAGCTCCATCTTCTCTTCTTTGAGAGAAGTTGTTCCTCCCAGTTCTTTTAATAAACTTTTTCACCCTCATAGATAACATGGCCATCTGCCATTTAATGTCCATCTCCTCCAGATCATCAGGGTGAAGTTGTTCCAGATCATCATTAATCAAGGAGTTGTTGCTGTGGCTGGACAAAAAGGCTTCAAAGACAGTTTCAGTGCCTTTTTCTGAATTCACTCCACTAGCAGCACTAACTACTTCAGGGTTGGCAGTAGTATCAGTGGATGCTGATAGAAGTGCAGCATTATGAATATACCCAGTGGGCTTCTTCTTAGCTTCTACCTCAGATTCAAAAACTCTTAGATCATTATACAGATCATCTAGTTCCTTCTCTTCCAGATTGTCACTCTGTCTATATGAGACAGTGTACATAGTCCATTCATCCCCAAGAGATCTGAGGAACTTCCTGTTGATATCATCTTGCTCCATCTTCACTCCAACAGTAGCCACTTCACCAATAAGCTTGTTGAACCTGTCAAAAGTTTGAGTCATAGACTCATTCTTTGAAGAAGTGAAGTTCTCATACTTCTGCTTCAGAACATCCCTTTGATTTCTTTTGGTGCTCTTAGTTCCAGCAAATCTTTTCTCTAGAGCATTCCAGAGAATCTTAGCATCAGTGCAGTTGCAGAATTGATGCTGATATTCATTGGGGATGGCCAAGAGCAGAGTGCTCAAGGCCTTTATCTCTATCTGCCTGATCTTCCTCTCACCATCTGTCTTTGGTGGAGGTCTTTTCCCATCTGGTCCAATCTGACCTTCAGTAGAGGGGCCATTCTCAATGACATCCCACATTGAGTAGTCAGTGAGGAGAATGTATTGCCTGATTCTGATCTTCCACATGTCAAACTCATTGGGTTTGAGCATTGGAACCTTAGAGACAAGAGTACTGTTTGATTCTGCAAAGTTTTCCATGATGAATGAATGAATGTTTCTGAGAAAACAGGCTCTGATACCACTTGTCAGGATCGAATTCTCAACAAGAATTATAAACACTCATAAACAATATTAAAGAAGTTGCGGAAAAACACTTTAATATTCAATAAACAGAAAAACAGTATTAATCACAACTTGCAAACTTTACTTAATGATTCAAGTTACAAGCTTTTCACTCACAACCTCAATCTTGAAGAACAGGCTCTTTCAAGACGAATTCTACTTCTCTAGAATTAGGAACGATGCCTTGAGGTTGATTCTCTCTAGAACAAAAACTCAGAATTATTCAATAAAAAAAAATTGTTTCTTTCAATTCTATTCTATTCTATATATTATTGAATAATAAAAGATAATTACTAAACATAAAATGATCTTCAAAATAATCTTCATAATTATCTTCAAGCTTTCCATGTTTATCTCCATACGCGATCTCTTCAATATTATCTTCAAATTATCTCAGAAGCAGCATTAATCACCTTGGAAGCATTAACTGAGTCTTGGCAGTATTAACTACTAAGCAGCACTAACCACTAGCAGTACTAACTAGCTAAGCAGTACTAACTTTGTTCAAGCAACACTAACTTTGACTAGCAGTATTAATTATACTAGAAGTAGTAATACATAGTAGTATTAACTTTAAGATCATCTGGCAGTACTAACTCTGAACTAGCAGCATTAATGACTTGGTCACATCTTCAGTTCCCAACACAATGTTCTCACGAACCTTTTCATGAAGACGTTTTACTGCATTGGCTTTCTTTTCACCATCCAAGCTAACTTGTTCCTTTTATGGCAAAGGAGACAAATCCAAAGGAGTAAGAGGGTTAAAGCCATAGACAATTTTGAAAGGGGAAAAGTTGGTTGATGAATGAACAACCCTATTATAAGCAAATTCAGCTATGGGAAGGCATTCTTCCCAACCTCTCAAATTACTCTTAATAACAGCCCTTAAAAGTGACCCCAAAGTACGATTGGTCACTTCTGTTTGACCATCGGATTGAGGGTGACTAGTCGTAGAAAAGAGCAATTTAGTGCCTAATTTGCACCACAAAGTCTTCCAAAAATAGCTTAGAAACTTCACATATCTATCACTCACAATGCTCCGTGGAACTCGATGAAGACGCACAATTTCTTTAAAGAACAAATTGGCGATATTCTTCGCATCGTCCTTTTTCCTACCTGCAACAAAATGAGCCATTTTAGAAAAACGATCGACTATGACAAAAATAGAATCCATACCTCGTTGAGTTCTTGGTAAACCCAACACAAAATCCATCGAGATGTCAACCCAAGGTGAGGTTGGAATTGGGAGTGGCGTGTATAATCCATGAGGATTGGATTTGGATTTTGCCTTTTTACACTCAACACACCTTTCACAAATACGAGTAACATCTCGTTTCATCCCAGGCCAATAAAAATGTTCAACCAATATATCCAAAGTTTTGTGAACACCAAAATGTCCCATCGAACCTCCACTATGTGCTTCTCGAACTAGTAACTCACGCAATGAACACTTTTGCACACATAGTTTTGACTCCTTGAACAAAAATCCTTGATGTTTGAAAAACTTATTAAATGCAACTTGTTCACATGCACTAAATACCCCCGAAAAATCAGGGTCACTATCATACAAATCTTTGATGAACTCAAAGCCCATCAATTTAGTACCAAGTGTCGTGAGAAGAGCATGTCTACGAGACAATGCGTCAGCGACAATGTTCTCTTTTCCTTGTTTGTACTTAATGACATAAGGGAAAGTTTCAATGAACGCGACCCATCTAGCATGCCTTTTGTTCAACCTACTTTGTGCTTTAATGTGCTTTAGTGATTCATGTTCAGTGTGAATAATGAACTCCCTAGGCATCAAATAATGTTGCCAAGTTTCTAAAGCACGCACAACAGCATACAACTCTTTGTCATAAGTAGGATAATTCAAATGAGATCCTTTCAACTTCTCACTAAAGTATGCAATAGGGTGCCTTTCTTGCATTAAAACGGCGCCTATTCCTATACTAGATGCATCACATTCAACTTCAAAACTCTTTCCAAAATCAGGCAATGCAAGTATGGGTGCAGTTGTTAAATCAAGTTTAAGTCTATTAAATGCCTCATCTTGAGAAGGACCCCATTCAAACTTCACGTTATTTTTGACCAAATCATTTAAAGGGGCAACCTTTGTTGAGAAATATCTTACAAACCTCCTGTAAAAACTAGCCAAGCCATGAAAAGATCTCACCTCGGAGGGATTTGTAGGAGTCGACCAATCCTTGATGGCTTTCACTTTCTCATCATCCACTTGAATACCTTGTGCACTCACTACAAAACCAAGAAATACAACTTTGTGCACACAAAAGGTACACTTTTTCATATTAGCATAAAGTTTCTCAGCTCGTAAGGTACTTAAACACAACTTGCACATGTTCACGATGTTCAATCAAGTCCTTACTATAAATCAGAATATCATCAAAATAAACAACCACAAACTTGCCAATAAATTCCCTAAGCACATGGTTCATCAATCTCATGAATGTGCTTGGTGCATTTGTTAAGCCAAATGACATTACTAACCACTCATACAAACCAAACTTAGTTTTAAAGGCAGTTTTCCATTCATCACCCTCTTTAACACGAATTTGGTGATAACCAGATTTAAGATCTATTTTTGAAAACAAAGTAGCTCCATGCAAATCATCAAAGCATGTCATCAAGTCTTGGAATAGGATGTCGATATTTAATAGTAATCTTATTGATTTCCCTACAATCGATACACATACGCCAAGAACCATCTTTTTTAGGAACGAGAATTACCGGAACAGGACATGGGCTTAGGGATTCTCGAATATGACCTCTTGCCAACAGTTCATCCACTTGCCTTGTCAACTCCTTTGTCTCCTCTGGGTTCGCACGATAAGCTGGTCTATTTGGAATGATGGCCCCCGGTATCAAATCGAATTGATGCTCAATCCCTCTAATAGGGGGAAGTCCGTTAGGAAGTTCTTCAGGAAAAACATCCTCAAAATCCTGCAACATTGAGACAAACTCCAAAGGCAAATGGTTAGGTAATTCTTGTGGAACAGGAGAATGATCATGGAAAACAAATAAAATCACACTCTTACGAGTGTTGAAAGCCCTATCCAAATCTCTCATTGTAGCAAAGAAGTTATTGGCTTTTTCTCCTCCCAACTTCGGATTTTCACTCGACTCACTATTTTCTACCACATCTGACTTGTCTTTTTTTGTGTTTTCTACTTGCTTACTTTTACTTGGCTTTTGTAGGCCTCTCAATTTTTTCCTTTTCTCTCTCTCAACTTTCATCTGCTTATTACAGTCATACACCTGTTGTGGGGAAAAGGGAACAAGAGTAATAGTTTTCCGATCCATTACAAATGAATATTTATTTGTGAAACCATCATGAGTAGCCCTTCTATCAAACTCCCATGGCCTTCCCAAAAGCATATGACTTGCATCCATCGGAACCACATCACATAACACCTCATCCATATACTTACCAATCGAGAATGTGACACGCACCTATTTTGTTACCTTTATCTCTCCACAATTACTCAACCATTGAAGTTTATATAGTGAAGGATGCTTCAAAGTAGGAAGATGCAGATTCTCAACTAGGTAAGTACTAGCAACATTAATGCAACTCCCACCATCAATAATGATTAAACATACTTTATCTTTGATACGACCCTTCGTATGAAAAATGTTGTGTCTTTGTTGTTGCTCCTCTTCAATCTTAACTTGTGCATTCAAAGCACAAACATTCACGAAACAATGGCCATCTTCAGCCTCAAACTCCTTTTCATAGCCTTCTTCAGATTGGAGTGCTTCATCGTGGTTGTCTTCTTCTTTATCACTGGAACTAGCGTAAGAACCATCCTCTTGAATGGTCATCACACGTGAGTTGGGACATTGTGAAGCAATATGGCCTTTTCCCAAACACTTAAACAAGTAACTTCCCTAGCAGGAGTAGATGAATTAGAAGCCAAACTATTAGAGCTTGAAGCGTTATTAGATACCTTCGAAGAAGTTGTATTGTTGTACTTCTTTCCGTCATCTTTCTTCCATGAGGTGCTTAATCCTCCTTTCCATGAAGAGTTACGATTGTTGGAACGTCGTGGCTCCAAATTCTTCTTTTTTAATTGCTTCTCAATCATTTCAGATTTATGAAGCATCTTCTCCATATCCACGTAATGTTGTAGTTCCACAACATCAGCAATTGGTTTATTCAAGCCACCAAGAAACCGCACCATAGTTTCTTCCTCGTCCTCCACAACATTTGCCCTTATCATTGCCATTTCCATCTCTTTGTAATAGTCTTCAACACTTTTGGAACCCTGGGTAATACCTTGGAGCCTTTTAAATAAATCACGATAAAAGTGGGAAGGAACAAACCTCTTTTTCATAATTGTTTTCACTTGTCTCCATGTGGTAATTGGTTGTTCTCCATCTCGCCTTCTTATAGCTAGCAATTGATCCCACCAAGTTAGTGCATATCCAGAAAACTCAAGGGCAGCAAGTTTTACCTTCTTCACTTCCGAGTAGTTGTGCACTTCAAAGATCCTTTCAACTTTCGTTTCCCACTCTAAATAAGCCTCTGGATCACTTTTCCCTTTGAACTCCGGGATTTTCATTTTGATGCTTCCAAGATTTCCATCAACCCTTCTAGTTCCATGAGATGCTTCAGATTCATGTACACTTTCATCTTCTTGGTGTACTTCTTCATCATTGTTTCGACGATCGTTACTTATCATCTCTAAGTCATTTAATCTTGTCAAAACCATGTTCATTGTCTCGGTAAAATTTGCAATCTGTTCTTGGTACGCCTTTTGGTTCATTGATAGTTTACCTTCCATGATACCTTTAATGACAGTTAAGAAAAAGAAGAAGTAGAAAATGCAATGGCCTCACGTCCCTTAACCCCCCCCCCCCAAAGTGAACCTATTCAAAGATAGTTTACCTTCCATGATACCTTTTGCTCCATTGTTCTAAAGCGAACCTATTCAAAGAAACCACAAAAATTAGACAAAGTGAATTAACTTTAGACAAATGAAGAAAACGACTAGGGATAAATGATGGGAAGGAAATGAACACGTAAGCTAGGTAAAAATAACAAGCTAGAGTAGCAAATAGTTTAAACGTGGGTCTTAAAAAAAATCACGATCTCAACTTTGAGGATAATATGGAACACATAAAATATCCATGGGCTTTTTTTTCCCTACTTTTGCTTCTCTTTTTTTTCTTTTTCTTTTTCTTTTTCTTTTTCTTTTTTGTTTCTTTGTTTGTTTGTTTGTTTTATTTTTTTAAACTTCGAAGTTTAGCCCAATCGGAATAAGAAGAAAAGAAACCCGAAAAATAGGAAAAAAGATTATGAGGTAAGATTAGAAAAAAAAAGATGAAGTTCAAGAAATTACCTTGTGCTCTGATACCAAACTGATACGACCCAACATGTAAAAGATGACCAACGACTTGTTTTTCTAAATTTGGATGAATCACTTATGATTAATACGAGTGACAGAAGTTGTTTGAAGACTCTTTCAATGGAGTTAAGACTCAAACTCAACTTGTGAGAGAGAACCTAAACTAAAACTCCACCCTTCAAATGACTTATGGATTAAGAACCTTAGTTGTATGAACTAAGACCCTTAAACGACAATAAGTAAATGAAGAACGAAAGCTAAAGACGCCACACTCAAGGGAAAAACAAACCCTGAATGATAAGTCTAAAGGAAATTACAAAGCCTAACTTTGTAGAATCGAAACAAGTTCACAAGAGAACAAATATGTAAAGGGATAAACCTCTCAATATATTTCAAGAAAAGATGATCTTAAAATGAGAACAAATCCTCTTATTTATAGATGAAGAGGATGGCAAACAAAAAGGCTTAATTAACTATCTTAGACTTTCAAACTATCCATCTTTAATGTAGCATTCAAAATAGCACTAAATTCAAAACTATATGATTAATTGTTTTTAACCTTCTACAATTATTTATCATGGGCTCCATCTTTGATCAACAAAATAGTCATGATCTTGGGCTTGACTTCTTGTAACTTGGACTCTTTTTGGGCTTGGGTTTCTTTGATAAATTGATTGAGGGCCTCCTTCATTCTTTTGTGTCTAGCTCTTGTCATGGGCCCAACCATGAACTCAAAAGCATTTTCTGATGATGATTGCTTGAAACCATCCTTGTGAAAATTTAATTCATGCTCCTCGTTTTTTCTTCTTTGGTCCCCATCATCTAGCATACAGTTTGGCTTCCAAACCATTTACATTTTTCTCTAAACTCTTGATTTCAACCTGCAATTTATGAGCTTTTAGAATACATTCTTGTTTCTCAATATCAGACTTAGAAAGTTTAGAATCAATTTCAGAAATCTTCTTTTTAAAACAATCTTTTTGAATTTTAAAATCAGAAGCAGATTTGTTCATAGAGTCAATCAAACTTTTCTTCCTAACAAGTTGCTTGTTGAGTTTAAAAATAGTTTGACGTTTCTTCGCAACTCTGCTCTTTTCCTTTTTCAGTTTAGATTGAAGATCTTGAACTTCGATCATCATGGCTTCCATTTTATTTACAAAATCAGATTCAGAAAAGTTTAGTACCTCATAAGATGTTTCTTCATGTGTGATGTTTCTTACTTTTCTTCCACATCGGAATGGTTAAGCCAAAATTCATCTTCAACCATTAAATCTTTTCCCGCTTCTTAACCATATCCTCGGTCTTTTTCTCACTTCCATAATCATTGACATACTTCTTCTTCTCTTCTGGCCATCTTTCCCCAAATTTCTTTTCTTCAAACCTTCTTCCTTCCACTCTTTCTCTATGCTCGTTATTCTTCGACCCTGACGAATATCTTTCAGTATTTGAACCCGACTTTTTGTAGAACTTCTTTTGAAACGGACGGGTCAGTAGTAGCATCGCTTGCTTCAGGTTTTCCCCATCATCAGAGTCAGAATCAGAATCAGAATCAGAATCAGTGGATTCATCAGAACTTGGAATCACAGTTTTCTTTTTCTTCTTCTTTTCCTTCTCTTTCTCTTTCTGACCAGCTACTAAAGCTATGGGATCTGCTACTTTTTCAGCTTTCTTCTTCTCTCCACTTTTCTCTTCAACTTCCTCTTCATTCTGCCTCAAAGTTTCATATACTTCATGGAGAGGGATATCACTGAGATCTTTCATCTTCATTCTTCCAGTCAGGCTGAAGGATGCTGAGAAATTTGACGTTGTTCTCAATTTGCTTCTTCTTCACTTTATTCTTTGCATGATCATTCAATAGAAGAACAAATCTCTCGTAAGTTTTCTCAAGACTCTCATTCTCTTTAGCCTTGAATTCCTCATAGTTGTTTATGCAATTGGTAACCTTCATCTGATTACCGATCATAGATCCCATCATCATCTTCTGAAGTTGATCCCACATCTTCTTTGCATTGGCTTTGTAGCTGTCGATTTTAATGTAGATCTCATTGGGTATGCTCTGTAAGAGTAGAGATCTTTCCTGCTTATCAGCTTTGTGTCTCTTCTTTTGCTCTTCAGTATATTGTGAAATATCTTTCGGAACAATCTTTGTCTTTTGGGCTCTATCCATGTTCCCATCTTCACTGTCCGAAGATTCATCATATGGTATTTCCATTGTGGGGGGTACCATTGGACCTTCCATGATTGATAGTAGAATGTTCTCTCCGTTGGCATGTCTGTCCACAAAATCAAGGAATCTATCCTTCCATTGTTCGTATCCCCTTTGACTATAACTGGAGGCTTTAGGCCAGTACCGATTGAAAGTGTATCCTTATAAGTCATACTGTTTTTCAAAGATATACAATAAGAACTTGACAAATGATCGTTAGTCCAAGTGAAATCAAGCAATACAAAAAAATCTTAGAAAGAAATTTCAGAAACTAAATTTCCAAAAGTCACACAATAGAGTTAAACACACAGAATTCGCATGCACAATTCGCACATAAGCACAAGCTACAGAATTCGCACACACTAAACTCTCTAAATTCGTATACAAGTACAACATCAGAATTCACATGCAACAGAATTCGCACGCAGGTATATGCGAGTTCTAAGAATTCGCATACAACACTTATGCGAATTTTAGACTTAGAAAAATTTTGAAAACAATTTTTTCGTATAAACTTTTCGCACAAAGAGATTATATGAATTCTAGACTTGAAGAAATTTTAAAACTTTTTAATGCAAGATCTGAAGAATTCGTATCACACACTGATGCGAATTCTTAACTTTTTGCACGAGACATAGATGGGAATTCTATCCTTGAGATTTTTCAAGAAAACTTTTCGTATCTAACACATAAGCGAATTCAAGCTTTTCACATATATACTCGTACGAATTCTGAAGAATTCTCAACACACACATATGCGAATTCTATGTATTTCGCATAACACACATATGCGAAATCTATACTTGAGATTTTCAAACAAAAATACAATTATGCGAAATCCTCCAAGATGCGAGTTCTTGGTGCGAGTTCTTCAGGACAATGCGAGTTCTTGAGATCTCGATGAAAATACGCTCTAATTTATTCAAAAACCAATCAATCCTTCGATTTCCAGTCTGTAACTTCGACAATTTACTCACTAATACATCTAGAATCAATTACAATCACTGAATTTTAACAAAAATCACTTAAAAGTACAACTCGATCCAATTACAGCGTGACTGAACTCGTGAACTTTTGAATGACAAAATCTCAAAGTTAATTGAGAATTACAGTGCAATTCTATCACAAACCATTACAAGATCGTTCTAGTACACTCTATGAACACAATCGAACTAATTACAACTCCAAAAACTCATAAAAATTCAAAATTCAATCTAAATTCAAAAACTCAGTGTCAACTCCATTTTTCTTGATTGATTTCAACTTGAACCTGCTCTGATATCAATTGATATGTCCCAACTTTATCAAGTTCTAATCACAAACACAATAACGAGAGAATTAAACAGGATACTTTCAAACTTCTCTTTGTGTCACTTTCTCTCTCTAGAACAGGATACAGTCTCAACTTCTAACTAGTTACAACTTCTAACAAAATTAACTAGTCATATGTATATAAAGACACACACACTTACAACACATTACAAAACAAATACAAAATACAAGACTTTGACTTTTGACTTTATTACAATTGACTTTGACTTTCTTGCTTTGAGAGTTGACTTTGGGCTTTGATTTGCTTGACTTTCTGTCTTCAGTCTTCATGATCTTGTATCCAACAAATATATGGTCTAACATAATAGTTTTGGGGAGAAGGTCAAGAAATGGATAAGAAGTTATCGGAGAATTAATTTCAAGAAATGTTGTCTAAAGAACAGATTGTGAAAATTCCAAGATAAAGTGATCAAGAGATGACAGATTTGAAGGTTATTTTTCTGATATATGGGGAGAATGTTCATAATGCAACAGAAAGTTCAAAAAGGACTGAAATCTTGATGAAATTTGCTGAAATTTTCTTTGAAGATTATTTGTTGGAGCAAAGTGAGCTAAGTCTGAAGATAATTTCGCTTCTGAAGTCTGAATGAGATTGGGGGAGATTGATTAAAATTCTTGAAGAAGATAATCACAGACTTTGGGGGAGATTACTGAAAGTCTGAAGACATTTCAAAGAAAGGGAAGATTGACTTTGAACAAATTTACTTAAAGGTGGAGATTGATTTTCAATGGAGAATTGTTTGTCAGAAACATAAACAGGGAAATTGTTCGTGAAGGCTGAATTTTGTTTTAGAATCCAAAGGGGAGATGAACTGTTTATCTTTGTGAAGATGTTAAAGTGGGAGATTGAATTCGTTAAAGATGAAACAAAGGGACAGTTTGTTCGTTAATGTTAAATTTCTTTTGAAGATGATCTTGAATCCAAAGGGGGAATTTGTTAGTGCACAAATATGTTGGATCCAAGATCATTGAGATTGAAAGTCAATTTCTCAAGTCAAAGCCTCATTGCAGAGTCAATGTGAAGCAAGTCAATTAGTTTAGTTAGTTGTTTTATTAGTTTTGTCTTTGTAACTAGTAGGTATAAATAGCTTTTCGTTTGTAGAATCATATGACACGCTGAGAGAGTATGCTTAGAGAGAGAAATATTGAAAGAGAGAGCATCGTGTAAACTGATTGATTTCAAGTTCAATACATATGGAAATTCTTATTAAGTTCGTTGTTGTCTTGATGATTTGCACATCAAACTGTGAATAACAACTGAACTAGTCAACGAAAATAATATCTTATATGAGACCGAATGTCAGTATAATGAGTCTAAATCTGATACTGATGTTTGCGATCTGACTGTTATTTCTGAATCTATTGCTTCTGATTCTCCAAATGGAGTAAAGGTAGAAGAAGTCTCCACGAATTCTGATGAAAACTTTGATTTTGTTGAGAACATGTCTAAAGAAATTATTGAAGAAATGGTGAATTCTTTAGATCCTGTTCCTATTTTGAAAAAGCTTGAGTCTGACTCCGTGGTCCATCAAACATCCAATTTTGAAAAGGAAATATCTAATTTACAAAAGTCTCTTGAAGTGGTTGAAGACAAAAATTGTGATATTCGTTTCAAACTTGATAAATATTTGGAAGAAAACAAAGAGATTTGTAAACAGGTCAGTGATTTGAAAAATGATTTGTTAAAAAAGAATTTATCTGAACAAAAGGAGTTTGATGATAAAAAGTGGAATGTAAGATCAAACTCGGAGTTCGTGACACTTGCAAAACATACAGTTGTTTATTCATCGTGTTTTGAAAAGCAGCCCAGTGTGTTCGATAAAGGTGAAACTTCTGGAATTAAGAAAAGAAATTCACTCTCTAAGAAAACAACTATCAAAGTTTCTTTAGGCTATTCATATCATAATGGAAAGGTGAATGGAGGAGAAAAGTTTGTGAAAAAGAAGTTTGTAAAAAAAAATTTGACAGTGGTACAAAGGATTGTAGTCTACCTGATAGTGATGAAAATTTGAATTGTAATAGTTCTACGAACAATAAATGTCAATTTTGTTCCAATAATTGTAAAACTTTTGATAAATCGAAAGTCATGAAATTTGCTCGTAAGAACTTTATTTGTAATCACTGTGGTAGTAATTCTTTCTCATTTCACTCCATATCTCCTAAGCCAAATGTGAGGTCCAAGAGATCAAGATTGAATTGATTAAACGCGATTGACAAGGATTATTGAGGATTGAATCTGTAGTTTTATTCATAAACACAAACTAAACTACAGAGAGCTTTTACAATCCGTATGTCTACATGGTTGAATGACTAGTTACAAAACAAACTAACTACAGACTCTATTTATATGCCCAATACCCTTGTACACATTTAAGCCCAAACCCATATACAAGACCTAAATACAATAATGTTGATTACTTTACTAAACTTCTAAAGTGAACATATTTATGTTCTAACACCAAATAATGTCAAAAGATTTTCCAAAGCTAAATCTTTTTCTAAGGCCTCGACACAACAAATTAATATATTCAAGGCTAAGTCAAACAATTTTTGAAAGAAGAAAGATTTTCATGATTTAAATGTCAATATGGTTTGGAAATGGTTACCTAAGCCTCGATTTGAATGGAGAGTTAAAAAGGCAAGGTTGACGATTTTCAAAAGATCAAAGATGCTAACAAGAAAGGACCCATATGGATATGGGTACCAAAAGCAAAGTAAGTTTGTTTCTTTTGCAGGCCCGTCATCTATGGTTCATAGATTCTGGATGCTCAAGGCACATGACGGGTTTATAAGGAATTATTGCATGATTATGTTGAACAACCTGCTGGAACTGTTAGATTTACAAATTCTGAGCTCAAAGGTTACATTAGAGGATACAGAATGCTTAAAAACCGTTATGTGACCATTTAGAAGGTTCTTTATGTGTAAGAGCTAGATCACAACCTGTTCAGTACAAGTCAATTTTGTGACGGCCTTTACTAAATCAGGTTTACTATCACACACTATCACTGATAGGACCAATGATTACATTTAAATCAATGTAAATTGAAGAACAAGAGACTATTGGGTGGAATTGATTGTTTTATTCTCACAATCTAGAGAGAGGAAATGTTTCTCTCTCTAGAAACACTTAGTTCGCGTAAGGCTACATTTTGAAATAAAAACTTAACTACAAACTAACAAAAAAATTCCTATTTATACCCCTCACACCCTTGTTTACATTAAAGCCCAAACCCAATGCTTATACAAGGCCGAAAATACAATAATGATGACTTTACAAAACTTCTAATACTTAGAACATTTTATGTTCTAACATTCTCCCCCTAAGTTTTGTAAAGGAATCATCTTCTTCAAGCTTTAGCTCTTCTCCCCCTTGATTTCTTTAGAAAACTTAACGTTGCTTAAACTTTAAAACAACTCCGACTCGCCCTTGAAAATAGCTCTTATACTTTGAAGTTTCAACTTTAATAACAGATCTGATGTAGACAATAACCTCGACTGAGTGCACAGAAATACAACTTTTATCTCCTGTAAATTCAACACATTCGTTATGCCCACAAAAAAGAAAGGTGTGAATTATGACATGACAACCAAAGTGCATCTTCAGTTTATAACATCGAATATGTCTTTGAACCACGGGTTGAATAGGAATTCATCTTAAGAACTTAACCTGATCAGCTTATAGGAGGAAGCATCTTGTAGCAAACACTACTATGCAAGGGTTAGAAGAAAATTGTGATATTTGTTCAACAACTGATGAAAAACACTCATTTTCTAACTGCTTTCTAGAACACTAAACGAATAAACTCATATCCCTTTTCTTTATTAATCAACTAGATGACTATAAGTGTTAGTTCCGGATTTCAAGCACATAACATTGAATTCAATCTATCTTAATCAAGATATGACAGTATCAATTCAATCTAGAGAGAGTGTAGTAGAGAGAGAAAAATTCTATTTCATATATCTAATAATGTCACATATTACACTCATACACCTTCCTACAACAAAGACTTAAAAGGTATTTATATGGTCAAAGACCATGTACAAACACAAGTAAACTAAACAAACTTTGATTATGTTTGACTTTACATGCTTTGACTTTTACTCTTGAATCTTGGATACAATAATACACTAACAATCTCCCCCTTTGTATTCAAGATTTAAAACAAATTTACAGCAGTCTTCAACTCTTGATTCTTCAAAACATTTAACTCTGACAACTTTAAACTTTGAAGCTTTGACAATCGTCAAACATTCGGATTTTGAAGAATCTTCAGATATGATTGAAAAGTCATTCACTTTGTCTTTGAAAAGTCATTCTCTAACACTTTAAAATCTCATCATGTCTTGAACATGAAATCTTTGAAACTTTGATCTTTCTTTAAACTTTGCATCTTTGATGAATCTTTAGATAACTTGTATCTTCAGTCTTTGGTCTCTGACCAGTCTTTGAAAAACAAACTTTCTCAAATCATCTCTGTAAAACTTTGACATATATTCCCAAGCTTCTTGACTTTCACAAATATTATTTCTTTGGAAATTTTTAAACTTCCCCTTTTCAAGATTAAATCTCTTTTCATAACATCTATTGAAATAGCTTATAAAACATTCATCTGACTTGAAAATTCCAGATTATCTCCCCGATTTTATGAGTTGCGAGCAACAAAATCATCAAAACTTTTCCATGTCATCACTGTCTTTGAATCTTAATCTTCCCCTTTATGATAAAATGACAATCTCCACCCTTTTGATCTGAGTATTTGTCAATTCAAAAAATGTGTATACCTGAATCTTTTCAAATTCAGATATAATAAGAGTTATAAACATGAATCAACAAATGATAAAGTTAGTATGCCTGTAAGTAGCACAGAGCCACTTTGTACAACTGATGTACATTGGAAAGGAGCTTTTTGATGTTCACTCCCCAAGGCTTCCATTCAATTATCGACAAACCACAAAGGAATTTTTTATGAACGTTAAGGCAAGAAAACTTATTCCTTGTGTGTTCGTGCAATTGTAGAATGATTGAAGCAACTTAGGCTTTATCAGGCTCTAATTGTGTAAACTGTTTAGACAACAACAAGTATTACACAGACTTAATGTGCATGAAAGAGGTGCGAAGGTGGGGAAACCTTCTTTATTTTTAATATCTAAATATTCCGAGTGAAGACCAGATAGCATATATGTTGTGTCCCCAAAGAAATTGAAACATTTCTTTTTCAAGAATGAAACTAGTGGTTGGTGGGTTAATTGCAAGAGTTGGCATGGGCTAGTGCCTGTTTCAATGACGTTCACCAGAGAATTGTGAAACAACAGTAATGTGGTTGCCCGACTCAGAAAAGATTTGGTATAGAGTTTTCATATTCTTTTAACTCTGTTCTCACACCTTCTTTCTTTTAATCATATAGTTCACTTCTAACCAAACTCTCATTTCCATTTTACTGCTCAGCACAATGAAAAAACTCAACCGGATAAGTTATCTCCCCCACTATTTGATTTAAGACCCCTCACCCCTCATTCACTCTAGGATAACTTCTGGGGTAGTAAACACAGGTTAACGTGAATCCATGGAAGTTCTTTTAGATCTCACACTGATCTCATGAAATATTTTCCTATAAAGATTTGTTGTTCAACAGTTTAACTATAACAGTTAAGCACATGATATCATTGTCATATGTGATCCCAGATTCTAGCTATTCATTCACACACAATCAATTCAGAAACACTTTTTATTGATCAATCAATCTAAATCAAGTAATATTCCTATTTTGTGCATTTTACAATATGCTCTGTGTATGTGTCTCTATGTACCTATACGAACTCTGGGTGTGTTGTGATCCATGTGTCTACAGTTTACAAAGACACAAACTATATATACTAAGTCAACAGAAGTTGACTTTACAACACAAGCCCTCACACTTTACATCAATTAAAATACAGACCCTCATTTTTATCTTAAATACAATTTAACTCTAATCTCCCTTTTTGGATTCAAGATTAAAAAAAAAATTGACACTAATCTTCGAGTTTTCTTCCTTCAGAAAAATCTTCAACAAATTATCTTTCACAACTTTGACACCTTCAAATCTTTGAATCTTTGATTAATCTTTGATAGCACTTTAAGTAACCCTCCCTTTGGATTTCTTGAACACATTTGACAATCTTCACAAAACTTTGAAGTCTTTAAAACTTTAACACTTTTTTTAATCTCCTCCTTTTGAGAAAAAAAAGGCAATTCCAGCTAAGCTCAACACCTTGAGAATCTTGATACTTCACTTTGAAACATTTCTCGACTTTAAATTTTCTGACTTTATTTCTTCCGCTTTATCACATCTTGCTTGACTTTCGCTTTGAAACGGATCTGACTTTGAAATCTTGAACTTTGTCCCCCTTTTTGATGAGTTTTGAGAATCAGAATCATCAAAACATTTCAAGGTCAACTTTTGAAATCTCTCCCCCAAATAGCAATTTAAGCATCGTCTTCATGAGAATATGAACAATTTCCCCCATGTAGGAAAATATCCTTTGGTATAGTAAGCACAATCTGCCCATGAGTATGAGAAATCTGTCTGATCTGATAAGATTTTGCCGTCAATTCATAAATGTAATCATCTAAATCTTTGCAAATTCAAACGAAATAAGAATGGTAAACCTGAATCAACAGATGAATCTATTAGAATGCATGTAAGTATCACAAAGTTACTGAGTACAACGAAGGTACTTTATAAGGAGCTTGAATGATGTCCACTCCCCGGACTTCCATTCAATCATTGAAAAACACAAGGTTAAACTATGAATGTTCTGACAAAAAAATGAATTTTCTGTGTGTTTGTGCTTGTGTATGGAAGAACTAAGCATAATGATTGTTACATGGCTCAAAATAATGTAAACTATTGAGACAGCAATAGTTATACATAGACTCAATATGCATGAGAAAGGGTCAAAGGTGGGTCAACTATCCTTCTTTTTCAATATCTAAATCATCCAAATGAAGATCAGATAGATTATGTGTTGCTTCCCCTTGAAAATTGAAACATCTTCTTGTTAAGAAAAAGATGAGTAGCTGGTAGAGTTTTAATGCAAGAGTTGGCATGGGCTAAGTGCCTTTTTCAATGAAGGTCACGAAAAATGGTGAACCACAGATTATGTGGCTGGCCGACTCAGAAAATGTTTGGTGCAGAGTTTGATATTCTTTTACTCTGATCTCTCGCCTTCTTTCTTTTAATCATTTTTGAACTCACTTCTAACCAACCTCACTTTTACATTTTACCTCAACACACACCCACACTCAATCTTTTGACCCCTCTCCCCTCAATTACTCAAGGATTACTTCCGGGGTAGGAAACACTGGTTAACGTGAGTCTATGGAAGTCATTTAAGCACTCACATTGAGTCCCATGTATTTTGTCCTAAAAAGATGTGTTGCTCAATAGTTATCTTGACAAATAAGTACAAGATATCATTATCAGTGAATGTATGCTCATTAAAGATAAGAATGAAATTTGAGCATTTTGAACATTTAAGATCTCTCAAAACTTTGAATATAAGATCATTTAATTTCATTGTTTTGAAAATCTGACAATGATTTAATCAGATCAAATATCATGAAGAAAAATGTAATTGGGTATCAAAGAACGAACATTTGTTTATATGAACATAATATAAACAATTTAGCAATGAACGCACATTTAAAGTAGAAATGACGTCTGATCTCAAACAACATTGAATTTCAAACGGGAGTATTACCATTGAAAGATTTATCCTTTGAGACATGGTAATAACAAAGTAAAAAATAATGTACTGAACCGATGTGTGTATGAATACTTGACAAAGTATATGAAAGGAAAATACACAAGTATTTTTCTTTGAAGAACACACGGTCAGATAATCATGAAAGTATCCAAAAAAAAATTTAAAAGCACACTTCTCAATTCATGAACACATTTTAAGAATAGGAAGTGGTTTGAACATTTAAGAAATCATTTTTCACATTTGAAAGTTGTTCTTCTTTCAAAGTGTGGTAGAGATTAAGATTCAGAAATGTATACGTTCAATGAAGACATCTTAACTCCCCCTAAAATGAATAATATCTTTTAAGCGTCCTTAACAAAAACATCAGATACTCTCCCTCGGTATCTGTAAAAAGTCAATTCATTAGAAAAATATGACAATTAAAGTGTAATTAACTTTTTCTCTTCTCCCCCTTAGAGATATAACAATGAAAATTTTATAAACTCCCCCTCAAATCAACAGTAAAAACTCCTTAGAAGGATGTTATCTAATAAGCATCCTTAGAAGAAAAACTGTTCAAAACGGGTTCTGAACTGAGATATTCAGAAGCCATAGTCACATGAAATTACCTGCAAAACAAAAGATATTGGTAATCATTATAGAAATGATTCCACTTTAGTCAGTATTTGATGAATATCAGCAACTGTTCAGAATTTCCAAAGACACATATAAGTAAGCACAAGTAAGATTCACTCCCCCTCAGATCATGGATTAGTATTCAAAGAGACATATTCAACATACCTAATTTGCTGATTAAGAAGTTAAAGCGCTTTTCATCTAACGGTTTAGTGAAAAGATCAGCTAACTGGTAGTCTGTTTGAACAAAGTGCATTTCAACATCTCCTTTCTCCACATGATCTTTGATAAAGTGGTAGAGCACATCAATATGCTTTGTTTTTTAGTGTTGAACTGGATTAGCGGTTATTGCAATTGCGCTCTTGGAATCACAATAAACGGGGACACGCTTGTACGGATATCCAAAATCCTTCAACTGAGTCTTCATCCAGAGGACTTGCGAACAATAGCTAGCCGCAACTACGTATTCTACCTCGGCGGTGGATGTAGAAACACGGTTTTGTTTCTTAGATGTCCAGCTAACAAGTTTATCTCCCAAGAATTGGCATGAACCAGAGGTGCTCTTTCTATCCAGTTTGCCACCTGCATGATCAACATCAGTATATGCAGTTAATTCAAAACTAGAATCCATAGGATACCAAAAGCCTAACTTGGGAGTGCCTTTGAGGTACCTAAGTATTCTTTTAACGGTGATCAGGAGATATTCCTTAGGATTTGCTTGATATCTAGGACTGAAACATGTAGCAAACATTATATCAGGTCTGCTAGTTGTTAGATACAGTAATGAACCAATCATACTTCGGTAAACTTTCTGATCAACAGATTTTCCGGATAAACCTGCATTTAGAAGTGTTCCGGTTGCCATAGGCGTTTTCATTACCGAACTATCAGTCATGTTAAACTTTTTCAAAATGTTTCGTATGTATTTCGATTGGTTTATAAAAATACCTCCGGGTGACTATTTGACTTGAAGTCCAAGAAAAAATGTTAACTCACCCATCATAGACATTTCAAACCGAGACTCCATGATTTTTGAAAAGTTCTTGCAAAATTTTGGATTAGTAGACCCAAATATAATATCATCTACATAAATCTGTATTAGAATTAAATCTTCGCCTTGCTTTTTAAGGAACAAAGTTGTATCAATTTCACCCAATTTAAAACCTGAGGCGAATAAGAACTGAGTAAGAGTTTCATACCAAGCTCGTGGTGCCTGTTTTAAACCATAAAGTGCTTTGTCTAGGACGTAGATATGATCAGGGTAATGCAGATCAATGAAACCTTCAGGTTGAGCCACGTATACTTCCTCATGCAGAATACCATTACGAAACGCCGACTTTACGTCCATTTGATAGACAGTAAAGTTCTTATGTGCTGCATAGGATAAAAAGATTCTGATGGCTTCGATCCCAGCAACAGGTGCAAAAGTCTCATCGTAGTCGATGTCTTCCTGTTGACAATATCCCTTTGCTCCAGCCTCATCCTTCTTGTTCCTAAAAACCCACTTTGTGCCTATCACAGATTTACCTTTCTATAGTGGGATCAGTCGCCATACCTTGTTTCTTTAGATTTGAAGAAGCTCATATTGCATTTCCATTATCCAATCAGAATCACGTAGAGCTTCAGAGACCTTTTTCGGCTCTAAGGGAACTAAGGAAGCTTGAGTATAGACAAAAATAAGCTGATGTTGCAAACGTTTTTACACGACTTTGTATATCTCCAATAATATCGTGCACGGGGTGATCTTTCGTCCAACAAGTTGTGCTTAGAAGAGGTTGAACATATTCTTGCGTATTTTGCTCATTGTATTCAACAAGAACAACCGCTACAACCTCAGATGTAGATGGAACATCTTGTTCAGGTGTTTCTGAAGCAGGTAATTCTGGAGCGACAGAGGAAGTGCTCGGGACTTTTTATCCAGAATTTGTATCTGCAGAAGCAGACTCTGTATTAGTGGTTTCAGAAAGATTCGGTGTAGACATACCTGAAAGGTTGTAGTAGTGACTGGTTCAGAAGGTCCAGATATGTCTTCATTAATTACTGGGACCTCTGAAGTTGATGCTGACGGGCCTGATTTGTCAAAATCTGCACATATGTCCATAAAAGCATCAAGAAATAGCATATCAAACTCAGATGTAACAGTTGATGAGTTAGAAGACTTAGTCTGTTTAGATTCGGGTTCTATTCTGCTTTGAACAAAAGCCTTTCCCTTAAGCTTGAGTTCTGAACTGTTTTGTTTAGAACTCAAAATAGTATTTTCATCAAAAGATACATTACTGCTTTCCATGATACACTTGGTCCGTTGATTATATACACGATATAGGCTTTTTACGTGAGTGAGTATCCAATGAAGTAGCCTTCGTCAGCTTTCTTGTCAAACTTCCCAAGGTTGTCACGGTCATTCAGAACATAGCACCTGCAACCAAAGACACGCAAAAATTTATTATTCGGTTTTCGTTTATTAATCAGTTCATACGCTGTTTTATTAAATCTCTTAATCACAATCGTCCGGTTTTGAGTGAAATAGGCGGTTGCAACGGCTTTAGCCCAGAGGTACATTGGCAGGCCAGAATATGCCAACATCGTCCTTGCAGGTTCGAACAAAGTTCTATTCTTCCTTTCAACCATGCCATTTTGTTGTGGAGTATAGGCAGCAGAGAATTTATGAGAAATCCCAACAGAAGTGAGATAAGTTTGAAGAGTATCATATTTGAACTCTGTGTCGTTGTCACTACGCAATATCTTTATCGGCAATTGAAGGCGAACTTGAATTTTCTTAATGAAGGCAATAATCAGATCTGGTGCATCAGATTTGTTTCGCAGAAATTCCAACCAAGTATAACACGAATACTCGTCTATCATCACAACAATATACTTTTTACCATTTATAGATTGAGTACTCATAGGGTCAAAAAGGTCCATGTCAATTAATTCCAGGGGCGTTGAGCAAGAAGATTCAGGCTTTGATTAATGTGAACTTCGTTTCATCTCCTCCATTTTGCATGCGGGGCAAAGCGAATCCTTCTCAAATCTCATCTCTGGTATACCTTTCACAATTCCTTGTCTCGCTAACTTATCAATAGCCTTGAAGTTCTGATGAGACAAGCGCCGATGCCATACCCAACTTTGAGCCTTCGATGCTTTTTCAAGTAAGCATACAAGACGTGTAGCCAAAAGCGTTGGAAAATTTACCGCATAAAGATTTCCATAACGTTCAGCTCGAAAAATCTCATAACCGTCCGAATCTTCAATAAAACAGTGAATAATTGTAAACCGAACCTGATACATACTATCGCAGAAGTGACTAGTACTGAACAAGTTATGATCGAGTCCTTCCACGTAAAGTACTTTCTTGATGGTTACAGTGCTATTTTTCAACGAACCATATCCTCTGATGAATCTTTGAACCACAAAATTTGCAAAACTGACTGTCCCTGCAGGTTCATCAACAAAGTTATGCAATAAGTGCTTGTATCCTGTCATATGTCAAGAACATCCAAAGTCAACGAACCACAAATGATAGGCCTGCAAAATGGAACAAATCACTTCTATTTAGGTACCCATATCCAGATGGGTCCTTTTTTGTTAGCATCATGCAGTTTCTTTAAATCATCTACTTTACCATTGACTCTCCACTCAATATTTATGTTTGGGCAACCATTTCCAGACCATGTTCACGTTAAGATCATGAAACTGCTATTTCTTAGAAAGATTTGTAGACTTAGCTTGAAACACTTTAATGTGTTGTGTTGAGGACATGGAGAGAATTTTAGCTTTAGATGCTATTTTAACAATTTTTGATTTAGGAGGAATAGAGTACAGTGAAAAAGAGTTGTCACCATAGTGTTTACATATTAAGTTCTTACGAGCAAATGTCAATATCTTTGACTTATCAAAAGAAGTACATTTATTCAAACAATTTTAACATTTATTTGCGTTCGAACCATTACATGTCACATCAACACTATTGGGTACAATACAATCATTTTCAGCAAAATCTTTACAAGCTTTCTTATCACTGTCTTTCTTTCTCCATTCTCCTTTACAAACTCCATTACTCATATCTGAAACATGAAAATAAACTTTATCAGTTTTCTTCTTCAAGGATGAATTCTTTTTCATAACACCAGAAGTTTCGCCTTTTTCATAATTGTTAGAGAGTAATTGTATTCAAGATTAAATGAGGGTCATTATTGTAATTGTTGTAATAGTTGTTTGTGTGTGTTGTAAGATGAGCTTAGAAGGTTTGACCTTGCTTGGTCATGTTGACCTATATATAAGCAAGTCCTTGTGTTGTTTCTAAGAGAGAGACTTGTGTAAGCAAGTGAGTAAGTGAGTGAAATTGAAGGTGTAATATTGGTGGTAGTTGAGAGAGAACACATAGTTGCACACATTGAGTACACACACAAACACATTCTATCTTGAAAGGTTAATCACTTTTAGATCTATGGCTTGATGTAATTCATGTGATTAATAAACAAAGTGTCTTGTGTAAATTTGTATGTGTTTATGCTAGTAAATCTTGGGCCACAATTGGTATCAGAGCCAAATCCGTTTTGAAAATCAAGAAAATATTTTTGAGTCGTACTGTTCATGCTACTATTCACCGAAGTCAAATCGATTTTGAGTTTTAGTGGAAATCTTAAGTTGAAATGGATTAGGTTATGTTCGTTTTGTGAAATCGATCGAGTTAGTTTATTTTAATTCTTGAAATGCATGTGATTTGATCATCAATTTGAAGATTTGGTGTTTTTCGAGTTCTTGAGTTTCACGTACTGTTCTTGAATTAAATGTGATGATTTTTGTGTTTTTTAATCGAAATTGTGTATTAGAATTGTGTTAGAAATGTGTTTGTGAATGAATTGTCAAACTTTCAGATCGAAATTCGAGGTCTAGATATGTTTTTGGTGCAAATTTGTTGATTTTATAGGTTTGCGTTTCATTCATCAGATGTGCGTTTCATTCATCTGAGGTTTGCGTTTGATTCATCCAGGTTTGCGTGTGATCATCAGAGTTTGCGGGTGTTCATCTTGGTTTGCGTGTGATTCATACTGTTTGCATATCGAATGTTTCTTTGTGCTTGATTTGGATTTTGCGTTTCACGGCAAAAACGCACATTGAGTGTTGCGTTTCACGGCACAAACGCACATTGAGTCTTGCGTTTCACGGCCAAACGCACACTGAGTCTTGCGTTTCACGGCACAAACGCACACTGAGTCTTGCGTTTCACGGCACAAACGCACACTGAGTCTTGCGTTTCACGGCACAAACGCACACTGAGTCTTGCGATTCACGACACAAACGCAAAGTGGTGTTTGTGTTCCACACTACACACGCAAAGTGTAGGTTTGCACTTCTCGACACAAACGCAAAGTGTCGTTTGCGTTCCACTCTATAAACGCAAAGTGGCATTTGCGTTTCACAAACTGAACACGCAAAGTAAACCACATCACAAACGCAAAGTAGTGTTTGCGTTTCACGGCACACACGCAAAGCTTGGCATACTTAGAATTTTTTTTCTGAGAAATTTTCAAAACTGTAACACGCCCTTTAAATGTCAAAAAAAATAGTTGCGGAGGGGGACAAAAAGTTCTTTCTATGATCAAAATTTCTGAATTTTTTTTAAGATTTCTGTAATTTTCTTGATTTGATTGGATTTAATGATCTTTACTAGCTAATTTTTTTTCTTCATCTTGTGAAGGTACATACATCTTTCAATCATGGCAAATGAATTTCTCTCTATGGGATCTCATCTGAAGCCTCCGGTCTTATCTGTTGGAGATTATTCACAATGGAAGAAAAGAATGATTCAGTTCTTGAATCTAAAGAACATAGATTATATGACATCTATCATAGATGGTCCGGGAAATCCACAATCGTTTGTACCTGGACAAGTAGCCACAGCTACATCTCCAGCAATCGCAGATCGATATGTGCCAAAACCATATCAATTCTTTACTGATGTGGAAAAGGCAAGACACAAGATAGATGAAGAGGCACTTATCTATCTCACTATGGCAATCCCTAATGATATCTACAATCGAGTAGATAGTAGGGAATCTGCAAAAGATTTATGGGATGAATTGGAGAGACAATTTCAAGGATCAAAGAAGTCAATTCAGACAAAGTTGAATCAAAGTATAAATGCATATGAAGGTTTCCATGCGAAAGAAGGAGAGACTTTGTTGGAAACATACAATCGTTTCAATGTGATATTGAATGATCTAAGGAGAAATGGAATGAACAAGTCAGAATCAGAGATCAATTATAAGTTCATCAAGAACTTGAACCCAGAATGGAAAAGCTATGCTATCAACATTCAGATGACCAAGGACATGGCACAAGAAGACGTCAATGATATCTTCACAACTTTATCTCAGCATGAGGATGAAGTAAAGCAGCTTGGTGCTGAAAAGAAGATGGTCAAAGATTCTTTAGCCTTAATGTCTGAACGTAGGAAAGGGTCAAGTTCCAAGTCCAGTTCTTCTTACAAGTCAAAGTCAAGGAAATCCAAAGCTCTTCTAACTGAAGTTACTGATTCAAGCACTGATAAATCTTCTACTGAAAGTGAAGAATATTCAGATGAGGATATGCAACGATTCGCTGAAAATCTGGCTCTTCTCACAAAGCAGTTCAAAAGCTTTGGATAGAACAAGTACAAGCCGAAATATGAGAGCTACAAGAAAGACAAGTACAAACCAAGATCTGAAAAGAAGTATGAGAAAAGAGGAGAGAAAAGAGATGAAAAGCGAGAAGAGAAGAGAGAAGGAAAGAAAGAAGAGACTGAGCCGAAATATGGTAGATGCTATAATTGTGGAAAACCAGGTCATTTTTCCAAGGATTGCAAGTTCAAGCGTACAAAGAATTCTGATTATTATGCTCGGAAAACACTGTTAGCAAAGAAGGTGGAAGAAGGTCAGAACTTAATGGCGGAAGAAGAGAATTGGTTGTACAAGAGTTCTGATGACGAATCTGCACACTTTACTCAGGTGTGTATGATGGCCAAAGTAGATGAGGACATTAGATCATCTTCTGATCATTCTGACTGTGGTTCCGAGGTACGTATTCAATCCTTAAAGGCTCAAGTCAAGTTCATGAAAGAAGAGTTTAAAACTTTAAAAAGCAAACTTAGTCATGAAAGACAAACAATGTTGAATTTTCGTGATGAAAATTCAATATTGAAAGATGTGGTTAAGGAAAAGGAATCTGAAAAAGATTGTTTGAAAAAGGACAAAGATGTTTTAAATTCAAAGATATCTGAGCTTGAAAAAGATCTTGTAAACTTAAATGCTGAAAAAGGTGATTTTCAACTAAATTTGAAGCATGTTTCCAAGAAAGAAACGAGGCATATTGTAAAATCAAGCAATTAGAGGATTTAAATCTGAAAAGAGGACAGACTGAGCAAACATTAAATCTTTTAACAAAGAAACTCCAAGATGTCAGATTTTATAATGTTAAAAAAGGTTTAGGTTTTGAACCAAATACTGTTTTGAAAAGAGCACCAGAAAATTTGTATAATTTTGATAAAATGGGCTCTACTTCTACAAAACCTGATATTCATGATACTTTTGTAAAAGGTAAAGTTGTGAATGATGATGACACTTCATCTTGTGCTGATTCCACTTCAAGTTTAAAATCTGTTGGTTTTGCTTATAAAGATTTAAATGAAAGTTACAAAACAAGAAAAATAGAATTTAGTGAATTTACGTCACTATTTTCTCCTTGTTTACCAACAGAATCAGCCAAGGTTGAAGAAAATAATACTGAATCTCAGTGTCAGTTTGATGAATCTGATTTAGAAACTGATGTTGAGAATCAAGTGTTATCATCTGATTTAATCACGACAAATTCCTTAAATGGTTCAGAAAGTGAAAATATCATGAATCAAAACCATAATTCTGATTTTTCAAAAATTATGACTGAGGAGATTTTTACAAAAATGATGAATGCTTCAGATCCAGTTCCTATTATAGAGAAGATGGAATCAAACTCTGAGGTAAATCAAACCTCTAATTTTGAGAAACAAATCACAGATCTTCAAAAGACAATTGAAGAGTTAGAAGATGAGAATGTTGATCTCAAATTCAAACTTGACAAGTCTTCTGAAGAAAACAAAGAACTCTCTAAAGAGTTAAATATTTAAAAAAATGATTTGTTTCAACAAAATCTAAAGGAGAAAAAGATGTTTGACTCTACAAACTGGAATGTTCATTCTAATCCAGAGTTTGATACTGTTAATTCTAAATCTTCAGTTGTTTATACTTCTACTCCTGAATATCCTCCGAGTATTTTTGAAAAAGGAGAAACATCTTGTAATTCAAAGGCAAAATCATCTTCTTCAAAGAACACTAACAAGATTCTGTTTCCTGTTTCAGATGTAAAAAGGCAAAATGGTAAAGGAGAAAGGGTGAAGAATGTGAAGGAAAATAAAGATGCTATAAATAAATGTAAAATCAGTGATAGTGGTAGTTTGATGTGTAAAAATTCAAACGTTTCTAAATCTCAAAGTTGTATGAATGATTGTACTTCATTGGATAAATCGAAGCTTTTGACATTTTCACGTAAGAATTTTATTTGCAAACACTGTCATGATAATGCATTTATCATTCCTTCTATTCATCCTAAATCTAAAGTTGCCAGAAAAACATCTCATGTCAAATCAGCTTCAAAATCCTTAACTCATCAGGCTAAAAATTTTCATGCTAAGATTGATCATTTTTCGAAAAAGAAAACATTTCATGAGCTTAATGTTAAAATGGTATGGAAATGGGTACCTAAGCCTCGCTATGAGTGGCGAATTAAGGCTAAGGTAGATGATGTTGATAAGTTGCGAAAAGCTAACAAGAAAGGACCCATCTGGATATGGGTACCTAAACAGAAATGAGTTGTTCTTTTTGCAGGCCTCACATACATGGTATATAGATTCAGGATGCTCGCGCCATATGACAGGATTTAAGCATCTACTTCACAATTATGTTGAGGAACCTGCCGGTACTGTAAGTTATGCTAACTCTGAGGTTACTGGATACATTCGAGGACACGGATCTTTAACAAATGGCATCGTGACGATCAAAAGAGTACTATACGTAGAAGGACTTGATCATAATCTTTTCAGTACAAGTCAATTCTGCGATAGTCAATTTCAAGTTCGGTTTACTGATAAATGCTGTTATATTGAAGATAAAGATGGTCGTGCAGATTTTAAAGCCAAGCGAAATGCAAATCTTTATTATGTGAATTTTCCAACACTTTCTGCATCAAGACCTGTTTGTCTGATTGCAAAAGCTTCACGAGCTGAAAGTTGGATATGGCATCGGCTTATGTCTCATCAAAACTTTGATGCCATTAATCAATTAGCGAGACAAGGCATTGTCAAAGGTCTACCAGAACTAAGGTTTGAGAAGAATTCTCTTTGTCCCGCTTGTGAAATGGGAAAGATGAAGCGAACATCTCATAAAGCAAAGACAAAATTCTCTTCTTCAACACCTCTTGAATTGTTACATACGGACCTTTGCGGCCCAATGAGGACTCAGTCTATCAATGGTAAGAAATATATTTTGGTCATGATAGATGTGTACTCTAGATATACTTGGCTGGAATTCTTAAGGAACAAATCAGATGCAACAGAGCTGATCATTGAGTTTTTAAAGAAGATTCAGGTTCAACTACAACTACCGATTATATCTTTGAGAAGTGACAATGGCACGGAATTCAAGAATGAAAAGCTTCAGAGTTATCTCATATCTGTTGGGATCTCTCACAACGTTTCTGCTGCCTACACTCCTCATCAAAACGGTGTAGTTGAAAGGAAGAATCGAACACTGGTGGAAGCTGCAAGGACAATGTTAGCCTATTCCGAATTGCCAATGTTTCTATGGGCTGAAGTCGTAGCCACTGCGTGTTTCACACAAAACCGCATGATTGTCATCAAAAGACATAAAAAGACAGAGTATGAACTTATTAATCAACGAAAACCAAATATTAAATTTTTTCGTACTTTTGGTTGCAGGTGTTATATTCTCAATGATCGAGACAATCTTGGTAAATTTGACAAGAAGGCTGACGAAGGCTATTTCATTGGTTATTCGTTAACGTCTAAAGCCTATCATATCTACAATAGACGAACCAAGACGATCATGGAGAGCATTAATGTGTCATTCGACGAATCATCAACGTTGACTTCTGAACACAACAGTTTAGAACTCAAGCTTAAACAGAAAGTTTCTATTCAAGACAGAATAGAACCTGAAGTCAAACAGAATAAGTCTTCTAATTCAAATAAAATTACTGCTGAATTAGACTTATTATTTTTTGATGCTTTTCTGGATATATGTGCAGATTTTGAAAAATCAAACATATCCGCATCAACTTCAGAGGTTCCAATTATAGTCGCAGATATTTCAGGACCTTCTGAAAATGTCACAAGATCAACCACATCAGGTACATCTCCACTTATACATTCTGAAGATACTAATGTTGACTCTGTCAATGGAGATCCGAATTCTGCAACAGAAATTCCGATCAATTCTTCCATTGCTCCGGAAATATTTACTTTAGAAGAGGTTGTACAAGATGTCCCGAGCTCATCTGGGGTTGATAAATACTTACCTGTAGTATATGATGAATATGAGGAAGATAATACTCAAGCTGAAATTCATCCGATTCCAAGTACAATGAAATGGACAAGAGATCACCTACTTCATAATATTATTGGTGATGCACAGTCGGGTGTACAAACGCGTGCAACATCAGCTAATTTTTGTTTATATTCAAGTTTTTTAAGTTCCATCGAGCCAAAGAAAGTTTCAGAAGCCTTGCGCGGTCCAGATTGGATATTGGCGATGCAAGATGAACTTCTGCAATTTGAGAGGAACAAAGTTTGGCGACTTATACCACTTCCAGAAGGAAAATCTGTTATTGGAACAAAGTGGGTTTTCAGAAATAAGATAGATGAATCTGGAGTTGTAGTTCGAAATAAAGCTCGCCTTGTTGCAAAGGGTTATTGTCAACAGGAGGGGATTGATTATGAAGAAACATTTGCTCCTGTGGCACGACTGGAAGCGATACGAATCTTCTTATCTTATGCAGCGCATAAAAACTTTACTGTCTTCCAAATGGACGTAAAATCAGCATTCTTAAATGGGATATTGCATGAAGAGGTATATGTTGCTCAACCAGAAGGATTTATTGATCCAAAGTACCCTGATCATGTCTATGTCTTAGACAAATCCTTGTATGGACTCAAACAGGCACCAAGAGCTTGGTATGAAACTTTAACTCAATTCTTACTCGCTTCAGGATTCAAGAAAGGTACAATTGATACTACTCTCTTTCTGAAAAAGCAAGGTGATGATATGATTCTAATCCAGATTTATGTAGATGACATAATTTTCGGTTCTATAAATCCAAAGTTTTGTAAAAACTTTTCAAGAATCATGGAATCTCGTTTTGAAATGTCAATGATGGGTGAACTGAATTTTTTCGTTGGTCTTCAAGTAAAACAGTTACCCGAAGGCATTTTCATTAATCAGTCAAAATATATTCGAGATATTTTAAAGAAATTTAACATGACTGACAGTTCAGTGATGAAAACACCGATGGCAACGGGCACACTTTTGGATGCAGATCTTTCTGGCAAATCAGTAGATCAAAAAGTGTACCGTAGCATGATTGGTTCACTGCTGTACTTAACTGCGAGTAGACCGGATATTATGTTTGCTACATGTTTCTGTGCGAGATATCAAGCTAATCCGAAGGAATCACACCTGGTCGCTGTAAAACGGATTCTTAGGTATCTTAAAGGAACTACTGAGTTAGGCCTTTGGTATCCTAAAGGTTCGTCTTTTGATTTAACTGCTTATACTGATGCTGATCATGCAGGTTGCAAACTAGATAGAAAGAGCACATCTGGTTCTTGTCAGTTCTTAGGTGATAAGTTGGTTAGTTGGACTTCTAAGAAACAAAATTGTGTTTCTACATCAACCGCTGAGGCTGAATACGTAGCTGCCGCAAGTTGCTATTCACAAGTCCTCTGGATGCGAACACAGTTAAAAGATTTCGGATATACTTACCAACGAGTTCCTATCTACTGTGATTCTAAGAGTGCGATTGCAATTACAGCTAATCCAGTGCAGCATTCCAAGACGAAACACATCGACGTGCATTATCATTTTATAAAGGATCATGTTGAAAAGGGCGATATTGAGATGCACTTTGTGACTACAGACTACCAGTTGGTTGACCTTTTCACCAAGTCGTTGGATGAAAATAGGTTTACCTTTTTAGTTAGCAAACTTGGTATGTTAAATGCCACTTCATGATTCTAGGGGGAGTTTTCTAAACTTGTACTTTATTTGAATATATTTTGGATATTTCATCATATGTTATCTGACTAAAGCGGAATCATTTGTATAATGATTACCAAAATCTTTTTCTTGCAGGATATTTTATGTGACAATGGCTTCTAAGTACGTCCGCTTAGAACCCGTAATTTAACGAAGAATGGCTTTTGGACAATTCAGTTCAAAACCCGTATTCAAATGTTTTCTTCTGAAGGATGCTTTCAAGATTACATCTTTTCAGGAAGTTTTTTGTTTGAAAGGGAGTTTGGAGATTATATTGCTATATCTTTCATAAAAATATTTCTAAAAAGATTGACGTTTTACAGATATCAAGGGGGAGGATATCTATTCAAGGATACTTTAATTGCTATATTCATTCCAGGGGGAGTTAAGGATTCTGATCTACAGGTATTTTATTATAATTCTTATACTCTAACACTTGTGAAAGAAGAACAACTTTCACTTGTGAAAAATATTTTTAAAATGTTCAAACTACTTCACAATCTTAACATGTTTTTCTGATTTGAGAAGTGTGAATTTTAAATGATTTTTGGATACTTAACTGTTTATCTGGCCGTGTGTTCTTTAAAGAATAATACTTGTGTATTTTCTTTTCTACATACTTTGTCAAGTATTCATACACACACTGGTTCAGTATTTTTAAATTGATTATGTTATTACCATGTATCAAATGATATATCTTTCTATGGTAATACTCCCGTCGTTTGGTATTCAAAGTTGTTTGAGTCAAACGTCATTTCATTTTTAATGTGCTATCATTGATAATATGTTTATATATTGTTCATATAAACAACATACGTCTTTGAATTCCCAAATTTTTTTTCTTCATGATAATTTGATCTGATCTTAATCATTGTTAGATTCTCAAAACATTTCTATTTTTTTCATTCATATAAAGTTTTGAGATATCTTAAATGTTCAATATGCTCAAATTTTATTTCTAATTTCTAAATGAGCATACCAAACACTGACATATGATTTCTTGTGCTTTACATGTCAAGAAAATCATTGAACAACATGTACTTCTTAGGAACATGGGATTCAGTGTGAGTGCTTATTAGATCTTTCATGGATTCACGATAACCAGTGTCTCCTACCCCGGAAGAAATCCTTTGAGTGATTGAGGGGAGAGGGATCTAAAAGAATTTAGTGTGGGATTGAGATGAGGTAAAATGGAAATGAGAGATTGGTTAGATGTGAGCTTATATGTTAAAAGAAAGAGGGTATGAGAACAGAGTTAAAAGAATATCAGAACTCTGCACCAAACATCTTTCTGAGCCGGGTAGCCACATTACTGATTGGTTCACATTTCTTTCGTGACCATCATTGAAATAGGCAAATAACACATGCCATCTCTTGCATACAACCTTCCTAGCTACTCATTTTTTTCTTAAAAAGAGAATGTTTTACATTTTCTGGGGAAGCAGCACATAATCTATCGGATCTTCACTTGGAAGATACTGATATTGAAAAAGAAGGAAAGTTGCCCCACCTTCGACCCTTTCTCATGCACGTTGAGTTCATGTACAATCATTGATGTCTCAGTGATTTACATATGTTGAGCCTTATGAAACACAATCATTTGTGCTAATTCTTTCAAATACAAGCACGAGCACACAGAGAATTTGTTTTTCTGTCAGAACATTCATAGAATTACCTTGTGTTCTTCAATGATTGAATGGAAGTCCTGGGGAGTCAACATCAAACCAGCTCCTTATATTGTACATTTGTTGTACACAGTAACTTCGTGTTACTGACAGGCATTTCTAACTGTTTCATATGTTGATTCAGGGTTACCATTCTTAATTCATTTGAATTTGAAAAGATTCAGATGAATACATTCATGGTTCAACGGCTCTTTCAGATCAGATGACAGATTCTCTCACATTATGCTTTAAGGAGATTCATAATTTTCCTATATGGGGGAGAATGTCTATTATCATAAGGAGGAGATAAAAGTTCTTGAAGAATGTGCTTATCAGATGGTGGGAAGTTCTTTCAATGACGGATCTGACCTTGAAGTGTTTTAATTATTTTGATTCTTACAAATCATTAAAAAGGGGGAGAAAAATCAAAGTTCAAGATCAGATTGAAGAGGAGATAAAGTTTTCAGATGATTGTAGTCAAAGGTTAAAGAAAGCTTACCAAAGAGAAAGTCAGAGTTTATGCAAAAGTTAATTCAAAGAAAGAGACAAGTTTGAAGAATTGTGAAAGTTTTCAAGATGTCAAAGCCGAAAAGATTCGAAGTTGAAGATTAATTATGAAGATAAGAAGACCTGAAGATTATTGCCAAAAAAATTTTAATCTTGAATCCAAAGGGGGAGAATGTTAGACAGTAATTGTATTCAAGATTAAATTAGGGTCATTATTGTAATTGTTGTAATAGTTGTTTGTGTGTGTTGTAAGATGAGCTTAGAAGGTTTGACCTTGCTTGGTCATGTTGACCTATATATAAGCAAGTCCTTGTGTTGTTTCTAAGAGAGAGACTTGTGTAAGCAAGTGAGTAAGTGTGTGAAATTGAAGGTGTAATATTGGTGGTAGTTGATAGAGAACACATAGTTGCACACATTGAGTACACACACAAACACATTCTATCTTGAAAGGTTAATCACTTTTAGATCTATGTCTTGATGTAATTCATGTGATTAATAAACAAAGTGTCTTGTGTAAATTTGTATGTGTTTATGCTAGTAAATCTTGGGCCACAATAATTGCTTGGTAAATATTCAGGACATTCAGAATAAACAACTATAGGCTTTGTTGAAGTCTCAAACTCTGGATTTGATTGAACATTCCACTTTTGATCATCAAACATCTTTTTATCAGACAAATTCTTTTTGAACAAATCATTCAGTTCTTTACAAAGCTCTTTGTTTTCTTCTAAAGATTTATCCAATTTAAATCTTAGATCACAATTTCCATCTTCTATTTCCTCAAGAGTCTTTTGTAAACCTTTGATTTGTTTTTCAAAGTCTGATGTTTGATCAGTCACAGATTTGGATTCAAACTTCTTCAAGATAGGAACAGGATCTGAGGAATTAATCATGTCATCAAACATCTCCTTATTCATTTTATTAACAAACTCTTTTTCAATTCTTGAATTCATGAAATTTGAATTCTCTTCCATCTTAACTTCACTTGAAGATTCAGAAGTAACTGATTCAGATATAAGAGTCTGAGCACAAACATCAGTGCCCGATTCATACTCGTCATATTGCCATTCAGTCTCAGGAATAACTTTGTCATCGTTGACTGATTCAGTAGAAGATGGTATGGAAAACAATGATTCAAACTCAATAAATTGAAGTTTTCTATTTTTATAGCTCTTGTTCAAATCATTGTAACTAATTTAAAACTATTTTGTGAATCAACACAACTTGATGTATCATCATCTATTACCTCTTTACCTTTGGATGAAGTGTCAGATTTTGGAGTTTCAGCTTTGATGAACGTGTCATGAATATCTGGGATTTTCTTTATTTTTGAGCCCAATTTATCAAAAATATAGTAGTTTTCTTGGATCTTTGTTCAAAACATCATTTTTAGATAAACCTAATCCCGTTTTAGCATTATAAAATCTGACATCTTGGAGTTTGTTTGTTAACAAGTTTAATGTCTGCTCAGTCTGTCCTCTTTTCATGTTAAGGTCTTCCAGTTTTTTAATCCTGAAGTAACCCTCATTTCTCTCTTGAAAGCAAACTTCAAATTTAATTTTGTATTCACCCTTTTCAGAATTTAAATTAATCAAATTCTTTTCAAGTTTCGAAATCTTTGTTTTCAAAGTTTCTCTTTCTTTCTTTAATGCGTCTTTTTAGTTTTCCTTGTCCTCAACGACAACTTTCAACAATGCGTTTTCATCACGAAAACTCATCATTGTTTGTCGTTCATAGCTACGTTTACTCTTTAAAGTCTCAAATTTTTTTTCCATGTTCTGGATCTGTGCCATTAGAGATTCAACAAATTCAGAGTTTTCAGAGTTAGTACTTACCACGGAATCACCCTCAGATTGTTCAGAAGCACTTTCAGCATTATCATCCACATTTGCCATCATGCATACTTGATTTAAATGTGCTTACTCATCATTTGAGCTTTGATAGAGCCAGTTTTCGTCTTCTTCCATTAATACATTTCCTTCTTCTTGCTTCTTGGCAAGCAATGACTTTTTGGCGTAATTGATAAACCAAGATCACAAGATCTGTATAGAGAGAATCTGGAGAGAGAAAGTGTGCGCTCAAATGTAACAGTATCTTGAATTCAAAATGTGAAAGTTCTTACAAGCAAAACAAGCCAAGGGGACTTAAATACCCCAAGGCACTTACAAGACAGAAAAGTACAATAAGCACTGACAGATAAAGGAAATAAATAAATTGATTACTATAAAATCAGATCTAACAATCTCCCCCTAGTAATCATTGGCGCCGAGGTCTTCAAAAAAAACAATCTTCAAAAACAGCATTGACCATCTAGGCGACTTTGAAGGATCATTGATGTTCTTCTCGTTGACATAGTCTGTTCAGCCCAACTAACACTTCCAATCGTCGTAGAGTTGAACGGAGATTCAGTCTTTCTTGAATAGTGACCAAAGATCTACGGATCAGACGAATTTCATCATTTTCAAAAAGATATGACTCTTTTCTTGTTTCCAGAAACTTTCTTCTAGGCTCTTGTAGACGATGCTCCAACTGAAGTTTGATCACCTTTAGAGTTCCATCAGAGTAATATCCAATCTCATCAAATCGTAGAAAGCATTTTTCATTTGAGCTGTTCTTATATACTACTCCGTATGGATCTTCGATAATGGTGAATAACGGATAAGACTCTAGATTCTGCAAACTCCGGTTGAGCCTTTCAAGATTAACCACAGGCTGAACGCTTTCGACGGCCATCTGGAAGTCAAAAACACGATAAAATCGGATCTGTCGTCGAATGAATCGTTTAATAACAAAAAGAGTTTGAGAAACATCCTGAGTCCGGTGATAAAGATTCCTGAAGTGATCTTATAAAAATTCAACATCATCAATTGAAAGATCAGTGAAATCAGCCTCTGAAAAGTTGTACCGCTTGCAGTCTCTTCTTTCCACTTCAAGGTCAGGATACCAGATGTTCAAAAACTTATTAAATTTGACACTGAGAACTCGAACTATTAGATGAGGAGAAGCAACGGTGTTATTCTTTTTGCGCTGGCACTTGATAAACGCTAAGTATTCATGCTGATAAGCTTCTAATTCTTTCTCTACTCCAAGTATGGCATATATATTGATTGTCCTTCTTCTAGAAACAAAGATGTTGCTTTGGATATCTTCAAGAAAAGTTGTTCTGAGTCTAGAAGCCATATATCTCTGCTGAAGATTTCTCTGCCTTTGCTGCCTAGTTAAAGTTTATCCTTCTTCTAGAAGAGATGGAGGAATTACCGGTTCGGAAGAAGGAATATCTGCTTGAGCTCTAGATGACTGACCAACTTCAAATGCACTTGACTGAATATTGGTTGTCGGAGCAGAACTAGTTACTGGAGTAGATGAAGGTTGATCATCTTCTGGAATCTCACCTTGACTCGGAAGATCACCATATAGCAATTCAGCCTCTTTTGTATCTGATGCATCCATGAAAACAGTATCATCCTCTGTATCAGATAACATGATGATATTGTTGCAATCTTCTTCTTTAACTTGAGCATCTTTCTCAAATCAAACTTCTTCATCATCATCTGAAGTTATCTCTATGAAGTTCGCGAAGAAATATCTCATGTCATTTGCTGCTTCCGACTCTTCAACTTCATGAGCTCTACATGAGACATTTGGATCCACATACACTACAATTTGCATATTATTAATATTTGCTTCTGTGACAACTGTCAAATTTTGATTAATGAGGTCAGCACCCTCAGAATAATTTTATAAGCCTTGTCACTTTTTAAATTTTATTAAAAGCCTTTAAGATAAAAAGTTTCCCCGAAAAATTTAGAAGTTGCGTTAAAGACCCGGAACAGTTCCGCATCTGACCGTCACTGTCCAGAAATGCCAAATAAGTGAATAAAAGTCCAAAAATTCTTAAATTATAAAAATCAAAATTTTAATTTCTCTTGCATTGCAAAATTTTCAAAATTGTCATTTATTTAGTAAAAATTGAGAATCGGGTGTTCCGGTTCTCAAATATATCAGATATTTTATAGTTTAAAGCTAGTAATTCAATAATGGTATTAAATTAAAGTTTTTTTTTTATTTGGTGAAGTCACTAGGACACTTGTCCTAAACCTACTCATTTTATTTATTTTAATTATTTTTTTTTTATTTGAGAAATCAAATTTAAAAACAAGAGTCACTCTCATTGCTCATTTCTAACTCTTCACCTCCTCTCTCTCCTCTCTCTCTCTTTTTCGGCCGAAAGCCACCACCACCACCACCATTTCCATTTTTTTTTTTTTTTCTTTTTCTTCATCTTCTCCTCCCATTGCTAAGAATCAAAAGTCCAACCAAGAATCTATCACCATTTTGAAGTTGGAATCCAAGTCTTCATCCCTCTTGTTAAAGGTAATCATTTAACCCTTCCATTTTTTTTCAAGTTTATAATCAAAGGTGGTATATTTTCATATCTTTTATGTAAATGTTGTATAATCCAAGTTGTGGAAGTGAAATGGGATGCATTAGTATCTATACATTGCTAATGAACCATTTAATGATCTTCCAATGAAACTAGGGTTTCCATGTGTGTTATTTTGAGATTTTGTCAAAGAGATGATGATTTTATGAAATGTGGTTTTTGGTCCACAAAATTTTAATAATGTTGGATTGAAATTTATGCATTTATGTCAATTTTTTGTATAAATAAACTCTTAGGATGAGATTGTTAAATCTCATATGATTAAAGAGTACTAAATAGTGTTAAACCACTAATCTAGTGTTTATGTTGTCTTGCATGTGGTTGAAAATTTGTTAATAAGATGGTTTACCTATGATATTTATATAATATGAGTTTTTGACTCTTGATACAATGAGTGTTAGTATAAAAATGTTCTTATGAAGGAATTTTCTAAGTTCTACATGATTAAGAACATTGTAACAATATTAATGTCTTATTTTCTTTATATTGTGTTCATGCATGCATTTGGATGAGCATTTAGATTGCCATGAATCCATGATGCATGTGTTAGTTTATCATGTGTGAAGGGTGAAGACATGGTTTTTAACCAAAAACCATGTCTAATGATCATTATTTTTGGTTTAAAATAGTATTTGCATCATTTCTTAATCTGTCCAGAAAATGGACTCTACTTCTAGCTTGCACAACTCACAAACCACATGTCCAAATTTGGGGTTTTTGCTTCTAAACTTCAGTTTAGAGTGTTAGCTTTCTAAAAAGTCCAAAAACATAGAATTTGGAGATGATTTGGGCACTTAAATGGATTTTATAAGAAAATGGTGCAATCTGTCCAGTGAAGACAGATTCATACACCTATCTTGTCGAGGCCATAACTCCCTCACTACTCATCCAAAATAAGTGAATCTTTTTCCAAATGTTAGGATTTTGAGTTAGGTTTACATCCATATGTGGATCACTAGCTAATTCCAAGAATTGATACCTCAAAAACCTGTTACAAGTGAGGTATGTCACTGATCCGAAAATCAGTGACACTTTATTTTATAAAAATGATTTGATGTACCGAAAGTTATTCAAAAATTATGAAAAAGTGCAGATTTAATCTAAACATATCATAGTTCCATCCCAAAATTTGTGATTAAATAATTCTCTTGAGAAGTTAAGTTTCCGTGTTGAAATTATCGGATAACTTTCTGGACAGCATGTGCTGAATCCAGAAAAGTTGTTTTATCAAGTTAAGTAATATCTTATTATATTATGGAACTTTGTTTAGACAAAATAATTATGGACTAAGAAACTTATTTGATGGCATTTCATGGGACAATTGGACATATTGGTTGGACATCGGAATAGGGTATTAATGTGTTTCTTATGGCAACTCTTATATAGGGAAAGTTAAGGCGTGACAAAATTCATTAAGTTTAAAGTAAAGCTTCACTCGTTGCTTGCATCAAGGTGAGTATTCACAGCCCCATTTTTATCGTTTTAATTGATTTTGGGGTGAAAAGCATGTTTAAATTGCGTACTTAAGGATTCATGAGAATTGTTTGAAAGAATTGCGAATTGGCAATTTATAAGGCTTTGTTAAAAGCGTTTGGAAAATTAAGCTATATGATGAGTATGCAATTGATGTGTTGAGTTTTTAATGTTAAGACCCCGTGACACTACTATTAACTCGAAGAAAATCGGGCCTATAGTATTAGTGGATAGCGCTATTTGGTGTGACAAGCCCACTTTAATGCTGACGAGCAGGGGTGCACTATACTAGAGAAGATGGCTAAACATGTGGCACGAGCCACCGCTGAGTTAGTCCATCGGGGGCGTTGTAATTGGTCAGGGACGGCTTAGTAGTGGCTCAACGTAAAATTCGTCTTTGCTTACACTCATCATAAAGAAATTTAAGTTGTGGTACTCATGAATCAAAGAATTGAAGTTGGTTTTTACGTACGATCTACGAATGTTAACTTGCATATAAAAATGATTTGTGCATATTTAAAACCTGTGAACTCACCAACTCTTTGTAGTTGACCTTGTTTTTTTTTCATGCTTTCCAGGAATCTAGAAGGTAATTCCATGATGCCTTATCAGCGTACTCATATTTTGAAGCAAGACTATTTTCGCTTTAAGCGTATCTTATGTTTAAAAGATTTGGAATTTGTAAACGATGACGATATTAAGTTCTCAAAAATGTAATGTATTTTGAATGTTGAGTAAAGATTGGTATGTTTATAATCTTGTGCTGTGGCATCGGAGCTGTTACGCCTCGTGTTTCCGCTTTAGCGGGGTGTGACAGATTTGGTATCAGAGCCATAGGTTATAGGGAATACCGGTTTATTTTAAAAACCACACACTATAACCTTTTACAAATAAAGTTTTCAAAATTAAGGTACGCTGTAGTATAACTAAAATGTGTTTCACATTATCATATTTTAACTTAAACAGAGCTTGATCACCTTTGTTTAATTTAAGTGTGTATAAAGGGGACATGGATTGGTTATACTAGGAATTACTAAAAACAGAAACTTTTTGATACAAAAATGAGAAGCATGATTGTTATGTGAGTTTGCATGGTACTTTTGATTATTAATAAAAATTGTAGCATGATTGACAATTAAACTTTATTAATTATCGCAGTCATCATGTCTCGATCACCATCGCACCAAGATCAGTCGCTTGACGATTATGATCCATCTGAGCACTAATATTCTGATTCTGATCGATCACCGGAGAGATCGGTCACCCCCACTTTGGAGCCGACTTCACCCGCCACTTTCGAGCGAGAGAGTACACCCGTTCCACGTAGGGACGAGGCGGAGCCTTCTCGACTTAGGAGTCGTAGGGTATCGCCACCGCCATGTGTTGATATACCAATGTCTCAACCAGCCGGTATGACAACATTAGAAAACTACTGGGTTTCGGGTATGGCCCGGGAAGTGGAGAGAGTTAGAATGAAAGTAGACCATCATGAGCATTCCATCGATGCACTCATGATGATAATGAATTCAAGTGATCAGATTCTAAAAGGACTTATATCAATGGTGAGTGCGGACGATCAAGCTATGAGTGGAATTATGAGAGAATTAGTGGAAACTAGGGCGATGGTAGCCTGGTTGCACTCTTGCTTATCGGTGGTGATGGGACTTTTAGTGGTTGTGATAGCGTGGATGATGGTGTCATTTTTCGGACATTAGTAGCATGGTTTGCTTATGGATATTTGGACAACTAATTTTCTTTTGAGGATGTGTAACTCGTCATATTAGTACATTATTAAATAGCTTGACTATTATTTTTGGATGAATGATTGAATGTATGGCGTAGTTTTGTAATGATCATGATTATGTTTATGTTATATTGTTTATGTATGATTAAGAATTGTGAATTTCAATTCCATAAGGTTGATTTTTTATTATATTAGATGTATGATCAATCGAATACAATTTATATTGTATTAAGATTAAGGGATAGGAATAAGGGAAACAAGAATTTGGAATTAATTATTGACGTGGCGTTAAAATAAACTGTGCAATAGAATTATGCCGCTAAGGAGAGAAGATCCTGAGATTGCACGACTCGTATCCGAGCAAATCTTAGCTTCACTGTCTAACATAGTCAGTCAGATAGCAGCGGGTTTAAATGCTAACCAACCTAATCAACCAGGAGTCGGTGCAAATATAGAAAAAGAATGTACCTATAAGACTTTTAGGTCTTGTAATCCAAAAGAATTTCACGGTATTGAAGGAGCAGTTGGATTATTATCTTGGATTGAAGGAATGGAATCCGTCCTTCACATAAGCAAATGTTCGGAAGCAAATAAGGTAGAATTCGCAGCTTGCTTACTACAAGGGAGAGCACTGACGTGGTGGAACACTCAAGTGCAGTCTAGAGGAAGAGAAGCAGCTAACAAACTCACTTGGGAGGAGTTTAAGGAAATGCTTAGGGAAGAATATTGTTCAAGAAGTGAAATGCAGAAACTACACGCAGAATTATGGGAGCATGAAATGAAAGGGAATGACATTGAGGCATACACGGCACGATTTCATGAACTGGCAAAGATGGTGCCACATTTGGTTACGCCAGAAGAGAATCGGGTAGACCGATATGTCTGGGGTTTAGCTCCAGAAATCCGAGGTGATGTGACCTCGGGTAATCCAAAAATCATTCAGGAGGCGGTAAGTCTGGCAACCAAGCTCACCAATAATGCCAATCGATCGGGGCTTTTCTCTCGCGATTCTGTGAAAGGAAAAAGGAAGGTCGAGGAAACTTCAAGGAGATCGTTTGACAGAAGAAGGGGGAAGGAACAGAGAACGATGGGTAATTATGGAATTCAAACTCAAACAGCTGATAAAGGAAAGGAAGTATACCCGAGATGCGACAAGTGCAACAATCGACATTTCGGAAATTGTGTTATTTGTGTCAAATGTAACAAAGGAGGCCATTATGCGAAAGATTGCAAGTATGGGGGAAAGCGAGCCTGTTTTGAATGTGGGAGTCAGGATCACTTTAGGAATGCCTGTCCTAAGTTTGTCAGAAGGATGAACGCAAATCGGACTCGACCGACAAACTAGAGGAATCAAAAAGGTCAAGCACGAGGCCGAGTATTTGAAATTGGAGCGGAAGAAGCGAGACGAGATCCGGATGTGATCACAGGTACGTTTCTCTTAAATAATCATCGTGCATCTGTATTATTTGATTCCGGCGCAGATAGAAGCTTTGTGTCATTAAGTTTTAGATCAAAAATTAATCAAATGCCCCAAAAGCTAAAAGAAACGTATGTCATTGAGTTCGCTAACGGACAAGAGGTCAGGGTTGATGATGTATTTTCGAATTGTACCTTGAGTCTAGCTGAAAAGGAATTTAAGATAGATCTAATTCCAATAAAGTTAGGAAGCTTTGACGTAGTTGTGGGCATGGACTGGTTGTCTAATAACCAAGTGGAAATATGTTGCTCCGAAAAGACTCTTCGAATTCCGTTACCTCAAGGAGAAGTACTTATAGTACACGGAGAAAAATCCAAAAGGAAGTTAAGAATAGTATCCTGCATGAAGATGCAGAAGTATTTAAGGAAGGAATATGTTGCGTATTTAGCTCATGTAGTCAACAAAGAGATCAAGGAGAAGTGCTTACAAGATATTCCTGTGGTTCGAGACTTTCCTGAAGTATTTCCTGAAGATCTACCTGGGTTGCCTCCACCGAGACAAGTCGAATTCCGTATTGATTTAATTCCAGGAGCCGCACCAGTGGCCAAGTCACCATACCGTTTGGCGCCATCCGAAATGCAAGAACTGTCGGAACAACTCCAAGAGCTGCTTGACAAAGGATTCATCAGACCCAGTTCTTCGCCATGGGGAGCTCCAGTTCTTTTTGTTAAGAAGAAAGATGGAACATTCCGAATGTGTATCGATTACAGAGAACTCAATAAGTTAACCCTCAAGAATCGATACCCACTTCCTCGAATCGATGATCTGTTTGATCAACTGCAAGGCGCAACGTACTTCTCAAAGATTGACTTGCGATCTGGATATCATCAAATGAGAGTTCGCGAAGAGGATATTGATAAGACGACATTTAGAACTCGTTATGGACATTATGAGTTTCTAGTTATGCCCTTTGGATTGACGAACGCACCGGCAGTTTTCATGGATTTGATGAATAGAGTCTGTCGGCCGTATTTAGACAAGTTCGTGATTGTTTTCATAGACGACATTTTGATTTATTCGCAAAGTAAGGAAGATCATAAGAAACATTTGAAGTTGATCTTAGAACTTCTCAAAGATCAGAAGTTGTATGCTAAGTTTTCCAAATGTGAATTTTGGCTTCGAGAGGTACACTTTCTGGGTCATGTGGTTAATAAAAAGGGAATTCATGTTGACCCGGCAAAAGTTGAAGCCATCAAGAAATGGGAAACCCTAAGGACACCAACAGAAATTCGTCAATTTCTTGGTCTGGCGGGCTACTATCGAAGATTCATAGCGAATTTTTCAAAAATCGCTCAACCACTGACAGCACTGACACAGAAGGATAAGAAATTTGTCTGGGAAGAAAAACAGGAGGAAGCATTTCAAATACTCAAGCACAAGTTATGTGACGCACCAATCCTTGCGTTACCGGAAGGTACGGATGACTTTGTGGTGTATTGTGACGCATCACATCAAGGTTTAGGATGTGTATTAATGCAGAAGAATAAGGTTATAGCTTATGCGTCAAGACAACTCAAGGTTCATGAAAAGAACTACACCACTCATGACTTGGAATTGGGAGCAGTAGTGTTCGCATTAAAAATTTGGAGGCATTACCTTTATGGCACTAAATGTACCATCTATACTGATCACAAAAGTCTCCAACATATTTTTGATCAGAAAATGTTGAACATGAGACAACGAAGATGGGTTGAGCTACTTAATGATTATGAATGCGAAATAAAGTATCATCCTGGTAAAGCTAATGTGGTAGCTGATGCATTAAGCAGGAAAGAAAGAGTAAAACCAATAAGGACACGAGCTTTGGGAATGTTGGTCCAATCAAGCATTAAGACGCAAGTTCGTGAAGCTCAAGAAAAAGCATTGAAAACAGAAAATCTTTGTTGTGAAGCCTTGCATAACCTGGAAAGAGAGTTTGAATCACGATCAGATGGAGTTCGTTATTTCAAGAATAAAGTTTGGATACCAAAGGTTGATGGTCTGCGATCAATTATTTTGGAAGAAGCTCACGAATCAAAGTACTCGGTCCACCCAGGAGCCGATAAAATGTACAAAGGATTGAAGGAATATTATTGGTGGCCGGGAATGAAGAAGGACATTGCTGAATTTGTGAGTAAATGTTTGAATTGTGCTAAAGTCAAAGCAGAGCATCAAAAGCCTTCTGGACTTCTTCAACAACCTGAGATACCCCAATGGAAATGGGATCAGGTATCTATGGATTTTATCACCAAACTACCCAGGACTGGAAAAGGGAACGACGCAATTTGGGTCATTGTGGATCGACTTACGAAATCTGCGCATTTTCTCCCTATAAGAGAGGACTTCAAAATAGAAAGGTTGGCGCAGTTGTGCATAGACGAAATTGTCTCTCGGCATGGAGTACCCCTATCTATCATTTCTGACAGAGATAGTCGTTTCACTTCACGATTTTGGCAAGCATTTCAGAAAGCGCTGGGTACCAGGTTGGATCTGAGTACGGCATATCATCCACAGACAGACGGACAAACGGAAAGGACCATTCAAACCTTGGAAGATATGCTTCGCGCGTGTGCTATAGATTTTGGAGGAAGCTGGGATAAGCATCTGCCGTTAGTTGAATTCTCTTACAATAACAGCTATCACACCAGCATTCAATGTGCGCCATACGAAGCTCTCTATGGACGCAAGTGTAGATCTCCACTTAGTTGGATAGAAATTGGTGATAGTCAACTGATTGGGCCTGACATTATACAAGAAACCACCGATAAAATATCAATCATCAAGGAAAGACTCAAAGCTGCAAGAGATCGTCAAAAGAGTTATGCGGATAACCGCAGAAAACCATTAGAATTCCAAAAAGGTGACAAAGTTCTTTTGAAAGTATCACCATGGAAAGGATTGATCAGATTTGGGAAAAGAGGTAAGCTAGGTCCGAGATATATTGGCCCGTTTGAGATTCTGAATAGAATTGGACCAGTAGCCTATAAGCTGAGTCTACCTCAAGAGTTAAGTGCTATTCATGACACTTTTCATGTGTCAAATTTAAAGAAATGTCTGATAGACAAAGCAATGATTGTGTCCCCAGATGAAGTAAAAGTTGATGGACGCCTTTGTTTTAGAGAGGAGCCTATCGAAATTCTTGATCGTGAAATTAAACGTCTTAGGCGCAGCAAAATCCCAATCATTAAGGTTCGTTGGAATTCACGTCATGGACCTGAATATACTTGGGAAAGAGAAGACTTCATGAAGCGCAAGTATCCTAAGTTGTTTGATGATAAGCCCGTCCAGAAATATCAGTCATAAATTTCGGGACGAAATTCTTTGAAGGAGGGGAGACTGTGACAACTGTCAAATTTTGATTAATGAGGTCAGCACCCTCAGAATAATTTTATAATCCTTGTCACTTTTTAAATTTTATTAAAAGCCTTTAAGATAAAAAGTTTCCCCGAAAAATTTAGAAGTTGCGTTAAAGACCCGGAACAGTTCCGCATCTGACCGTCACTGTCCAGAAATGCCAAATAAGTGAATAAAAGTCCAAAAATTCTTAAATTATAAAAATCAAAATTTTAATTTCTCTTGCATTGCAAAATTTTCAAAATTGTCATTTATTTAGTAAAAATTGAGAATCGGGTGTTCCGGTTCTCAAATATATCAGATATTTTATAGTTTAAAGCTAGTAATTCAATAATGGTATTAAATTAAAGTTTTTTTTTATTTGGTGAAGTCACTAGGACACTTGTCCTAAACCTACTCATTTTATTTATTTTAATTATTTTTTTTTTATTTGAGAAATCAAATTTAAAAACAAGAGTCACTCTCATTGCTCATTTCTAACTCTTCACCTCCTCTCTCTCCTCTCTCTCTCTTTTTCGGCCGAAAGCCACCACCACCACCACCATTTCCATTTTTTTTTTTTTTTCTTTTTCTTCATCTTCTCCTCCCATTGCTAAGAATCAAAAGTCCAACCAAGAATCTATCACCATTTTGAAGTTGGAATCCAAGTCTTCATCCCTCTTGTTAAAGGTAATCATTTAACCCTTCCATTTTTTTTCAAGTTTATAATCAAAGGTGGTATATTTTCATATCTTTTATGTAAATGTTGTATAATCCAAGTTGTGGAAGTGAAATGGGATGCATTAGTATCTATACATTGCTAATGAACCATTTAATGATCTTCCAATGAAACTAGGGTTTCCATGTGTGTTATTTTGAGATTTTGTCAAAGAGATGATGATTTTATGAAATGTGGTTTTTGGTCCACAAAATTTTAATAATGTTGGATTGAAATTTATGCATTTATGTCAATTTTGTGTATAAATAAACTCTTAGGATGAGATTGTTAAATCTCATATGATTAAAGAGTACTAAATAGTGTTAAACCACTAATCTAGTGTTTATGTTGTCTTGCATGTGGTTGAAAATTTGTTAATAAGATGGTTTACCTATGATATTTATATAATATGAGTTTTTGACTCTTGATACAATGAGTGTTAGTATAAAAATGTTCTTATGAAGGAATTTTCTAAGTTCTACATGATTAAGAACATTGTAACAATATTAATGTCTTATTTTCTTTATATTGTGTTCATGCATGCATTTGGATGAGCATTTAGATTGCCATGAATCCATGATGCATGTGTTAGTTTATCATGTGTGAAGGGTGAAGACATGGTTTTTAACCAAAAACCATGTCTAATGATCATTATTTTTGGTTTAAAATAGTATTTGCATCATTTCTTAATCTGTCTAGAAAATGGACTCTACTTCTAGCTTGCACAACTCACAAACCACATGTCCAAATTTGGGGTTTTTGCTTCTAAACTTCAGTTTAGAGTGTTAGCTTTCTAAAAAGTCCAAAAACATAGAATTTGGAGATGATTTGGGCACTTAAATGGATTTTATAAGAAAATGGTGCAATCTGTCCAGTGAAGACAGATTCATACACCTATCTTGTCGAGGCCATAACTCCCTCACTACTCATCCAAAAAAAATTAATCTTTTTCCAAATGTTAGGATTTTGAGTTAGGTTTACATCCATATGTGGATCACTAGCTAATTCCAAGAATTGATACCTCAAAAACCTGTTACAAGTGAGGTATGTCACTGATCCGAAAATCAGTGACACTTTATTTTATAAAAATGATTTGATGTACCGAAAGTTATTCAAAAATTATGAAAAAGTGCAGATTTAATCTAAACATATCATAGTTCCATCCCAAAATTTGTGATTAAATAATTCTCTTGAGAAGTTAAGTTTCCGTGTTGAAATTATCGGATAACTTTCTGGACAGCATGTGCTGAATCCAGAAAAGTTGTTTTATCAAGTTAAGTAATATCTTATTATATTATGGAACTTTGTTTAGACAAAATAATTATGGACTAAGAAACTTATTTGATGGCATTTCATGGGACAATTGGACATATTGGTTGGACATCGGAATAGGGTATTAATGTGTTTCTTATGGCAACTCTTATATAGGGAAAGTTAAGGCGTGACAAAATTCATTAAGTTTAAAGTAAAGCTTCACTCGTTGCTTGCATCAAGGTGAGTATTCACAGCCCCATTTTTATCGTTTTAATTGATTTTGGGGTGAAAAGCATGTTTAAATTGCGTACTTAAGGATTCATGAGAATTGTTTGAAAGAATTGCGAATTGGCAATTTATAAGGCTTTGTTAAAAGCGTTTGGAAAATTAAGCTATATGATGAGTATGCAATTGATGTGTTGAGTTTTTAATGTTAAGACCCCGTGACACTACTATTAACTCGAAGAAAATCGGGCCTATAGTATTAGTGGATAGCGCTATTTGGTGTGACAAGCCCACTTTAATGCTGACGAGCAGGGGTGCACTATACTAGAGAAGATGGCTAAACATGTGGCACGAGCCACCGCTGAGTTAGTCCATCGGGGGCGTTGTAATTGGTCAGGGACGGCTTAGTAGTGGCTCAACGTAAAATTCGTCTTTGCTTACACTCATCATAAAGAAATTTAAGTTGTGGTACTCATGAATCAAAGAATTGAAGTTGGTTTTTACGTACGATCTACGAATGTTAACTTGCATATAAAAATGATTTGTGCATATTTAAAACCTGTGAACTCACCAACTCTTTGTAGTTGACCTTGTTTTTTTTTCATGCTTTCCAGGAATCTAGAAGGTAATTCCATGATGCCTTATCAGCGTACTCATATTTTGAAGCAAGACTATTTTCGCTTTAAGCGTATCTTATGTTTAAAAGATTTGGAATTTGTAAACGATGACGATATTAAGTTCTCAAAAATGTAATGTATTTTGAATGTTGAGTAAAGATTGGTATGTTTATAATCTTGTGCTGTGGCATCGGAGCTGTTACGCCTCGTGTTTCCGCTTTAGCGGGGTGTGACAGATTTGGTATCAGAGCCATAGGTTATAGGGAATACCGGTTTATTTTAAAAACCACACACTATAACCTTTTACAAATAAAGTTTTCAAAATTAAGGTACGCTGTAGTATAACTAAAATGTGTTTCACATTATCATATTTTAACTTAAACAGAGCTTGATCACCTTTGTTTAATTTAAGTGTGTATAAAGGGGACATGGATTGGCTATACTAGGAATTACTAAAAACAGAAACTTTTTGATACAAAAATGAGAAGCATGATTGTTATGTGAGTTTGCATGGTACTTTTGATTATTAATAAAAATTGTAGCATGATTGACAATTAAACTTTATTAATTATCGCAGTCATCATGTCTCGATCACCATCGCACCAAGATCAGTCGCTTGACGATTATGATCCATCTGAGCACTAATATTCTGATTCTGATCGATCACCGGAGAGATCGGTCACCCCCACTTTGGAGCCGACTTCACCCGCCACTTTCGAGCGAGAGAGTACACCCGTTCCACGTAGGGACGAGGCGAAGCCTTCTTGACTTAGGAGTCGTAGGGTATCGCCACCGCCATGTGTTGATATACCAATGTCTCAACCAGCCGGTATGACAACATTAGAAAACTACTGGGTTTCGGGTATGGCCCGGGAAGTGGAGAGAGTTAGAATGAAAGTAGACCATCATGAGCATTCCATCGATGCACTCATGATGATAATGAATTCAAGTGATCAGATTCTAAATGGACTTATATCAATGGTGAGTGCGGACGATCAAGCTATGAGTGGAATTATGAGAGAATTAGTGGAAACTAGGGCGATGGTAGCCTGGTTGCACTCTTGCTTATCGGTGGTGGTGGGACTTTTAGTGGTTGTGATAGCGTGGATGATGGTGTCATTTTTCGGACATTAGTAGCATGGTTTGCTTATGGATATTTGGACAACTAATTTTCTTTTGAGGATGTGTAACTCGTCATATTAGTACATTATTAAATAGCTTGACTATTATTTTTGGATGAATGATTGAATGTATGGCGTAGTTTTGTAATGATCATGATTATGTTTATGTTATATTGTTTATGTATGATTAAGAATTGTGAATTTCAATTCCATAAGGTTGATTTTTTATTATATTAGATGTATGATCAATCGAATACAATTTATATTGTATTAAGATTAAGGGATAGGAATAAGGGAAACAAGAATTTGGAATTAATTATTGACGTGGCGTTAAAATAAACTGTGCAATAGAATTATGCCGCTAAGGAGAGAAGATCCTGAGATTGCACGACTCGTATCCGAGCAAATCTTAGCTTCACTGCCTAACATAGTCAGTCAGATAGCAGCGGGTTTAAATGCTAACCAACCTAATCAACCAGGAGTCGGTGCAAATATAGAAAAAGAATGTACCTATAAGACTTTTAGGTCTTGTAATCCAAAAGAATTTCACGGTATTGAAGGAGCAGTTGGATTATTATCTTGGATTGAAGGAATGGAATCCGTCCTTCACATAAGCAAATGTTCGGAAGCAAATAAGGTAGAATTCGCAGCTTGCTTACTACAAGGGAGAGCACTGACGTGGTGGAACACTCAAGTGCAGTCTAGAGGAAGAGAAGCAACTAACAAACTCACTTGGGAGGAGTTTAAGGAAATGCTTAGGGAAGAATATTGTTCAAGAAGTGAAATGCAGAAACTACACGCAGAATTATGGGAGCATGAAATGAAAGGGAATGACATTGAGGCATACACGGCACGATTTCATGAACTGGCAAAGATGGTGCCACATTTGGTTACGCCAGAAGAGAATCGGGTAGACCGATATGTCTGGGGTTTAGCTCCAGAAATCCGAGGTGATGTGACCTCGGGTAATCCAAAAATCATTCAGGAGGCGGTAAGTCTGGCAACCAAGCTCACCAATAATGCCAATCGATCGGGGCTTTTCTCTCGCGATTCTGTGAAAGGAAAAAGGAAGGTCGAGGAAACTTCAAGGAGATCGTTTGACAGAAGAAGGGGGAAGGAACAGAGAACGATGGGTAATTATGGAATTCAAACTCAAACAGCTGATAAAGGAAAGGAAGTATACCCGAGATGCGACAAGTGCAACAATCGACATTTCGGAAATTGTGTTATTTGTGTCAAATGTAACAAAGGAGGCCATTATGCGAAAGATTGCAAGTATGGGGGAAAGCGAGCCTGTTTTGAATGTGGGAGTCAGGATCACTTTAGGAATGCCTGTCCTAAGTTTGTCAGAAGGATGAACGCAAATCGGACTCGACCGACAAACTAGAGGAATAAAAAAGGTCAAGCACGAGGCCGAGTATTTGAAATTGGAGCGGAAGAAGCGAGACGAGATCCGGATGTGATCACAGGTACGTTTCTCTTAAATAATCATCGTGCATCTGTATTATTTGATTCCGGCGCAGATAGAAGCTTTGTGTCATTAAGTTTTAGATCAAAAATTAATCAAATGCCCCAAAAGCTAAAAGAAACGTATGTCATTGAGTTCGCTAACGGACAAGAGGTCAGGGTTGATGATGTATTTTCGAATTGTACCTTGAGTCTAGCTGAAAAGGAATTTAAGATAGATCTAATTCCAATAAAGTTAGGAAGCTTTGACGTAGTTGTGGGCATGGACTGGTTGTCTAATAACCAAGTGGAAATATGTTGCTCCGAAAAGACTCTTCGAATTCCGTTACCTCAAGGAGAAGTACTTATAGTACACGGAGAAAAATCCAAAAGGAAGTTAAGAATAGTATCCTGCATGAAGATGCAGAAGTATTTAAGGAAGGAATATGTTGCGTATTTAGCTCATGTAGTCAACAAAGAGATCAAGGAGAAGTGCTTACAAGATATTCCTGTGGTTCGAGACTTTCCTGAAGTATTTCCTGAAGATCTACCTGGGTTGCCTCCACCGAGACAAGTCGAATTCCGTATTGATTTAATTCCAGGAGCCGCACCAGTGGCCAAGTCACCATACCGTTTGGCGCCATCCGAAATGCAAGAACTGTCGGAACAACTCCAAGAGCTGCTTGACAAAGGATTCATCAGACCCAGTTCTTCGCCATGGGGAGCTCCAGTTCTTTTTGTTAAGAAGAAAGATGGAACATTCCGAATGTGTATCGATTACAGAGAACTCAATAAGTTAACCCTCAAGAATCGATACCCACTTCCTCGAATCGATGATCTGTTTGATCAACTGCAAGGCGCAACGTACTTCTCAAAGATTGACTTGCGATCTGGATATCATCAAATGAGAGTTCGCGAAGAGGATATTGATAAGACGACATTTAGAACTCGTTATGGACATTATGAGTTTCTAGTTATGCCCTTTGGATTGACGAACGCACCGGCAGTTTTCATGGATTTGATGAATAGAGTCTGTCGGCCGTATTTAGACAAGTTCGTGATTGTTTTCATAGACGACATTTTGATTTATTCGCAAAGTAAGGAAGATCATAAGAAACATTTGAAGTTGATCTTAGAACTTCTCAAAGATCAGAAGTTGTATGCTAAGTTTTCCAAATGTGAATTTTGGCTTCGAGAGGTACACTTTCTGGGTCATGTGGTTAATAAAAAGGGAATTCATGTTGACCCGGCAAAAGTTGAAGCCATCAAGAAATGGGAAACCCTAAGGACACCAACAGAAATTCGTCAATTTCTTGGTCTGGCGGGCTACTATCGAAGATTCATAGCGAATTTTTCAAAAATCGCTCAACCACTGACAGCACTGACACAGAAGGATAAGAAATTTGTCTGGGAAGAAAAACAGGAGGAAGCATTTCAAATACTCAAGCACAAGTTATGTGACGCACCAATCCTTGCGTTACCGGAAGGTACGGATGACTTTGTGGTGTATTGTGACGCATCACATCAAGGTTTAGGATGTGTATTAATGCAGAAGAATAAGGTTATAGCTTATGCGTCAAGACAACTCAAGGTTCATGAAAAGAACTACACCACTCATGACTTGGAATTGGGAGCAGTAGTGTTCGCATTAAAAATTTGGAGGCATTACCTTTATGGCACTAAATGTACCATCTATACTGATCACAAAAGTCTCCAACATATTTTTGATCAGAAAATGTTGAACATGAGACAACGAAGATGGGTTGAGCTACTTAATGATTATGAATGCGAAATAAAGTATCATCCTGGTAAAGCTAATGTGGTAGCTGATGCATTAAGCAGGAAAGAAAGAGTAAAACCAATAAGGACACGAGCTTTGGGAATGTTGGTCCAATCAAGCATTAAGACGCAAGTTCGTGAAGCTCAAGAAAAAGCATTGAAAACAGAAAATCTTTGTTGTGAAGCCTTGCATAACCTGGAAAGAGAGTTTGAATCACGATCAGATGGAGTTCGTTATTTCAAGAATAAAGTTTGGATACCAAAGGTTGATGGTCTGCGATCAATTATTTTGGAAGAAGCTCACGAATCAAAGTACTCGGTCCACCCAGGAGCCGATAAAATGTACAAAGGATTGAAGGAATATTATTGGTGGCCGGGAATGAAGAAGGACATTGCTGAATTTGTGAGTAAATGTTTGAATTGTGCTAAAGTCAAAGCAGAGCATCAAAAGCCTTCTGGACTTCTTCAACAACCTGAGATACCCCAATGGAAATGGGATCAGGTATATATGGATTTTAAGAGACGGGCCAGCCTCAGTCCTGCATGATTTCTCTAGATGATCAATCTTGTTAGATAGATCGGAGAAAGCTTGTGACATAAAAGAACGAAGATCAGATAAACTGGATCTAACTTCTGATCTGAATTCCTGAAATTCATGAGATAAAGCATTAATGCGATCAAAATCGGAAGAGGAAGAAACTGGAGGCGGCGTTGGCTTGAAGTTCCTCAGCAGAGAGATCAAATCTTGATCTTGATGTTGTGGCGGAGACATAGATAGAAGACGCGCATAAAGAAGATCAGATAGCTCAGAAATCGGAGAATCATGAATAAAAGCCCTTGAAATATCCGCAGACTGAGTGAATATTGACGGAAAAGGAAGAGATACAATTGGTGATGTAGATGAAGACACCGCAGAAGAAGGTTCCCGAAGAATCACCCCTAAAGGACGGCGGAAAAGAATTTCAGGAGGAATAACCGAAGTATCTATCTCTGGCATTTTTCCTTTGATAAACGACTTCAGCTTGTTAATATATTCTTCCTTTTGAGCATCCACCCTTTCTGAGAACTGACGAATTACCTCATTCAGAGATGTAAATTTCTCCGAAGAGACACGTGCAGGAACCATAGAAAGCTCAACAGCAGAAACAGTGGTAGCAGTAACATCAACAGTAAAAGAAGCAGGAGCTTGACTCTGTGTTTGAGTGGACGTTTGAGCAAATGAGATATCCAGTTCATCAACGTTTAGACGGGCAGCAGAGGGATCAATAGATACCGATTCATCTTCTGAAACATCTTCTGGGACAACAACCACTTCCGGTGTTCTTATTTTCCGTTCATACACTTTCATGTTGGGTTGATCGACATCATCATCACCATCGTCTGAATCACTTGTTGTATTTTCACCATCATCAGAAAGATCAGCATTTGTTGCATCATCATTAGCAACTCTAGTTTCATCAGGATTAGCATCTTCTCTAACATCAGCAGTAACAATAGTGGCTTCAGCTTCAATAGTAGCAATGACAGATTCCACGTGATGAGTAGCAAGGTCTTGTGGTGCTGCAGAAAGATCAACATCTGTCTCTAGTGTAGTTGCAACGGCAGTAACTATTTCCTGAGTAGTTGCTTCAACTTGCTCTTCATGAGTAGTACCAGCTGGAGTGCCTTGAGAAGGTTCTTCCTGTTCAGCCTCTACAAATTCATTTTCTAAACAATAATCGATGACACTGAAATTGGTCATGTCAGCATAATTGGCAATAAGACCATAAGGAATGGTCATAGAAAAAGTGAAGGACTTCTTCTGTTTCTAAAGATAAAGCATCTCGGAATCCTGAACTTGCGGCCAAGATAATCTTCGTGGAATGGCCGGATTGCTTCGAAACATGCTTCTAATAATCAGCTTGAGAAACTTGATAAAAGGAATGAACTTTCGTCGCTTGTTGGTTAACTTGTCTTTCACTACTTCAGAAAGCTCGATCCAGAAAATAATCGTATAGTCGACATGCAGGTCATAGACTACTGCATGGAACAGTCGAAGATAGTGAAGACTAGAACTATCCGTGCCGGTATGTTTAGAAGTTAAGCACCTGTTGATGACAGAAAATAAAGAATACCAGACAGGAGGAAGATTAGACTTGTCAAAGTCTACAACCCTTTTCAGTGAACCAACATAGCCTAGTCGTTTGATGCCCTCAAAAACTTCCTCTTCGGATGGAAAGTTATCATACGTTGTCCTTCCAGGTCTAGAAGTAGGCTCAGGAAGCTCAAGAATCAACCGTAAACGATTGTAAGCAAGATATGAATCAAATTGATCAATTTTGAGATCAAATCGATGAGGACGTGCCAGTTCGTTCTTAGTGATGGTGTGCCAGACTTGCTGAACGTAGACTTCCGGAACATCAGCAACTGAACAGAGAGCTTGAGAGAGCAGATGTCCACGAAGAATGGAGCGTATGACAGGATGAATCTTGATGCGATCAAAGTCAACAAAGTAGTTGTTAGGCTTATAAGGCATGTACATGATGTTAGGGAACACATTATTTGGAGTTTGCCTAGATATAGAAAGATCAGCCCCAACAGACGGAACAGACGGCATAGGTGTATCATGAGATGCCTGATTAGCCGGATCCTCAAGAACGACATTCTCGTCTTGAATCATTGGATCAGTATTTGTTCGAGAAGACATGATAACCTGAAACACAAAAACAAAACAAAGTTAAACATCCAACAGAAAACACGAAAAATATTCCAAGTATGGTTTGCGGGTCCTTAAGAGAACGCAAAGGAAGAAATGCGTGACCTGAAGGGAACACATAGGAAGGAATGCGTGTCCTGAAGGAAATGCATAGGAAGGAATGTGTGTCCTTAATGGAACGCAAAGCATACTTTGAAACATCGAAACACAATGAGTTCATGTGTCACTAAGGAGACGCAAGATAGACTTTGCGTGTTCTTAGTGAGACATAAACTACCCAAAGAAAACGAAACAAACAAACTAGAAGAATGCGGGTTACGGGTGAAACGCATAGTTCACTATGCGGGTCTAAAGGGACACGTAAAGCGCACTTTGCGTTTCTTATTAGAAACGCACAGTATACTTTACGGGTGTAGAAAGACACGCAAAGAACACTTTGCGGTTCTAACAGGACACGCAAAGTAGCCTTTGCGGGTCTCAAAGATTTGAACAAAAACCCTAGAACGCGATTGTTCGAACCTGAAAACCACAAAACAATAAATCTAACCACAAAACAACGAAATTAAACCAAAACAAAACATACATGATTGTCGATTATAAGATCTAAACAAATCCCAATATACAAATCGATCAAAATCAACTTGAATATGAGTTTTTAGAGATCGATGAACAGTGAAAAATCGCCAGTCAGATAAAAACACACAATAAGAGACCAAGAATGAAATCAAAACAAAGTAATGGAACACTAATCAAACTACAAACATAGAACGAAAAAAAACAAAAACATACCTGAAATTTCAAAGTCACAATCTGAAATGAATTAGATGAGAATGCAAGAAGAAAAACACAGAGAGAATAGAGGGAAGATGAATAGTCAAACTAGTTCAAAGGGAATAAAAAAACACACTCTTACTTCTATATATTCTAAAAACAAAGAACACTAACACTAAAAAAAACAAAGAACACTAAAAAAAATAACTATGAGAAAATTACCTGATAAGCCCCCATTACTCCCCCTACACAAATGCACAAAATTTATCAAATTAGTTTAGCATTTGCATAGTAATTTCAGAAATACTTACCTTATGAATTTCTGATCAGCACAAGAAGTAATTAATCAGCAACATTCACTCCCCCTCAAAAACAGAACATTAGCAGATATGGAACCCAGATATACACTCCCCCTCGAAAAATGCACAGACCATATGACAAAAACACAGATAGCAAACATAAAGACATCAATATGAAAGATGATCTTATGGAATATAAATTTTGTAACAACTGAATATATAAAATTTTAAACACTAAACAAATTAAAGTCTACCTAGTAAAATTTCTCAGATTTATCAATCAGTTGAAATCAAACATGAGTTGTTAGATACAAAAACAAGTTTCATTGCATATCAAGTTAAGACATGTTCAGATTCAAACACATACAGGTATCTATTCAGTGTGCTCGCATGCGATCTTGGATTATCTTCAAGAAAAATGCAATTCCAAACATAAAATGGAGAACTTTGCATTTACATACACTAAGACATCAAGAATTAAGATTTTCACAAAGTTACAGATTTATCGCAACTCAAAATATATCACCAAGTATCAAGAGATGTGTGCTCATCGGCATCTTTTAGCAGTGTGCTCATTGGCATCTTCACATGAGTGTGCTCTTTGGCATCTTTTAAGCGTTGTGCACTTTGGCATCTTTTAATCAAAGAGTTTATTAAGTAAAGAACATGCCGTAAACGTAACTTTCTATCTGACCCTATTGCAGGATTTGGGTTAGCCGCTCCCAGACCAGTTGGCCTTAGGGGACTAGGTGTCAAGCACCCCTTGGAACTTACTCTCCCAGATCAGAAAGGCTACATCGACATATCCTAAACCCATTCATACCAGTCAAACATGACTTTCGATCTTGTTCTATAGAAGGATTTCTGTTCGATCACTCCCAGATCAATTGACCTTAGGGGACCAGATGTCGAGCATCCCTCGGAATTTACTTTCCCAAACCAGAAAGGTCATAGGTACAAACTTTTAAACTCAAGGATTTCTGTATTTTAAATGCTTAAAAAATAAAATCTCAATAACTCAGATCTATATTGAATAGCTTAGCCCATATTTTCATTACGATCTATAATTATGATCACTTAGGATGTTCATGCAAAGTAAACCATAAATATGCCGACTTACATATCTTTAAAGCAGTATCTAAAGCGTCAAGCATGTTGCTGACTTTTTGATGTTTGAAAGATTTGAAAATTGAACATATAAAACTTTAATATAAACAAAGCGACTTGTAAAAGATCCTAGAAACACATTCTATTCAAAAGAAATAAAATCTGAAAGATTTTACTTTATAGAGTAAAATTTATAAAATGATATCGCATGTTTATGTGCTTGGTCTTGGTATGCTGGACAGGATTGACCGATATCGCAATCGCGGACTTGCTGTCACAATAGATTGGCACCGTCTTGTATAGAATTCCGTAATCACGAAGTTGCATTTTCATCCACAACACTTGAGCACAGCAACTAGCTGCAGCGACGTATTCAGCTTCAGCTGTTGATATTGACAAACAGTTTTGCTTTTTCGACGCCCAACTTATTCGTCTGTCACCCAGAAACTGGAGATGACCAGAAGTACTTTTCCTGTCCATTTGATTACCACCATAATCTGCATCAGAGTAAGCAATCAAACTATAATCAAAACTTTTAGGATACCATAATCCTAAATAAGGAGTTCCTTTGATATATATGAATATGCGCTTGACTGCTAGTAGATGCGATTCCTTAGGATTTGCTTGAAAACGGGCACAAAGGCATGTGGAGAACATGATATCTAGTCTACTTGCTGTCAGATACATTAGCGATCCGATCATCCCCCGATATGTCTTGACATCGACAGCTTTTCCATCTGGATCAAGTCCGATCTTAGTTCCATGAGCCATGGGCGTGCCAATCAAAGATGATTTGTCCAAATTGAATTTCTTCAAAAGGTCAAATATGTACTTCGACTGGTTGATAAAAATACCATCTGGAAGCTGCTTTACTTGTAAGCCGAGGAAGAAGTTGATTTCTCCCATCATGCTCATTTGAAACCTGGAGGTCATTAGATCAGAAAACCAAGTACATAGAGATTGATTAGTAGCACCAAATATTATGTCATCTACATAAATTTGAACTAAGCAGATATCCAAGTTAGAACGATATATAAACAAAGTGGTGTCGATGGTTCCTTTGGTGAAGCCGGATTTGAGCAGAAAGGCAGACAACTCATCGTACCATGCTCGAGGTGCTTGTTTCAACCCGTATAAAGCTTTATCAAGGAAATATATGTAATTGGGATGTTATTTGTCCACAAACCCCTCTGGTTGAGATACAAACACTTCTTCTTTCAGTTTACCATTGAGGAAGGCAGTCTTGACATCCATTTGATATACGGTGAAGTTTCGATAAGCCGCGAACGCGAGAAACATACTGATAGCTTCTAATCTAGCAACCGGTGCAAAGGTTTCGTCGTAGTCAATCCCTTCTTGCTGTCGATATCCTTTGGCTACCAATCTGGCTTTGTTGCGAACAATGATACCGTCTTTGTCCTTTTTGTTCTTGAATATCCACTTGGTTCCTATGATGCTTTTACCCTTTGGCTGTGGAACAAGTCTCCAAACTTTTAGCTCGTCAAACTGATTGAGCTCCTCTTGCATTGCTAAAATCCAGTCTGGGTCTTCCAATGCTTCAGATACTTTGGAAGGTTCAATCTTGCTTAGGAAGCAAGTGTACAAACATTCGTTGGAAAAAGCTGTTCTGGAGCGAGTAGAAACACTTGCTTGAGGATCCCCAATAATTTGATGGATTGGATGAGATCTTGTCCATTTTGTTGTATGGGGGAGAGGATCAATAACTTCTTGAACCACTTCTAATTATTGAGGAGGATCTTCAGATGAAATAATGTCAGAAGATGACACATATATGGTTTCAACTGGAGGAGGTATTTCCATGACATCAGATTCAGGCTCTTGTTGACCAGACATAGCTTGTACTTTATGTTGAACAATTTCTTCTGGAACATCTTCATCTTCTACAGACTCCTCATGAACAGTTTCAGCAATTTCTGGTTCATGTATGAATTGATCTGGCTGATGTTCAGAAGGTATGTCTTGAATTTCAGGAGGTACTAAAGCAACATCAGATTCAGAGGTTGATGCTGTTGGGAACTGAAGAAAAACTCAAGTATGGTTAATGCTGCTAGTTCAAAGTTACTACCGCTAGAAGACTTAAAGGTTAGTACTGCTGAGTGTTACTACTGCTAGTACTATTAATACTGCTAGTCAAAGTTAGTGCTGCTTGAACAAAGTTAGTACTGCTTAGCTAGTTAGTACTGCTAGTGGTTAGTACTGCTTAGTAGTTAATGCTGCTAGAAGGAAGTTAATGCTGCTGAAGATTAATACTGCTTATATGATGAAGATTCGTATGAAAGGATATACATGGAAGCTTAGAGATATACATAGAAGATATACTGAAGATATTTTATTTATTGTAATTATCTTTGTATTCAGTATATATATTGTATTGTTTAGAATAGTTAGATAACTTTTGTTTTTCATTCTTTTAGAGAGAAAATCAATCTCAAGGCATAGATCCTAATTCTAGAGAAGTATAATTCGTATTGGTGAGCCTGTTCATCAATATTGAGGTTGAGTGAGTAATCTTGTAACTTCAAAGCATTCAATAAAAGCTTACAGTTTGTTATTCATATTTTCTGTGTTGATTTACTGTTTCATTGAATATCAAAGTATTATTCCGCAAAATTCTTTGATATTGTTTCTGAGAATTAATTCTTGTTGAGAATTCGATCCTGACAAGTGGTATCAGAGCCAAACTCTCTCAGAAACAGTTATTCATCATGGAAAATCTTACAGAATCAAGCAGTACTTTGGTCTCAAAAGTTCCAATGCTTAGATCCAATGAATTTGACATGTGGAAGATCAGAATCAAGCAGTACATACTCCTCACTGACTATTCTATGTGGGACATCATAGAGAATGGTCCTTCTGAAGCAGGAAAGATTGGTGAAGATGGCAAAAGAACCCCTCCAAAGACAGATGCAGACAGGAAGACAAGGCAGACAGAGATGAAAGCCTTGAGCACACTGCTCTTGGCCATTCCAAATGAGTATCAACACCAATTCTGCAATTGCACTGACGCACAGATGCTCTGGAATGCTCTAGAGAAGAGATTCTCAGGTACCAAAAGTACCAAGAGAAATCAAAAGGCAATCTTAAAGCAACAGTATGAAAACTTCATCTCAACTAAGAATGAGTCCATGACTCAAACTTTTGACAGGTTTAATAAACTAATTGGTGAACTAGCTACTATGGGAGTACAGATTGATCAAGATGATGTGAACAGAAAGTTCTTAAGGTCCCTTGGAGATGAATGGACCATGTACACTGTGTCATTCAGACAGAATGATCAGTTGGAAGAAAAAGAACTTGATGATCTGTACAATGATCTTAGAGTATTTGAAGCTGAGGTGGAGGCAAAGAAGAAGCCCTCTGGATATATTCATAATGCTGCATTCCTATCAGCATCAATTGATTCTACTGCTAACCCTGAATCAGTTAATGCTGCTAATGGAACAAATCAAGATAAAGGCACTGATTCTGTGTTTGAAGCCTTTCTTTCTAATCATGGAAATTCCTCTTTGATTAATGATGACTTAGAACAACTCCATCCCGATGATCTGGAAGAGATGGATATTAAATGGCAGATGGCCATGCTCTCCATGAGAGTTAAAAAGTTCATCAAAAGAACTGGGAGGAACAACTTCTCCCAAAGAAGAGAAGATGGAGCAGGATTTGACAAGTCCAAGGTAGAATGTTACAAATGCCATCAAAAGGGACACTTTGCTAGAGAATGCAGAAGTGGAATGTCTGAGAATAACAACCACCAACAAGCTCAATCTGGAAGCTTCAACAGAAACTCTGCACAAGCCCTTGTATCTCAACAAGGTATGGGGTTTGATTGGAGTGATCAAGCAGAAGAAACTATTCAGAATCAAGCTCTTATGGCTAAAGTATCTGATCTCCCATCTGAGGTAAGTTCTAATCTCTGCTCTAAAACTTGCATAGACACTGTTAAAAGGTACATGGATCACAATCAGAAGATGAGTGATGACCTTAAGAGATTAGAAAAAGATATAAAAGACTATGTAAGGATTGTAGAGAGATTTGAAGATCAGATCAAAGGTTTTCAAGCCAATGAGCTACAACACTCATATGACACCAATTATTGGCAGTGGGAGAAAAAGGATTTAGAACTTAAACTGACCAAATCTAAAGAGGAGAGTGAAAAACTGAAAGAGGAGCTAACCAAGGTTAAGCTTGATGTAGAAAAGTTTTCCAATGCTTCTAAAGCAATGGACTCTTTACTACAAAATCAGATTCATGATAAGCTGAGAAGAGGAATTGGGTACAATGCAACACCTCCACCATATAACAACAATTACATTCCTCCTACTTCAGACCTGTTAGACACCAAAGACAGAAAGGACTTGCCTGAGGGAGCCACTGAAATAGATCCCTTAGATGAGGTAGTTGTTGAGGATAAGACTGAGAAAGAGGTTGGCAAGAGTAAGGAGAACAAGGTGAGTGGTGAGATTCCTCTAGAGAATAAAATTATCACCAATGATGATTGTGGAAGGGCTTGGATCAAATCCAAGGACATAGAGAAGACAGATGGGAAAGTCTGGTAAGGTCCATTACAAACAGACCACAGTTGTGAATCCAGGTCCTTGCAAACAGTGTGCATGTAAGAAGAATGACCCCCAAAAACAGGACAAAAAGAGGGGAAATCAAAGAAACTGGAATAACCAGTGGGCACAAAAACAAGGGGTTGATCTGAGTAAAATCAATAGACCAAAACCTTGTTTTATCTGTGGCAAATTGAATCATCTTGCAAAATTCTGTTATGTCAATCCTATTAAACAAAGGATGAATTTCCAAAGATCCATGCAAAAACCCTTTGGTTATAAGAAAATTGAAAAGAATCATGTGGCTAAGAAAACTGTTAAAACTAAAAGCCACATGAAGAAAAAGTCTGTTAAAGAAAGTGTCAATATGTGGATTCCTAAAAGCACTAAAACTGTTATTACTGCTACCACAAATAGTGTTGCTGACAATGATAGTGCTGCTAGAAGTAATACTACTGCTAACAATGTTAATGCTGCTAACAAGGTTAGTACTGCTAAACCTGTTAGTACTGCTAAACCTGTTAGTACTGCTAACTCTGTTAGTACTTCTAAGGTTAGTACTGCTTCTAGTGTTGGTTCTGCTAAGCCAATCATATTGACAAAGTACTCTAATAAAGAGTGCTCTGAGTTTAAAAACCTCATTAAAAAGGAATGTAAATACTTTGATGAGAAAGGGAGACCCAAGACCACTTTTGCTTGGGTCCCCAATCATACTAATTAATTTATCTAATGTGCAGGGCAACCAACAGCTCAAGGGAAAGAGCATTTGGTATGTTGATAGTGGTTGCTCTAGGCACATGACAGGCAACATGTCATGCCTTCAGGATTTCAAGAATATCAATGGAGGACATGTTGCATTTGGAGACAATCTTACTGGTGGTAAGATAAGTGGAAAAGGTAATGTCACCACAGGTAAGATGACATTTGAGGATGTCTACTATGTTGATCAATTAAAGTACAACCTGTTAAGTGTATCACAGGTTTGTGACAAACAACATAGTATATTATTTACAAATACTGAGTGTATGATCCTTGCTCCAGGATTCAAGGTAGTTGATGAAAGCATGATACTACTTAGAACTCCAAGGAAGGACAATGTTTACTGTCTTGATATGGACAATGTTGATAGTGATTCATCTCTAAATTGTCTTGTTTCAAAAGCTTCTGTAGATGAATCCTCTCTCTGGCACAGAAGGATGTGTCACATGAATTTCAAGACTATGAACAATCTTGTTAAAAATAACCTTGTAAGAGGGTTACCTTCAAAAGTCTTTTCATGTGATGATCATTGTGTTGCTTGTCTTAAAGGCAAACAACACAAAACTTCTCATAAGACCAAAGAGTTAAATTCTGTTTCTACTTGTCTCCAGTTATTGCATATGGATCTGTTTGGTCCTACAAATGTTATGAGTATAGGCAAGAAATCTTACTGCTTGGTTATTGTTGATGATTACTCCAGATTTACTTGGGTATATTTTCTAAGGACTAAGGATGAAACAAGTGGTCTTATCAAATCCTTTATTCTAAGAATTGAAAACCAAACTAATCAAAGAGTAAAAGTCATTAGATCAGATAATGGAACTGAGTTTAAAAATCATGATCTAAACACCTTTTGTGAAGAGAAAGGTATTGAGAGGCAATATAGTGCTCCTAGGACTCCTCAACAGAATGGTATTGCTGAAAGGAGGAATAGAACACTAATAGAGGCTGCTAGATCTCTGTTGGCTGATTCAAAATTACCAATTACCTTCTGGGATGAAGCAGTTAATACTGCTTGTTATGTCCAAAACAGAGTTCTAGTGGTCAAGCAAAAGAACAAGACCCCATATGAGCTTTTAAATAAAAGAAAACCTTTTATTGGGTTCTTTAAACCTTTTGGGTGTCCTTGTACAATTCTAAATACCAAATCTCACTTAGGTAAGTTTGATAGCAAAGCAGATGATGGATTTCTTGTTGGATATTCATCTCAGAGTAAGGCCTACAGAGTATTTAACTCTTCTTCTAGAATAATTGAAGAAAGTGACAATGTCAAATGCAATGAGAGCACACCAAATCCTGTTGGATCTGGACCTCAGTGGCTATTTGACATTGATTCACTAACTAATTCTTTTGGTTTCAGTAGTGATGATTCTACACGAACAGGATGTGGAGGATCAGGGATCACACAAGTCTCAGAAAGCATATCTAAATCTGTGATATTTCCCATACCCACAGTGCATTCTGGTGAAGACTGTGAAAAGGAATCATTTACTGGACCAAATCAGAGTGAAGAAGAAACTAGAGATGAGGAGACTCAAGAAAATAAAGAATCAGAAGTGTCATCTGAAAACACTTCAGTTGAGTTGCATGACTCTAATCTAGAGGCTGGACTGAATGAAGAACCTAGTCATAACACAAGAGTTCAAAAGAATCATCCTCCACAGCTGGTAATAGGAGATATCTCTTCTCCTATGATGACTAGACATCAAAGCAGGCTTCAAGAAATGCAAGATCAACAGCATACAGTCCTTTCTTGCTTTCTATCCCAGCTTGAGCCTAAAAAGGCACATGATGCTATGAAAGAATCTAGCTGGATAGAAGCAATGCAAGAAGAACTGTTACAGTTCAAGCTACAAGATGTATGGGATCTAGTAGACCTTCCTAAAGGTCACAGAGCAATTGGCACAAAGTGGATTTTCAGAAACAAGAGAGATGAAAGAGGTATTGTCATAAGGAACAAAGCAAGGCTGGTGGCTCAAGGCTATACTCAAGAAGAGGGTATAGATTATGAAGAAGTTTTTGCACCTGTGGCTAGGATAGAAGCAATCAGACTATTCCTCGCCTATGCTTCTTACATGAACTTCAAAGTCTATCAAATGGATGTAAAAAGTACTTTTCTCTATGGATCAATTGAAGAAGAAGTATATGTCTGTCAACCACCAGGGTTTGAAAACCCAAGCTATCCAGACAGGGTATACAAATTAAAGAAAGCACTTTATGGACTACATCAAGCCCCAAGAGCATGGTATGACACTCTGTCATCCTATCTCTTGGAAAATGACTTTGAAAGAGGAGTCATTGATAAGACTCTATTTATCAAAAGAAAGAAGAAGGATATCTTGCTGGTCCAAATCTATGTTGATGACATTATCTTTGGATCTACAAGAAACAACATGTGCAAGGAGTTTGAGGATTTAATGCATCAAAGGTTCAAAATGAGTTCCATGGGGGAACTTACTTTCTTCCTTGGACTCCAAGTTCAACAGAAGTCAGATGGCATTTTCATATGTCAATCCAAGTATGTGCAGGATATTCTAACCAAGTTTGGTTTCTCAGAATCAAAACCTGCCAGCACACCTATGGAAACACACAAGCAGATCACAGCAGATCTTGAGGGGGAGGATATGGATGTGCATCATTATAGATCCATGATTGGCTCTCTCATGTATCTCACAGCATCAAGGCCAGATATAATGTTTCCAGTCTGTGTATGTGCAAGATTTCAAGTTAGGCCAAAGCAATCTCACTTTCAAGCTGTTAAGAGGATATTCAGATATCTCAAAGGGCAACCCAGATTGGGACTTTGGTATCCTCATAACTCACCTTTTGACCTAATAGCATACTCAGACAGTGATCTAGGTGGGGCAAACTTGGACAGAAAATCTACTTCTGGAGGATGTCAGTTTTTGGGTGCTAGACTAGTCTCATGGCAGTGCAAGAAACAAACCACAGTATCCACATCTACAACAGAGGCAGAGTACATAGCAGCTGCAAGTTGTTGTTCTCAAGTCTTATGGATTCAGAATCAAATGTTGGATTATGGGGTAACCTTTCTACACACTCCAATCTTTATTGACAACAGCAGTGCTATTAGCATTGTAAATAATCCAGTCAAGCACTCAAAGACAAAGCACATTGAAATCAGGTATCACTTTATAAGAGATTGTAATGAAAAGAAACTTATTCAAGTTGTCAAAGTTCACACTGATAATCAGTTTGCTGATCTATTCACTAAAGCTTTTGATGTGGGTAGATTCACTTTCTTGGTAACAGGTGTGGGAATGATAAACTCTGAATAATCTTCTTCTCAAAAAGTGGTTTTATACCTGTATATTGTTATTCTTGGTGTTACTAATCTTCTTTTTCAGGATATGCATAGCAGTACTCAGTGTTTAGCAAGTTTAAAAGGAGTAAGTATAGTTAATACTGCTAGTAGTTAATACTGCTAGTAGTTAATACTGCTAGTGGTTAATACTGCTTTCAGTTAATACTGCTAGTGGTTAATACTGCTTTCAGTTAATACTGCTCGTGGTTAATACTGCTAGTGGTTAATACTGCTAGTGGTTAATACTGCTTTCAGTTAATACTGCTAGTGGTTAATACTGCTTTCAGTTAATACTGCTCGTGGTTAATACTGCTTTCAGTCAATACTGCTAGTGGTTAATACTGCTTTCAGTTAATTCTGCTAGTTAGTTAATACTGCTAGCCGTTACTACTGCTAGTAGTTAATACTGCTCTAGGTTAATACTGCTTATATTCCGAATACTATAAATACTCTGGGCCCGCCTAAAAGTTCATAACGACTCTTTGCATACTGTTCTCTTGCGCTCAAAACCTTTTCTCTCTCAAGTTCGAAGGTTTTAGGCAAGTTTTCACTAAGATCAATGGCATCCATGACGTTCATCGACGAGCACAACGAGATTGCGATGCTACAAAAGCCAAAGCAAGCTTCAGGATTTCATCAGATTGTGGATTTCCTCAAGACAAGCCACATTGCTCATGCTCTTACTGTATCCCCTACAATCTACATTGAGCATCAAAGGCAGTTCTGGGCTAATGCAACCATTGTTGTGGAGAATGGTGTGCAAATGATCAAGACAAGAATCTGTGATCAACCACTAACAGTTACTGAAGAGGTTATTCGCATCAGTCTACGTCTAGACGATGCCTCTGGTATAACTTCTATCCCAAATGATGAACTGTTTACAACTCTTACAAGAATGGGGTATGGAGGCCCATTGGGTGTTTTCAAATTCTCTAAAGCAAAATTCTCACCCCAATGGCGTTTCTTTGTCCATACTCTTATGCATTGTATATCCAAAAAGACTACTGGATGGAGTGAGTTCAGCAACACTATTGCTTATGCTTTGGTGTGCTTGGCCACTGCCAGAAAGTACAATTTTTCTAAAATGATTTTCAATGATCTTGTCTCAAACATGGGAAACAAAAAGAGCTTCTTTATGTATCCCAGGTTTGTTCAAGAAGTTATGACTAATCAATTGACGGATATACCTCAACCTGTTGGGGTATATGTACCTAAACCCCCCAAAGGCAAGGTTTTCTCAAATATGAGAAGATCTGCTGGGGACTCTGAAGGAGTTGACACCCCATTGTTCTCTACAATGATGGTGGTGTCCCAAACCAATGAAGGTATGGCAGCAGGGTCAAGGCCCCCATTAGACCAACCCACTGCTAGCCAAGCCCAACCTTCCCTCTCAAAATCAATTCCCCAGTCCCTTCTTGAAAAACCAACCTCTCCCATCACCCAAACCTACAAGAGAAAACAGGTAAAGAAGGCTCCTTCCCTTCTTGTACCATTACCCACTAAGCCTATAAGCCCTCTAAGGGAGAATTCTCCCCTAGAGAATATCCAAAGGGAAACCACAAGGGTGTCTCCCAACCCAAAGGAGGTGCTCTCTGAGGAGGAGGTAGAGCATATGGGTGATGAGGCTGCCACTACTCCTGCTAGCACAGAGGAGGAAAGTGGTAACATCAATAAGACCTCCCCCATGGCAACTTTGAATGAGCAATCATTTGAAGGTCCCTGGTGCCAAGAAACCACAGGGGTGGATAGTGCTTCTGCTAGGCAGAAGACTTCCACTACTAAACGATCCAATGATCCTTCAATAGGGGGTAACACTCCTGGAGAAGGTGAGGACAGATATAACTATGATGAATTGATGGAGGCAATGGGCAACATCAACATGGATGTACTCAAACAGGGCAAAGATATAGAAGAGCTTAAACTCATAGTTTTGTCACAACAAGAACAAATCATCAAGTTGAAGCAAATGGTAAGGAAACTGATTCTGCAAAGGAAGAAGAAACAATTTGTGCTCAGAAGGAGGAAACCAGTGACTGATGCTCCCAAAAAGGGGGAGTCAGAAGCTGATGCCAAAGCTAAGGGGGAGCAAGAGGAAAAACATGATGTTGAGGGGGAGAATGAGCAAGCAGCAGAAACAGAGCCAGCAGCAGAAACCATTAATACTGCCAGTTCAAGTAAAGCAGCAGAAATGGTTAATACTGCTGAGCTGAAAGAAGCAGCAGAAACAGTAAAAGAGGTCCTTACAGAGCTTGAGGTTGCAGAAACACTCATCAAAGCCAAACATGATACTCCCAAGGTCACCTCAAAGGCCAAAGGAGTTGTCATAAAAGAAAGAGGTGATGCAGCAAAGAACTCTAGCATTGAGAAGGTGATGGGTAAAGATAAAGGTAAGGCAAAGCTAGTTGAATCTGATAAACCAATGAAAAAGCAGAAGCTGATTGAATCAGATGAAGCTCTAGCTAGGAAGATACAGGCTGAATTTGAAGAAGCAGAAACCATGCAAGTGCAAAAGGATAGAGAGATAGCTAAAGCAATGGCTGCAGAGTTAAACAAAGCCTATCAACAAAGCTTAGCAACAGAACAAGCCAAGCAGAAAGCCACATCTTTGAGGAAGCCTGATAAGATCAAAATGGCTGCAAGGAAAAGACAACCTTCAAAGACATACCTGGGTGCTCAAGAGAGAAAGAAAATGATTACTTTCCTCAAGGGTGCAGTAGGTGTCAAGGTAGAGATGTTTTCAAAGATGTCTTTTGAGAAGCTCAAGAAGATGTATGATGCTGAGATGATAAAGCTTCAAGGGGATGATCTTGCAAGGGTTGAAATGGAGAAAAGAATGAAAGAAAGCAATGATTTCTTACAAAAACCATTCCCTGATGAGCAAGAAACTCCAGAGAAGGAAACAACAATTGGTGAAAGTCTAAAGACTTTAAAAAGAACAAAGATGATTGCCAGGAGAAAGCCTACAAAGAAGCCTAGATTAGTGGAAGAAGAGGCTGAAAAGGTTGCTGAAGAAGAAGAGGCACCTGAGTCATCTACAATGAAAGAACCTGCAAGTACTGAGGATGTCAAGATGTACATGGTTGTGATGGACAAAGTGCCTGAACCAATTGCAGCAAAACCTGTAGGAGTTAAACCTCCTGAAGTCATTCACTGGGATGTTTTGGAAGTAGATGGCAAGGAGTATATCAGACTGAAGAGAAAAGATGAAAAGTATGAAGTCTACAGTACTTGGGCTAAAATTGTCAGAACATGCTCAAGGTCTGATATTGAAGAAATGTTTGATATAGGGATGAAGTTGTATGCAGATCAGTTGAAAGCTCCAGGAATTTCAATTACAAAACTGGTGATGGAGTATCTGTGTATGATGTTCAAACCTGATGAAGTGGAGGAGATCATAAGGAGTGTTTTTCAAGCAGTTACCAATTGGACTTTGTATGAAACTAGTGGAGTATATTCTGTGACTTTGGATTTAAATCACACTGAATACTTCCTAGTGGATAGAGTGTATAATCATAGCAGATTGAAGCTACATGCCATGCTGAAGAAAAAGTTAAGGTGTGTTCCAGATTCAGAAATGGCTAAATACTTGATTCAAAGAACCATCAATCAGAGTTTGGGATTGGATGCAAACACTGGGATTTAGGCATTGATAGAGTTTTGGGAGCATCTTGAAGAAAATCAGAAGAACTTGACTTCTCTTCCTAAAAGTCAAGTTAGGGGGAGATTGTTGGGAACTGAAGAAAAACTCAAGTATGGTTAATGCTGCTAGTTCAAAGTTACTACCGCTAGAAGACTTAAAGGTTAGTACTGCTGAGTGTTACTACTGCTAGTACTATTAATACTGCTAGTCAAAGTTAGTGTTGCTTGAACAAAGTTAGTACTGCTTAGCTAGTTAGTACTGCTAGTGGTTAGTACTGCTTAGTAGTTAATGCTGCTAGAAGGAAGTTAATGCTGCTGAAGATTAATACTGCTTATATGATGAAGATTCGTATGAAAGGATATACATGGAAGCTTAGAGATATACATAGAAGATATACTGAAGATATTTTATTTATTGTAATTATATTTGTATTCAGTATATATATTGTATTGTTTAGAATAGTTAGATAACTTTTGTTTTTCATTCTTTTAGAGAGAAAATCAATCTCAAGGCATAGATCCTAATTCTAGAGAAGTAGAATTCGTATTGGTGAGCCTGTTCATCAATATTGAGGTTGAGTGAGTAATCTTGTAACTTCAAAGCATTCAATAAAAGCTTACAGTTTGTTATTCATATTTTCTGTGTTGATTTACTGTTTCATTGAATATCAAAGTGTTATTCCGCAAACTTCTTTGATATTGTTTCTGAGAATTAATTCTTGTTGAGAATTCGATCCTGACAGATGCAGCGAAAGTAGAATTAGATGCACTCACAGATTCCTGATTCAAGACATTTGACACATTATCAGTGTTTGGTTTAGGAACATCATCATAAAAAATTTTAAACAAAAAATCAAGATCAGAAAGATTAGACAGAGAAGTAGAAGGATCCTGATTTGTCGACTGAAGTGCAGGTTCTGAACTAATTTGTTCAGAAGATAAATTTCCAGTAATAGTGGGTTCTGACTGTGTTGTCCAAAAGCCAAATCGGCAGCTTCATCAAATTTGACATTCACTCAGTCAATCACTTTTCTTGCAGAGAGAAGAAAGACTCTGTAAGCAGCAGAGTTAGAAGAATAGCCCAGAAATACGCCTTCATCTGCCATTGGACTAAATTTGTTCATATTATCTTTGTCATTCAAAACATAGCATTTACACCCGAAAGACTTGAAATATTTGATGTTGGGTTTGATACCGTTCATCAATTCATATGGAGTCTTGTTGAACCTGCGGTGTATAATTGATCTGTTTTGAGTATGACAGGCAGTTGATATGGCTTCGGCCCAGTGGGACAAAGGAAGACCTGAATAAGCAAGCATAGATCTAGCAGCTTCCACAAGCGTTATGTTTCGTCTTTCAACAACCCCATTCTGTTGCGGTGTTCTTGCAGCAGAAAACTGTTGTTGTATACTTTGATCATCATAGAATGCTTGAAGAGTTGAATTCTTGAATTCTGTGCCATTATCAGATCTTACAACTTTGACATGCTTTTGCTTATTTGTCTGAATGGTTTTGATGAGGTTGATGAGAATTTCGGGTGTCTCGTCTTTAGATTTGAGAAATTTCACCCATGTATATCTGGAGTAATCATCAACAACAACCAAAACATATTTCTTCTTACCAATACTCTTTGTCTTCATTGGTCCACACAATTCAACGTGAATTAGATCTAGGATGTCCGAAGTGCAATGTTCAGGCTTAGGCTTATGAGATGCTTTCTTCATCTTTCCTTTCTCGCAGTCCTGACAGAGATGGTCTTTCTGGAAACGGAGGATTGGAAGACCTCTCACGGAATCATTCTTGACCAAGCGATCTATATATTTGAAATTGAGATGAGCTAGTCGTCGGTGCCACACCCAGCTTTCATGAATAGAGGCTTTTGATAGAAGACAAATATCTGATGGAACCTTTACTTCGAAAAGATTAATGGTATAAATATTTGATCGTCTCTTTCCAACAAGTAAGTCCATGCCACTATTATTGTTTACAACAACTCTTTTAGACTTGAAACTGACTTCAAGATCTTTATCGCAGAACTTTCCAATGCTGAATAGATTGTGACTTAAACCTTCGACATAGCTTACTCTTTTGACAGTTATATTACCTTGAACAAGATCACCATAACCAAGAATGGGAGCCGTCTCGTAGTTTCCAAATTTGACACGACCGCAACATTTTTCTTTAAAATTTGAAAGTAGAGATTTGTTGCTAGTCATGTGTTTGGAACACCCCGAATCCAGATACCATAATTGATTTAGCTGCACAATAAAAAATTACTCAGATTTAGGTACCCATATGAATATGGGTCCCTTCTTGTTAGTCCTTTCCTTTTTCTTTTTCAAAAATTTATTTTTCCAAAACATCTGAGACTGATCAAATAAAGCATGAACAATATTGAACATCATTACTAATATTGAACATGGCTTGACGAATCTCCCCATCCCGTATGGGTCGAATCATAAAATTAGCATCTCTGAGTGTCAACGTGTTCTCGAACCAACTTGATGGAATAGAAGGATCCACGTCCAAGTCTTTCGAGCCAAGAAAGGATTTGAAAAAATCTACAAACACCATCGGAACATCATCACCATAAACATAAGATTTGTTAGAGTTACATACCGAGTAAATATGGTTTGCATGTCGCCTTTCCTTTACCATTTGATGAAAGAACTTTGTATTCATATCACCCTCATTTAGCCACTAGATCTTGGCCCGCTGCCGCATCCTCATCCCAACAGGCTTGCTGATAAGCTAAGACGCACATGATCAAGCTCATCCCGCAAGTCTAGGTTAGAGATCCATCTAGAGTAATTTGGACCGAATCTATCTCCTTTTTGAGGAACTCAATTCGAGCCGCAAGGTTCCCGTAAGAAGAACGAAGTTGTCGAAGAGGAGCTTTAAGCTTTTTGAGTCGCCTTGTCACCTTGTACATAAAAGTCCCATCCACCGGAATACTCCAAACATCCTTTATAACCTGCAAAAAGGAAGGATGATCCGCCAAAAAATTATCAAATTTAAACCCAAAGACCTTTTGTCGAACCCCACCCTGTGACCCAGATAGATACTAGCATATAATTCACACACAATCATGTAGACAACAACCTTTATTGATTTTAATCACAGATTACATCGAAGTCATAGATCTAACACGTAATCACATATCTCACACATGTTCACTATGTGTGCGAGTTCTTCCTTACCCACACACTGATTTTGTATTTGTGTGCGTGTCTCTACTAATCTGACACAAAGACAAACCTATTTATACTAAGTCAAACTATGTTGACTTTACAACTCAAACCTTGAACTATTAAACTGTTACAACTTTAGACCCTCTATTTAATCTTGAATACAATATATATCTAACAATATCCCCCTTTGGATTCAAGATTAAAAAAAATTTGACAATTATCTTCAAGTCTTCTTGTCTTCAGAAATGATCATCAGCAAAAATCTTTCTCAGCTTTGAATCTTGAAAACTTTAACATCTTCAGCAAAATTTTTGAAACTTTGACATTCTTCAATCTCTGAAATCTTCAAATGATCGTTACATCTTCATAACTTTGTCATTCTTTTTCTTTTGACATTTCTTGCTTTGGCTTTCACTTTGACTTTCAAAACTTGAACTATCTTTCACTTTTTCAATCAACCATCTATCTGAATATTGAATATCTTCCCGTTTCATTACATCTCCTTTGAATTATTAATAGTATAAACATTGTTCTGCAACTCTGACCTGAACCTTGACAAAGTTTTCTCCAATTCTGTAAACTGACTTTGAAACCTTTATATATCTTCCCCTTTTTGATGAATTGTGAGAATCAGAATCATCAAAACTTATTCAATATCAACACTGTCTTTGAAAGATCTCCCCCAAATCATCTGATAAGCATAGTCTTCATGATTAACAATCTCTCGGATTGGTCAAATATGAACAATATCTCCCTTTGACGATAAACGATCAATCTCCCCCAAAGAGTAATAGGAAAGAATCTTTTGTCTGATCTGAATGAGCCGTCAATTCATGAATGTATTTATCCGAATCTTTTCAAATTCAGACAAATTATGAGTTGTAACCCTGAATCAACAGATGAAACAGTTAAGAATGACTGTCAGTAACACAAAGCCACTGTGTACAACAAATGTAAAATTTAAGGAGATGATGTTCACTCCCCCGGACTTCCATTCAATCATTGGAAAACACAAGGTATTTTCTATGAATGTTCTGACAGAAAAACAGATTTTATGTGTGCTCGTGTTTGTGTTATGAAAGAATTAGCACAATGATTGTTGTTTAGGCTCAAAATTATGTAAACCAATGAGACAACAAAGGTTATACATAGACTCAAATGTGCATGAAAAAGGGTCGAAGGTGTAGCAACTTTCCTTCTTTTTCAATATCAGTATCTTCCGAGTGAAGAACCAATAGCTTATGTGCTGCTTCCCCAGAAAATGTGAAACATTCTCTTTTTAAGAAAAGAATGAGTAGTTGGTGGGGTTGTATGCAAGAGATGGCATGGGCTCACTGCCTTTTTCAATGGTCACCAAAGAATGTGAACCAATCAGTAGATGTGGCAGCCCGACTTAGAAAGATTTTTGGTGTAGAGTCTGATATTCTTTTACTCTGTGCTCACACCCTCTTTCTTTTAATCTTTTAAGCTCATTTCTAACCAATCTCTCTTTTCCATTTTACCTCTTCACACACTAACACTCTATTCTTTTGACCCCTCTCCCCTCAATCACTCAGGGAGTACTTCCGGGGTAGGAAACACTGGTTATCGTGAATCCATGAAAGTTCTGTTAAGCTCTCACACTGAATTTCATGTATTTTCCTAAGATAATGTATTGCCTCAATGATTTTCTTGACATTTAAGCACAAGAAATCATTTGTCAGTATATGTATGCTCATCAAAAATCAGAATGAAATTTGAGCATTTTAAGCATTTACGATTTCTCAAAACTTTGTATGAATGAATAAACATGAAAGAATAGAAATGTTTTGAGAATCTGACAATGATTAAGATCAGATCAAAATTCATGAAGAATTAGAAATAAGTGATATCAAATACGAATGTTGTTTATATAAACAATATATAAACATTTTAACAATGAAAGCACATGTAAAGTAGAAATGACGTCTGATTCAAAAAACAATGAATAGAAAATGGGAGTATTACCATAGAAAGATTAAACTTTTGATACATGGTAATATCAAAGTCAAGAAATGAATGTACTGAACCGTTATGTGTATGAATACTTGACAAAGTATATGAAAAGAAAATACACAAGTATTATTCTTTAAGAACACATGGTCAGATAAACATCAAAGTATCTAATATCATTTAAAATCACACTTCTTAATTCATGAAAACATTTTAAGAATGTGAGAAGTGATATGAACATTTGAAGAAACCATTTTTCATAAGTGAAAGTTGTTCATCTTTCAACAAATGTTAAAGATTAAGATATAGAAAGATATACCTGTATGTTCCCCCTAAAATGAATATTTACATTTAAGTACACTTTGACAAAACTTCAAATCATCTTTCCTTCGATAACTGTAAAAATTCAAGTTATTAGAAAAGTATAACAATGAAAGTACACTAGCTATTAGCTCCTCCCCCTAAAAGGTATAGCAGTTGACTCCCCCTCAAATCAAAAAACTTCTAAAAAATGTTATTAATTAGGCATCCATCAGAAGAAAAACATTTGAGTATGGGTTCTGAACTAAATTATTCAGAAACAATGATTACATATTCTCTGGTGAGAATAGTAATATGCAAAGGTAACAATGAAGAACGGGTCCTGATATGATGTAACCAGAAACCATTGTCACTTGAAACATAACCTGCAAGATAAAAGATTTTGGTAATCATTGTAAAAATGATTCCTCCATAGTCAGTAAATGATGAATAATAGACATTGTTCATTATTTCGAAGATATAAGCATTTTAAGCACAAAATAAGATATACTCCCCCTCGAATCATGGATTGGCATTTAACATACCTAATTTACTGACTAGAAAGGAAAACCTCTTTTCATCCAACGGTTTGGTGAAAAGATCAGCCAATTTGTAGTCTGTTTGCACGAAATACATCTCTATGTCGCCATTTTCCACATGATCCTTGATGAAGTGGTATCATACATCAATGTGTTTAGTCTTTGAGTGTTGCACTGGATTAGCTATTATTGCTATCGCACTCTTTGAATCGCAGTAAATAGGAACTCATTGGTATGAATAGCCAAAATCCTTTAATTGTGTCCGCATCCAAAGGACTTGTGAACAGCAGCTTGCAGCGGCTACATATTTAGCCTTGGTGGTAGATGTAGATACACAATTCTGTTTCTTTGACGTCCAGCTAACCAACTTGTCACCTAAAAACTGACATGAACCTGATGTGCTCTTGCGATCCAGCTTGCAACCTGCGTGATCAGCATCTGTGTAGGCAGTTAGATCAAGACTCGAACCCTTAGGATACCAAAGGCCTAGCTCGGGAGTGCCTTAGAGGTACCTAAGAATTTGTTTCACAGCGACTAGGTGTGATTCCTTCGGGTTAGCTTGATACCTACAACAGAAACACGTGGCAAACATAATATCCGGTCTACTTGCTGTTAAGTACAATAATGAACCAATCATGCTACGATACACTTTTTGATCAACAGATTTACGAGAAAGATCAGCATCTAAAAGTGTACCCGTTGCCATTGGTATTTTCATTACTGAATTGTCAGACATGTTAAAATTTTTCAGGATATCTCTGATATATTTTGACTAATTGATGAAAATGCCTTCGGGTAACTGTTTTACTTGAAGACCAAGAAAGAATGTCAGTTCACCCATCATCGACATTTCAAATCGAGATTCCATAATTTTTGAAAAGTTTTTACAAAATTTAGGATTTGTAGAACCGAAAATAATGTCATCCACATAAATCTGAATTAGGATCATATCTTCACCTTGTTTCTTCAGAAAGAGAGTAGTATCGATAGTACCTTTCTTAAACCCTGAAGCAAGTAGAAATTGAGTTAACGTTTCGTACCAAGCTCTTGGTGTCTGTTTTAATCCATATAATGCCTTGTCTAGAACGTAGACATAATCTGGGTGTTTTGGATCGACGAAGCCTTCGGGTTGAGCAACATAAACTTCTTCATGCAAAATCCCATTCAAGAATGCAGATTTTACGTCCATTTGATGGACTATAAAATTCTTGTGGGCTGCGTATGATAAGAATATCCGAATAGCTTCAATCCATGCAACAGGAGCAAATGTCTCATCATAATCAATTACCTCCTGTTGACAATACCCTTTTGCAAAAATGCGAGCTTTATTTCTAACTACAACTCCAAATTCATATCTCTTATTTCTGAAATCCCACTTTGTGCCAATCATTGATTTTCCTTCAGGTAGGGGGATAAGTCGCCAGACTTTGTTTCGCTCGAATTGTAGAAGTTCATCTTGCATGGCTAAAATCCAATCAGGTTCGCGTAAGGCTTCTGATGCTTTCTTCGGCTCAAGGGAACTAAGGAAACTTGAGTAAAGACAGAAATTTGCAGATGCCACCCGCGTTTTCACTCCACTGTGTACGTCACCTATTATGTTATGTAGGGGATGATCTCTTGTCCATCTTGTAGTGCTTGGAAGTGGTTGAACAGAGATCTGTGTGTTGTCATCATCATATTCATCATATATTGCAGGCTCAACCTCAGATGTACTCGGGACATCTTGTACATTTGTTTCTGACAGAAGTAGTTCTGGTGCAGCAGAAGAAGTACTCGGGACTTCTTTTCCAGAAACTGTATCTATAGATGCAGAATTGGAATTAGTATTGTTAGAAATAACTGGTGTAAATGTACCTGATGAGGTTGTTGTGACAATATCAGAAGGTCCAAAGATATATGTGGTTATGACCGGGACCTCTGAAGTTGATGCAGATATGTTTGATTTGTCAAAATCTGCACATATATGCATAAATGCATCAAGAAATAGTAAATCTAACTCAGATGATACATTAAGTGAGTCAGAAGACTTAGTATGTGAAGGTTCGGGTTCTATTCCATCTTGAATAAAAGCCTTCTGTTTCTGCTTGAGTTCTGAACTGTTGTGTTCAGAAATCAATGTAGATGATTCATCAAAAGACACGTTCATACTTTCCATGATAGTCTTGGTTCGTCTGTTGTAGACCCGATAGGCTTTTTGACGTCAAAGAGTATCCAATAAAATAGCCTTCGTCCGCCTTCTTGTCGAATTTACCAAGATTATCACGATCATTAAGTATGTAACACCTACAACCAAAAACACGAAGAAATTTAATATTCGGTTTTCTCTTATTTATAAGCTCATATGCTGTTTTCTTATGTCTTTTAATAACAATGGTACGATTTTGTGTAAAACATGAAGTAGCTATCGCTTCAGCCCACAGATACAATGGAAGACCATAGTAGCGCCAGCATTGTTTTCGCTGCCTCAACCAGGCTTCGATTTTTCGTTTCGACCACGCCGTTCTGTTGAGGAGTATAAGCAGCAGAAAAAGGGGGAGAATGTTAGAACATAAATATGTTCACTTTAGAAGTTTAGTAAAGTAATCAATATTATTGTATTTGGGTCTTGTATATAGGTTTGGGCTCAAATGTGTACAAGGGTATTGGGCATATAAATAGAGTTTGTAGTTAGTTTGTTTTGTAACTAATCGTTCAACCATGTAGACATACGGATTGTAAAATCCCTCTGTAGTTTAGTTTGTGTTTGTGAATAAAACTACTGATTAGTTATTCAACCATGTAGACATATGGATTGTAAAAGCTCTCTGTAGTTTAGTTTGTGTTTGTGAATAAACTACAGATTCAATCCTCAATAATCCTTGTCAATCTTGTTTACTTCAATTCAATCTTGATCTCTTGGACCTCACAGATAATCTCACAACCGTCCAGATCTTCAATGAAACAACCATCAATAGTGAACCGAACTTGAAAATGACTGTTGTAGAATTGACTTGTACTGAAAAGATTATGATCAAGTCCATCTACAAACGGTACTTTCTTGATTGTGACAGTGCCATTTTTCAATGAACCATGATGATTCCATTAACCTATGTATTTGCAAAACTGACTGTCCCTGCAGGTTCCTCAACATAGTTATGTAACAAATGCTTAAATCCAGTCATGTGACGCGAGCATCCTGAATCTATATACCACAGATGTGAGTCCTGGAAAAAGAACAAATCACTTCTTCTTAGGTACCCATATCCAAATGGGTCCTTCTTAGTTAGCTTTATGCAATATATTCAAATCATCTACCTTAGCCTTGATTCGCCATTCATAACGAGGCTTCGGTATCCATTTCCAAACCATGTTTACATTAAGCTCATTAAATCTCTGTTTTCTAGAAAGATAAGCATTCTTAGCATGAAAGATTTTAGCATGTTGTGGTGAGGATTTAGATACAGTTTTAGCTGGAGATGCCTTTTTAGCAACTTTAGATTTAGGAGGAATGGTGTGAAGAATGAAAGCATTGTCATGACAGTGTTTGCAATTAAAGTTCTTACGAGCAAATGTCAAAAAGTTTTGATTTATCAATTTGAGTACAAACATTCATACATTTTTGAAATTTCGGATCGTTGGAACTTTTACATTTCAAACTAGCACTATCAGTAACACTACTTTTATTATCAACAACTTTCTTTTCAGACTTATTCTTCACCCATTCTCCTTTATCTTTTTGCTTTCTTATATCTGAAACATGAAATGAAACCTTGTCAGTTTTCTTCTTGAAAGATCAATTTTTCCTTAAAATACCAGAAGACTCTCCTTTCTCAAAAATGCTTGGAGTATATTCAGGAGTTTCAGAGGTTTTAGAAGTAATACTCAAACTCTGGGTTTGAATGAACATTCCATTTCTGAGATTCAAACATCTTTTTCTCATCAAGATTTTGCTTAAACAAATCAGCTTTCAAAGTAAGTAACTCTTTAGAGAGTTCTTTCTTTTCCTCAAAAGATTTGTCAAGTTTGAATTTGAGATCACAATTCTCATCTTCCAACTCTTCAATAATCTTTTGAAGATCTTTGATTTGCTTCTCAAAAACAGATGTTTGATTCAGCTCAGAGTTTGATTCTAACTTCTCAATAATAGGAACAGGATCTGAAGCATTCATCATGTTTTCAAAAATCTCCTCAGTCATTTTCTTTGAAAAATCAGTTTTAATGCTATTATTCATGACATTTATACACTCATCAGTCTTAACCTCTTTTGGAGATTCAGAAATGACTGATTCAACTATTGGAGTCTGATTCCCAACATCAATGTCTGAGTCAGACTTATCATACTGACAATGAGTTTCAGGTATATCTGCTTCAGTGTTGGCTCAACAAACTCAGGTTTTCTGGTTTTATAGATTTTGTTCAATTCATTATAAGAAAAACCAACAGATTTAAAACTTGAAATTGAATCAGCACAACTTGATGTATCATCATCAATCACTTCTTTACCTTTAGAAGAGATGTCAGACTTAAGATGTAACACCCTAAAATTTGGAAATAACAATTTATTTAAAATTTTCTAAATACATCAATAATTGAATCATCTACAACCAAAAATTAGATTCAACTTCAATACACAGACATTCAATCTTTACATACAAACTATAAAAGGACGGGTGCTACCAAAACCCAATAATAGTCGCTATCTCCAACTTGCGGAAGACTTCCCCAATTACTTACTTTAGTGTCTAGCTAAGGCTCTACGCTTCATAGAACTGCTAAAACTTAACTCCCAACTAGAGCCTGATGCACATGCCGACAAATAAAAGGGTTAGGCTTAACGCCTAGTGAGCTCAAGAGTTTTCAACATATATAATTAAATCATTTAGAAAGGAAGGATGCGAATAAAATCATAATCTTTCAAAATGATATGCTTCACTTATGAAAACGACTCGTTCATCAATAGCGATGCACTTTGTACGAAAGAGGCACCGAGTTAACTGTTAACCGACCCAAACTGCTTTAAAGACGTGGATCTCACTAAGAGACGTAATTATGTAAAGTAAACCGGAACTTGCTAAAAGTAAAATAGAGGGCGGACTCCCCATTTTATAAAATACGGTTAACACATTACAACTTGAAATACCCAACACGGTTGAAACGTGACACAGACTCATAAATCATAGATGAAGATCTATATAATTAAATATCGCCATGAACACGGCTTTAAACCCAAAACTCACACGACCATAAAATGGACGAGAATGAATACCGACACATGGAAATGACGCGGTCCATGCGAACCTCAGTATACGTCGGAATAACCCAATATTAAAGCCATCATTTGCCGTCAACCACTTAAAAACTCCTTTTGGTAAAAATACCACATTACCCAAATAAAATACCATGAATCAACGATGAGGAGATCCGTAAACACCGAGAATAGAGAACACGTAAGTAGGCCGTTCACGCGACTTCCTTACATGTCCTCTAAACGTTTCCATCTTGGGTGGCGAGAACACGTGAATGGGGCCACCCTTGATGTTGTTGGAGTTCACCACGTATCCCAGACTTAGTTCCCATGCCATACCAGACATCACAACCTCAATCCCTTTTACTACCTCTAGCCCTACTCCGTCAAGTTCCACCCCAAGGACTTACGAACACTGGTGCCTATCCAACCTAGAAGAGTTACACCTCAACGGCTCGTGCCGCTTATTGCCTACTCGCTAGCAAACCCGAGCGGTCACTAAAAGTAACCCAAAACCTCCGGCCTTACAAGACCAACAGAACTTACGTGCCTATGGATCCATTACAACACTTTCTAACGTTACATAACTCCAATTGGATGACCACACACCCAAAAGATGTAACTCACCAACGTTACGAAATTAATCGTCATCTCAGTCAAAACCCCCGCTGGTTATGACTCCGGACAAACGTCCACACGACTCGTTTAAATCAAAACCCCCGCTGGTTATAACTCCAGACAAATGTCCACACGACTCGTTTAAATCAAAAACCGAGCCAAACGCCCAACGCCTTACATAAATTTCCAACGAAAGCCTTTGTACATTAAAAACACGTTTAGCCGACTGACAAAGACACAATGGTCCCAAAAGTGTAAAAATAACACAAACTCAACATTGATTGCGGCGAACCATTTCCCAAATAAACTCTTTACTCTTATTTCCCAAAATACCTCGCGACACAGTCATGCACATTTTCCAAATAGACGTAAGTACAAAATCATGTAAATGACATTTACATCAAATGGGCTCCATTTATATAATATACGTCAAAGAATCATATCAAAATGCTTTATTTGTCAACGAGCCCAAAATCACCAAAAATGCATGTTTCATGAGTTTCTAAAGATGGATATAACCAAATACTCAAACTTATCAGCAGTTAACAATTTGGTGTAAAACATCAACATTTTAAAATAACATTTTTGGCATGTACACCGTTTTCATAAATCATCTTGAACTCACCTTGCTAGATTTAGGCAAAATCTAGATTTCACACCACTTGAGCTCCTTTGAAGAACTCATGAATCCTCAAGCCAGCAACTCCTGAAACCTATATCCATACATTTCCAACCATAAACCATCATATAGAAATACTCCCCAAACGATTTACATAAAGATCTCAACTTATGTCAAAACCCTAATTTCCACAAATGAAGAAAATGGATGATTACCTCAAACCTCAACTTGAATCCATCCAACCAAAAACCCTTGTAGAACACCAAAATGGTTACAAACCTCCAATCTATGAAAAGAAACACAAAGGGTGGATGAAACCCTAGAAAACTTTGGGGAAGATGATGAAGAGGGAGAGATGAGGAGCTTAGCACCACAAAATACTATTGTATACTCCAATAGACATCCAAACTCTTGCTAAATCCTTGAAGAGCTCTAAAAAACGAGACTATGGCAACCTGAATCACCAAAAACGGAGTTGTGGATCAAAAGTTATGAAGGAATGAAGTTTGGTGGCTGAAAGTCAGGTTTTTAGATTGACCAGGGGGTTTCGCGGGTTTTACCGCGACCTTAAGTCGCGGCATAAGTCTCCCTTGTTCTTCTAAGTCGCGAGATTGCCCATAAGTCGCGGCACAACTCGCGTAACACACTGATTGTCCGGTTTTCATTCTCGTTCACTGTTTTGGCCATAACTTCTTCGTTATAGCTCCGTTTTCGCTCCGGAAAGAACCGATAGACTCGTAATTGAATCCTTCATCCATCTAGACTATAAAATATAGAATTCAAGTCCAAGATTAAATACCTTATTTTTCCTTGATATATCGGTTTCTGTATTTACTTGAAGTGATACCTTTCGAAAGTCGGGGTGTTACAATCCTCCCAACCTTAAAAGAGATTTCGTCCTCGAAATCTACTCTTCTCAATGAAACGCTGCGCGCAAACAATATTGTCCTCAGTCCAAAAGCCAGAACTACAATCGAGACCCTTATACCGAAACTCACGTCAACTGCCTCTCTTGGGCACATTAAACTCATAACCGAGCGAACACTTAACTCTCCAAAGTAACCTTTACTCACAAGGTTACGGTTGTCTCCCAACCTTGGATGACAATTACCACCTCCAGGTAATTTATGACTCCAACTTCTCACCGATCAATTTCCTTCGGGTCTAAACGATTTCGAACTCAACATCAAAGATCATAACCACACCTCCAAAATCCTCAGATTTCAACTGATCCATTCCTAATATCTATAAAGACATTCTTCCAAGGCGCACCAAAGCACCCTTCCGGCAGACGATTAACACAGATTCGGCTGTCACTCAACTCCGATCCAATACCAATCTCACAACATTTCTAAAGTAACATCCTTATCACCATAGGAACGCTTGGGCACATCAATGCTTAATCCTCAATACCCAAACTCACTTCAAAATCCATCACCGAAAGGTCAATAATTCCCATGATCCAACCGGGATACATCCCAAACATTCCAAGATCCATTGACCTCAAGGAAAAAGTCGACGCCTAGGACCTAACGGTGACCTCGAAAATGTGGACATTCCTCCCAAAACTCCATTCCAGACGAATTGTCGCACTAAGGTTGACACCTAACAGAAAACTAAGATTCCAAATCTTACATTTTCGACAGACAGATCACCAAAATTTCCTTTAATCGCCGAACCCACTAAGACGGTAAGCCAACAACATAAACCATGATGTTACACCGGCAAGCAATCCACCAACACGAACCCAAGTTACACGCAGATAATTACTTAAGACCTTATCCCGCATGATTACCGAAGTACCAAAATCAACTCTTAAATCACTGGGGGACTTAATTCCACTACTTCCATTAAAACCACTGCGCACAGATTCAAAAACGAAACCCAAAATCCAAGACTGACCACCAGTCGGATCATCCGACGATTCAAAACCCAAGGACTCCCTTAGTCCCTAATTACCATTCCTCACACGACAGGGGTTCAAATCTATAGGTTCAAATCTATGCCAATTCAACTTTTATAAAACTTTCACATACTAAGCTTTATAACAATTAAACGCGCGGTAAAATACACTACCGTTCACTTGATAGGTTTCAAAACTGGTTACCAACACTACGCATATAAAACCATTTCCCACTCATTTGATCAATACTTACGTAAATAAAACGGTAACGAACGGGTGTAGCAAAATTTACATTATCAATCATGAAAATAAATCCCTGCGCCTCGACGTGTGCAATAAAAGTTTGTACCGCTACAAAAGAGAATTCCAAAATCTTAACTTTAAAATTCCTACTCTTTAACCAAAAGGCGTTGTAGCACAAAAGTATCAACAACCCAATATGCAACAGTTTATTTCCCCAAAGCCAGGTAGAAATGATGGAATGCAAACAAGTTTCAAATCGAGTTCAAAGCTTCAGATCGTACAGATAAACACCTTTGACTAAAAAGTAACTGCAACGACATAAACATTGCTAACTCAATAAATGCATTGCGAAGATTTCTAACGGTAAAAGTAATTGATTGAAATATGAACAGAACAAAAGTCCTGTTTGAAAAGATGTAAATCTTTTATATATTTACTCATACCAACGTTATAATTAAACCCAAATGCAAATAGTATGCAACGAATGACATTTGTATGAAGTTCAACATTTAACGCACATCATGATGCATATGCACATGTTCTCAAAACTATTTTACGCAACGCAAAATGACGTAAGATGAGGCACCCTAAACCAAATTGAATTTTCGCAAAACTCAATAATGCTAAAATCATGCAATGACAAATTTTCATTTCTCAACAAGAATGTAAGACGACAATATGGCTAAAACACTAAGCCTTCAAGAGTTTCCTCTTTTAATGCAATGAAAGATAAAATGACACCTTTAACAAAATTCACATGGGACACGACGCCAACTAACTCGTAAGCTTAAAAGAAGCAAAATTAAAACTCGCGCATGGAAAGGCATCGTATAAAACAATACTCCATGAAATTTCAACAAAACTCACACAAACTAAAATTCTCAAGAAATTCCGACTCAACGCGTGGGAATAACTTTTCCTTTAAAACCATTGACATATGTGGAGGAGATCCAATGCCTAGGTTAAAATCTCATAGCTACTTGCCCAATACTCAAATGACATTAAAATATGGATTTTACATTATCCGCAAATAGCGTTAAACAGGAGACCTGAATAAAGAGATTTTTTTTATAACAATTTGCAATTATGTGCACAAAACATTTTCATGAATGCTTAAGCTCACAGTTTAAAATCTGATGCGTGTTAAATGCTCTACCAAAACTTTATAATATAAACCACTTTTTGTTTTACGAACATAAGAAACAATTTATGCAAATTTATTTCGGAAATAAATTTAGTGCAAGAATTTGATCGGCACTTGGCATCATATACACTTCCCAAAAAAAACCTGGCATACTATTGTCATACGAGTGTATCAAACATCTTAGGACAACAATCTCAATTTTCTACCATTGTCATCCGGATACTCCACCTCTTAAAGCAACACTCGGATATTTCATCGGTTCACCTTACAATATCTCCTCGTATGACGCCAATTCCATAAGCTCAGGGTTCTACTCCAACCAATTATTCTTACTCAAGACGATCAACTTAATGCATTCAACGCACTTAACTATCACTTAAACGTGACATTGCTATAGATATCAACGTTTCCTTAGATTACTTACTTAGAAACTTTCTTACTACCCCAACGGTAATCGTACCAAGGTAGTTCAAGTATACACATGTAATATGTAGGTTCACCATAACACTGGCCAGGTGCCATTATGAACGTACCGCACATGCTCATCCTTGCAACCCTTGACAAGTTTCCCGTTTCTAGAGACTCGATCAACTCCATCATATCTTATCTTAAGGTTCCTAATGTGCAACTTCACTTACAATCGCTTATAAAAACGCTAGTTTGAGTCTAGGCCTTCTACAATCAATACCTAATTCTCTCAAACTTAAGCTCTGATACCAACTTGTAACACCCTAAAATTTGGAAATAGCAACTTATTTAAAATTTTCTAAATACATCAATAATTGAATCATCTACAACCACAAATTAGATTCAACTTCAATAAACAGACATTCAATCTTTACATACAAACTATAAAAGGACGGGTGCTACCAAAACCCAATAATAGTCGCTATCTCCAACTTGCGGAAGACTTCCCCAATTACTTACTTTAGTGTCTAGCTAAGGCTCTACGTTTCATAGAACTGCAAGAACTCAACTCCCAACTGGAACCTGAGGCACATGCCGACAAATAAAAGGGTTAGGCTTAACGCCTAGTGAGCTCAAGAGTTTTCAACATATATAATTAAATCATTTAGAAAGGAAGGATGCGAATAAAATCATAATCTTTCAAAATGATATGCTTCACTTATGAAAACGACTCGTTCATCAATAACGATGCACTTTGTACGAAAGAGGCACCGAGTTAACTGTTAACCGACCCAAACTGCTTTAAAGACGTGGATCTCACTAAGAGACATAATTATGTAAAGTAAACTGGAACTTGCTAAAAGTAAAATAGAGGGCGGACTCCCCATTTTATAAAATACGGTTAACACATTACAACTTGAAATACCCAACCCGGTTGAAACGTGACACAGACTCATAAATCATAGATGAAGATCTATATAATTAAATATCGCCATGAACACGGCTTTAAACCCAAAACTCACACGACCATAAAATGGATGGGAATGAATACTGACACATGGAAATGACGCGGTCCATGCGAACTTCAGTATACGTGGGAAGAACCCAATATTAAAGTCATCATTTGCCGTCAACCACTTAAAAACTCCTTTTGGTAAAAATACCACATTACCCAAATAAAATACCACGAATCAACGATGAGGAGATCCGTAAACACCGAGAATAGAGAACACGTAAGTAGGTCGTTCACGCGACTTCCTTACATGTCCTCTAAACGTTTCCATCTTGGGTGGCGAGAACACGTGAATGGGGCGACCCTTGATGTTGTTGGAGTTCACCACGTATCCCGGACTTAGTTCCCATGCCATACCAGACATCACAACCTCAATCCGTTTTACTGCCTCTAGCCCTACTCCGTCGAGTTCCACCCCAAGGACTTACAGACAGTGGTTCCTATATAACCTAGACGAGTTACACCTCAACGGCTTGTGCCGCTTATTGCCTACTCGCTAGCAAACCCGAGCAGTCACTAAAAGTAACCCAAAACTTCCGTCCTTACAAGACCAACAGAACTTACGTGCCTATGGATCCATTACAACACTGTCTAACGTTACATGACTCCAATTGGATGACCACACACCCAAAACATGTAACTCACCAACGATACGAAATTAATCGTGATCTCAGTCAAAACCCCCGCTGGTTATGACTCCGGATAAACGTCCACATGACTCGTTTAAATCAAACCCCCCGCTGGTTATAACTCCGGACAAATGTCCACACGACTCGTTTAAATCAAAAACCGAGCCAAAGGCCTAACGCCTTACATAAATTTCCAACGAAAGCCTTTGTACATTAAAAACACGTTTAGCCGACTGACAAAGACACAACGGTCCCAAAAGTGTACAAATAACACAAACTCAACATTGATTGCGGCGAACCATTTCCCAAATAAACTCTTTACTCTTATTTCCCAAAATTCCTCGCGACACAGTCATGCACATTTTCCAAATAGACGTAAGTACAAAATCATGTAAATGACATTTACATCAAATGGGCTCCATTTATATAATATACGTCAAAGAATCATATCAAAATGCTTTATTTGTCAACGAGCCCAAAATCACCAAAAATGCATGTTTCATGAGTTTCTAAAGATGGATATAACCAAATACTCAAACTTATCAGAAGTTAACAATTTGGTGTAAAACATCAACATTTTAAAATAACATTTTTGGCATGTACACCGTTTTCATAAATCATCTTGAACTCACCTTGCTAGATTTAGGCTAAATCTAGATTTCACCCCACTTGAGCTCCTTTGAAGAACTCATGAATCCTCAACCCAACAACTCCTGAAACCTAGATCCATACATTTCCAACCATAAACAATCATATAGAAATATTCCCCAAACGATTTACATAAAGATCTCAACTTATGTCAAAACCCTAATTTCCACAAATGAAGAAAATGGATGATTACCTCAAACCTCAACTCGAATCCATCCAATCAAAAACCCTTGTATCACACCAAAATGGTTACAAACCTCCAATCTATGAAAAGAAACACAAAGGGTGGATGAAACCCTAGAAAACTTTGGGGAAGAGGATGAAGAGGGAAGGATGAGGAGCTTACCACCACAAAATACTATTGTATACTACAATAGACCTCCAAAATCTTGCTAAATCCTTGAAGAGATCTCAAAAACAAGACTATGGCAACTTGAATCACCAAAAACGGAGTTGTGGATCAAAAGTTATTAGGGAATGAAGTTTGGTGGTTGAAAGTCGGGTTTTTAGATCGACCAGGGGGTTTCGCGGGTTATGCCGCGACCTTAATTCGCAGCATAAGTCGCCCTTGTTCTTCTAAGTCGCGAGATTGCCCCTAAGTCGTGGCACAAATCGCGTAACACACTGATTGTCTGGTTTTCATTCTCGTTCACTGTTTTGGCCATAACTTCTTCGTTATAGCTCCGTTTTCGCTCCGGAAAGAACCGTTGAACTCGTAATTGAATCCTTCATCCATCTAGACTATAAAATCTAGAATTCAAGTCCAAGATTAAATATCTTATTTTTCCTTGATATGTCGGTTTCTGTATTTACTTGAAGTAATACATTTCGAAAGTCGGGGTGTTACATAAGAGTTTCAGCTTTAACAAATGTATCATGAATATCCGGGATTTTCTTAGATCTTGACCCCAATTTCTCAAAATTATACAAGTTTTCTGGAGCTCTTTTTAAAACATCATTTTCATTAAAACCTAAACCCGTTTTAGCATTATAAAAACGGACATCTTGGAGTTTGTTCGTTAATAAATTCAATGTTTGCTCAGTTTGTCCTCTCTTTAGATTCAAATCCTCTAGCTGCTTAATTTTGCAATAAGCTTCATTCCATTCCTGAAAACAAGCTTCAAATTTAATTTTAAATTAGTCTTTTTCAGAATTTAAATTAACAAGATTCCTTTCCAGCTCGGTTATTTTTGATTTTAAAACTTCTTTCTCTTTCTTCAAGGCTCTTTTTCAGACTCTTTATCCTCAACAACAACTTTCAATAATGCGTTTTCATCACGAAAACTCATCATTGATTGTCTTTCGTTGCTAAGTTTGCCTTTTAAATTTTCAAACTCTTTTTCCATGTTTTGAATCCGAGCCATAAGAGATTCAACAAGTTCAGAATTATAAAGAGTACTTACCTCAGATTCACACTCAGATCGGTCAGAAGAGGTTTCAGCTCCATCTTCAACTTTAGCCATCATACACACTTGTGTGAAGTGTGCTGATTCTTCATCAGAACTCTGGTAAAACCAGTTTTCTTCTTCAGCCATAAGTTCTTTCCCTTCTTCTGCCTTCTTTGCCAATAGAGATTTCTTGGCATAGTACTGTGAATTTTTCACCCGTTTGAACTTGCAATCTTTGGAGAAGTGGCCATGCTTACCACAATTGTAACACCTGCCAAACTTGGGCTCAGATTTCTCTTCTTTCTTCTCTTCTCTTCTCTTTTCTCTTCTCTTTTATCATCTCTTTTCTCTTCTCTCTTTTCTTCCTTCTTTCCAAATCTCGGCTTGTATTTCTCTGATCTGTCTTTTCTATACCCATCATACTTTGACTTTGAAAATCTCTTCCTACCAATGCTTTTCTGAAATTGCTTTGTGATGAGTGCCAGATGATCAGCAAACTTTTGTACATCTTCATCTGAATGTACTTCAGTTTCTGTGGAGGAATCTTCAGAACTAGATTCAATTACTTCTGTAAGGAAAGCTCTGGACTTCTTTGACTTATATTTTGATGAAGAAACAGTCTTCTTTTCTTCATTCAGTACTTTTACCTTATCTTCATGTTGAGCAAGAGTAGTGAAGATGTTATTAACGTCCTCTATAATGCCATATCTTTGGTCATTTGAATATTTATGGCATAACTCTTCCATTCAGGATTCAAGTTCTTGAAGAACTTATAGTTGATCTCAGATACTGATTTGTTCATGCCATTTCTTCTTAAATCATTCAGAATCACATTAAACCTTGTGTATGTATCCAGAAGTGCTTCCCCTTCTTTATCATGAAAGCCCTCGTATGCATTGATACTTTGGTTGAGCTTAGCTTGTATAGATCGTTCAGTACCTTGGAACTATCTTTCCAGTTCATCCCACATAGCTTTTGTTGATTCCCGACTATCTACTCTGTTGTAGATATCGTTTAGTATAGCCATAGTGAGGTAGACAAGGGCCTCTTCATCGATCTTGTAAAGTTCCTTCTCTCTTTCACTAAAGTATTGATATGGCTTAGGCACATATCGCACTGGAATTTCTGGAGAAGTTTCCGTGGCCGCTTGTCCTGGTACTGTAACAACTGGTTCAACTAGGGATGTTTGCGGTCCGGTTTGGGCGGTTTAACCCCTCAGACCACAAACCAAACCGCAAGTGGCGATTTATTGTTTTTTCAAACCGAGCGGTTTGACATTAAATACCCAGACCGGTCAAGTCGGACTGCGGTTTAGGCGGTTTGGTCGACCGGTTTCGGCGGTTTGGGTCTTTTAGTGGGTTTTAAAGTTTAAACATAAACAAATATTAAACTTTGAATTTTAAAGGCTCGTTGGCTTGAGCCCATTTGAAATAAAGAACAAAGTCCACAAAAGTTAACAAAATATCCCAAGACAAAACACTAAAAAAAAGTAATATGTAAAGTGCAAATAAAATGCACGACTTCACTTCTTCATTTTTCCGTTCTTGTATTCCACAATCCAAAAAGATTTCAATCTTTTAAAATACCTTGGACCTTTATGTATATACTTGGATTTTTGAGTTTTATATCATCTATACTTTATAATAAAGGTATATATAAATATATATATATATATATATATATATATTTATATTTATATATTTGGCGGTTGGTTTGGTCCAAACCACCCAAAAAAACCTCCAAACCGCAGACCGGACCGGACCGCCCGGTTTGGCAATTTTCCAGACCAGACCGGACCACCAGACCGCTCAAACCGCCAAAAACGGTCTGGTTTGACTTGGTTCGACCGGTTTGAGTGGTCCAACGGTTTTTGTGAACACCCCTAGGTTCAACTGGACCTTTTATTATGGATGTCATGTAATCTCTGTTTTTTGGGATTCAAGAACTGAATCATCCTCCTTTTCCATTGAGAATATTCGCCAATAGACAGAATCGGAGGCTTTGATTGAGAACACATGGAAAGCAATTCTTTTGACATGATGAGAAAATTATCTCCACACAAACAAAAAATAGCTAGTAATGATCTTTTGATTCAACAATTTGAATAAGACTTGAAAACTTTCAGAAACTTGAAACTTCTAAAACACTTAAGTTTAGAATTCGCATGTATCACTTATCAAAGAATAATTCGCAAAACAAATGTATCAGAATTCGTATACCACTTGAAATTCGTAGAAACAAGATTAAAATTCGCACAAGTTAGGAATTCGCATACAAGAGATAACAAAAATTCAAGCAATTCGCATAAGCTTATATGCGAATTCTTCAGAATTCGTATAAAACTTTCTGCGAAATAATCACAATTCGCAAGTCTCTCTTATGCGAATTCTACCCTTGAAAACATTTTCAATGAAAACTTTTAGTACAAAAACAATTCGCAAGTAGAATTCGTAAGATACAAGAATATGAATCATTTCCTTAGAAAATTTTTGCAATTTTCATTAACATTTCGTATCTTGTACGAATTCTTGACTTAAAAATTTTTGAAACAGCTGCGAATTTTCACTTTTCGCATATAGACATGTGCGAATTCTCACTTTTCGTTCAAGACACAATTGCGAATTCTTCAGAATTCATATATGACTATCTACGAATCCTTGCGTTGGAGCATTTCAAAGAAAAACTCTTATGCGAATTCTCTGCTTTTCGTATAAAGAGTTATACGAAATATGTACATATGATTTTTCTTAAGGACATATGCGAGTTCTTTGACAATTCGTAAACCAGTGAACTGCAAATTCTTTACTTAAAGAATTTAGAATAATATCTAAGCAAAATCTATCTACGAAATCTGAATATCTATGAGATCTTGCGAGTTCTTCATATGAAATACTCAGATCTTGCGAGTTCTTGAGTTCTAAGACAAAATATTCGATTTTAATGCATAAATCAATCCAATTCTTCCAATCACACTTTGTAACTTCACATAATCAATCAAGTTAGAATAAAGATCAATCCAATTCAATATTACAATCAAATTTACACTATAGCACATACGAATCAATCAAACAGTACTCGACACTTTTTCGAACCAAGAAACCAACAAATTCACAAATTGATCACCAAAATCAGTTTCTAAATGCAATTTGATCCAAGAAATACATTATATATCACTTATCGACCAATCTTATACCAAGAATTTTATCAAAATCATGCTTTTACTCAAAAATCGACTCAAGAAAAACTCATCCAGAATAAGCACAAAAAAACTTCAAAGTGTTGAATTTTGAGCTCTGATACCAATTGTGACCCAGATTATGTAATTCACACACAATCATGTAGACAACAACCTTTGTTGATTTTAATCACAGATTACATCGAAGTCATAGATCTAACACGTAATCACATGTCTCACATATGTTCACTATGTGTGCGAGTTCTTCCTTACCCAGACTCTGATTTCGTATCTGTGTGCGTATCTCTAGTAATCTAACACAAAGACAAGCCTATTTATACTAAGTCAAACTATGTTGACTTTACAACTCAAACCTTGAACTATTAAACTATTACAACTTTAGACCCTCTATTTAATCTTGAATACAATATACATCTAACACACCCCCAACCGAAAGAACCGCTGGTGCATGGTCCGAAATTCCCCTTGGAAGGAAATTAACCGAGGCATCATGGAAAAGGGTCGTAAACTGCACATTTGCTAACACAAATCAAGCTTCCTTCGAACTCCCCCCTCCTCATTCGGCATTTGCCTGTGTATTTAACATCAAAAAGATCAACATCCTCCACACACGAACAAAACTCATTCATATCCGAATTACGTTTAGAGTTTCCTCCGTAACAATCATGTGGAAACAACAATGCATTGAAATCATCCATCACTACCCACGGTTTTGCTCGAAGTAAAACTCTGAATTTTCTTAATCCCGACCATAATTCCCTACGAAAAACCCCATTGTTTGCACCATAAGCAATTGTGACAAAAAAGGGGTGTTGTAGGCCCCGAACATGAATCTGAACATGCATGAATTGGTTTTGTGTTTCTAGCACAATAACATCCAACGACCGACCATCCCATGCAATGATAATGCGTGTACCATGGTCCTATAGATTATGATTAGCAACCCAAGACCAACGACCAAACGAGCGACTACACACATTTCCCAAATTACTATCTTGCACATGTGACTCCAAAACTGCACAAAAATTTAAACTATGACTCTTAATTAAATTGCGTACCTCCCTTTGCTTTTTTTTTGAAGGAAAACCCGACAAATATATTAAAAGCAGAAAAGAAAAAACAAAGTTACATCAAGCATCCAACAAAAGTCCCATGCAAGGGACCGAAAACACCAAGCCATAAAAAACCAAACAAAAACAACTACCAACTCTAAACAAAAACCAAGAGAGCACCACCACCCAACAATAGGCGCAGAACAACCAAGCCAAATAAAAATCACGTCGGGTCATGAATCTGATTCCTTTTCCGCCGAGTATTCCAAGCAATCCGCATAGTGACAATTTTCCTTTTGTCTTGAACAACTTGATCTGCCGAGATTACCTTATTTCTGAAAATTCTATTGTTCCGCTCCCTCCAAATGTAGTACACACTAGCAGCAACAAAAAGTTTGGAAACAAGCGGTTTATTCCCGTACGATTCATCCGAGAGCATTTCCATGATATCGTCCCATCCATCAGGCCATTCCTCAAGATTGGCAAAAAAATTAATGCGTTGCCAAACATCCTGCGCAAACACACACTCAAAGAAAAGATGCCGGTGGGAGTCCTACTCAGCTTCGCACAACGGGCATATTAAACCTTCATCTTCTGAAACCCAAACACTCATGCGGTCTTGAGTGGGAAGTTTACGATGACAAGCAACCCAAAGACAGAAGGCATGTCGCGCAATGTTACCGGGAAACCAAACCCATGTATGTCAAGAACATACGGTGTGTCTGCCTCTAATAGAAGTGGACGCGTCTTTAACCGAAAAATCCTCCAAATTTCCGTTAACATCAGCCCAACAGATTTGGTCACGATTGACACTATCAATGATCGGCCACTCCATATGACAAAGAGTCAGGAAACTTTGTATCCAAGCATTCGGCCATGCACACCCAATCCGATCAATCAAGTATTTCAACGAAATGCGCATAGAGAACCCATCCCCATGTATGAACCGATACGTTAGAACCGTAGATAATGGGTTATTAGTCCCCCATCGATCTTCCCAAGCATTAATCTCTTCGCCATTCCCCACCCGGAAAATAAGGAATCTTCGAATGTGAGGCCGAAGATCCAGAATTTTGCACAGCACCGACGACCACCGAGTAGACTTCCGAACGATCCAAAATTGGGTTTCCCCAATGCAATAATGATACACCCAATTAACCCAGATGGTATTTTTCCGAGTCACAAGCTTCCACACGTGTCTAGACAAAAGGGCACGGTTCCATGAAGGCTAATCGCTTTAGACCAAGTCCACCCCCTTCCACCGGTTTGCAAACTTGATCCCAAGCCACTTTACACCTCCCTTTGCTTTAGTGGGGAATTTAAACCACGAATGTTCCACGCCGCCATATTAATCATGAGTCAAATTTTCCGCACCATGGTGTTCCAATCAACCTTTCACGCCTTCCTTGCATAGAGGCGTTTCATCAACCACCTCTATCTTCTCGATTACCCCTTCGTCATCCGAGAGTTGTTAGAAGCGGTTTGTGCATGGCATATCTAAATTCATGGTCCTTATTGGTTTTCGGTGTACCCGGAACGACTTGATGATATTCTTTGAATAAGGTGTCTCTTCCCTCGCTTCCCTTGAAAGATCTTCCCCATCCTCCTTACTTCATGTCGGGTTTCCCGTTGACGTATTTCCTGATTCCTCCATAATCTCTTTTCCTTTTTCATTCGATTGTTCCTTTGTAGTCCCTGCCTTACCTACCTTTACAATAACCTCATTACATGGGTTCGGATCTGAGTTGGCCTTTTCCAAACCCTCAAGCTCACCCCCTTTCAAACCAATCGAGTAAGCATGCACTTGTGCATGTAAATTCTGATTTTGTGCATGCACTTGTGAATGTAATTTATGATTTTGTCTCGGCACCCATTTCTTCTTTTCGACCCTAGTGAATCCCTCTTGATCCACGTTCTTTCCCTTCTTTTGGTTATTATTTCCCCTCGCTATCTCCACTTTAGGGCATGTAGCATCTTTGTGACCAAACACATTACAATGTTTACTTCATCTTCTTGCTAGGATAAAGTAGCAAAGATGTCATTCACATGCTCCTGTGCCATTTCTTGGACATTTGGAGGTTTATCGCATTGCTCTTCCATTCAGGATTTAAGTTCTTGATGAACATATAGTTTATCTCAGAATTTGACTTGTTCATCCCGTTTCTCCTTAAGTCATTCAAGTTTACGTTAAATCTGTTATACGTGTCTATCAATGCTTCTCCCTCTTTGGCTTGAAAACCCTCGTAAGCATTTATGCGTTGATTCAACTTTGCCTGAATGGACCTCTCTGTTCCTTGGAATTGCTTCTCAAGTTCGTCCCACATCGCTTTCGCTGTTTCACGACTGTCTACGCGATTGTAGATATCGTTTGGGATTGCCATAGTTAAGTATATGAGGGATTCCTCGTCTATCTTGGCAAGCTCCTTCTCCCACACACTGTAATATTGATACGGTTTTGGTACATACCGAACTGGTATTTCTTGAGAAGTTTCAGTAGCTGCTTGGCCTGGAACAGTTACTTCAGGATTCACCAGTCCATCAATTATTGATTTCATGTAATCACGGTTTTTGTGATTCAGAAGCTAAGTCCTTCGTCTTTTACATCAGGTGTACTCTCCTACTGACAACACCGGAGGCTTAGATTGAGACCCCATCGAAAGAAGATCTTTAGACATCTTTTAAGAATCTGCAGAAGAATATGAGCTAGAATTGATCGTTAGTTTGACAAAAATTAATTAACAGAAGCAACACTTCAAAATTTTTTAGAAAATAAATTTCCCAAAAATTTCAAAGTATAGAATTCTTACACAATTGAGATTAGAAAGCAATTCGCACAAAAACAAACGTCAGAATTCGCATGACATGAGGAATTCGTACACTAAATATCAAAATTTGCACATCATAAACAATTCGCATGCAAGAGATACACGAAATCAATACAATTCGTATGTACCTATATGCAAAATCTAAGGAATTCGTAGCTATCTGCGAATTCTTCACAATTCGTATACTACTCTAAACGAATTCTTGACTAAGAAAAATATGAACATTTAATCTTTTCGCATGAGCTTTTCGTATCATAGAAAGATGCGTAATCTACACTTAGAAAAAAATTTCAAACACCAACTTTTCGCATCGATACGAAATCTAAACATAGAAAAAATTTCAAAACATCATGCGAAATGTTCATGAATTCGTATGAGGCATATATGTGACTTCTAAACAATTCGTATCCTTCCTATATGTGAATTCTTTTACTTTTCGCACGCAGGCATGTACGAATTCTACACTTTTCGTATACAAGCTTATACGAATTTTATCCTTAGAAAATTTCAATTTAAACTTCTCGTATAAAGGACATATGTGAATTCCTACTTTTCGTACAAGACCATATGCGAATTCTAAGCCATCTGCGAGTTCTTCATACGAAATCTTAAGATTTTGCGAGTTCTTCAAGTTTCGGTCCTAAAACTCAAAATATAGTCCAAATTCCAAACAAATTCTCGAATTAGAAGTTGTAAACTCACAAGAACAATCACGATTAGTGTTAGAATTAATCAAAATCAATCAATTTCACAAAAATAAACTGAATCATATAAATCATGATTCAACAGTGCACGAATCTCGTTCGAACAAAAACTCACTAAAATCAAAATTAAGTAATCAAAAACAGTTAAAAGTGAAAATTAATCACACAAATTCAATCCATTTTATAAAACGAACACAATCCGATTGAAAATTTGATCAAAAACACTTTTAAATCAAAAATCAATCACAAATCAAGAACTCAGTGTGCGAAAGCTTTTTCTGTCAAAAATGTGTCGAATTAAGCTTTGATACTAGATGTGATCCCATATTCTAGCTATTGATTCACACACAATCAATTCAGAAACACTTTTTATTGATCAATCAATCTAAATCAAGTCATATCCCTATTTTGTGGATTTTACAAAAATGCTTTGTGTATGTGTCTTTGTGTACCTATACGAACTCTGTGTCTTGAGATCCGCGTGTCTACAGTTTACAAAGACACAAACCCTCACACTTTACAACAATTACAATACAGACCCTCATTTTAATCTTGAATACAATTTAACTGTAACATCGTATAAATGTATGCTCATCAAGGATATGAATGAAATTTGAGCATTTGAACTTTGAAGATCTCTCAAAACAAGGATATTGAATGAATGAAATGAAATCAAGAGAATTGTTTTGAGAATCTGACAATGTATTAATCAGGTCAAATATCATGAGTATGGACATGAAATGGTTGGGTAATCAAAGAACTTGATAGTTCGTTTATATGAATGAATATAAACAATTTAGCAATAAACGCAAAAAGATTGAAATGATGACTGATGCTCAACAGCAGTGAAATCAAACGAGGGTATTACCATCGAAAAATGTTTCGTTTAGAGACATGGTAATAACTAATTCAAATGAAGTTCTGAACCGGTGTGTATGAATACTTGACAATATATAGACAAGATACACAAGTATTGATCTTTGGAAACACACAATCAGTTAAACATTAAAGCTCCAGTATGAAAAACATTTAAAAATCACACTTTTAAATTCATAAAATCTTTTGAGAACCAGAAGTGGTTTGAACATTTTAGAAAACATTTTTCATGTTCGAAAGTTGTTCTTCTTTCAAACAATCAGATATCTAGATCAGAAGATACTTACAAACATTTGAGCTCCCCCTCAAATCATGATAGTCCGAGTTAGATTCAGATAAGCTCCCCCTTGATATTTGCATAATATCCTTATCTGAACAAACTCTTCTTTGAAGTACGGGTTCTAAACTGTTATGTTTAAAAGCCATAATTCTTTGACATTAAAGTACGAGTCCTAAACTGATGTGCTTAGAAGTCTAAAATCTTTGAAGTCCGGATTTTGAACTGAAGTATCCAGAAGCCAATATTCTTTAACATTGAAGAACGAGTCCTAAACTTATGTGTTTAGAAGTCTTACTTTTTGACTTTGAAGTCCGAGCCTTGAGTTGATTTACTCAGACGTCTATAATCTTTATCATTGAAGACAGGGTCTTGAACTATTTTGTTCAAAAGCCATACATCTTAAACATTGAAGACCGGGTTCTGATCTGATGTAATCAGAAACCAAAACTCTTGCTTTCCCTAAACCTGTGGTATGTGTAAAACATATTTGACAGGTTTTGGTACCCACATGTATTTGGATCCTGGTTGGTTAGATTTAGGAATCCACTTCTCAATAGATTTAAATATTTTAAGTTCATTTTTCTGAGAAGTAATTCTGTAAGTTCCATACCAGTGATGAGCAAAGTCTTTTTGAACAAAATCATTTTCTCCACAATAAGAACAACAAATCTTCTTTTTAGCCAACATGATAAGATGATTAGCAGAATAAATCGTATTAGATTTGCCAAAAGATTTAACTTTATGTGCATTGTTCTTCTTGGCATTTGATGTGGATACGGATGATTTATCATTCTTCTTTTCATCAGGAGAACCCTTCACTCTCCAGACCATCTGTCCTTTCTTAGAAGCATGCTTATCAAGAGATTTGACATAATAGCTTGCTGAACCATCAACAGTTTTATCATAAAACAAATTAGAAGGACGAATCTGATTTGATTTGACAATCTTTGAATTGACACTATTCTTTTTGAAAACATTTTCATGAATAGAACTTGAAGCAGTTTTGAAAAAACAAACTGATTCAGTTGAATTGTCATAAGGTGAATGATTAATCACATCTGCAGAAATCTTTTCTGACAATTCATTATTTGCAACTTCCAGATGTTTTATCTTTTCAGTTAAAACATTTTTTTTCTTTAAAAATTGTGTCAAACTTCTTTTGTAAATCAGATCTGACCTTCTGTTCTTTTAGAATATCTGATGATAGAACAGATAACCTTTTAGTGAGCTTAGATATTTCACTTTCAAAGATTTGACACTCTTGCTCAAAGTCTTTTTCCAAGTTCTTGTTTTTTTCAGAAATTTTCTTGAAAACCCCAACATTTCTCTTTTCAGAGGTTTTTTTTTTCAGCATCAAAAGACTTCTTCTTTTCCTGAAAAGATCTTCTTTCATTTTCAAGTAAGTCTTGTAAAGTAGAAATTTGCTTCGAAAATTCAACGGATTTTTCTTCAAAAACTTTTCTCTCTTTAGAAAATGTGTCTCTTTCAGTTATTAATATCTTCTCAAATTCTGAGACTTGCTTTGAAAGTTTTATACATCTTTGCTCCAAGTCTTTCTTCTCTTGAAAAACTTTCTTAGAAAAATCAGAAAGTTCTTAAGTGTAAGCTTTCTCCAACTCAACTTTATCTACATGGAACTTTTTCTAAAGTTCAACTTTGTCAGTTTTCAAACTTGATGATTTCTCTTTAGATGTGTTCATTAAATCAACATTCTTTGCTTCCAATGTAGATATTTTCTGTTCAAAAGATTTAAACTTTAGATGAAGATCAACTGCTTCAGCTTTAAGTTCTGATGATTTCTTTTCAGTTGTCTTCAGTTTGCTTTGAAGATTTGTTATCTCTCTCTCTCTCTCTTTCAATTTAATTTCTTTCTCTTTTTGCCTTTATTATACCTGTAAAATTAGATTTAGAATTATTAATACATTTTGCACAATTAAATTTTGTTTGAGAAAGGCACTTGTCGCAGAGCCAGAAGTCGCAAATCAAATAAAACCAAGAAGTCGCAAGGTATACTTTGCGCGTTCTCAGAAGTCGCAAAGCGAAGGCTGCACGTTCTTCACTTGGCGCAGGCTTTGGTTTGCGTCAAGTAAGAAGTGTCAAATCAAATCTTGCAAGTTCTTTACTTGATGCAAACAACACAAAACATAAATCCTCTCCAGTCTGCGAGTTCTTCGATTTTGGACGTTCTTCAGTTGAACTTGCGACAACTTTGAATCTTGCGATTTCTTCACTGAACTTGCAATTTTTCAACCATTTTTTTTTCTCAAAACCTGCAATCACAACTTGAAACTTCACAAGGTTGATCGATTATGATATAAGAACACTTCTTTAGTACAAAAATTCAACTAATAACAACAAAATACAATGATTCAATCCCAATACAGTAAGAACAAAATTCTAAAATTGACAAGGATACAGTTGGAATTTGAAGATGAAGTTCAAACAAGAAATGTCAAAAATGATAATTCGAACACTGTAGAACCAATCAATTTCTCCAAAATCGATCAATTGAAAAAATTTGAATCCAACCGCTACTTTCAAGAAATAGTCTGCGAGTTCTTCCAAAAATGGAAGTTTTTCAATGATTTCGACCAAAGAAATGCAATTAATCCATGTCCGAATTCGTTGGTTTGCTCTGATACCAATTGTTAGTTCCAGATTTCAAGCACATAACATTGAATTCAATCTATCTCAATCAAGATATGACAATATCAATTCAATCTAGAGAGAGTGTAGTAGAGAGAGAAAAATTCTATTTCATATATCTAACTATATGTCACATATTACACTCATACACCTTCCTACAACAAAGACTTAAAAGGTATTTATATGGTCAAAGACCATGTACAAACACAAGTAAACTAAACAAACTTTGACTATGTTTGACTTTACATGCTTTGACTTTTACTTTTAAATCATGGATACAATAATAGACTAACAATAAGCACTCAAAACACCGGAATAATGATTGCAGATAGTCAAGCTGCTAATCCAATCCAATCTGGAACAGGGCAAACTTGAAGCAAAATGGGTTTAGAACAACAACTTTTCGCATACCAAGTAAAAACTTTTTACATACCAAGTAAAAACTTTACGCATAACAAACAATTCGCAGACCATTAAGATTTTAAGTACACAATTTGCATGAGGCAAGAGTCAAAACCTCAACTTTTCGCATAGGCTTGTATGCGAATTTCATCTTTTCATATCAACCTATATGCGAATTCCTCACTTTTCACATAAGTTATGGTGCGGATTCTTGACTTTTCGTACAACACCCCTTCACTGTGATGCGAATTCTTCCCTTAGAAAATAATTCAGCCTCAAACAATCCATATTGATGCGAATTCTATACTTAGAAAATATTTCATCTTGGAAGCCACTTTTTGCATACAACGTCATGCGAATTTCTCACTTTTCCTATCCAACGTCATGCGAGTTTCTCAATTTTCGCACATTGTGGCTTGCGAATTCCATCTTTTCGCACACAACTTAAGCACTGTAGCATGCGAATTCTCCACTTTTCGCACATAGCTACTTGCGGATTTCCGTACTTAGAAAATTTTGTTGTGTCCAAGGATTATGTATCATACAAATTCCTCGATACTTCACCATGCGAGTTCTTCATTTTCTCGCAAATTCTATGGATCTTGCGAATTTTGTCGACTGAAACTTCAAAAAATCTTCAAATTTTCCTTCGATTCTACGAATTTTGAGATCAAACATTGTATACATGTTCAAAAATGACATTGGAGCATTTTTGTAGTTAATGATCTTCAACAATAACCACTCTAAATCAAAATTCGATCATAACACAGTGAACTAAGTATTTCGAACCAAAAAAATATCAAATTCGACCAATTCTTCTAATGTGATTCAAAAAAATATAAAATTCTACGAATCACTCCAATGTGATTCGAATTTGAGCTATGAATCAATTTTGCATCATAGTTCATCCAATTAAGCACCACATTGAAGAAATCGAAATTCATAGAATAGTGTTCATCGACAAAGTTACTATTCCATTGAAAAAATTGCAATCTCGATCGTTTCGATGACTAATTTCGTCGATTAGGCTCTGATACCACTTGATAGGTCCAATGATTACAAGTAATCAATGTAAATTGAAGAACAAGAGATGATTGGGAGGAATTGATTGTTTTATTCTCACAATCTAGAGAGAGGAAATGTTTCTATCTCTAGAAACACTGAGTTCGCGTAAGGCTACATTTTAAAATGAAAACTTAACTACAAACTAACAAAACAATTCCTATTTATACCCTCGCACCCTTGTTTACATTAAAGCCCAAACCCAATGCTAAAATACAAGGCCGAAAATACAATAATGATGACTTTACAAAACTTCTAATACTTAGAACATTTTATGTTCTAACAGTCACATAGAAGATCCGAACGGTTTAGAGATATTCAAAGCAGAAAGATATGGAAATCTATATGCGGTTAATTTTTCAACACTATCAGAAACTCAATCAGTTTGCTTAATTGCTAAAGCTTCAAAAGAAGAAAGTTGGATTTGGCATCGCCGTCTTTCTCACCAAAATTTTAAAGATATAAACACATTGGCGAGTAAAGGCATGGTAAGGGTCTTCCAAAATTGTGAGTTGAGAAGGATTCTTTATGTTCTGCATGCGAAATGGGAAAGATGAAAAGAAATTCCTAAATGGCTAAGGTAGAATCTTCTTGTAAGTCGCTGCTTGGAATGATACGCATGGATCTTTGTGGCCCAATGAGAATTCAATCAATCAGTGGTTAAAAGTACATCTTAGTCATGATTGATGAATACTCCAGATACACATGGTTAGAGTTTTTGAGAGAAAAATATGATGCACCAGAGTTGAATATTGTTGTTAGGACATAAAATATCCAAGTTTGGAAAGTTTTGTAAAGGGCTCAACTTTAATATTTGTATTGGGTTTAGTTTAAATTGTATTGGGCTTTAATGTAAATGGGCTTGGGCTTTAGGTTAAAACAAGGGAGTTGGGAGATTATATATAGTTTATGTGTTTAGGTTTTTAAAGTTAAGTCATTCATAACACAATGTAGTTGTTTTGAGGGATTGCGTGTTCTAGATTGAGAAACACTTTCTCTCTCTAGGTTTGTGTTATGTTCTTCAATATCAAGTGAATAAAAGGTATCTCTCCCAATCTCATCTTGTTGTTATTAAATTGATCATGAATTGTTGTTAAATCTGGGATCTACATGTGGTATCAGAGCCAGATCGAAGAATTTTTTCTTTGATTCGATCGATTTTCAACAGTTCATTGATCTACAGCCCGATTTTTTATGAATCTGTGTTTTAGCGATTTTGTTTGGATATTGAATTGAGTTTTGTTTCTAAAAGTGTGATCGATGGAACAAAGTTTATGACATGCGGCTGTTGAACTGGATTTAAATATACGATCGGCGACAGAGATTGTGATAATGGGTTGGTGATAATTGTAATCGGTAGCACCATGCCATCATCTATTTTTAATCTCTAATGTGATTGGTTATTTGAAGTTCATGGCTGCACGTTATTAAATTTTTTGATGGCTATGTGATCCATGAGTTTTGATCTCAATTATTATTAGTTATAACATTCTAATGGGTAGGTGATTCAAGTTTTGATTGGGGCTGTTTGATGATAATTGGTGGATGAGTTAAATTAAACGGCGGTTATTTAATCTTATCGGCGGCTGCTAGTTGGTGTTCAAATTTATTATTCAACGGTTGTGGATTGATTATCAATTGACGGTGAATACAAATTATAAACTCGGTGGATCCAATTGTGAATTAATTTGATAAGTAGCTGCAGTTTCTAATTGAATTCGATGAATTCAAAAATCAGTGTTCGGCGGCTGCAGTCTTCATATCCAGCGGTTGTTTTCTTTTTATCGTCGGTGATAGTGATTCAAGCATGGAGATAGGCGACTATTATTGATCGATGGAGTATATTTTATGGCCGGCGGCTAAGTTTTTGCCGGTGCTTCTAATTTTATGGGGTCGGCCGTGAGTTACAATTTTGAAAGCTTAATCCGGGTGTGTATTACAAAGCCGAGTGATCCGGGTCTTCATGATCCGGGAGTTATTCCCATGTGTCCGGGTTTACATTAATGGACCGAGAGACCCTCCTTGCCATCCAGGATTTAATGTTAAATTCATGCCATCCAGACTTGTGATAAGTAGAACCGGGTAATATGTTTTTGTTCCGGGTTTCCTCTTATGCTATTTGGATTATTTTTGTTGGCCCGTGTTCACAGTTAGGCTTATTTTGATAGAATTTTTGTTGGTCCGTGTTCACAGTTGGGCTTATTTTGATAGAATTTTTGTTGGGCCGTATACGATCATATTTTGGGCTTCAATGATCAAATATTTTACAAGTGACTTTTCCGTCCGAATTTTTGGAGATTGATACCGAATTTTAATCTTGCAATTATCGAGAACCGATTATTGTTCCGAAGAGCGTATATTTGAGATTTATTTGCGCTTTGACTGTGTGATCCGTGATACAGATTCTTCAAGAAATATTTTTGTATCTGTTTCGGATTTTTCTCGTTTAGTTTTTCTCGACGATTGCTTCTAACCCTTGCCTAGTAGTGTTTGCTACACGATGCTTTCTCCTACGAGCTGATCAGTACAAGTTCTTAAGCTGAACTCCTATTCAACTCGCTGTTCAAAGACAGATTCGTTGTTATACACTGAAGATGCACTGTGGTTGTCACGCAAAACTAACACATTTCTTTCTTGTGGGCGTAACGAATGTGTTGAGTTTCTAGAGATAAAAGTTGTCTTTAGTGCACTCAGTCGAGGTTATTGCGCACATCGAATCTGGTATTAAAGTTGAAACTTTGAAGGATAAGAGCTACATTCAAGGGGGAGCCTGAGCTATCTTGAAGATGCGCAACGATAAAGTTTTTCAAAGAAATCAAGGGGGAGAAGAGCTGGCGCATCAAAGACGATGATTCCCTTACAAAACTTTAGGGGGAGATTGTTAGGACATAAATATCCAAGTTTGGAAAGTTTTGTAAAGGGCTCAACTTTAATATTTGTATTGGGTTTAGTTTAAATTGTATTGGGCTTTAATGTAAATGGGCTTGGGCTTTAGGTTAAAACAAGGGAATTGGGAGATTATATATAGTTTATGTGTTTAGGTTTTTAAAGTTAAGTCATTCATAACACAATGTAGCTGTTTTGAGGGATTGCGTGTTCTAGAGAGAGAAACACTTTCTCTCTCTAGGTTTGTGTTATGTTCTTCAATATCAAGTGAATAAAAGGTATCTCTCCCAATCTCATCTTGTTGTTATTAAATTGATCATGAATTGTTGTTAAATCTGGGATCTACAATTGTCTTCATCAAGAAAGTCCAAGTTCTGTTACAACTTCCAATCAAGAAATTGCAAAGCGACGACACTTAATTCTAGAATGAGACTCTACTAGGATATTTACAATCCGTAGGGATTTCTCACAACTTTTCTGCCGCTCGTACGCCGCAACAGAATGGAGTTGATGAGCGCAAGAACCATACCTTCGTCGAAGCTGCTAGGACTATGTTTGCTTACTCTGGTCTACCATTGTATTTAGGATTGAATCCATTGCCACCACATGCTTTACTTAGAATCGGACGATAATCAATAAGCGTTTGAATAAGACAGCATATGAGATTATAAATAAAAGAAAACCTAATGTTAAATTCCTTCGTGTTTTTGGTTGCATGTGCTTTATTTTAAATGACCGTGACAATCTTGGAAAGTTCGATAAGAAGGCGGACGAAGGCTACTTTCTTGGATATTCCTTGGCTTCAAAGGCCTATCGTATCTACAATCGTCGTACCAAGACTGTCATGGAAAGCATTAAGGTATCATTTGATGAAAATTCAAATTTGACTTCTAAACAACACAGTTCAGGACTCAAGCTGAAAGTAAAGTATTATATTCAAGATGAAATAGAACCCGTGCCAAAAGAGAATAAGTCTTCTGATTCTAACTGTCAACAATCTACTTTTGAGTTAGATTTATTATTTATTGATGCATTCATAGATGTTTGTGAAGATTTTGATAAATCTAGTACATCCGCATCAACATCAGAGGTTCCTACAATAACTGAAAATATTTCTGGACCATTTAAACAAGTCACAACAACTTCATCAGGTACAACAACGCAATTGGTAATTAGCTGACCACATTTTTTTCAGAAGAAGTTTTACATCACCTTTCTCCACATGATCTTTGATAAAGTGGTAGCGCACATCAAGTTATGATCGAGTCCTTCCACGTAAAGTACTTTCTTATTGGTTACAGTGCCATTTTTCAGCGAACCATATCCTCTGATGAATCCTTGAACCTCAAAATTTGCAAAACTGACTGTCCCTGCAGGTTCTTCAACAAAGTTATGCAATAAGTGCTTGTATCCTGTCATATGTAAAGAACATCCAAAGTCAATGAACCACAAATGACGGGATTGCAAAAAGGAACAAATCACTTCTATTTATGTACCCATATCCAGATGGGTCCTTTTTTGTTAGCATCATGCAGTTTCTTTAAATTATCTACTTTGCCCTTGACTCTCCATTCAATATTTATGTTTGGGCAACCATTTCCAGACCTTGTTCACGTTAAGATCATGAAACTGCTATTTCTTAGAAAGATTTGTAGACTTAGCTTGAAACACTTTAATGTGTTGTGTTGAGGACATGGAGAGAATTTTAGCTTTAGATGCTTTTTTAACAACTTTTGATTTAGGAGGAATGGAGTACAGTGAAAAAGAGTTGTCACCATAGTGTTTACATGTTAAGTTCTTACGAGCAAATGTCAATATCTTTGACTTATCAAAAGAAGTACATTTATTCAAACAATTTTAACATTTATTTTGCTATCGAACCATTGCATGTCACATCAACACTATTGGGTACAATACAATCATTTTTAGCAAAATCTTTACAAGCTTTCTTATCACTGTCTTTCTTTCTCCATTCTCCTTTACAAACTCCATTACGCAGATCTGAAACATGAAAAGAAACTTTATTAGTTTTCTTCTTCAAGGATGAATTCTTTTTCATAACACCAGAAGTTTCGCCTTTTTCATAATTGCTTGGTAAATATTCAGGACATTCAGAATAAACAACTATAGGCTTTTTTGAAGTCTCAAACTCTGGATTTGATTGAACATTCCACTTTTGATCATCAAACATCTTTTTATCAGACAAATTCTTTTTGAACAAATCATTCAGTTCATTACAAAGCTCTTTGTTTTCTTCTAAAGATTTATCCAATTTAAATCTTAGATCACAATTTTCATCTTCTATTTCTTCAAGAGTCTTTTGTAAACCTTTGATTTGTTTTTCAAAGTCTGATGTTTGATCAGTCACAGGGTTGGATTCAAAATTTTTCAAGATGGGAACAGGATCTGAGGAATTAATCATGTCATCAAAAATCTCCTTAGTCATTTTATTAACAAACTCTTTTTGAATGCTTGAATTCATTAAATTTGAATTCTCTTCCATCTTAACTTCACTTGAAGATTCAGAAGTAACTGATTCAGATATAAGAGTCTGAGCACAAACATCAGTGTCCTATTCATACTCGTCATATTGCCATTCAGTCTCAGGAATAACTTTGTCATCGTTGACTGATTTAGTAGAAGATGGTGTGGAAAACAATGATTCAAACTCAATAAATTCAAGTTTTCTATTTTTATAGCTCTTGTTCAAATCATTGTAAGTAATTTAAAACTATTTTGTGAATCAACACAACTTGATGTATCATCATATATTACCTCTTTACCTTTGGATGAAGTGTCAGATTTTGGAGTTTCAACTTTGATGAACGTGTCATGAATATCTGGGATTATCTTTATTTTTGGGCCCATTTTATCAAAAATATATTAGTTTTCTTGGAGCTTTGTTCAAAACATCATTTTTAGATAAACCTAATCCCGTTTTAGCATTATAAAATCTGACATCTTGGAGTTTGTTTGTTAACAAGTTTAATGTCTGCTCAGTCTGTCCACTTTTCAAGTTAAGGTCTTCCAGTTGTTTAATCTTGAAGTAACCCTCATTTCTCTCTTGGATATTCCTTGGCTTCAAAGGCCTATCGTATCTACAATCGTCGTACCAAGACTGTCATGGAAAGCATTAACGTATCATTTGATGAAAATTCAAATTTGACTTCTAAACAACACAGTTCAGGACTCAAGCTGAAAGTAAAGTCTTCTATTCAAGACGGAATAGAACCCGTGCCAAAAGAGAATAAGTCTTTTGATTCTAACTCTCAACTATCTACATTTGAGTTAGATTTATTATTTTTTGATGCATTCATAAATGTTTGTGAAGATTTTGATAAATCTAGTACATCCGCATCAACATCAGAGGTTCCTACAATAACTGAAAATATTTCTGGACCATTTAAACAAGTCACAACAACTTCATCAGGTACAACAACGCCTAATGATTCTGATCAAACTAATCATGGTTTTGTTTCTATAGATTCCAATTCTGGTCAAGAAGTCTCGAGCACTTCTTTCATAGCACCAGAAATACAACAGTCAGAATCACCTGTGAATGAAGATCAAACAACATCTGAAGTTGTTCCTGCAATTGTTGATGAGTATATTGAGCTGAACAATTATAGAAATTGTTCAACTCCTGCCTAGTACCACTATATGGACAATAGATCACCCCTACATAACATAATCGGTGACGTAAATAGTGGAGTTAAAACCCGTGCAACGTCTGTTAATTTCTATTTATATACCAGTTTCCTGAGTTCCCTAGAGCCTAAAAAGGTATCGGAAGCACTTCAAGATACTGATTGGATACTAGTTATGCAAGATGAGCTACTCCAATTTGAACGGAACAAGGTCTTGCAATTGATCCCACGACCTAAAGATAAATCAGTGATTGGTACTAAGTGGGTCTTTAGGAATAAAAAGGATGAGGCTGGGATGGTTATGCGATACAAAGCTAGATTGGTCGCTTAGGGTTATTGTCAGTAGGAAGGCATCGACTACGATGAAACTTTCGCACCTGTTGCACGGATCGAGGCTATTCGGATATTCCTTTCATATGCAGCCCATGACAATTTCTCGGTTTATCAAATGGACATGAAATCCGCATTCTTAAATGGCATACTGCATGAAGAGGTTTCTGTTGCACAACCCGAAGGCTTCTGAGATCCACATCACCTTGACCACGTCTATGTTCTTGATAAAGCGCTATATGGTCTTAAACAAGCCCCCAAGAGCATGGTACGAAACTTTAACGCAATTCCTTTTTTCCTCAAGTTTCATGAAAGGTACGATTGATACTAACGTACTCCTAAAGAAAGAAGGTGAGGACTTGATCTTAATACAGTTTGATGTAGATGATATAATATTTGGGTCTACAAATCCTAAATTTTGTAAAAGCTTTTCAAAGATTATGGAGACTAGGTTTGAGATGAGTATGATGGGTGAATAGACATTTTTCCTTGGTCTTCAAGTGAAAAAGTCCCCAGATGGTATCTTTATCAACCAGTCTAAATACATTCGTGATATTTTGAAAACGTTTAACATGACCGATAGTGCATGAATGAAAACGGCCATGGATACTGGCACGTTACTGGACACAGATTTAACGTGTAAATCAGTTGATCAGAAAACGTACCATAGTATGATCCGGTTCATTATTGTATCTTACGGCAAGTAGACCTGATATTATGTTTGCTACTTGTTTCTGCGCGAGATATCAAGCTAATCCGAAGGAATCTCACCTTGTGGTCGTAAAATGGATCTTTAGATATCTGAAAGGCACTCCTGAATTAGGTCTTTGGTATCCAAAGGAATCCGGATGTGATTTAACTGCTTTCACAGATGCTGACCACGCAGGTTGTAAGCTAGATCGGTAGAGCACATCTGGATCATGTCAATTTTTAGGTGATAAACTTGTGAGTTGGACCTCAAGGAAGCAAAATTGTGTGTCCATATCTACTGCTAAGGCTGAACTGAGTACATTGCTGCCGCGAGCTTCTGTTCTCAAGTCTTGTGGATGAAGACGCAATTAAAAGACTTTGGGTAAACCTAAAAGAGAGTCCCTATCTATTGTGATTCCAAGAGCGACATAACTATAATTACTAATCCGATTCAGCACTCCAAGATGAAGCATATAGATGTGCGTTAACACTTCATAAAGGATCATGTGGGGAAAGTTGATATTGAAATGTATTTTGTACTGACGGATCACCAGTTAGCTGATTTGTTTACTAAGCCTTTAGATGAAAAAACGCTTTAAGATTCTAATCAACAAACTAGGTATGCTCAATATGTCTTCTTAAAGTATGTCAACATCTCTTGCATGATTCTAGGGGGAGTAGATCTTAGTGTTTATACATGTCTAGGGGGAGTTAGAACATTTCCTTATATTCTTCTTTACTGACGAAGGAGGAATCATTATATATGATTACCAAAATCTTTCTTGTTTTGTAGGTTATAAAATTGTGACGATGGCTTCTGGATAATCCTGTACAAAACCCGTACTTAAATCTTTTCATTAGTACTGGAGAAAGGATACATCTTTCTTAGGAAGTTTTTGTTGTTTGTTTGAGGGGGAGTTATTAAATTTTCATTGTCATATTTTTAAGAGGGAGAAAAGAAAAGACAAATATATTTCATTGTCATATTCATATTGTTTTTGTCTGATAATTTGACTTTTTACAGATACAGAGGGGGAGTATCTGAGGTTTTGTCAAAGGAAGCTTAAAAGATATTCATTTTAGGGGGAGTTAAGATTTCTACACTAAAGGTATATAATTCTGAATCTTAATCTCTATCATATTTGAAAGAAGAACGACTTTCGGATGTGAAAAATGTTTTCTTAAATGTTCAAACCACTTTGTGTTCTCAAAAGTTTTATGAATTTCGAAGTGAGGTTTTAAATGTTTTTCATATCTGAGGTTTTTGTGAAAGGAAGCTTAAAAGAGAAATATTCATTTTACGGGGAGTTAAGATTTCTACAATGAAGGTATATAATTTTGAATCTTAATCTCTATCATATTTGAAAGAAGAACAACTTTCGGATGTGAAAAATGTTTTATTTAATGTTCAAACCACTTTGTGTTCTCAAAAGTTTTTTGAATTTCGAAGTGAGGTTTTAAATGTTGTTCATATCGGTACTTTAATGATCAACTGACCGTGTGTTTCTTAAAGATAAATACTTGTGTTTTGTCTTTTCATATACTGTCAAGTATTCTTACACACATCGGTTCAGTACTTTTATTGACTTTGTTATTACTATGTCTCAAAAAGATAAATATTTCGATGGTAATACTCTCGTTTGAAATTCTAATTTGATTGAAATCAGATGTTATTTCTTCATAATTGTGCTTTTATTGTCAATATGTTTATTTTTGTTCATATAAACAACTTTCAATTCTTTGATATCCCAAAATATTTGATCTGATCGCATCATTGTCAGATTCTGAAAACATTTCACTTGAATTCGTTTCATTCATTCTATTTCATTGTTTTGAGAGATCTTCAATTTTCAACATCCTCAAATTTCATTCTTATTTTTTATGAGCATACATTTTCTGATAATTATCTCTTGTACTTATCTGTCAAGATGAACTGTTGAGCAACATATCACTTTTTAGGACACAATACATGGGATTCAGTGTTTGCGCTTAAAAGACTTCCATGGATTCACGTTAACCAGTGTTTCCTACCCCGAAAGTTATCATGAGTGATTGAGGGGAGAGGCGTCAAAAGAATAGAGTGTGGGTGTGTGCTGAGGTAAAATGTGACAGAGAAATTGGTTAGAAGTGAGCTCGAATGTTTAAAAGAAATAGGTTGAGAAATCAGAATAAAAGAATATCAAACTTTGCACCAAACTTTCTCTAAGCTGGGCAACCACATAATATGTTGGTTCACATTCTTTCGTGACCTTCATTGAAACACGGACTAGCCCATGCCAACTCTTGCATTAAAACCTCACCAGCTACTCATCTTTTTCTTAACAAAAAGATGTTTCACATTTCTTTGGGGAAGCAGCAGATCTACTATCAGATCTTCATTTGGAAGATATTGATATTGATAAAGAAGGAAAGTTCCCCCACCTTCGACCCTTTTTCATGCACATTGAGTTCGTGTAATACTTGTTGTCTCAAAAGTTTACAGTATTAGAGCATGTTCAAGCTTTAAATGCTTCAATCATTGCTACACTTGCACGAGCACACAAGGAATAAGTTTTCCTGTCTTAACATTCATAGAAAATTATTTTTTGGTTTTTCAATGATTTAATGGAAGCCTTGGGGGAGTGAACATCAAAAAGATCCTTTCCAATGTACATTCGTTGTAAACAGTGGCTTTGTGCTACTGACAGGAAAATTAACTGATTCATCTGTTGATTCAGGGTTACCATTCTTAATTTGTCTGAATTTGAAAAGATTCGGATTAATACGTTTATGAATTGACGGCAGAATGTTCATATCATATCAGATGGAGTTCATATTCTCTTTGGGGGAGATTCTATATTTTCTTGAAAGGGGGAGATTGTCTCTATCTCAGGAAGACTATGCTTATTTTGCTAAAGAAGGGGTGATATTATCAAAGACAGAGAGGACGTTGAAACGTTTTGATGATTCTGATTTCTTATAATTCATCAAAAAGGGGGAGATATTTCAAGATTTCAAAGTCAGAGTTTATCATAAAGAGGGAGAATTTAAGGAGATGATTCAAAGTAAGGAAGCAAAGTCAAGAAAAAGTCGTAAAGCGAAAGAAATTTGTATTTCATGACAAAGAAAAGTCTGATGATTGTCAAGTTGAAGAGATTGTCAAAGTTCTGAAGATTTCAAATTTATGTTGAAAAGACTTTCAAAAAGAGAGATTATTCAAGATTCAAAGTTGTTAAACATTCTATTTTGAAGATTTTGCAACAAGAATATGACCTGAAGATCCTCTAAAAAAAAGATGACCTGAAGATTATTGTCAATTTTTTTTAATTTTGAATCCAAAGGGGGCGATTGTTAAGTTAATAGAGTATTCAAGATTAAATGGGGGGTCAAAGTGTAATTGTTGTAAAGTGTAAGTAGTCTTGTTGTTAATTGAGTTGTAAGTCAAAGGGTTTGACCTTGACTTTAGTTTAGTTTCAGAGGTCATGTTGACCAAGTATAAGAGAGTTGTGTCTTTGTAATTAGAATACAAGTACACATAAAATCCAGAGAGAATATTCAGTAAATAGGTATATGGCACTGTGAGATATTCGACATGAAGAAATCATTGTAATTGTTGATTCTATTAATCAAAGATGATAGACTTGATCAGTGTGCATTATGTTTGAACTTGGATCGGACTTTCAGTTACTTCTTTGGCGTGATGATTCTATGTTTAAGGATCTGTGGCAATTATGAAGATGACTTCTCGAGATGCTTTGGCAATAGGAACTGATGTCAAACCACCAGTATTGTTCAAAGGAGAGTATGAACAGTGGAAAGACGAGTTTCTGGACTTTATAGACAAACATGAACTTGGTGAGTATATCAGACTATCTTTGAAAGAAGAGCTCATGAAACCTCCAACAAAGATTCTCACTACAGAAGAGGAAGGAGAAGAGGTAGTTACCAAAGAATATCATATGATGAGTATACTGATGAACAGAAAAAAAGGCACAAGGCTAATAGACTGGCAAAATCTCTTCTACTTCAAGGAATTCCCAATGAGATTTATGTGAAAATAGATAGCTACAAAGCTACTATGAAACAGATGTGGGATCATCTTGAAAACATGATGTTAGGTTCAAAGATTGGTAATCAGCTGACCACATCTTTTCAGAAGAAGTTTTACAAGAAGCCTGGTTCAAACAGCCAACGATATTCATCAGGTTCAAAGAATTATGAGCATAAGGAACGGGTTGAAGGAAAGAAAAGATTTGAGGAGAAAAGGGCAAAAGAAAGGAAGTATGTGGATAAGTATGTGGAGAAGAAAGTAGAGGAACCAGTCAAGTGCTACAACTGTGGCAAGATCGGCCACTTTGCCAAAGATTGCAGGAAGCCTAAGGTGAAGAATTCCGATTATTACAAGAATAAGATTCTCCTGGCAAAGCAAAAAGTGTAAGGTCCAATGAGATCAAAGATTGATTGAATGATAAAGATTAACAAGGGATTGAGAATAGAAATATGTAGTTTTATTCAACACTGAAAGTAAAACTACACTACAGAGAGAATTCGTATGATGTCTACATGGTTGAAAATGAAACTTACTAACAACTAACACTAACAAATCCTATCTATACTCCCAACACCCTTGTACACATTAAGCCCAAACCCATTACAAGGACCAATAACAAATACATGGATTACTTTACTAAACTTCCTAAAATAGAACATATTTATGTTCTAACAAAAAGAGGAAGGCAAAACTCTGATGGTCGAAGATGATCACTGGTTAGATCACACTGATTATGAGGATGAGAAAGAGGTGACTGCCCATATGTGTTTAATGGTACAGAAAGTTGTTGAGGAGAATTAAGATGAAGAGGATTCTGAAGAGGTAAATGATATGACTGAATCTGATTTTTTAACTCAAATGCAATCCATGATGGTTGAACTCCAGGATTTGCAGTCTAAACTCAAACGTGAAAAAGGTGCCATTGAAAAGAAAAACCAAGCAATACAGAAACTCAACAATGATATTGTTGAGAAGAATGTATTGATTAAGACTTTACACAAAAATATTGATACCTTTGCTAGAGAAAAGACTGTAATTCATAATCAATTATCTGAAACATCATCAAAATTTAAATTGTGTGAACTTGAGATAAAAGAGGTTGCTAAAAAGTGTTTATCTTTAAAGAAAGAAAATAAGTCTTTGATTGAAAAGGTAAGTGGTTTGGAAGAAAAACTTTATACTAGAGGTCATACTAATCAAACCATTTATCTTAATAAACCAAAAGAGGTTACTTCTTTCGATGATGGTTGGGGTATCGGTTATGATAATCCTCATTACTTAAAGAAGGGTATTTCAAAAGTGCCTGCTTTATATGATTTTGGTTTTCTAAAACTGGCACAGAAACATTCTAAACACAAAGTCAAATGGACAAAATCATCAGATTAAGTAGAAGCTAAGGAAGATGAGAACAAGAAAAATAAGACTAAAATGCAACAACCATCTCGTTATGAAAAGTTGAATTTTAGTTACAAATCTAAAAAGTCAAAATTTCTTTCAAACGATTGTTTTCAAACTTATTCTACAGAGGAATTGGAAGAAAAACCTATTGAAGGCAAGACATATGTTCCTCCACTCATCTTAGAAAATAAAATTTCTGAGCTTAAGAACTGATAAAGTCCAATCAAATCATTATAAGAACACAATCAAGAACAATGAAAATCAAAGAGGAAATCACAAGTGTATTGATATCACAAGTGAAAGGGTTACAAGGTTTCTCTCAAAGGATTTTCACTCAGATTAAAAAATGACTAGTTATCTTCTAAACAAAACAAGGAAGACCTATTTATAGGTCAAACAAGAAATAAAGGAAAGCTAACAAAAGTCAACACAAATGATCTAAACTAAAATACAGTAACAATCTCCCCCTTTTAGATCATTTGACAATTTTGCTCTGGTCCCATTATCTAAAGCAGATTCTTCTGATTCCAAGGTATGCTTCAAACCTCCTGATGTATTCTCTGAAATCAATCAAGATTATGATATAACAGTGTATATATTCTAGAGAGAGAGTAGAGAGAGAAAGTAAATCTTGATATATGACAATTAAAGCTCTTACAAAATTACAAGTAAAAAACCTATTTATATGAACTAAGAAACACTCAAGTAATCCAACTAAACTCTCAAGTAACTTGAACAATGACCCACTCAAACTCTCAAGTAATTAAAACACTCTAAGGCTTATGTTGACTTTCTAGAATTTGACTATCATTGACTTCCATTGACTATGCAATTACAAAGGCTTTAAGCAAGACTTTCCTAATTAAATCTTGTATACAATTAATGCACTAACAAGAACACTCTTGAAGAAGAAATAATTTTGGTTGGATTAGAACAAATGGTATTTTCTACTGTTTTTATAAACACTGATTTTTCAAATATGTCCAAATCTTCTATATCTATTGATGATGATGGTCTGTTTGATAATGATGTTGATTTTCTACACTCTGATGGTTGTTTTGACAAATGCTTTGAACATTTTGATTTTAATGCAAAACTTCCATACCATTCTCTGTTTATTGTTAATTCTATTGAAAAACACAAGGTTAATCTATGAATATTCTGACAGAAAAATGAATTTTCTGTGTGTTTGTGCTTGTGTATGGAAGAATTAAGCATAATGATTGTTATATGGCTCAAAATAATGTAAACTATTGAGACAACAATAGTTATACATAGACTCAATGTGCATGAGAAAGGGTCAAAGGTGGGGCTACTGTCCTTCTTTTTCAATATCCGAATCATCCAAATGAAGATCAGATAGATTATGTGTTGCTTCCCCTTAAAAATTGAAACATCTTCTTGTTAAGAAAAAGATGAGTAGATGGTAGGGTTTTAATGCAAGAGTTGGCATGGGCTAAGTGACTTTTTCAATGAAGGTCACGAAGAATAGTGAACCAACAGATTATGTGGCTGACCGACTAAGAAAAAGTTTGGTGCAGAGTTTGATATTCTTTTACTCTGATCTATCGCCTTCTTTCTTTTAGTCATTTTTGAACTCACTTCTAACCAACCTCACTTTTACATTTTACCTCAACACACACCCACACTCAATCTTTTGACCCCTCTCCCCTCAATCACTCAAGGATTACTTCCGGGGTAGAAAACACTGGTTAACGTGAGTCCATGGAAGTCATTTAAGCACTCACACTGAGTCCCATGTATTTTGTCGTAAAAAGATGTGTTGCTCAATAGTTATCTTGACAAATAAGCACAAGATATCATTATCAGCGAATGTATGCTCATTGAAGATAAGAATGAAATTTGAGCATTTTGAACATTTAAGATCTCTCAAAACTTTGAACATAAGATCATTTAATTTCATTGTTTTGAGAATCTGACAATGATTTAATCAGATCAAATATCATGAAGAAAAATGTAATTGGGTATCAAAGAACGAACATAATATAAACAATTTAACAATGAACGCACAATTAAAGTAGAAATGACGTCTGATCTCAAACAACATTGAATTTCAAACGGGAGTATTACCATTGAAAGATTTATCTTTTGAGACATGGTAATAACAAAGTAAAAAATAATGTACTTAACCGATGTGTGTATGAATATTTGACAAAGTATATGAAAGAAAAATACACAAGTATTTTTCTTTGAGAAACACATGGTCAGATAATCATAAAAGTATCCAAAAAAAAAATTTTAAAGCACACTTCTCAATTCATGAAAACATTTTAAGAATAGGAAGTGGTTTGAACATTTAAGAAATCATTTTTCACATTTGAAAGTTGTTCTTCTTTCAAAGTGTGGTAGATGTAGAAACACAGTTTTGTTTCTTGGATGTCCAGCTAACAAGTTTATCTCCCAAGAATTGGCATGAACCAGAGGTTCTCTTTCTATCCAGTTTGCAACCTGCATGATCAGCATCAGTATATGCAGTTAATTCAAAACTAGAATCCTTAGGATACCAAAAGCCTAACTCAAGAGTGCTTTTGACGTATGTAAGTATTCTTTTAACGGTGATCAAGAGAGATTCCTTAGGATTTGCTTGATATCTAGAACTGAAACATGTAGCAAACATTATATCAGGTCTGCTAGTTGTTAGATACAGTAATGAACCAATCATACTTCGGTAAACTTTCTGATCAACAGATTTTCCAGATAAACCTGCATCTAGAAGTGTTCCAGTTGCCATAGGCGTTTTCATTACCGAACTATCAGTCATGTTAAACTTTTTCAAAACGTCTCGTATGTATTTCGATTGGTTTATAAAAATACCTCCGGGTGACTATTTGACTTGAAGTCCAAGAAAAAATGTTAACTCACCCATCATAGACATTTCAAACCGAGACTCCATGATTTTTGAAAAGTTCTTGCAAAATTTTGGATTAGTAGACCCAAAGATAATATCATCTACATAAATCTGTATTAGAATTAAATCCTCACCTTGCTTTTTAAGGAACAAAGTTGTATCAATTTCACCCTATTTAAAACCTAGGGCGAATAAGAACTGAGTAAGAGTTTCATACCAAGCTCGTGGTGCCTGTTTCAAACCATAAAGTGCTTTGTCTAGGACGTATATATGATCAGGGTGATGCAGATCTATGAAACCTTCAGGTTGAGCCAGGTATACTTCCTCATGCAGAATACCATTACGAAACGCCGACTTTACGTCCATTTGATAGACAGTAAAGTTCTTATGTGCTACATAGGATAAACAGATTCTGATGGCTTCGATCCAAGCAACAGGAGCAAAAGTCTCATCGTAGTCGATGTCTTCCTGTTGACAATAACCCTTTGCTCCAGCCTCATCCTTCTTGTTCCTAAAAACCCACTTTGTGCATATCACAGATTTACCTTTCGGTAGTGGGGTCAGTCGCCATACCTTGTTCCTTTAGATTTGAAGAAGCTCATCTTGCATTTCCATTATCCAATCCGGATCACGTAGAGCTTCAAAGACCTTTTTCGGCTCTAAGGAACTAAGGAAGCTTGAGTATAGAAAAAAATTAGCTGATGTTGCAAACGTTTTTACACCACTTTGTATATCTCCAATAATATTGTGCAGGGGGTGATCTTTCGTCCAACAAGTTGTGCTTAGAAGAGTTTGAACAGATTCTTGCGTATTTTGCCCATTGTATTCATCAAGAACAACCGCAACAACCTCATATGTAGATGGAACATCTTGTTCAGGTGTTTCTGAAGCAGGTAATTCTAGAGCGACAGAGGAAGCGCTCGGGACTTCTTGTCTAGAATTTGTATCTGCAGAAGCAGACTCAGTATTAGTATTGTCAGAAAGATTCGGTGTAGACATACCTGAAAGGTTTTAGTAGTGACTGGTTCAGAAGGTCCAGATATGTCTTCAGTAATTACTGGGACCTCTGAATTTGATGCTGACGGGCCTGATTTGTCAAAATCTGCACATATGTCCATAAAAGCATCAAGAAATAGCATATCAAACTCAGATGACTTAGTGTGTTTCGATTCGGGTTCTATTCTGCTTTGAACAGAAGCCTTTCCCTTAAGCTTGAGTTCTAAACTATTTTGTTTACAACTCAAAATAGTATTTTCATCAAAAGATACATTATTGCTTTCCATGATACACTTGGTCCGTTGATTATATACACGATATAGGCTTTTTACGTGAGTGAGTATCCAATGAAGTAGCCTTCGTCAGCTTTCTTGTCAAACTTCCCAAGGTTATCACGATCATTCAGAACATAGCACCAGCAACCAAAGACACGCAAACATTTAATATTCGGTTTTCGTTTATTAATCAATTCATATGCTGTTTTATTAAATCTCTTAATCACAATCGTCCGATTTTGAGTGAAACAGGCGGTTGCAACGGCTATAGCCCAGAGGTACATTGGCAAGCCAGAATATGCCAACATCATCCTTGCAACTTCGACCAAAGTTATATTCTTCCTTTCAACCACGCCATTTTGTTGTGGAGTGTAGGCAGTAGAGAAATTATGAGAAATCCCAACAGAAGTGAGATAAGTTTGAAGAGTATCCTATTTGAACTCTGTGTCGTTGTCACTACGCAATGTATTTATCGGCAATTGAAGGTGAACTTGAATTTTCTTAATGAAGGCAATAATCAGATCTGGTGCATCAGATTTGTTTCGCAGAAATTCCAACCAAGTATAACTCGAATACTCGTCTATCATCACAAGAATGTACTTTTTACCATTTATAGACTGAGTACTCATAGGGTCACAAAGGTCCATGTGAATTAATTCCAGGGGCGTTGAGCAAGAAGATTCAGGCTTTGATTTATGTGAACTTCGTTTCATCTCCTCCATTTTGCATGTGGGGCAAAGCGAATCCTTCTCAAATCTCATCTCTGGTAGACCTTTCACAATTCCTTGTCTCGCTAACTTATCAATTGTCTTGAAGTTCTGATGAGACAAGCGCCGATGCCATACCCAACTTTGAGCCTTCGATGCTTTTACAAGTAAGCATACAGGACGTGTAGACAAAAGCGTTGGAAAATTTACCGCATAAAGATTTCCATAACGTTCAGCTAGAAAAATCTCATAACCGTCTGGATCATCATTAAAACAGTGAATAATTGTAAACCGAACCTGATACATACTATCGCAAAAGTGACTAGTATTGAACAATTTATGATCGAGTCCTTCCACGTAAAGTACTTTCTTGATGGTTACAGTGCCATTTTTCAGGGAACCATATCCTCTGATGAATCCTTGAACCTCAAAATTTGCAAAACTGACTGTCCCTGCAGGTTCTTCAACAAAGTTATGCAATAAGTGCTTGTATCCTGTCATATGTCAAGAACATCCAAAGTCAACGAACCACAAATGATAGGCCTGCAAAAAGGAACTAATCACTTCTATTTAGGTACCCATATCCAGATGGGTCCTTTTTTGTTCGCATCATGCAGTTTCTTTAAATTATCTACTTTGCCCTTGACTCTCCACTCAATATTTATGTTTGGGCAACCTTTTCCAGACCATGTTCACGTTAAGATCACGAAACTCCTATTTCTTAGAAAGATTTGTAGACTTAGCTTGAAACACTTTAATGTGTTGTGTTGAGGACATGGAGAGAATTTTAGCTTTAGATGCTTTTTTAATAACTTTTGATTTAGGAGGAATGGAGTACAGTGAAAAAGAGTTGTCACCATAGTGTTTACATATTATGTTCTTACGAGCAAATGTCAATATCTTTGACTTATCAAAAAAAGTACATTTATTCTAACAATTTTAACATTTATTTGCGTTCGAACCATTACATGTCACATCAACACTATCGGGTACAATACAATCATTTTCAGCAAAATCTTTACAACCTTTCTTATCACTGCCTTTCTTTCTCCATTCTCCTTTACAAACTCCATTACTCAGATCTGAAACATGAAAAGAAACTTTATTAGTTTTCTTCTTCAATGATGAATTCTTTTTCATAACACCAGAAGTTTCGCCTTTTTCATAATAACAACTATAGCCTTTGTTGAAGTCTCAAACTCTGGATTTGATTGAACATTCCACTTTTGATCATCAAACATCTTTTGACCAGACAAATTCTTTTTGAAGAAATCATTCAGTTCTTTACAAAGCTCTTTGTTTTCTTCTAAAGATTTATCCAATTTAAATCTTAGATCACAATTTTCATCTTCTATTTCCTCAAGAGTCTTTTGTAAACCTTTGATTTGTTTTTCAAAGTCTGATGTTTGATCAGTCACAGGGTTGGATTCAAACTTCTTCAAGATAGGAACAGGATCTGAGGAATTAATCATGTCATCAAAAATCTCCTTAGTCATTTTATTAACAAACTCTTTTTGAATGCTTGAATTCATGAAATTTCAATTCTCTTCCATCTTAACTTCACTTGAAGATTTAGAAGTAACTGATTCAGATATAAGAGTCTGAGCACAAACATCAGTGTCCGATTCATACTCGTCATATTGCCATTCAGTCTCAGGAATAACTTTGTCATCGTTGACTGATTCAGTAGAAGATGGTGTGGAAAACAATGATTCAAACTCAATAAATTCAAGTTTTCTATTTTTATAGCTCTTGTTCAAATCATTGTAACTAATTTAAAACTGTTTTGTGAATCAACACAACTTGATGTATCATCATCTATTACCTCTTTACCTTTGGATGAAGTGTCAGATTTTGGAGTTTCAGCTTTGATGAACGTGTCACGAATATCTGGGATTTTCTTTATTTTTGAGCCCATTTTATCAAAAATATATTAGTTTTCTTGGAGCTTTGTTCAAAACATCATTTTTAGATAAACCTAATCCCGTTTTAGCATTATAAAATCTGACATCATGGAATTTGTTTGTTAACAAGTTTAATGTCTGCTCAGTCTGTCCTCTTTTCAAGTTAAGGTCATCAAGTTGTTTAATCTTGAAGTAACCCTCATTTCTCTCTTGAAAGCAAACTTCAAATTTAATTTTGTATTCACCTTTTTCAAGATTTTAAATTAATCAAATTCTTTTCAAGTTTCTCAATCTTTGTTTTCAAAGTTTCTCTTTCTTTCTTTAAAGCATCTTTTTAGTTTTCCTTGTCCTCAACGACAACTTTCAACAATGCGTTTTCATCACGAAAACTCATCATTGTTTGTCGTTCATAGCTAAGTTTACTCTTTAAAGTCTCAAATTCTTTTTCCATGTTCTGGATCTGTGCCATTAGAGATTCAACAAATTCAGAGTTTTCAGAGTTAGTACTTATCTCGGAATCACTCTCAGATTGTTCAGAAGCAGTTTCAGCATTATCATTCACATTTGCCATCATGCATACTTGATTTAAATGTGCTGACTCATCATCTGAGCTTTGATATAGCCAGTTTTCCTCTTCTTCCATTAATTCCTTTCCTTCTTCTTGCTTCTTGGCAAGCAGTGACTTTTTGGCGTAATACTCCGAGTTCTTAACCCTCTTAAACTTGTAATATTTGGAGAAATGGCAAATCTTTTCCTTTTTCCATACTTAGGATCAATCTTATCCTTTTTCCTCTCTTCTTTCTTCTCTTCACTTTTCTCTTCTCTCCTTCCGAATCGGGTCTTATACTTTTCTGACTTCTCCTTCTTATATCCTTCATATTTCGACTTTGAATAGTACTTTTTCTTTCCGAAACTCTTGTTAAACTTCTTGGTTATGAAGACAAGATTGTCAGCAAATCTCTGGATATCATCATCAGAGTGAACTTCAACATCTTCGACAGATGACTCAGAACTGGACTGGCTATGCTCAGTGAGGAAAGCTTTAGACTTTTTCAGCTTTGACTTTGATGCAGAAACAGAGTTAGAACTAGAACCCTTCTTTCTTTCAGCAAGTAGAGCTAGTGAATCTTTGACAATCTTCTTCTCCTCATTCAGTAACTTTACTTCATCTTTTTTTTAGAGGAAAATCTCTAGGCAAATTTATAAAGACGGAAAAAAGGCCTAAGCCAAGTACAAGACAACCCGGGCAACACGCCCAAAAAAAACAAATAAACTTGGTAACGAGCCCGTACCAAGCAACAAGTAACCAAAACACACAAAGACAACAAGACCTCATGTAGCTAGAAAAGAAAGTACAAAGCCAAAACAACACTAGCAAAGATCTTATAAAACCATCATCCTTGAAGCCGCCAATAGTGTACTTTCTCATGGTTGATTTCTAGCCAAGCGTGCCATTCTCCATGTTTCCCGAAGCTTCACAATTTCTATGATCTCCTTTTTCACATGAACCACCGATCTCTTCTAATTACGAAAGGTACGATTGTTTTGTTCCTGCCATGTAAAGTAAACTGTAGTCGCAAGCGAAAACCCTTGTGGCGCTCTTCTAGTATCCGACATAGCAGTAACAATTTCATCCCACGAGTCTGAAAAACCCGTCCATCCAATGTCATTGACGACATCTCGCCAAACCGCATTAGAAAAACCACATTAAAAAAATAAGTGATTATGGGAATCCATCCCATTCTCACAAAGAGTACATACCCAATCTGGCGGATCGTGTTTCCAAGCCAACATGCGGTCGTGTATGGGATGACGCTTATGACAAGCAATCCATAAGCAAAAAGCGTGTTTGGGTATATGACCTGCAAAACCAAACAGTCGAGTGCCATGGAACAGTAGCATGCTCACCCTCCATCGAACACCAAGCGTTTGCATTCGTGAACTCACCCGGGTGATTCCCGATGTCCAACCACAACACCTTGTCACGGTTTTCAATGTTCAAAGCTGGAAGAGGGTTTAGGGCTAAAAATCGTATCTTTGCACCTAATTTGAAGTCCACCCTCCATTCATACCTTCAATAAGTTGTCGAACCGTGGAAGAGGTGGAGTAGCCCAAAGAATGGATGAACTGGTAAGAAATAGTACCTGAGAGATGGCCACAGGGTAGCCATGCATCCTCCCAAGCATTTGTATTCTCGCCATTTCCAATCCGAGACACAAAGAATCTCCTAACCTGCCCCCGTAACTCCATGATCTTAGTGAAGATGGACGACCACTTTGGCGAGCGGTGAACAATCCAAAATCTTGTTGTTCGAATATGGTTATTCCATACCCATCTCACCCATAGAGAGTTTCGATGGCACAAAATATCCCATATGTGTTTCGCAAGTAATGCACGATTCCGTGTCAACCTCTTTAGTCCAAGTCCTCTATTTGCATACGGCCTACAAACCTCACTCCAAGCAATTCTACATCTTCCCTTAGAACTATCCCCATGCGCCCATTAAGAAGTCTCGGAATAAACTCTCCAAATCATGAACAACGCTAGAAGGGAAATGGAATACTAACATCTAATACAATTGCATCGATTGAAGAACCAATTTAACAAGCTGAAGCCTCCCTCCAAATGACAAGAACATAGCTTTCCAGTTTTGAATCCTTCCTTTTACCTTTGCCACAATCGGTTCAAAATCCGAATTTTTAAGCCTCTTCGGAGATAGGGGAACACCCAAGTATCGTATCGGAAAAGTTCCCATCCGAAACGGTAAACATGTAACAATTGCTTCCCGTGTCTGAATTGGAGCATTCCCAAAGAAAATCTCGCTCTATTCCAAGCTTGGCGAGAGTCCCGACCGAACTTTGAAAAAGTGAAGAGCCTTTTTTAAAATCTCCACCGATGGAACGTCGCCCCTAGTAAACACAAATAAATCATCGGAAAAACATAAATGGTTAACGTTCAATATCATGGCATCCTTTATGGTACCCAAAAGCGGTGGCTTCGGCTATGCATTGTTTGAACACCTTAGAAAACCCTTCCATGACAATCGTGAACAAATAGGGCGATAAAGGTCCCCCTTGGCGGATTCCCCTTCCCCCTTTGAAATAACCATATGTGTCGCCATTTAACACCACCGAATAAGAAGGTGTTGTTATTAGTTCCTCTATCCACTTTATGAACACCGGATGGAACCCGAAACCCTTTAGCATGTTGAGAAGGTATTGCCAATCAACCGTATCATAGGCCTTTCGGATATCAATTTTGAAAGCACAACACGGAGGGTCAGACTCTCTTTGATACCCCGCAACTAGCTCATGTGCCATTAGGATGTTATCCATTATACGGCTACCCGGAATAAACGCCGATTGGGACACCCCAATAATCGCATTCAAATACCCCTTCATCCTTTCCACGATGACTTTGCTAATGCACTTGTACAATACAGAACAACAAGCGATAGGTCGGAAATCAGTAACTCTCGTGGCATTAACAACCTTCGGAATCAAACACACAAGAGTGTGGTTTAACTCCTTTGCCAAGTGGCCCCGGTAGAAGAAGTTACGGATTGCAATAATGACATCTTGACCTACTACCTCCCACGCCGCCTAGAAAAATTTTGACGTGAAACCATCAGAGCCAGGAGCTTTATCAGTACCAATATTGAACATGGATTGCCGAATCTACACATCCCGTATGGGTCGAATCATAAAATTAGAATCTCTGGGTGTCAACGTGTTATCGAACCAACTTGATGGAATAGAAGGATCCACGTCCAAGTCTTTCGAGCCAAGAAAGGATTTGAAAAAATCTACAAACACCATTGGAACATCATCACCATAAACATAAGATCCGTTAGAGTTACATACCGAGTAAATATGGTTTGCATGTCGCCTTTCCTTTACCACTTGATGAAAGAACTTTGTATTCATATTACCCTCATTTAGCCACTTGATCTTGGCCCGTTGCCGCGCTGCCGCATCCTCATCCCAACAGGCTTGCTGATAAGCTAAGACGCACATGATCAAGCTCATCCCGCATAGGGATCTCCATCTAGAGAAATTTGGACCGAATCTAGCTCCTTTTTGAGGAACTCAATTCGATCCGCAAGGTTCCCGTAAGAAGAAAGAAGTTGTCAAAGAGGAGCTTTAAGTTTTTTGAGTCGCCTTGTCACCTTGTACATAAAAGTCCCATCCACCGGAATACTCCAAACATACTTTATAACCTGCAAAAAGGAAGGATGATCCGCCAAAAAATTGTCAAATTTAAACCCAAACATCCTTTAGAAATGATCATCAGCAAAAATCTTTCTCAGCTTTGAATCTTGAAAACTTTAACATCTTCAGCAAAATTTTGAAACTTTGACATTCTTCAATCTTTGAAATCTTCAAATGATCTTTACATCTTCATAACTTTGTCATTCTTTTTCTTTTGACATTTCTTGCTTTGGCTTTCACTTTGACTTTCAAAACTTGAACTATCTTTCACTTTTTCAATCAACCATCTATCTGAATATTGAATATCTCCCCCTTTCATTACATCTCCTTTGAATTATTAATAGTATAAACATTGTTCTCCAACTCTGACTTGAACTTTGACAAACTTTTCTCCAATTCTGTAAACTGACTTTGAAGCCTATATATATCTCCCCCTTTTTGATGAATTGTGATAATCAGAATCATCAAAACTTATTCAATATCAGCACTGTCTTTGAAAGATCTCCCCCACATCATCTGATAAGCACAGTCTTCATGATTAACAATCTCCCGGATTGGTCAAATATGAACAATCTCTCCCTTTGACGATAAACGATCAATCTCCCCCAAAGAGTAATAGGAAAGAATCTTTTGTCTGATCTGAATGAGCCGTCAATTCATGAATGTATTTATCCGAATCTTTTCAAATTCAGACAAATTATGTGTTGTAACCCTGAATCAACAGATGAAACAGTTAAGAATGACTGACAGTAACACAAAGCCACTGTGTACAACAAATGTAAAATTTAAGGAGATGATGTTCACTCCCCAGGACTTCCATTCAATCATTGGAAAACACAAGCTATTTTCTATGAATGTTCTGACAGAAAAACAGATTTTCTGTGTGCTAGTGCTTGTGTTATGAAAGAATTAGCACAATGATTGCTGTTCAGGCTCAAAATTATGTAAACCAATGAGAAAATAAAGGTTATACATAGACTCAAATGTGCATGAAAAAGGGTCGAAGGTGGGGCAACTTTCCTTTTTTTTGAATATCAGTATCTTCCGAGTGAAGAACCAATGGCTTATGTGTTGCTTCCCCAGAAAATGTGAAACATTCTCTGTTTAAGAAAAGAATGAGTAGCTGGTGGGGTTGTATGCAAGAGATGGCATGGGCTCACTGCCTTTTTCAATGGTCACCAAAGAATGTGAACCAATCAGTAGATGTGGCTGCCCGACATAGAAAGAATTTTGGTGCAGAGTCTGATATTCTTTTACTCTGTGTTCACACCCTCTTTCTTTTAATCTATTAAGCTCACATCTAACCAATCTCTCTTTTCCATTTTACCTCTTCACACACCAACACTCTATTCTTTTGACCCCTCTCCCCTCAATCACTCAGGGAATACTTCCGGGGTAGGAAACACTGGTTATCGTGAATCCATGAAAGTTCTGATAAGCTCTCACACTGAATCCCATGTATTTTCCTAAAATAATGTATTGCCTCAATGATTTTCTTGACATTTAAGCACAAGAAATCATTTGTCAGTATATGAATGCTCATCAAAAATCAGAATGAAATTTGAGCATTTTAAGCATTTAAGATTTCTCAAAACTTTGTATGAATGAATAAACATGAAAGAATAGAAATGTTTTGAGAATCTGACAATGATTAAGATCAGATCAAAATTCATGAAGAATTAGAAATAAGGGATATCAAAGAAGAATGTTGTTTATATGAACAATATACAAACATTTTAACAATGAAAGCACATGTAAAGTAGAAATGGCGTCTGATTCAAACAACAATAAATAGCCAACGGGAGTATTACCATAGAAAGATTAAACTTTTGATACATGGTAATATCAAAGTCAAGAAATGAATGTACTGAACCGTTATGTGTATGAATACTTGACAAAGTATATGAAAAGAAAATACACAAGTATTATTCTTTAAGAACACATGGTCAGATAAACATCGAAGTATCTATTATCATTTAAAATCGCATTTCTTAATTCATGAAAACATTTTAAGAATGTGAGAAGTGGTTTGAACATTTGAAGAAACCATTTCTCATAAGTGAAAGTTGTTCATCTTTCAACAAGTGTTAAAGATTAAGATATAGAAAGATATACCTGTATGCTCCCCCTAAAATGAATATTCACATTTAAGTACACTTTGACAAAACTTCAGACCATCTTTCCTTCGATAACTGTAAAAATTCAAGTTATTAGAAAAGTATAACAATGAAAGTACACTAGCTGTTATCTCCTCCCCTTAAAAGATATAGCAGTTGACTCCCCCTCAAATCAAAAAAATTCTAAAATTTTTTATCAATTAAGCATCCATCAGAAGAAAAACATTTGAGTACGGGTTCTGAACTAAATTATTCAGAAACAATGATTACATATTCTCTGGTGAGAATAGTAATATGCAAAGGTAACAATGAAGAACGGGTCCTGATCTGATGTAACCAGAAACCATTGTCACTTGAAAAATAACCTGCAAGATAAAAGATTTTGGTAATCATTGTAAAAATGATTTCGCCTTGGTCAGCAAATGATGAATAATGGACACTGTTCATTATTTCCAAGATATAAGCAATTTAAGCACAAAATAAGATATACTCCCCCTCGAATCATGGATTGGCATTTAACATACCTAATTTGCTGACTAGAAAGGAAAACCTCTTTTCATCCAACGGTTTGGTGAAAAGGTCAGCCAACTGGTAGTCTGTTTGCACGAAATGCATCTCTATGTTGCCATTTTCCACTTGATCCTTGATGAAGTGGTATCGTACATCAATGTGTTTAGTCTTTGAGTGTTGCACTGGATTAGCTATTATTGCTATCACACTCTTTGAATCGCAGTAAATAGGAACTCATTGGTATGAATAGCCAAAATCCTTTAATTGTGTCCGCATCCAAAGGACTTTTGAACAGCAGCTTGCAACGGCTACATATTCAGCCTCGGTGGTAGATGTAGATACACAATTCTGTTTCTTTGACGTCCAGCTAACCAACTTGTCACCTAAAAACTGACATGAACTTGATGTGCTCTTGCGATCCAGCTTGCAACCTGCGTGATCAGCATCTGTGTAGGCAGTTAGATCAAAACTCGAACCCTTAGGATACCAAAGGCCTTGCTCGGGAGTGCCTTTTTGGTACCTAAGAATTCGTTTCACAGCGACTAGGTGTGATTCCTTCGGGTTATCTTCATACCTACCACAGAAACACGTGGCAAACATAATATCCGGTCTACTTGCTGTTAGGTACAATAATGAACTAATCATGATACGATACACTTTTTGATCAACAGATTTACGAGAAAGATCAGCATCTAAAAATGTACCCGTTGCCATTGGTGTTTTCATTACTGAACTGTCAGACATGTTAAACTTTTTCTGGACATCTCTGATATATTTTGACTAATTGATGAAAATGCCTTCGGGTAACTGTTTTACTTGAAGACCAAGAAAGAATGTTAGTTTACCCATCATCGACATTTCAAATCGAGATTCCATAATTTTTGAAAAGTTTTTACAAAATTTAGAATTTGTAGAACCGAAAATAATGTCATCCACATAAATCTGAATTAGGTTCATATCTTCACCTTGTTTCTTCAGAAAGAGAGTAGTATTGATAGTACCTTTCTTAAACCCTGAAGCAAGTAGAAATTGAGTTAACGTTTCGTACCAAGCTCTCGGTGTCTGTTTTAATCCATATAATGCCTTGTCTAGAACGTAGACATAATCTGGGTGTTTTGGATCGACGAAGCCTTCGGGTTGAGCAACATAAACTTCTTCATGCAAAATCCCATTCAAGAATGCAGATTTTACGTCCATTTGATGGACTGTAAAATTCTAGTGGGCTGCGTATGATAAGAATATCCGAATAGCTTCAATCCGTGCAACAGGAGCAAATGTCTCATAATAATCAATCCCTCCTGTTGACAATACCCTTTTGCAAAAAGGCGAGCTTTATTTCTAACTACAACTCCAAATTCATCTCTCTTATTTCTGAAAACCCACTTTGTGCCAATCACTGGTTTTCCTTTAGGTAGTGGGATAAGTCGCCAGACTTTGTTCCGCTCGAATTGTAGAAGCTCATCTTGCATGGCTAAAATCCAATCAGGATCGCGTAAGGCTTCTGATGCTTTCTTCGGCTCAAGGGAACTAAGGAAACTTGAGTAAAGACAGAATTTTGCAGATGCCGCCACCGTTTTCACTCCACTGTGTACGTCACCTATTATGTTATGTAGGGGATGATCTCTTGTCCATCTAGTAGTGCTTGGAAGTGGTTGAATAGAGATCTGTGTGTTGTCATCATCATATACATCATATATTGCAGGCTCAACCTCAGATGTACTCGGGACATCTTGTACATTTGTTTCTGACAGAAGTAGTTCTGGTGCAGCAGAAGAAGTACTCGGGACTTCTTCTCCAGAAACTGTATCTGTAGATGCAGAATTGGAATTAGTATTGTCAGAAATAACTGGTGTAAATGTACCTGATGAGGTTGTTGTGACAATATCAGAAGGTCTAGAGATATATGTGGTTATGACTGGGACCTCTGAAGTTGACGCAGATATGTTTGATTTGTCAAAATCTACACATATATCCGTAAATGCATCAAGAAATAGTAAATCTAACTCAGATGATACATTAAGTGAGTCATAAGACTTAGTATGTGAAGGTTCGGGTTCTATTCCGTCTTGAATAAAAGCCTTATGTTTCTGCTTGAGTTCTGAACTGTTGTGTTCAGAAATCAATGTAGATGATTCATCAAAAGACACGTTCATACTTTCCATGATAGTCTTGGTTCGTCTGTTGTAGACCCGATAGGCTTTTGACGTCAGAGAGTATCCAATAAAATAGCCTTCATCCGCCTTCTTGTCGAATTTACCAAGATTATCACGATCATTAAGTATGTAACACCTACAACCAAAAACACGAAGAAATTTAATAGTCGGTTTTCTCTTATTTATAAGCTCATATGATGTTTTCTTATGTCTTTTAATAACAATGGTACGATTTTGTGTAAAACATGAAGTAGCTATCGCTTCAACCCACGGATACAATGGAAGACCAGAGTATGCCAGCATTGTTCTCGCTGCCTCAATTGAGGCTTCGATTTTTCCTTTCGACCACGCCGTTCTGTTGAGGAGTATTGATAGTCCAAGATCAATGAATCTGTAGAGAGAGAAAGTAGAGAGAGAGAACAAGGATGCGCAAAACAATGTAGATGATTCATCAAAAGACACGTTCATACTTTCCATGATAGTCTTGGTTCGTCTGTTGTAGACCCGATAGGCTTTTGACGTCAGAGAGTATCCAATAAAATAGCCTTCATCCGCCTTCTTGTCGAATTTACCAAGATTATCACGATCATTAAGTATGTAACACCTACAACCAAAAACACGAAGAAATTTAATAGTCGGTTTTCTCTTATTTATAAGCTCATATGATGTTTTCTTATGTCTTTTAATAACAATGGTACGATTTTGTGTAAAACATGAAGTAGCTATCGCTTCAACCCACGGATACAATGGAAGACCAGAGTATGCCAGCATTGTTCTCGCTGCCTCAATTGAGGCTTCGATTTTTCCTTTCGACCACGCCGTTCTGTTGAGGAGTATTGATAGTCCAAGATCAATGAATCTGTAGAGAGAGAAAGTAGAGAGAGAGAACAAGGATGCGCAAAACAGAGAATGTATTGATGTGTGCGTGAAAGTCTTACACGGAACAAAGACCAAGGGACTTAAATACCCTTGGTCAGATACAACACAGATAGACTCTAAACACAGTATTTGACCAAGCCCTATAAATACAATGATTACTATAAAATCTGACCTAACAATCTCCCCCTTAGTAATCATTGGCGCTTTGGTCTTCAAAATTATCTTCAAAAACAGCACGGACCAACAAAGCGACTTTGTGAAGCTTTCTGACCTTTAAGAAAAATTTCTTCTCAGCATCTTTCAGATTAAGTTGTCTTTGTTTCCTTGAGCTCTAGACGACACACCTTTTTGAATGATCTTGAATGAACGGTGTTGGTCGGAGCAGAAACAGCAAAAGAATTAGTTGTAGCTGAGAGAATAGAATCTTTGAGCGAATCTTTGTCTCTTTATCATCTCCTTAACATCTCTTAATTATCCCCCTCATGACCTTGATGATTAGGATCAACATGGTCATGCAAATGTTGGAGACGAGACAACTTAAGATCTGCAAAATCAAATAAACCGAGAAAACAGAGGAGGTTTGCGTATCACGTTGGTTGCGCAAACCAAGGTTTGCGTTTCATGAAGGATACGTAAAACGAGGTTTGCGTTTCAGGAAGGATACGCAAAACGAGGTTTGCGTGACCAAATGAATGCGCAAAGCTGACTTAAACTCAGAAAAATGTTACCTTTTTATGCTATTTGACTCCCCCTACACAAATGCACTAGATGTGACAATTCAAGTTAGCATTCATATAAAGAAAATCAGATACTCCCCCTCAAAAACAGATATAATCTATTAAGAAATTCTCCTTGTTCACTCTCCCTTGAATAATGCACAAACCCATTAAAATAAATTTATGAGAACACAATGTTTAAACTTCAATGTAGAAAGAAAAATATACTGAATATAAATTTTGAAACGACTAAACATACAAAACTTTAAACACTAAACAAATTGACTTCTACTAAGTAAAATATCACAAATTTATCAATCAGTTGAAATCAAATATATGTTGTTGGATACAGAAACAAGTTTTATTGCATATCAAGTTAAAACATGTTCAGTTTAAAAAACTTCCAGCAATCTATTCAGTGTGCTCACATGCGAATCTTCGATTAGCTTCAAGAAAATGCAATTCTAAAAATATAATAGAGAGCTTTGCATGTACTCATACTAATCCATCAACAATTAATATTTGCACAAATTTATGGGTTTATCACAACTCAAACATATCACCAAGTATCATGAGATGTGTGCTCATTGGCATCTTTTTAGCAGTGTGCACATTGGCATCTTAACATGAGTGTGCTCTTTGGCATCTTTTAAGCTTGTGCACTTTGGCATCTTTTGATCAAAAAGTTTATTAAGTAAAGAACATGCCGTAAACGTAACTTTCTATCTGACCCTATTGCAGGATTTGGGTCAGCCGCTCCCAGACCAGTTGGCCTTAGGGGACTAGGTGTCAAGCACCCCTTGGAACTTACTCTCCCAGATCAGAAAGGCTACATCGATATATCCTAAACCCATTCATACTAGTAGAACATGACTTTCGATCTGATTCTATAGAAGGATTTGGGTTCGATCACTCCCAGATCAATTGACCTTAGGGGATCAGATGACGAGCATCCCACGGAACTTAGTTTCCCAAACCAGAAAGGTCACATGTAAAAACTTTTAAACTCAGAGATTTCTATATTTTAAGAATTTATTATTCATCTCAATCACTCAGATCAACGTCTAAATGCTTAGCCCATATTTTCTTTCTGATCTATAATTCTGATCATTTAGGTAGTCTAAGCAAAGTAAACTATGAAAATTCCGACTCACATATCTTTAAAGCAGTATCAAAAGCTACAAACATGTTGCTGACTTTTCGACTTTTGTAAGACTTGAAAGTTGAACATATAAAACTATAATATAAACAAAGAACTTGTACAAGATCCTAGACATACATTTTATTCAAAAGAAAGAAAATCTGTAAAATTTTACTTTATAGAATAAAATTTGTAAAGATTTAAACTTTTAAATTCAACATGCCTAATTTTGAAAGCAAAAAATTGAAACGTTTTTCATCTAAGGCTTTTGTAAAGATATCAGCAAGTTGATATTCAGTTGGTACAAAATATAATTCAATAGTACCTTCTTCCACATGATGCTTTATGAAATGGTACCGCATGTCTATGTGCTTGGTCTTTGTGTGCTGGACCGGATTGACTGATATGGCAATTGCGGACTTGCTGTCACAATATATTGGCACTGTTTTGTACAGCATCCCGACGTGCAGTGTTCAGGCTTTGGCATATGAGATGCTTTCTTTATCTTTCCTTTCTCACAATCCTGACAGAGGTGGTCTTTCTGAAAACGGAGATCTGGAAGACCTCTCACTGAATCATTCTTGACCAGGCGATCCATATACTTGAAGTTGAGATGAGCTAGTCGACGATGCCAAATCCAACTTTCATGAACTGAAGCTTTAGACAATAGACATATGTCTGATGGGATGTTGACTTTGGAAAGATCAATAGTATACAGATTGGATATTCTCTTTCCAAATAGTAGATCTCGGCTACTATCATTCTTCACAGCAACTCTTTTTGATTTGAAGCTAACTTCAAGATCTTTATCACAAAACTGTCTGATGCTTAATAAGTTGTGGCTTAGACCTTCGACGTAGCTGACTCTCTTGACTGTTATATTACCTTCAACTAGATCACCATAACCAAGAATTGGAGCAGTCTCACAGTTTCCAAACTTAACACGACCGCAACATTTTTCTTTAAAATTGGACAATAATGATTTGTTGCCAGTCATGTGTTTGGAGCACCCCGAATCCAGATACCATAAATGACTAAGTTGCACATACAGAAATTACACAATTTTAGGTACCCATATTCTTATGGGTCCCTTCTTGTTAGATTTGTGTCTTTTATTTTTCACAGATATATCATTCAAATAAGCATGAAAGCAATCATCAATAGAGGAAAAAACACAATCATCAGAATCAGAATTAGAATTAGAAGAAGAATATGAGTCACTCTTTGCAATATGAATCATTTGCTGAATTGAATATTTTGTATTTTTATTACAAATGGCAAACGTATCAGATTCACAAAGACTTTCTACACATTTAACCCCTAATAATTCGGATTATATTGTTTGTTGTTTAACCCTCCATATCTGCTTTTGTGATCTCTTCACAATCCGATCTGAAACAGAAAAATCAGATGAATTAGAATTTTCAGACAAGACACTATCCTGTTTCCTTGACTTCTTCGACCTCCTTCTTTTACGCTTCTTTTTATAATATTATCAACAATTGATGTAGAAGAAAAAACTTTATCTAAGAAATCAACCTGAGCATTCGACATAGATGAACTTGCCTCGGAGTGAAAATTTTCAAAAATGCATAAGTCTGGAAGAGGTTTGTGCATCCCATTGATTGCGCAAACTGAACTTTGCGTATCCAACTGCTTGCGCAAAGTGTCAGTTTGCGTAACTAATTGGTTGCGCAAATGCACATTATTTTTCAAAACTTGAGTATTTTCCTTAGAATCTTTAGAAAATCCAGAAAATTTTTTGTCTTCAATACTTGTTTTCATTATAAAAAGAAGTAAATCGTTTTCTAAATCAGTTTGAAGACTTTGTTCTTCCAATTTATCTTCAAGATCAACTATTTTACCTTCTAACACTAATGGGGGAATATATTTCCTAGAATCAGAAGAAACCGGAGATACATTTTCCCTATTAGTATTAGCATATATATCAACAAATTCAGTTGGTAATAAAGATTTATTGGAAGAATTGATATTTAAAACATTTTTGGTTTTTCTGGATTTCTTTGATTGGTCAGGAAAATACTTAGCATTTTCAGAAGTGTAAACAAATGGCATTTCCATCCTCTTGTTTTAATTCTTTTCTCATCTTCATCTTCCAAGATTTGCTTTTCAGTCGTCCAAAAGAATTTAAACTGAGAAGCATATCTTGCAAAACTAAAATAATCAAATTCATATAAAGTAGGGACTTCTGTTTTAGCAAATTCTAAACAATGAGGATTTTTGAAACCAAGTCCCCACTTTTCCTTTATAGCCTTGTCACTCCTAGGCTTATTCATATATATAGTCTGCTCAGTTTGATTTCTCTTATACAATTCTTCTTCTAACACAATTATTTTATGAGATAAACTTTTGTTCAAATCAGTCAATTTAGTTAAAGAATCATGATAAGTCTGATTTGATAATTCTAAGTCATTCAAATTCTTTTGAAAAATTTCTTTTGTATCATTTAAAATGATCTTTTCATCTTTCAGAGAAATTTTCAACTTTTCAATCAAAACAGACTTTTCATGATTAACAAGCTTTTCAGAAATGAACTTAGAACGAAAATCATGTAAAGCATGGACAATGATATTCAATTGAGAAGAAATGAAATTGACATGAAACTCAGAAATTACCTCAGATTCATCTGTTGAGGTATCCTCATCTTCATCATCGCTCTTGTCATCCCCGATGAAGCACATAGCAGATGTCTCCTCATTTTCAGCCTCGTTGTCTGAATGATCCAACCAATATTCTTCCTCAGCCATTAGAATAGTTCCATTCTCTCCCTTCTCTGCCAGTTCCAGCTTCTTTCTGTAGAAAGCAGAATCTTTGACCACCTTCACCCGACAATCTTTGGCTATATGACCCGGTTTCCCACAGTTGTAGCAGTTCATGTTAGAGCATAAATCTGTTGGATACAAGATCAAGAAGACTGAAGGTCAAAGTACAAGAAGTCAAAGCTGAGAAAGTCAAATCTCATTAAAGTCAAAGTCTTTTGTAATAAAAGTCAAAGTATTGTATTTTGTATTTTAGTTTCCTTGTTTTAGTTGTAGGTATAAATAGTTTCTTTTCTTAATAATTAGAGGAAGCTTATTTTGAGAAATACGTTTGAGAGAAAATCTGTAGAGAGAGAAAGGGAGAGTTCTAGAGAGAGAAAGTTGTATTTGAATTGAGAATTGAATTCAAAACAGGTAATTGAATTGAATTGTTTGTTTTGATTAATTGTTTGTGATTGGAAATTAGAATCTAGGGAATAACAATTGGTATCAGAGCAGATCCAAAAGTGAAATCACATCAAGAAAAATTGTCGACTATGTGTTCGACTGTGGAGAATCGAATTTTGAGTTTGTGTGTGTTTTTGGATCAGAATTTGATTAGGTTTTGTTAGAAAAGTGTAATAGATTGAGTTTGTATAGAAAGATTTGTGAATTGCACTGTAATCAATTCGAATTTTCGAATTCTTGTGGTTTTTGTGTTCACGAGTTCTTGACACTGTGTTCGAATCAAATTTGTAATTTTTGAGTTTTAGATCGAATTTCTTGCATTGTAATATGTTCTAGTATTGTAATCGAGCATCCATACAAAGTTTCAAGCCAATTGGACAAAGTTTGGATCAAAAACAGATGGAAAAATCAATTTCTGGGTCGACTTTCTGAAGAACGCGCTAGATCTCCAGAACACGCAAGTTCATCGATCAAACGCGCAAGATTCAACCGCAAGAACGCGCAAGTCAAAGGATTGATTTTGGTCTCAAACGCGCAAGGCGTTATCTGTGAGTTCTAGAAACTCGCTGATCGAAGTCTGCGAGTTTGAAAAAGTGAGAAAATTTTCTAAGGACTAGAACGCGCACGTAGTGATCTGCGAGTTCTACAAACGCGTTAATCGAAGGGTGCGAGTTTGAAGAGGAACAGTCTTCTGCGAGTTCTTTCGACGTGCGAGTTTACAAGTAAAGCTAGCGAGTTTTGTTTGAACGCGCAAGCTTTGACAAGCGAGTTTTGGAAGCGTGCACGTCTCCGTTAGCGAGTTTTATCGCGAATAGTGATCAACGTGTTTAGGCGTTAGCTAGTTTCAAAAGAAATAGTCACTTGCGAGTTTCAGTGTCAAGCGAGTTTGGTTAATCTGCGAGTTTCAACAAATCTGCGAGTTTGAGCTCTACGATTTTATCAGAACACGCGAGTTTGTGTTTGCGAGTTTCTCAAACGCGCATGTTTTGATCTGCGTGTTTCTCAGTGTTTGCGAGTTTAAGGGCCTGCGAGTTCAATAGTGACTTGCGAGTTTTGATACTTAGTCAATTTTTCGAAATTTCTGATTTTTTCTAAATTTCAAGATTTTTCTTGTGATTTCATATTTTGGACTAACGATCAGTTCTAGTTTCTTATTGCTAATATTTTTCAAACAGGTTTTTCAAGATGACTTCAAAGGATGCACTTTCAATTGGTACTGATGTCAAGTCTCCTGTACAGTTCAAAGGAGAGTATGAACAATGGAAGGATCGATTCCTAGATTTCATAGATCGACATGCAAATGGGGAGAATATTCTGGAGTCAATTACAAATGGTCCTATGGTACCAATCATGGTTCAAGTACCTGTTAATGATGAATCTGATAATGTACATGATGATGAGGAAAGAGAAGAAAAGACAGAACTAGTTAAAGTGGATTTATCTCAGTATTCTGAAGAACAGAAGAGTCGGTATAAAGCCGACAAGCGAGCAAGATCTCTTCTACTCCAAAGCATTCCTAATGACATCTATATCAAGATTGATAGCTACAAGCATGATGCTAAAAAGATGTGGGATCAATTGGAAAAGATGATGATGGGATCCAAGATCGGGAATCAGATGAAAGTAGCCAACTGCATCAATCGCTACGAGGAATTCAAAGCCAAAGAGAATGAGAGTCTGGAAGATACATATGAACGGTTTACTATGCTTTTAAATGAACTGACAAAGAACAAAGTCAAAAAGAAGCAGTTGTAAAACAATGTCAAATTCCTTAGCATTCTACGACCTGAATGGAAGAAGCATACACGAAGGATGAAACAGATTAAGGATCTGAATGAAATCCCGTTACATGAAGTGTATGAGACACTGAGGCAGAATGAAGAAGAAGTGGAGGAGAAGAGAACCGAGAAAAAGAAAGCAGAAAAAGTTCCTGATCCTATTGCTTTGGTAGCCGGAGAAAAGGAGAAAGAAAAGAAGAAGAAGAAAGTTCTTATCAGTTCTGAATCTGAATCTGCATCAGATGAAGATGATGGAGAAAGTCTGAAACAAGCCATGATTTTACTGACTCGTGCCTTTTAAAAGAAATTCTACAAGAAGTCGGGATCAAATTCTCAACGATATTCTTCATCAAGTTCAAAGAATCATGAGCACCGTGAAAGAGTGGAAGGAAAGAGATATGAAGAGAACAGATATGTGGAGAAGAAACCCGATGAGAAGAAGAAGTTTGTGAATGATTATACTACTGCTGAAAAGTCAGCAACTGACTCAATCAAATGCTATAATTGTGGCAAGATGGGTCATTTTGCTAAAGATTGTCGGAAGCCAAAAGTTCGCAACTCTCAGTATTATCAGAACAAATTGCTATTGGCAAAACAGCAAGAAGCGGGTGTAGCTTTAATGGCTGAAGATGAATTTTGGCTTGATCATTCCGAAGGTGAAGACGAGGAGAAGGAAGAAACAGCTCATTTATGTCTTATGGGAAAAGAAGTGAAGAATGATGTGTCAGATGACGAGTCAGCTGATGAGGTATTAAACTTAACTGCAAATGATTTCATTACTAAAATGGAAACCATGGTGATTGAGCTTCAAGATTTACAAAATAAATTGAAAAACGAAAACGAAAAAGTTGTTAAAAGAAACGATAAGATCTTTGAGCTTAATAAGTCTGTTATTATTAACAAAGGTCTCATTGATTCTTTACGCAAGTCTGATTATGATTCTAAACTTCAAGTAGATTGTTTTGAAAAGAAGATTTCTGATTTTGAAGTTAAAGTTTCTAAGTATGAGTTTGAGAAGAAAGAATCTGCACTAATTGTTCATAAACTGCAGGTTGAAAATAAGCTTTTGAACAAGAAGGTAAATGGTCTGGAAGCAAAACTTTATGCGAGAGGTCAAATAGATCAAACCATTTTTCTCAATGCACCTAACGGAGAGGATGATGTTAAAGAGAAATGGGGACTTGGTTTTAAAAACCCCCCATTATCTTAAGAAAGCCATCAGAAAACAACCAGTACTTTATAATTATGATTTTCTTGCATGTGCTAGTAAACGTCCTAATTTAAAACCCAAATTTGTTACCAAATTACCAGAAGAAGTTGAGGCCAAAGAAACTGAAAATAGAAAGAATAAAAGAAAATGCAACTACCATTTAACTATGTAAAGTTAAATGATAGTTATCTTTCAGAAACACCAAAAGTTATTTCAAACGACTATTTTGTTAGTTATTCTGCTTCTGAGATGAAGGAAAAACCTACAATTGCAAAGGTTTATGTTCCTACACTTATTCTTGAGAGCAAAATAATAGTTGAGCTTGAAAATGATTTATCTGATGAAAAACTTTTGGTTGATATTCAACAAACTATGTTTTCTATAGTATTAAAGAACACAATTTTTCAATCTAAATCTACAATGTGTTTAAAAGTTTCAAAGGTACCTCAAACTTTCTCTGATAATTCTGATGACTTATTTGAGTCTGCAAATGATTTTCTTAAATCTGATGATGGGTGCAAAGATGAAAATGATTTGTTTGAATCTAATAATACTCTTCCTCATCATTCTACTTGTCTTGTAAATGACAAAGTGTTACCAAGTGGTGTTAATATTGATGAATCATCAATTATGGTTGGTGAATCAGTTTCTGTAACTGCTGATTATTATGCTCGAGGTAAGAAACATAAGAAACAGTGATTACAGAAACAGAAATACACTAGTACACAAAAGAAAACTCAGTCTCAGAAATCTGCTTTTCCTAATAAATCTATATCTTATGTTTCAGATTTAAGGATAAAAAAGTTGAAAGCTCGATCCGAATGGAGACCAAAAAGGAAGGATGATGAGATAGCCGGATCAGTTTCTGATAATTCTTGTAATAGATCAGTTAGTAGTGATACTGATGTAGTTGATCAATTTGCTTCAAATAAACAAAACCTTGTAACTTCTTACAAGAGGTATTCAATAAAGCAATTGATTCAATTATCTCCTATTTCTACTACATCTTATCATTATCGGAGAAATGATTTTGTTTATTCTCATAATTCTTCTGATTGGTATGAATCTTATCATGTTATTTCTTCAAGATCAAATATTTTTAAAAATTTTCAAAAGAATAGAGGGTCCATTTTCAAGTGGATACCAAAATCTTGTGCCAATTTGTTAAGACCCGTTTTTAAATGGGTACCTAAAATTGTTATTGCCTGATTTCACTTGCAGACCCGGCATATGTAGTACTTGGATAGTGGATATTCCAAGCATATGACTGGGCAAAAATCTTTATTGTCTAACTATACAGAGAAAGTCAGTGGAAATGTCAGATTTGGAAACAATCAGCTTTCACCTATCTTAGGATATGATGACATTATTCAAGACAACATAACGATAAGTAAGGTGAGTTATGTCGAAGGCTTGGGGCACAACTTATTTAGCATTGGTCAATTCTGCGATAAAGGGTTAGAGGTCAATTTTAAATCTAAGAGTTGCTCGGTTCGTACTGAAGACGGAACAGAACTCTTAGGTGGACATCGAAAGACAAACCTCTATACCATCAATCTATCCAAAGTTCAGATTGACAATCAGGTATGCTTAATGACGAAAGCTTCAATGCAGCAAAGTTGGCTCTGGCACAGACGTTTATCTCATCTGAATTTTTGTTATATCAACAAGCTGGTTAGTGGAAAATTGGTAAAAGGACTTCCTGAGCTGAAATATGAGAAAGAACACTTATGTGTTGCATGTGAGAAGGGTAAGATGAAGAGAGCTCCGCATAAACCGAAGCCTGAACCAAGCACTAGTTCTCCGTTAGAATTGTTACACATAGATTTGTGTGGTCCAATGAGAACTCAGAGTTTGGGTGGAAAGAAATACGTGTTGGTTATTGTGGATGATTACTCAAGATACACATGGGTCAAATTTCTTCGATTAAAAGATGAGACGCTCGAAGTTCTCATTTCATTCTTAAAGACGACCCAAGTGAAGATGCAGCGACAAGTCAAGTTTCTTCGAACTAACAATGTCACAGAATTTAAGAACAAGATTGTTGATGAATTTCTCGAATCAGTTGGGATTTCACATCAGTATTCTGCTGCTAGAACGCGTGAACAAAATAGAGTAGTTGAAAGACGAAATCGGACGCTAGTCGAGGCCGCTCGGACTATGCTTAGCCAATCGGACTTACCTCTATTCTTGTGGGCAGAAGCTGTGTCGACTGCATGCCATACTCAAAATTGTTCCATGATACATCGTCGTTTTTAGAAGACTCCATATGAGCTTATTAACAATAGAACACCAACCATCAAGTATTTTCACATTTTTGGGTATAAATGTTTTGTGCTTAACGACAAAGAGAGTCTGAATAAATTCAGTGCTAAGGCGGACGAGGGTATCTTCATTGGTTATTCTTCAACATCAGCAGCATATCGTGTTTATCTAACGAAGTCAAAGACAGTTGTTGAGAGCGTTAATGTCACATTCGATGAAGAGATGGCTTCTGATCAAATCAGTTCAGAACCCGTTATCACAAGAGTATTAGCTTCTGGGCAGATCAGTCCAGAACCTGTTTCTACAGCGAAAGATTCGGATAACGCTTCTACTTCTACTTCACATTTATCTGATTTAGATTTGTTATTTGAATTCTTTTATGATGAGTTTCTAGGGTCTAATATACCTAAATCTGCTGTGACTGACAGGTTTGAAGATACAAGTTGCAATCTTCCAGTCACTTTAGATGTCATAATTGAACAAGCATCCCCCGTTCAGTCAGAAACTCATGTTCCATTGAATACTCCTACAGTTGAAGATGTACAAGTAAATGTTGAGCCAGAAGTAACTGTTTCAGTTGGGTGTGATATATTGTCTACTCAACAGCCAGAGTCTGTTGTTCCAACTGATGCTTCTGCACCTGAAACTTCAACTGCAAACCCCCCTCATGTTATTCAAACTGAAGATTCTGAAAGTGGATTTCTAGATGATGATCAAATTCAATCAGTATCTACTCCACTTCCTCATGAGCATCGCTGGACCAAAGAGCATCCATTACACCAAGTAATTGGAGATCTCAACAAGCCTGTTCAGACTAGGTCAGCGACTCTTAACCAATGTATGCATGATTCATTCCTCAGTAAGATTGAGCCAACACGAGTATCTGAGGCTCTTGCTGATTCGGACTGGATATCTGCTACGCAAGAAAAGATCAATGAGTTTGAAACCCTAAAGGTTTGGAGACTAGTTCCTAAGCCAGAAGGAAAGACCGTGATCGTCATAAGAAACAAAGCTAGACTTGTTGCCAAAAGTTACCATCAAGAGGAAGGCATAGATTACGATGAGACGTATGCTCCAGTAGCGCGTATAGAAGCAATCCGCATGTTTCTAGCCTAAGCAGATCATAAGAATTTCACAGTCTTTCAGATGGATGTGTAAACAGCCTTTCTGAATGGCATTCTTAAAGAGGAAGTGTACATGTCTCAACCAGAAGGGTTCGTCAATCCGGATAAGCTAGATCATGTCTACATCTTGGACAAAGACCTTTATGGATTAAAACAAGCCCCTCGATCATGGTATGACGTCTTATCCAAATTCTTGGTCAAGTCTGGTTTCTCCAAAGGTAAGATTGATACCACTTTATTCATCAAGAAAGAAAACGCTGATATTATTCTTATTCAAATATATGTTGATAATATAATATTTGGTTCTACTAATCCAAAATTTTGCAAAAACTTTTCTAACCTCATGGTGTCACGTTTTCAAATGAGTATTGTAACACCCGTAAATTCCTGTCTGTGAAAGCCAATCCCTTGAGAAATCCTTGATTCTGATCATAGAATTTCATCCCTTACGCCTTACCTTTTAAGCCTTATCGCTTCGTGGGTGCTCCGGATGAAAATGGATGAAATCGGGGCTCGGGACACTCTGGGCGATAGTGCCCTTGCGATAGTGCCCTGGGCACAATCGCCAACAGAGTGGTGCCTGCGGTACAGTTTGGGCGATAGTGCCCTGGCGAAAGTGCCTTGGGCACAATCGCATGCGGCCTCTGGTTGTTTTAAAATCGATTTTGAGCAGCCCCACCTCATTATTCTCAACCCCTTTCACCCTTTTTCTCTCTAGATACCGAACCCCAAACCCTAAAATCAGATTTATGAATCAAGGGCACCAAAGCTTTTATGTTCCAAGTGTTCCTCCTTCCACCCATCAAAGATTGGAAGTTATTGGTCAAGGAGCTTCATCTTCATCTTCATCTTTAACCTTAAGTTCATTTCGGGTTTTCTAGGTTTTTCCGTCAAAACGTAAGTGGTAAGTACATTCTTTTCATTTCCAAACCTTGTAATAAGTTATGAATGCTCCATTGATTTTTCCCTAGTATTTGGCTTATCAAATCTCGTACTAGTTTTGGGAGAAACTAGGGTTTGGATCTCGTTGGGGATTTTGGTGTTTTATGTTTGGGAAATGTTTCTATATGGTTGGATGTGGTTATTTACGGTTGAATTTGTGTGGATCTAGGTTTTTGGAGGATTTCGGCTTGAGGATTCAAGTGGTTTTCAAAAGAGCTCGTTGGGTGAAATCTAGATTTAGCCCTAAATCTAGCAAGGTGAGTTCAAGTTGATTTGTGAAAACGTTGTACATGCCAAAATGTCTATTTTAAAGTGTTTATGTGTTCTACATGAAATTATCAAATGTTGGGTTATTTGCTAATCTTTGATTTTTGGAAGTATTTAACTTTACAAACTTTGTATAATACCCACATTTGGGATTTTTGGGCATTTTGATAAATGTGTTACAAATGAATGTGTTTTGAGGTATTATTGCATAAATAGATCTTTGATCAAAGAAATACTCTTTTAAATGTTTGTCGGATTTTATGCATCATTCATGAAATAGAATGTTTTATAAATTATTACTTGCACTTTTATGTGAGGTACTTGGAAGAATGTTTATAGTCTCATTTTATGATTTTCATTCTTATCAACAGTTAAATTTGGAAAATGCATATTTTGTGTTATGAGGCATTTGGAAGATATAAGAGTATAAGTTCATTTGGAAAATGGGTTGCCTCAACTAATGTTGAGTTTCGTACTAATCTCACTTTTAGTCGTGGTATTTGCATATCCGTTGGTCGAGTGCGTTTTATCGTATTCTTATTTTCATTTATTAATGAGTCAATGGATTTCTAAGCCTACGGCTTGGCATTGTTATTTTGATGGGGTTTTAGGACAATTGTCTAGTTTCGGTAGCTCGACTTTGAGCTTTGTGGCGTTTTTGGATGAAGCACGTTAGGTATCGGGTGTGATGTAAGTCCTCCGTGCTGCACGTTAAGGTACCGGGTGCGGTATAAGTCCTTCGTGCTCAAGTTTTGCTTTTTTGGATGAAGCACGTTAGGTATCGGGTGCGATGTAAGTCCTTCGTGATGCACGTTAAGGTACCGGGTGCGGTATAAGTCCTTCGTGCTCAAGTATTACGATATTAGATGAGGGGCTCGACATAGGAACCCGACGGGGTTGAACTCGAGTTTCCGTGGGTGTACGTTTAAAGCTACTGAGCCTGACATCTCTTGCGTGTACTTTTGTTTATATGACTAGTCATAATAACATAAAAAGGGCTTACTTTGTGGACCGTCACATTTTATGGAATCGGGAATCCCCCGTCACCGAAAGGTGTTGTTTTTGGGTATTGAGTTTTATTATCCAAGTTTTCGGTGACGTTTTGTATATTTGGGTTTTACCCTTGATTTATGGGTTGAGTATTATGCCCCACCCGTGTTTTTGGTGTTTTGAAATATAAGGTTTAACCGTACCTTTTTAAATGGAGAGTCCAATTTATATTTACGCTGTGAGTGAGTTTTGGGTTAAAGCTAGTTTATGAAGGGGCGATTTACATTGGTATCATCATTTTGTAGTAGTTTGATTTGGAAAATGTCCAAATTGGTGTTCTCCGTCTAAAATGCATATTATTGGAAAACGAGTCGTTTGCATATTCAAAACATACCTTTTGAAAGATTATGAATTAAACTGCATTATCTATTTTCACAAACATCTTTATATATGTTGAAAACTCTTGAGCTCACTAGGCGTTAATCCTAATCTTTTTATTTGTCGGCATGTGCATCAGGTTCCAGTTGAGTTTTAGTTCTAGCCGCCATGAAGAGTTGAGCCTTAGCTTTGTGCAAATGTAAGTAGTTGGTGAAGTCTTCCGCAATTTTGGAGATAGTGACTATGATGGGGTTTTAGTAGCATCCGTTATTATCACAGGCTTTTGTATAGAATGAATGTTTGTATTGAGGTTAAATCTTAATTTGTGGTTGTAGATAATTCCTTTATTGATGTATTTAGAAAATTTTAAATAAGTTGCTATTTCCAGACTTGAGGGTGTTACAAGTATGATGGGAGAGATGAATTTCTTTCTCGGACTACAAGTTAAACAGTTTTCTACGGGGATTTTCATTAACCAATCTACGTACATTTTGGACATTCTTCGGAAGTACAAAATGGAAAAGTGTAAACCAATTGGAACCCCGTTGGCACCAGGTACTAAGATTAGCACTGATCCTTCGGGTAAAAGTGTTGATGTTAGAACTTACAGAGGTATGATAGGATCGTTAATGTATCTTACATCCAGTAGACCAGATATTATGTTCTCAACATGCTTATGTTCTAGATATCAGGCTGCTCCCAAAGAATCCCATTTGGCTGCTGTCAAACGGATTTTTAGATATCTGAAGGGGACTGCAAACCTTGGTCTGTGGTATCCTAAGGATATTGGGTTTCAACTGACTACATATTCAGATGCAGATCATGCAGGTTGCATGTTGGATAGAAAGAGTACTTCTGGTCACGTTCAATTTCTTGGAGACAAGCTCGTTAGCTGGGCATCAAAGAAACAATTATGCGTTTCCACATCGACTGCTGAAGCATAGTACGTAGCTGTTGCTAGTTGCTGTTCTCAAGTCCTGTGGATGCGAACACAGCTACGAGACTATGGATTCAAATTTGACAAAATTCCAATATATTGTGACTCGAAGAGTGCAATCGCAATATCTGCTAATCCTGTCCAACATACGAAAACCAAACACATTGATGTCAGGTATCATTTTATAAAAGATAATGTAGAAAAAGGAACAATTGAACTTTATTTTGTAAAAACAGATTATCAGCTTGCAGATTTATTTACCAAACCCTTAGATGAAAAGAGATTTAATTTTCTTGTCTCTAAGCTTGGTATGTTAAATCTTAAGACGTAATCGGTTATTACCTACTAAAGTTACGAATTGTTAATTTTTTTATCATTTTTCTTTATCTTTATGTCTAAAGGATATCTGAACTTTAATTGTTTGCTCATGATCTCAGGGGGAGTAAGAGAAGATTTTAGATGATCTACATTCATTTGAGGGGGAGCATAACTAATTTCTGCATTTTATTTCACTGACAAAATTTTTGTAATGCATGATTTTAGGGGGAGCTTATAAGTCAAGTCAAAAGGAGTAAGACTATGATTTCTGATTACTTCAAATCATAACTCGCACTTTAATTGTTTTACTGCTTTATGTCTTTTATTTTCGAATAAATTTTGTGAATAAATTTTGACTAGACTTTGAGACTTATGCAGGATGAGAGAAGCTGACACGATCATATCTAAATGACTACAGTTTGACTTCATGAGAATTAAGATTGAGGAAAGGATAACTTTCAGATATAGAAAACATGTTCTTAAATGTTCAAACCATTTCCCGATTTTTAAACAAATTTTATAATTTGGAAGTGTGATTTTAAATTTTTCAGTTTAATTTTTGTGCTTAATTGATAAACAAACCATGTGTTTCCAAAGATAAATACTTGCGTATTGTCTTTTCTATATACTTTCAAGTATTCACACACACCGGTTTGATTTTTTTGTTCAAATTGTTCTTACCATGTCTCATATTGTAACCAATTTTTTCGATGGTAAGACACCCCGCTTGTACTTCAAAGAATTTTGAGCGTTATTTCATTTCTAAACGTTCATTTCAAGAATGTCTATATTTTTGTTTCGTATAGACAATATCCATTTTTTATTGACCTTAAGCTTTGATTGTTATATCATTCATTTCTGATCATTTTCATACAATGTCAGATTTTCAAACAAGTCTCTTGCATTCATGTTCATTCATTCAATTAACTTGTTTGAAATATCTTCAATGTTTTAAAATGCTCATATCTTCATGATTATATTTCTGAGCATATTTACATCTGACATTTGTATTTGAGCTTTAACTGATAAAGTTAAACCATTTTGAGCAACAACATGCTTTATAGGAAATATGGGTTCTTTGTGCTAGGACTTTAATGAAACTTCTATGAAATCACGTTAACCAGTGATTTCTACCCAAGAAGTTAATCCTTTAGTGATTGAGTGTGAGGAGTCAAAAAGAAATGAGTGTGGGTGTGATGAGGTAAAATGGAAAAGAGAGTTTGGTTAGAAGTGAGCTTATTGATTAAAAAGAAAGAGGGTGTGAGATCAGAGTAAAAGAATATCAAACTCTGCACCAACTACTTTCTGAGCCGGGCAGCCATATTACTAATGTTTCACAATTCTTCGTGAACGTTATTGAAACAGGCAACTAGCCCATGCCAACTCTTGCTTAATACCCCACCAACTACTCATTTTCTTCTCAAAAAGGAAATGTTTCATATTTTTCAGGGGACGCAGCATATAATCTATCTGGTTTTCATTTGGAAAATCTGGATATTGAAAAAGAAAGAAGTCTGCCCCACCTTCGCACTTCAATCATGCACATTGAGTCTGTGTTTATATACTGTTGTCTCAGTGGTTTACACAATGTTGAGCCTTAAAAAGCATTTATTCGTGCTTAATTCTTTCAACACATGCACGAACACACAAAGAATTTGTTTCTTTGTCATAACATTCATAGAAATTGCCTTTATGGTGTTTCGATGATTGGATGGAAGCCCTGGGGGAGTGAACATCAAAAAGCTCCTTTATATTGTGTATTCGTTACACACAGTGACTTTGTGTTACTGGCAGGCATTTTTAACTGATTCATTTGTTGATTCAGGATTTGTAACTGATTCATTTTTAACTGATTCATTTTTAATTGTTCTTATTTTTGTCTAGATTTGAAAAGATCTGGATGAATACTTGGTTATGGATCACAGAATCAGAGGCTCAGTTTGACATATCAGATTGGTCAAAGACATTTCTCGGAGAAAGTTTTGATGATATCGATGCTCAAATCATCAAAAAGGGGGAGATGATATCAAGAAATGTTAATGTTTTAAAGTTTGGAAGAGATGATGATAAAGTTTTGAGAGATGTTTTTCAGAAATGTCCAAGTCAGAAAAATTCAAAGTAAAGATTTGAAGATTTGATGAAGATCAAAGAATTTCTGAAGATTTGGAGAAAATTTTCTTTAAAGATTATTTGCTAAAGCAATTCGAGCTGATTTTGAAGATAATTTCTTTCCAAAGTTTGAAAGTATGTTGTGAAAGTTTTGGGGAGATTGTTAATCATTTGAAGACAGTTTTGGAAAGAATACCGTCAAAGAAAAAGGGGAGATTGTACTGACAGAGCATAAAGTGAAGACTGAATTGCTAGATCTTTCAACAGTGATCTTGGATCCAAAGGGGGAGATTGTTAGAGCATAAATCTGTCGGATACAAGATCAAGAAGACTGAAGGTCAAAGTACAAGAAGTCAATGCTGAGAAAGTCAAATCTCATTAAAGTCAAAGTCTATTGTAATAAAAGTCAAAGTATTGTATTTTGTATTTTAGTTTCCTTGTTTTAGTTGTAGGTATAAATAGTTTCTTTTCTTAATAATTAGAGGAAGCTTATTTTGAGAAATACGTTTGAGAGAAAATCTGTAGAGAGAGAAAGAGAGAGTTCTAGAGAGAGAAAGTTGTATTTGAATTGAGAATTGAATTCAAAACGGGTAATTGAATTGAATTGTTTGTTTTGATTAATTGTTTGTGATTGGAAATTAGAATCTAGGGAATAACAGTTCATAACCTTTTTCTCTTCCTTTTTTGGTTCAACTACTTTAACGGGTTCATACTTTGGAGTGTAAGTCTTTGATGGTGCACCAGGTTCAACTTTCTTTGAGCCAGAAGTGAAACGGAGATTGTTGGATTCAGTTCTTCGCTGATACTTTTTCTGATAGTGTTGAGAAAGAAGAACCATGGCTTTCTCTAAGGCTTCACCATCATCTTCAGTAGAACCATCATAAGCCTCATCTGTCAATGCTTGCTCGGCCAGTTGACTTGCAAGGAGTGCAATTGGATCCACTGGATTAGGCTTATTCTTCTTATCCAGCTTTGCCTTCTTTTCCATCACCATTGTCTCATCTGACATGAGAATTTCGTACAATTCCTGAATTGGCATAGTAGATATTCGGACATCATTTCTCATCCTATGACATGACTTGTTCCATTCTGGTTGTAGTGCATTCAGAAACTTCAAGTTAGCCTCCAATTCAGTCTTTGTAACTTTGATCTTGTACAGATCATTGATGACAGCCCAAAATCGGTCAAATACACTCTTCAAGCTTTCTCCATCCTTAGCCTTGAACTCTTCAAAATTATTCATATACCTTGTTTGGCGCAACTGAGTTGACATAGCTGTACCAAGCATAATCTTTTCCAGTTGAGTCCACATCAGCATAGGGTTCTGTTTGAAACAGTCAATTCTGTTGTATATGGAATTGGGTAGAGCAAGAATCAGATTTGATTTGGCCTGGCTATCAGCTTGATGTCGTAACATCTCATCAGCATCATATTCCCTTAATGCTTTCTCAACAGTTGTAGCAGTAGTGGTTGCAGTAGCTGGAACAGCTTTCCTTGGCGTCTCCATAGGACCCTGAGTTAGAGCTTTCATCATGTTATCCGCATTCGGTTGTCTTTCAATGAAATTGATGAATCGGTTCTGCCACTGTTCAAATTCTGTCTCGTTGATCAGTACAGGAAGACGTGTGTCAGACCCCAATGACATCATAAGGTCATTCTTGTACACTTGAGCTTCCAAAGACATCTTGCCAAAATCAGAAAGTTAGAAAAATTGACTAAGTCTGGAACTTGCGCAAACAGAAGGTTTGCGTATGCAGTGAGATCCGCAAAGTGAACTTTGCGTATGCAGAGAGGTACACAAACTGGACTTTGCGTATGCAGAGAGGTACGCAAACTGGACTTTACGTATTTAGAGAGATACGAGAACCAGAATATTCAGATAACGAAGAATGCGCAAACTTGAAGTTTTCGGATCACTAAGGATGCGCAAGCTGAAGTTTTCGGATCTAACAGAATACGCAAACTGAGCTTTACGTATTAAGCTTGCGCCGCAAACTGAAGAGAAGTGAACTTTTCGGAAGCCACTTGGTACGCAAAATGAGTCTTGCGTATATATCTCAATGCGAAAACCTGAAATACACTAACACCAAGATTAGAAGAACAGTGAACTTGCGCAAACCAATATGAATGATGCACAAACCTACATAAACTTGTGCAAACCACAGAAAATCAAATATAATGCGCAAGATCGATTAAAACACTGAAATTAAGGCAAGTAATTCACACTTTGAATATCGAAAACAACTTTCTTACACAATTCAACTAACAATTTCGATTAAAAACAACAAAAACTCAAAATCATGAATGAAACAGTACGTGAACTCGAGTTTCCAGAAAATCACAATATCATAAAATTGAAGATAAAATCATGGTTTTTATGCAAAATTATGTGAATCAAATATGATCGACTAACACAAACGAAACTAAACAAATCAAATTCGCACAAATTCAACCAGAAACCTTTCCAAATTTGATGAATCAAGCACAAAACGAGATTTTCTTGAAAAATCAAGAAAATCAATCAAATTCTCTACTTAATCTACAAATTCAGTATCTAATAACGATTTCTCTCAATCCTCTCAAGATCTAGTAAGCTTTGATACCAATTGATAGTCCAAGATCAATGAATCTGTAGAGAGAGAAAGTAGAGAGAGAGAACAAGGATACGCAAAACAGAGAATGTATTGATGTGTGCGTGAAAGTCTTACATGGAACAAAGACCAAAGGGACTTAAATACCCTTGGTCAGATACAACACAGATAGACTCTAAACACAATATTTGACCAAGCCCTATAAATACAATGATTACTATAAAATCTGACCTAACAAGTATAAGCAGCAAAAAAAGGGGGAGAATGTTAGAACATAAATATGTTCAGTTTAGAAGTTTAGTAAAGTAATCAACATTATTGTATTTGGGTCTTGTATATGGGTTTGGGCTTAAATGTGTACAAGGGTATTGGGCATATAAATAGAGTTTGTAGTTAGTTTGTTTTGTAACTAGTCATTCAACCATGTAGACATACGGATTGTAAAAGCTCTCTGTAGTTTAGTTTGTGTTTGTGAATAAAACTACATATTAGTTATTCAACCATGTAGACATATGGATTGTAAAAGATCTCTGTAGTTTAGTTTGTGTTTGTGAATAAACTACAGATTCAATCCTTAATAATCCTTGTCAATCTTGTTTAATCAATTCAATCTTGATCTCTTGGACCTCACAGAAAATCTCACAACCGTCCTGATGTTCAATGAAACAACTATCAACAGTGAGCCGAACTTGAAAATGACTGTCGTATAATTGACTTGTACTAAAAAGATTATGATCAAGTCCATCTACAAACGGTACTTTCTTGATTGTGACAGTGCCATTTTTCAATGAACCATGATGATTCCATTAAGCTATGAATTTGCAAAACTGACTGTCCCTGCAGGTTCCTCAACATAGTTATGTAACAAATGATTAAATCCAGTCATGTGACACGATCATCCTGAATCTATATACCACAGATATGAGTGCTGCAAAAAGAACAAATCACTTCATCTTAGGTACCCATATCCAAATGGGTCCTTCTTAGTTAGCTTTATGCAATATATTCAAATCATCTACCTTAGCCTTGATTCACCATTCATAACGAGGCTTCGGTATCCATTTCCAAACCATTTTTACATTCAGCTCATTAAATCTCTGTTTTCTAGAAAGATAAGCATTCTTAGCATGAAAGATTATAGCATGTTGTGGTGAGGATTTAGATACAGTTTTAGCTGGAGATGCCTTTTTAGCAACTTTAGATTTAGGAGGAATGGTGTGAAGAATGAAAGCATTGTCATGACATTGTTTGCAATTAAAGTTCTTACGAGCAAATGTCAAAAAGTTTTGATTTATCAATTTGAGTACAAACATTCATACATTTTTGACATTTCGGATCGTTGGAACTTTTACATTTCAAACTAGCACTATCATTAACACTACTTTTATTATCAACAACTTTCTTTTCAGACTTCTTCTTCACCCATTCTCATTTATCTTTTTGCTTTCTTATATCTGAAACATGAAATGAAACCTTGTCAGTTTTCTTCTTGAAAGATGAATTTTTCTTTAAAATACAAGAAGACTCTCCTTTCTCAAAAATTCTTGGAGTATATTCAGAAGTTTCAGTATAAACAACAGAGGTTTTAGAAGTGATAGTCTTAAACTCTGGGTTTGAATGAACATTCCATTTCTGAGATTCAAACATCTTTTTCTCATCAAGATTTTGCTTAAACAAATCAGCTTTCAAAGTATGTAACTCTTTGGAGAGTTCTTTGTTTTCCTCAAAAGATTTGTCAAGTTTGAATTTGAGATCACAATTCTCATCTTCCAACTCTTCAATAATCTTTTGAAGATCTTTGATTTTCTTCTCAAAAACAGATGTTTGATTCAGCTCAGAGTTTGATTCTAACTTCTCAATAATAGGAACAGGATCTGAATCATTAATCGTGTTTTCAAAAATCTCCTCAATCATTTTCTTTGAAAAATCAGTTTTAATGCTATTATTCATGACATTTATACACTCATCAGTCTTAACCTCTTTTGGAGATTCAGAAATGAATGATTCAGATATTGGAGTTTGATTCCCAACATCAGTGTCTGAATCAGACTCATCATACATACATTGAGTTTCAGGTATATCTGCTTCAGTGTTGGCTCAACAAGCTCAGGTTTTCTGGTTTTATAGCTTTTGTTCAATTAATTATAAGAAAAATCAACAGATTTAAAACTTGAAATTGAATCAACACAACTTGATGTATCATCATCAATCACTTCTTTACCTTTAGAAGCGATGTCAGACTTAAGAGTTTCAGCTTTAACAAATGTATCATGAATATCCGGGATTTTCTTAGATTTTGACCCCAATTTCTCAAAATTATACAAGTTTTCTGGATCTCTTTTTAAAACATCATTTTCATCAAAACCTAAACCCGTTTTAGCATTATAAAAACGGACATCTTGGAGTTTGTTCGTTAATAAATTCAATGTTTGCTCAGTCAGTCCTCTCTTTAGATTCAAATCCTCGAGCTGCTTAATTTTGCAATAAGCTTCATTCCATTCCTGAAAACAAGTTTCAAATTTAATTTTAGATCCATCTTTTTCAGAATTTAAATTAACAAGATTCCTTTCCAGCTCGGTGATTTTTGATTTTAAAACTTCTTTCTCTTTCTTCAAGGCTTCTTTTTCAGACTCTTTGTCCTCGACAACAACTTTCAATAATGCGTTTTCATCACGAAAACTCATCATCGATTGTCTTTCGTTTCTAAGTTTGCCTTTTAAATTTTCAAACTCTTTTTCCATGTTTTGAATCTGAGCCATAAGAGATTCAACAAGTTCAGAATTATAAAGAGTACTTACCTCAGATTCTTCCTTTCAGCTCCATCTTCAACTTTAGCCATCATACACACTTGTGTGAAGTGTGCTGATTCATCATCATAACTTTGGTAAAACCAGTTTTCTTCTTCAGCCATAAGTTCTTTCCCTTCTTCTGCCTTCTTTGCCAATAGAGATTTCTTGGCATGGTACTGTGAATTTTTCACCCGTTTGAACTTGAAATCTTTGGAGAAGTGGCCATGCTTACGACAATTGTAACACCTGCCAAACTTAGGCTCAGATTTCTCTTCTTTCTTCTCTTCTCTTTTCTCTTTTCTTTTCTCATCTCTTTTCTCTTCTCTCTTTCCTTCCTTCTTTCCAAACCTCGGCTTGTATTTCTCTGATCTCTCTTTTCTGTACCCATCATACTTTGACTTTGAAAACCTCTTCTTACCAATGCTTTTCTGAAATTGCTTTGTGATGAGTGCCAGATGATCAGCAAACTTTTGTACATCTTCATCTGAATGTACTTCAGTTTCTGTGGAGGAATCATCAAAACTAGTTTCAGTTACTTATGTAAGGAAAGCTCTGGACTTCTTTCACTTATATTTTGATGAAGAAACAGTCTTGGAACTTGATCCCTTTTTCTTTTCTGCTAAAAGAGCTAGAGAATCTTTGACAATCTACTTTTCTTCATTCATTACTTTTACCCTATCTTCATGTTGAGCAAGAGTAGTGAAGATGTTATTAACGTCCTCTATAATGCCATATCTTTGGTCATTTGAATATTTATTGCATAACTCTTCCATTCAGGATTCAAGTTCTTGATGAACTTATAGTTGATCTCAGATACTGATTTTGTTCATGCCATTTCTTCTTAAATCATTCAGAATCACATTAAACCTTGTGTATGTATCCAGAAGTGCTTCCCCTTCTTTATCATGAAAGCCCTCGTATGCATTGATACTTTGGTTGAGCTTGGCTTGTATAGATTGTTCAGTACCTTGGAACTGTCTTTCCAGTTCATCCCACATAGCTTTTGTTGATTCCCGACTGTGTACTATGTTGTAGATATCGTTTGGTATAGCCATAGTGAGGTAGACAAGGGCCTCTTCATCGATCTTGTAAAGTTCATTCTCTCTTTCACTAAAGTATTGATATGGCTTAGGCACATATCACACAGGAATTTCTGGAGAAGTTTCCGTGGCCGCTTGTCCAGGTACTGTAACAACTGGTTCAACTAGGGGTGTTCGCGGTCCGGTTTGGGCGGTTTAACCCCTCAGACCACAAACCAAACCGCAAGTGGCGGTTTATTGATTTTTCAAACCGTGCGATTTGACATTAAATGCCCATACCAGTCAGGTCGGACCACAGTTTAGGCGGTTTGGTCGACCGATTTAGGCGGTTTGGGTCTTTTAGTGGGTTTTAAAGTTTAAACATAAATAAATATAAAACTTTGAATTTTAAAGGCTCATTGACCTGAGTCCATTTGAAATAAAGAACAAAGTCCACAACAAAATAACAAAGTCCACAAAAGTTAACAAATATCCCAAGACAAAACACTTAAAAAAGTAATATGTAAAGTGCAAATAAAATGCACGGCTTCACTTCTTATTTTTCCGTTCTTTGTATTCCACAATCCAAAAAGATTTCAATCTTTTAAAATACCTTGGACCTTTAAGTATATACTTGGATATTTGGGTTTTATATCATCTATACTTTATAATAAAGGTATATATAAAAAAATATATATATTTATATATTTGGCGGTTGGTTTGGTCCAAACCGCCCAAAAAAACCTCCAAACCGCAGACCGGACCGGACCGCCTGGTTTGGCAATTTTCCAGACCAGACCGGTCCGCCAGACCGCTCAAACCGCCAAAAACGGTCCGGTTTGACTTGGTTCGACCGGTTTGAGTGGTCCAACGGTTTTTTTGAACACCCCTAGGTTCAACTGGACCTTTTATTATTGATGTCATGTAATCTCTGTTTTTGTGATTCAAGAACAGAATCATCCTCCTTTTCCATTTAGAATATTCGCCAATAGACAGAATCGGAGGCTTTGATTGAGAACCCATGGAAAGCAATTCTTTTGACATGATGAGAAAATTATCTCCACACAAACAAAAATTAGCTAGTAATGATCTTTTGATTCAACAATTTGAATAAGACTTGAAAACTTTCAGAAACTTGAAACTTCTAAAAAACTTAAGTTTAGAATTTGCATGTATCACTTATCAAAGAATAATTCGCAAAACAAATGTATCAGAATTCGTATACCACTTGAAATTCGTAGAAACAAGATTAAAATTCGCACAAGTTAGGAATTCGAATACAAGAGATAACAAAAATTCAAGCAATTCGCATAAGCTTATATGCGAATTCTTCAGAATTCGTATAAAGCTTTCTGTGAAATATTCACAATTCACAAGTCTCTCTTATGCGAATTCTACCCTTGAAAACATTTTCAATGAAAACTTTTCGTACAAAAACAATTCGCAAGTAGAATTCGTAAGATACAAGAATACGAATCATTTCCTTAGAAAAATTTTGCAATTTTCATTAACATTTCGTATCTTGTACGAATTCTTGACTTAAAAAATTTTGAAATAGCTGCGAATTCTCACTTTTCGTTCAAGACACAGTTGCGAATTCTTCAGAATTCGTATATGACTATCTACGAATCCTTGCGTTGGAACATTTCAAAGAAAAACTCTTATGCGAATTCTCTGCTTTTCGTATAAAGAGTTATACGAAATCTGTACATATGATTTATCTTAAGGACATATGCGAGTTCTTTGACAATTCGTAAACCAGTGAACTGCGAATTCTTTACTTAAAGAATTTAGAACAATATCTAAGCGAAATCTATCTGCGAAATCTGAATATCTATGAGATCTTGCGAGTTCTTCATACGAAATACTCAGATCTTGCGAGTTCTTGAGTTCTAAGACAAAATATTCGATTTTAATGCAGAAATCAATCCAATTCTTCAAATCACACTTTGTAACTTCACAGAATCAATCAAGTTAGTGTAAAGATCAATCCAATTCAATATTACAATCAAATTTACACTATAGCACATACGAATCAATCAAACAGTACTCGACACTTTTTCGAACCAAGAAACCAACAAATTCACAAATTGATCACCAAAATCAGTATCTAAATGCAATTTGATCCAAGAAATACATTCTATATCACTTATCGACCAATCTTATACCATGAATTTTATCAAAATCATGCTTTTACTGAAAAATCGACTCAAGAAAAACTCATCCAGAATAAGCACAAAAAAACTTCAAAGCGTTGAATTTTGATCTCTGATACCAATTGTGACCTAGATTATCTAATTCACACACAATCATGTAGACAACAACCTTTATTGATTTTAATCACAGATTACATCGAAGTCATAGATCTAACACGTAATCACATGTCTCACATATGTTCACTATGTGTGCGAGTTCTTCCTTACCCAGACTCTGATTTCGTATCTGTGTGCGTATCTCTACTAATCTAACACAAAGACAAACCTATTTATACTAAGTCAAACTATGTTGACTTTACAACTCAAACCTTGAACTATTAAACTATTACAACTTTAGACACTATATTTAATCTTGAATACAATATACATCTAACACACCCCAACCGAAAGAACCGCTGGTGCATGGTCCGAAATTCCCCTTGGAAGGTAATTAACCGAAGCATCATCGAAAAGGGTCGTAAACTGCACATTTGCTAACACCAATCAAGCTTCCTTCGAACTCCCCCTCCTCATTCGGCATTTGACACCAGGTATATTGAATGCTTGTGTATTTAACATCAAAAAGATCAACATCCTCCACACACGAACAAAAATCATTCATATCCGAATTACGTTTAGAGTTTCCTCCGTAACCATCATGTGGAAACAACAATGCATTGAAATCACCCATCACTACCCACGGTTTTGCTCCAAGTAAAACTCTGAATTTTCTTAATCTCGACCATAATTCCCTATGAAAAACCCCATTGTTTGCACCATAAGCAATTGTGACAAAAATGGGGTGTTGTAGGCCCCGAACATGAATCTGAACATGCATGAATTGGTTTTGTGTTTCTAGCATAATAACATCCAACGACCGACCATCCCATGCAATGATAATGCGTGTACCATGGTCCGATAGATTATGATTAGCAACCCAAGACCAACGACCAAACAAGCGACTACACACATTTCCCAAATTACTATCTTGCACACGTGACTCCAAGACTGCACAAAAATTTAAACTATGACTCTTAATTAAATTGCATACCTTCCTTTGCTTTAGTGGGGAATTTAAACCCCGAATGTTCCACGCCGCCATATTAATCATGAGTCAAATTTTCCGCACCATGGTGTTCCAATCCTCCTTTCACGCCCTCCTTGCATGGAGGCGTTTCATCAACCACCTCTATCTCCTCGATTACCCCTTCGTCATCCGAGAGTTGTTGGAAGCGGTTTGTGCATGGCATATCTAAATTCATGGTCCTTATTGGTTTTCGGTGTACCCTGAAAAAGGTGTCTCTTCCCTCGCTTCCCTTGAAAGATCTTCCTCGTCCTCCTTACTTCCTGTCGGGTTTCCCGTTGACGTGTTTCATGATTCCTCCATAATCTCTTTTCCTTTTTCATTCGATTGTTCCTATGTAGTCCCCGCCTTACCCTCCTTTACAATAACCTCATTACATGGGTTCGGATCTGAGTTGGCCTTTTCCAAACCCTCAAAGCTCACCCCCTTTCAAACCAATCGAGTTAGCATGCACTTGTGCATGTAAATTCTGATTTTGTGCATGCACTTGTGCATGTAATTTCTGATTTTGTCTCGGCACCCATTTCTTCTTTTCGACCCTAGTGAATCCCTCTTGATCCACGTTCTTTCCCTTCTTTTGGTTATTATTTCCCCTCGCTATCTCCGCTTTAGGGCATGTAGCATCTTTGTGACCAAACACATTACAATGTTTACTTCATCTTCGTGCTGGGATAAAGTAGCATAGATGTCATTCACATCCTCCTGTGCCATTTCTTGGACATTTGGAGGTTTATCGCATTGCTCTTCCATTCAGGATTCAAGTTCTTGATGACCATGTAGTTTATCTCAGAAATTGACTTGTTCATCCCGTTTCTCCTCAAGTCATTCAAGATCACGTTAAATCTGTTATACATGTTTATAAATGCTTCTCCCTCTTTGGCTTGAAAACCCTCGTAAGCATTTATGCGTTGATTCAGCTTTGCCTGGATGGACCTCTCTGTTCCTTGGAATTGCCTCTCAAGTTCGTCCCACATCGCTTTCGCTGATTCACGAATGTCTACGCGATTGTAGATATCGTTTGGGATTGCCATAGTTAAGTATATGAGGGCTTCCTCGTCTATCTTGGCAAGCTCCTTCTGCCTCACACTGTAATATTGATACGGTTTTGGTACATACCGAACTGGTATTTCTGGAGAAGTTTCAGTAGCTGCTTGGCCTGGAACAGTTACTTTAGGATTCACCGGTCCATCAATTATTGATTTCATGTAATCACGGTTTTTGTGATTCGCACATCATAAACAATTCGCATGCAAGAGATACGCGAAATCAATACAATTCGTATGTACCTATATGCAAAATCTAAGGAATTCGTAGCTATCTGCGAATTCTTCACAATTCGTATACTACTCTAAGCGAATTCTTGACTAAGAAAAATATGAACATTTAATCTTTTCGCATGAGCTTTTCGTTTCATAGAAAGATGCGTAATCTACACTTAGAAAAAAATTTCAAACACCAACTTTTCGCATCGATACGAAATCTATACATAGAAAAATTTTCAAAACATCATGCGAAATGTTCATGAATTCGTATGAGGCATATATGTGACTTCTAAACAATTCGTATCCTTCCTATATGTGAATTCTTTTACTTTTCGCACGTAGGCATATATGAATTCTACACTTTTCGTATACAAGCTTATACGAATTTTATCCTTAGAAAATTTCAATTTAAACTTTTCGTATAAAGGACATATGCGAATTCCTACTTTTCGTTCAATACCATATGCGAATTCTAAGCCATCTCTGAGTTCTTCATACGAAATCTTAAGATCTTGCGAGTTCTTCAAGTTTCGGTCCTAAAACTCAAAATCTAGTCCAAATTCCAAACAAATTCTCGAATTAGAAGTTGTAAACTCACAAGAACAATCACGATTAGTGTTAGAATCAATCAAAATCAATCAATTTCACAAAAATAAACTGAATCATACAAATCATGATTCAACAGTGCACGAAACTCGTTCGAACAAAAACTCACTAAAATCAAAATTAAGTAATCAAAAACAGTTAAAAGTGAAAATTAATCACAAAAAATCAACCCATTTTATAAAACGAACACAATCCGATTGAAAATTTGATCAAAAACACTTTTAAAATCAAAAATCAATCACAAATCAAGAACTCAGTGTGCGAAAGCTTTTTCTGTCAAAAATGTGTCGAATTAAGCTTTGATACTAGATGTGATCCCATATTCTAGCTATTGATTCACACACAATCAATTCAGAAACACTTTTTATTGATCAATCAATCTAAATCAAGTCATATCCCTATTTTGTGGATGTTACAAAAATGCTTTGTGTATGTGTCTTTGTGTACCTATACGAACTCTGTGTCTTGAGATTCGTGTGTCTACAGTTTACAAAGACACAAACCCTCACACTTTACAACAATTACAATACAGACCCTTATTTTAATCTTGAATACAATTTAACTCTAACATCGTATAAATGTATGCTCATCAAGGATATGAATGAAATTTGAGCATTTGAACTTTGAAGATCTCTCAAAACAAGGATATTGAATGAATGAAATGAAATCAAGAGAATTGTTTTGAGAATCTGACAATGTATTAATCAGGTCAAATATCATGAGTATGGACATGAAATGGTTGGGTAATCAAAGAACTTGATAGTTCGTTTATATGAATGAATATAAACAATTTAGCAATAAACGCAAAAAGATTGAAATGATGACTGATGCTCAACAACAGTGAAATCAAACGAGGGTATTACCATCGAAAAATGTTTGGTTTAGAGACATGGTAATAACTAATTCAAATGAAGTTCTGAACCGGTGTGTATGAATACTTGACAATATATAGACAAGATACACAAGTATTGATCTTTGGAAACACACGATCAGTTAAACATGAAAGCTCCAGTATGAAAAACATTTAAAAATCACACTTTTAAATTCATAAAATCTTTTGAGAACCAGAAGTGGTTTGAACATTTTAGAAAACATTTTTCATGTTCGAAAGTTGTTCTTCTTTCAAACAATCAGAGATCTAGATCAGAAGATACTTACAAACATTTGAGCTCCCCCTCAAATCATGATAGTCCGAGTTAGATTCAGATAAGCTCCCCCTTGATATTTGCATAATATCCTTATCTGAACAAACTCTTCTTTGAAGTACGGGTTCTAAACTGTTATGTTTAAAAGCCATAATTCTTTGACATTAAAGTACGAGTCATAAACTGATGTGCTTAGAAGTCTAAAATCTTTGAAGTCCGGATTTTGAACTGAAGTATTCAGAAGCCAATATTCTTTAACATTGAAGAACGAGTCCTAAACTTATGTGTTTAGAAGTCTTACTTTTTGACTTTGAAGTCCGATCCTTGAGTTGATTTACTCAGACGTCTATAATCTTTATCATTGAAGACAGGGTCTTGAACTATTTTGTTCAAAAGCCATACATCTTAAACATTGAAGACCGGGTTCTGATCTGATGTAATCAGAAACCAAAACTCTTGCTTTCCCTAAACCTGTGGTATGTGTAAAACATATTTGACAGGTTTTGGTACCCACATGTATTTGGGTCCTGGTTGGTTAGATTTAGGAATCCACTTCTCAATAGATTTAAATATTTTAAGTTCGTTTTTCTGAGAAGTAATTCTGTAAGTTCCATACCAGTGATGAGCAAAGCCTTTTTGAACAAAATCATTTTCTCCACAGTAAGAACAACAAATCTTCTTTTTAGCCAACATGATAAGATGATTAGCAGAATAAATCGTATTAGATTTGCCAAAAGATTTAACTTTATGTGCATTGTTCTTCTTGGCATTTGATGTGGATACGGATGATTTATCATTCTTCTTTTCATCAGGAGAACCCTTCACTCTCCAGACCATCTGTCCTTTCTTCGAAGCATGCTTATCAAGAGATTTGACATAATAGCTTGCTGAACCATCAACAGTTTTATCATAAAACAAATTAGAAGGACGAATCTGATTTGATTTGACAATCTTTGAATTGACACTATTCTTTTTGAAAACATTTTCATGAATAGAACTTGAAGCAGTTTTGAAAAAACAAACTGATTCAGTTGAATTGTCATAAGGTGATTGATTAATCACATCTGCAGAAATCTTTTCTGACAATTCATTATTTCCAACTTCCAGATGTTTTATCTTTTCAGTTAAAACATTTTTTTTCTTTAAAAATTGTGTCAAACTTCTTTTGTAAATCAGATCTGACCTTCTGTTCTTTTAGAATATCTGATGATAGAACAGATAACCTTTTAGTGAGCTTAGATATTTCACTTTCACAAATGTGATTTAACTGCTTAGAATAACTTCTTTCACTTTCACCTGAATTAGGTCTTTGGTATCCAAAGGAATCCGGATGTAATCAATCAAAGGTATCCAAAGGAATCCGTATGTGCCTAAAAAGGTTTTGGAGGCACTTCAAGATACTGATTGGATACTAGTTATGCAAGATGATCTACTCCAATTTGAACGGAACAAGGTCTGGCAATTGATCCCATGACCTAAAGATAAATCAGTGATTGGTACTAAGTGGGTCTTTAGGAATAAAAAGAATGAGGCTGGGATAGTTGTGCGATACAAAGCTAGATTGGTCGCTAAGGGTTATTGTCAGTAGGAAGGCATCGACTACGATGAAACTTTCGCCCCTGTTGCAAGGATCGAGGCTATTCGGATATTCCTTTCATATGCAGCCCATGAAAATTTCTTGGTTTATCAAATGGACATGAAATCCGCATTCTTAAATGGCATACTGCATGAAGAGGTTTCTGTTGCACAACCCGAAGGCTTCTTAGATCCACATCACCCTGACCACATCTATGTTCTTGATAAAGCTCTATATGGTCTCAAACAAGCCCCCAAGAGCATGGTACGAAACTTTAACGCAATTCCTTTTTTCCTCAAGTTTCATGAAAGGTACGATTGATACTAACTTACTCCTAAACAAAGAAGGTGAGGACTTGATCTTAATACAGTTTGATGTAGATGATATAATATTTGGGTCTACAAATCCTAAATTTTGTAAAAGCTTTTCAAAGATTATGGAGACTAGGTTTGAGATGAGTATGATGGGTGAATAGTCATTTTTCCTTGGTCTTCAAGTGAAACAGTCCCCAGATGGTATCTTTATCAACCAGTCTAAATACATTCGTGATATTTTGAAAAAGTTTAACATGACCGATAGTGCATGAATGAAAACGGCCATGGCTACTGGCACGTTACTGGACGCAGATTTAACGTGTAAATCAGTTGATCAGAAAACGTACCATAGTATGATCCGGTTCATTATTGTATCTTACGGCAAGTAGACCTGATATTATGTTTGCTACTTGTTTCTGCACGAGATATCAAGCTAATCCGAAGGAATTTCACCTTGTGGTCGTAAAACGGATCTTTAGATATCTGAAAGGCACTCCTGAATTAGGTCTTTGGTATCCAAAGGAATCCGGATGTGATTTAACTGCTTTCACAGATGCTGACCACACAGGTTGTAAGCTAGATCGGAAAAGCACATCTCGATCATGTCAATTTTTAGGTGATAAACTTGTGAGTTGGACCTCAAGGAAGCAAAATTGTGTGTCCATATCTACTGCTAAGGCTGAGCTGAGTACATTGCTACCGCGAGCTTCTGTTCTCAAGTCTTGTGGATGAAGACGCAATTAAAAGACTTTGGGTAAACCTATAAGAGAGTCCCTATCTATTGTGATTCCAAGAGCGCCATAACTATAATTGCTAATCCGGTTCAGCACTCCAAGATGAAGCATATAGATGTGCATTAACACTTCATAAAGGATCATGTGGGGAAAGTTGATATCGCAATGCATTTTGTACTGACGGATCACCAGTTAGCTGATTTGTTTACTAATCCTTTAGATGAAAAAACTCTTTAAGATTCTAATCAACAAACTAGGTATGCCCAGTATGTCTTCTTAAAGTATGTCAACATCTCTTGCATGATTCTAGGGGGAGTAGATCTTAGTGTTTATACATGTCTAGGGGGAGTTAGAACATTTTCTTATATTCTTCTTTACTGAGGAAGGACGAATCATTATATATGATTACGAAAATCTTTCTTGTTTTGTAGGTTATAAAATTGTGACGATGGCTTTTGGATAATCCTGTACAAAACCCGTACTTAAATCTTTTCATTAATACTGGAGATGAAAAAATACATCTTTTTTAGGAAGTTTTTGTTGTTTGTTTGAGGTGGAGTTATTAAATTTTCACTTTCATATTTTTAAGAGGGAGAAAAGAAAAGACAAATATATTTCATTGTCATATTCATATTGTTTTTGTCTGATAATTTGACTTTTTACAGATACAGAGGGGGAGTATCTGAGGTTTTGTCAAAGGAAGCTTAAAAGATATTCATTTTAGGGGGAGTTAAGATTTCTACACTAAAGGTATATAATTTTGAATCTTAATCTCTATCATATTTGAAAGAAGAACGACTTTCGGATGTGAAAAATGTTTTCTTAAATGTTCAAACCACTTTGTGTTCTCAAAAGTTTTATGAATTTCGAAGTGAGGTTTTAAAAGTTTTTCATATCTGAGGTTTTTGTCAAAGGATGCTTAAAAGATAAATATTCATTTTACGGGGAGTTAAGATTTCGACAATGAAGGTATATAATTTTGAATCTTAATCTCTATCATATTTGAAAGAAGAACGACTTTCGGATGTGAAAAATGTTTTATTTAATGTTCAAACCACTTAGTGTTCTCAAAAGTTTTTTGAATTTCGAAGTGAGGTTTTAAATGTTGTTCATATCGGTACTTTAATGATCAACAGACCGTGTGTTTCTTAAAGATAAATACTTTTGTATTGTCTTTTCATATACTGTCAAGTATTCTTACATACATCGGTTCAGTACTTTTATTGACTTTGTTATTACTATGTCTTAAAAAGATAAATATTTCGATGGTAATACTCTCGTTTGAAATTCTAATTTGATTGAAATCAGACGTTATTTCTTCATATTTGTGCTTTTATTGTCAATATGTTTAGTTTTGTTCATATAAACAACTTTCAATTCTTTGATATCCCAAAATATTTTTCTTCATGATATTTGATCTGATCGCATCATTGTCAGATTCTGAAAACATTTCACTTGAATTCGTTTCATTCATTCTATTTCATTGTTTTGAAAGATCTTCAATTTTCAACATCCTCAAATTTCATTCTTATTTTTTATGAGCATACATTTTCTGATAATTATATCTTGTAGTTATCTGTCAAGATGAACTGTTGAGAAACACATCACTTTTTAGGACACAAAACATGGGATTCATTGTGTGCGCTTAAAAGACTTCCATGGATTCACGTTAACCAGTGTTTCCTACCCCGGAAGTTTTCCTGAGTGATTGAGGGGAGAGGCGTCAAAAGAATAGAGTGTGGGTGTGTGCTGAGGTAAAATGTGACAGAGAAATTGGTTAGAAGTGAGCTCGAATGTTTAAAAGAAATAGGTTGAGAAATCAGAGTAAAAGAATATAAAACTTTGCACCAACCTTTCTCTAAGTCGGGCAGCCACATAATATGTTGGTTTACATTCTTTTGTGACCTTCATTGAAACATGCACTAACCCATGCCAACTCTTGCTTTAAAACCTCACCAACTACTCATCTTTTTCTTAACAAAAAGATGTTTCACATTTCTTTGGGGAAGCAGCACATCTACTATCAGATCTTCATTTGGAAGATATTGATATTGATAAAGAAGAAAAGTTGCCCCACCTTCGACCCTTTTTCATGCACATTGAGTCCGCGTAATACTTGTTGTTGTCTCAAAAGTTACAGTATTAGAGCATGTTCAAGCTTTAATTGCTTCAATCATTGCTACACTTGCACGAGCAGACATCAAAAAGATCAACATGATTTTTGTTCCTGTATTAACATTCATAGAAAATTCTTTTGTGATTTTTCAATGATTTAATGGAAGCCTTGGGGGAGTGAACATCAAAAAGATCCTTTCCAATGTACATTCGTTGTAAAAAGTGGCTTTGTGCTACTGACAGGAAAATTAACTGATTCATCTGTTGATTCAGGGTTACCATTCTTAATTTGTCTGAATTTGAAAAGATTCGGATTAATACGTTTATGAATTGACGACAGAATGTTCATATCATATCAGATGGAGTTCATATTCTCTTTAGGGGAGATTCTATATTTTCTTGAAAGGGGGAGCTTGTCTCTATCTCAGGAAGACTATGCTTATTTTGCTAAAGAAGGGGTGATATTATCAAAGACAGAGTGGACGTTGAAACATTTTGATGATTCTGATTTCTTATAATTCATCAAAAAGGGGGAGATATTTCAAGATTTCAAAGTCAGAGTTTATCATAAAGAGGGAGAATTTAAGGAGATGATTCAAAGTAAGGAAGCAAAGTCAAGAGAAAGTCGTAAAGCGAAAGAAAATTGTATTTCATGACAAAGAAAAGTCTGATGATTTTCAAGTTGAAGAGATTGTCAAAGTTCTGAAGATTTCAAATTTATGTTGAAAAGACTTTGAAAAAGAGAGATTATTCAAGATTCAAAGCTCTTAAACATTCTATTTTGAAGATTTTGCAACAAGAAGATGACCTGAAGATCCTCTAAAAAAGAGATGACCTGAAGATTATTGTCAAAAAAAATTTTAATTTTGAATCCAAAGGGGGCGATTGTAAAGTGAAGATAGTATTCAAGATTAAATGGGGGGTCAAAGTGTAATTGTTGTAATGTGAAAATAGACAGCTACAAAGCTACTGGGAAACAGATGTGGGATCAACATGAAAATATGATGTTAGGTTCAAAGATTGGTAATCAGCTGACCACATCTTTTCAGAAGAAGTTTTACAAGAAGTCTGGTTCAAACAACCAACGATATTCATCAGGTTCAAAGAATTATGAGCATAAGGAACGGGTTGAAGGAAATAAAAAATTTGAGGAGAAAAGGCCAGAAGAAAGAAAGTATGTGAATTAGTATGTGGAGAAGAAAGTAGAGGAGCCAGTCAAGTGCTACAATCGTGGCAAGATCGGCCACTTTGCCGGAGATTGCAGGAAGCCTAAGGTGAAGAATTCCGATTATTACAAGAACAAGATTCTCCTGGCAAAGCAAAAAGTGTAAGGTCTAATGAGATCAAAGATTGATTGAATGATAAAGATTAACAAGGGATTAAGAATAGAAAAATGTAGTTTTATTCAACACAAAAAGTAAAACTACACTACAGAGAGAATTCGTATGATGTCTACATGGTTGAAAATGAAACTTACTAACAACTAGCACTAACACTAACAGATCCTATTTATACTCCCAACACTCTTGTACACATTAAGCCCAAACCCATTACAAGGCCCAATAACAAATACATGGATTACTTTACTAAACTTCCTAAAATAGAACATATTTATGTTCTAACAAAAAGAGGAAGGCAAAACTCTGATGGCCGAAGATGATCACTGGTTGGATCACACTGATTATGAGGATGAGAAAGAGGAGACTGCCCATATGTGACTAATGGGACAAAAAGTTGTTGTGGAGAATTCAGATGAAGAGTATTCTGAAGAGGTAAATGATATGACTGAATCTGATTTTTTAACTCAAATGCAATCCATGATGGTTGAACTCCAGGATTTGCAGTCTAAACTCAAACGTGAAAAAGGTGTCATTGCAAAGAAAAACCAAGCAATACAGAAACTCAACAATGATATTGTTGAGAAGAATGTATTGATTGAGGCTTTACACAAAAATATTGATATCTTTGCTAGAGAAAAGACTGTAATTCATAATCAATTATCTGAAACATCATCAAAATTTAAATTGTGTGAACTTGAGATAAAAGAGGTTGCTAAAAAGTGTTTATCTTTAAAGAAAGAAAATAAGTCTTTGATTGAAAAGGTAAGTGGTTTGGAAGAAAAACTTTATACTAGAGGTTAGACTAATCAAACCATTTATCTTAATAAACCAAAAGAGGTTACTTCTTTCGATGATGGTTGGGGTATCGGTTATGATAATCCTCATTACTTAAAGAAGGGTATTTCAAAAGTGCCTGCTTTATATGATTTTGGTTTTCTAAAACTGGCACAGAAACATTCTGAACACAAAGTCAAATGGACAAAATCATCAGATTAAGTAGAAGCTAAGGAAGATGAGAACAAGAAAAATAAGACTAAAATGCAACTACCATCTCGTTATGAAAAGTTGAATTTTAGTTACAATTCTAAAAAGTCAAAATTTCTTTCAAACGATTGTTTTCAAAACTTATTCTAAAGAGGAATTGGAGGAAAAACCTATTGAAGGCAAGACATATGTTCCTCCACTCATCTTAGAATGTAAAATTTATGAGATTACGAACACTCTTGAAGAAGAAAGAATTTTGATTGGATTAGAACAAATGGTATTTTCTACTGTTTTTATAAACACTGATTTTTCAAATATGTCCAAATCTTCTATATCTATTGATGATGATGGTGTGTTTGATAATGATGTTGATTTTCTACACTCTGATGCTTTTTTTGACAAATGCTTTGAACATTTTGATTTTAATGCAAAACTTCCATATCATTCTCTGTTTATTCTTAATTCTATTGAAAAACACAAGGTTAATCTATGAATGTTCTGACAGAAAAATGAATTTTCTGTGTGTTTGGGCTTGTGTATGGAAGAATTAAGCATAATGATTGTTATATGGCTCAAAATAATGTAAACTATTGAGACAACAATAGTTATACATAGACTCAATGTACATGAGAAAGGGTCAATGGTGGGTCAACTTTCCTTCTTTTTCAATATCCGAATCATCCAAATGAAGATCAGATAGATTATGTGTTGCTTCCCCATGAAAATTGAAACATCTTCTTGTTAAGAAAAAGATGAGTAGCTGGTAGGGTTTTAATGCAAGAGTTGGCATGGGCTAAGTGCCTTTTTCAATGAAGGTCACGAAGAATAGTGAACCAACATATTATGTGGCTGCCCGACTCAGAAAAAGTTTGGTGCAGAGTTTGATATTCTTTTACTCTGATCTATCGCCTTCTTTCTTTTAGTCATTTTTGAACTCACTTCTAACCAACCTCACTTTTACATTTTACCTCCACACACACCCACACTCAATCTTTTGACCCCTCTAACCTCAATCACTCAAGGATTACTTCCGGGGTAGGAAACACTGGTTAACGTGAGTCCATGGAAGTCATTTAAGCACTCACACTGAGTCCCATGTATTTTGTCGTAAAAAGATGTGTTGCTCAATAGTTATCTTGACAAATAAGCACAAGATATCATTATCAGCGAATGTATGCTCATTAAGATAAGAATGAAATTTGAGCATTTTGAACAATTAAGATCTCTCAAAACTTTGAACATAAGATCATTTAATTTCATTGTTTTGAGAATCTGACAATGATTTATTCAGATCAAATATCATGAAGAAAAATGTAATTGGGTATCAAAGAACGAACATAATATAAACAATTTAACAATGAACGCACATTTAAAGTAGAAATGACGTCTGATCTCAAACAACATTGAATTTGAAACGGGAGTATTACCATTGAAAGATTTATCTTTTGAGACATGGTAATAACAAAGTAAAAAATAATGTACTTAACCGATGTGTGTATGAATACTTGACAAAGTATATGAAAGGAAAATACACAAGTATTTTTCTTTGAGAAACACACGGTCAGATAATCAGAAAAGTATCCAAAAAAAAATTTAAAAGCACACTTCTCAATTCATGAACAAATTTTAAGAATAGGAAGTGGTTTGAACATTTAAGAAATCATTTTTCACATTTGAAAGTTGTTCTTCTTTCAAAGTGTGGTAGATATTAAGATTCAGAAATGTATACGTTCAATGAAGACATCTTAACTCCCCCTAAAATGAATAATATATTTTAAGCATCCTTAACAAAAACATCAGATACCCGCCCTCGGTATCTGTAAAAAGTCAATTCATTAGAAAAATATGACAATTAAAGTGTAATTAACTTTTTCTCTTCTCCCCCTTAGAGATATAACAATGAAAATTTTATAAACTCCCCCTCAAATCAACAGTAAAAACTCCTTAGAAAGATGTTATCTAATCAACATCCTTAAAAGAAAAACAATTCAAAGCGGGTTCTGAACTGAGATATTTAGAAGCCATAGTCACATGAAATTACCTGCAAAACAAAAGATATTGGTAATCATTATAGAAATGATTCCGCTTTAGTCAGTATTTGATGAATATCAGCAACTGTTCAGAATTTCCAAAGACACATATAAGTAAGCACAAGTAAGATTCACTCCCCCTCAGATCATGGATAAGTATTCAAAGAGACATATTCAACATACCTAATTTTCTGATTAAGAAGTTAAAGAACTTTTCATCTAACGGTTTAGTGAAAAGATCAGCTAACTGGTAGTCTGTTTGAACAAAGTGCATTTCAACATCTCCTTTCTCCACATGATCTTTGATAAAGTGGTAGCGCACATCAATATGCTTTGTTTTTTAGTGTTGAACTGGATTAGCGGTTATTGCAATTGCGTTCATGGAATCACAGTAAATGGGGATACACTTGTACGAATATCCAAAATCCTTCAACTAAGTCTTCATCCAGAGGACTTGCGAACAACATCTAGCCGCAACTACATATTCTACCTCGGCGGTGGATGTAGAAACATAGTTTTGTTTCTTGGATGTCCAGCTAACAAGTTTATCTCCCAAGAATTGGCATGAACCAGAGGTGCTCTTCTATCCAGTTTGCAACCTGCATGATCAGCATTAGTATATGCAGTTAATTCAAAACTAGAATCCTTAGGATACCAAAATCCTAACTCGGGAGTGCCTTTGAGGTATCTAAGTATTCTTTTAATTGTGATCAAGAGAGATTCCTTAGGATTTGCTTGATATCTAGCACTGAAACATGTAGCAAACATTATATAAGGTCTGCTAGTTGTTAGATACAGTAATGAACCAATCATACTTTGGTAAACTTTCTGATCAACAGATTTTCCCGATAAATCTGCATCTAGAAGTGTTCCAGTTGCCATAGGCGTTTTCATTACCGAACTATCAGTCATGTTAAACTTTTTTAAAATGTCTCGTATGTATTTTGATTGGTTTATAAAAATACCTTCGGGTGACAATTTGACTTGAAGTCCAAGAAAAAATGTTAACTCACCCATCATAGACATTTCAAACCGAGACTCCATGATTTTTGAAAAGTTCTTGCAAAATTTTGGATTAGTAGACCCAAATATAATATCATCTACATAAATCTGTATTAGAATTAAATCCTCACCTTGCTTTTTAAGGAACAAAGTTGTATCAATTTCACCTTATTTAAAACCTAGGGCGAATAAGAACTGAGTAAGAGTTTCATACAAAGCTCGTGGTGCCTGTTTTAAACCATAAAGTGCTTTGTCTAGGACGTAGATATGATCAGGGTGATGCGGATCAATGAAACCTTCAGGTTGAGCCACGTATACTTCCTCATGTAGAATACCATTACAAAACGCCGACTTTACGTCCATTTGATAGACAGTAAAGTTCTTATGTGCTACATAGGGTAAACAGATTTTGATGGCTTCGATCTGAGCAACATGTGCAAAAGTCTCATCGTAGTCGATGTCTTCTTGTTGACAATAACCCTTTGCTCCAGCCTCATCCTTCTTGTTCCTAAAAACCCACTTTGTGCCTATCACAGATTTACCTTTCGGTAGTGGGATCAGTCGCCATACCTTGTTCCTTTAGATTTGAAGAAGCTCATCTTGCATTTCCATTATCCAATCAGGATCACGTAGAGCTTTAGAGACCTTTTTCGGCTCTAAGGAACTAAGGAAGCTTGAGTATAGACAAAAATTAGCTGATGTTGCAAACGTTTTTACACCACTTTGTATATCTCCAATAATATCGTGCAGGGGGTGATCTTTCATCTAACAAGTTGTGCTCAGAAGAGGTTGAACAGATTCTTGAGTATTTAGCCCATTGTATTCATCAAGAACAACCGCAACAACCTCATATGTATATGGAATATCTTGTTCAGGTGTTTCTGAAGCAGGTAATTCTGGAGAGACAGAGGAAGTGCTCGGGACTTCTTGTCCAGAATTTGTATCTGCAGAAGCAGACTCAGTATTAGTATTGTCAGAAAGATTCGGTGTAGACATACCTGAAAGGTTGTAGTTGTGACTGGTTCAGAAGGTCCAGATATGTCTTCAGTAATTACTGGGACCTCTGAATTTGATGCTGATGGGCCTGATTTGTCAAAATCAGCACATATGTCCATAAAAGCATCAAGAAATAGAATATCAAACTCAGATGTAACAGTTGATGAGTTAGAAGACTTAGTGTGTTTAGAATCGGGTTCTATTCTTCTTTGAACAGAAGCCTTTCCCTTAAGCTTGAGTTTTGAACTGTTTTGTTTAGAACTCAAAATAGTATTTTCATCAAAAGATACATTACTGCTTTCCATGATACACTTGGTCCGTTGATTATATACACGATATAGGCTTTTTATGTGAGTGAGTATCCAATGAAGTATCCTTCGTTAGCTTTCTCATCAAACTTCCCAAGGATATCACGATCATTCAGAACATAGCACCTGCAACCAAAGACACGCAAAAATTTAATATTCGGTTTTCGTTTATTAATCAGTTCATACGGTCTTTTATTAAATCTTTTAATCACAATCGTCCGGTTTTGAGTGAAACAGGCGGTTGCAACGACTTTAGCCCAGAGATACATTGGCAAACCAGAATATTCCTTGTCTCGCTAACTTAACAATAGCCTTGAAGTTCTTATGAGACAAGCGCCAATGCCATACCCAACTTTGAGCCTTCGATGCTTTTACAAGTAAGCATACAGGACGTGTAGCCAAAAGCGTTGGAAAATTTACCGCATAAAGATTTCCATAACGTTCAGCTCGAAAAATCTCATAACCGTCCGGATCTTCAATAAAGCAGTTAATAATTGTAAACCGAACCTGATACATACTATCGGATAAGTGACTAGTACTGAACAAGTTATGATCGAGTCCTTCCACGTAAAGTACTTTCTTGATGGTTACAGTGCCATTTTTCTGCGAACCATATCCTCTGATAAATCCTTGAACCTCAAAATTTGCAAAACTGATTGTCCCTGCAGGTTCTTCAACAAAGTTATGCACCAAGTGCTTGTATCCTGTCATATGTCAAGAACATCCAAAGTCAACGAATCATAAATGGCAGGCCTACAAAAAGGAACAAATCACTTCTATTTAGGTACCCATATCCAGATGGGTGCTTTTTTGTTAGCATCATGCAGTTTCTTTAAATCATCTACTTTGCCCTTGACTCTCCACTCAATATTTATGTTTGGGAAACCATTTCCAGACCATGTTCACGTTAAGATCATGAAACTTCTATTTCTTAGAAAGATTTGTAGACTTAGCTTGAAACACTTTAATGTGTTGTTTTGAGGACATGGAGAGAATTTTATCTTTAGATGCTTTTTTAACATCTTTTGACTTAGGAGGAATGGAGTACAGTGAAAAAGAGTTGTCACCATAGTGTTTACATATTAAGTTCTTACGAGCAAATGTCAATATCTTTGACTTATCAAAAGAAGTACATTTATTCAACCAATTTTAACATTTATTTGCGTTCGAACCATTACATGTCACATCAACACTATTGGGTACAATACAATCATTTTCAGCAAAATCTTTACAAGCTTTCTTATCACTGTCTTTCTTTCTCCATTCTCCTTTACAAACTCCATTACTCAGATCTGAAACATGAAAATAAACTTTATCAATTTTCTTCTTCAAGGATGAATTCTTTTTCATAACACCAGAAGTTTCGCCTTTTTCATAATTGCTTGGTAAATATTCAGGACATTCAGAATAAACAACTATAGGCTTTGTTGAAGTCTTAAACTCTGGATTTGATTGAACATTCCACTTTTGATCATCAAACATCTTTTTATCAGACAAATTCTTTTTGAACAAATCATTCAGTTCTTTACAAAGCTCTTTGTTTTCTTCTAAAGATTTATCCAATTTAAATCTTAAATCACAATTTTCATCTTCTATTTCCTCAAGAGTCTTTTGTAAACCTTTGATTTGTTTTTCAAAGTCTGATGTTTGATCAGTCACAGAGTTGGATTCAAACTTCTTCAAGATAGGAACAAGATCTGAGGAATTAATCATGTCATCAAAAATCTCCTTATTCATTTTATTAACAAACTCTTTTTGAATTCTTGAATTCATGAAATTTGAATTCTCTTCCATCTTAACTTCACTTGAAGATTCAGAAGTAACTGATTCAGATATAAGAGTCTGAGTACAAACATCAGTGTTTGATTCATACTCGTCATATTGCCATTCAGTCTCAGGAATAACTTTGTCATCATTGACTGATTCAGTAGAAGATGGTGTGGAAAACAATGATTCAAACTCAATAAATTGAAGTTTTCTATTTTTATAGCTCTTGTTCAAATCATTGTAACTAATTTAATGAACGTGTCAGATTTTGGAGTTTCAGCTTTGATGAACGTGTCATGAATATCTGGGATTTTCTTTATTTTTGAGCCCATTTTATCAAAAATATATTAGTTTTCTTGGAGCTTTGTTCAAAACATCATTTTTAGATAAACCTAATCCCGTTTTAGCATTATAAAATCTGACATCTTGGAGTTTGTTTGTTAACAAGTTTAATGTCTGCTCAGTCTGTCCTCTTTTCAAGTTAAGGTCTTCCAGTTGTTTAATCTTGAAGTAACCCTCATTTCTCTCTTGAAAGCAAACTTCAAATTTAATTGTGTATTCACCCTTTTCAGAATTTAAATCAATCAAATTATTTTCAAGTTTCGAAATCTTTCTTTTCGAAATCAAATTCTCCTTCCGAATCGGGTCTTATACTTTTCTGACTTCTCCTTCTTATATCCTTCATATTTCGACTTTGAATAGTACTTTTTCTTTCCGAAACTCTTGTTAAACTTCTTGGTTATGAAGACAAGATTGTCAGTAAATCTCTGGATATCATCATCAGAGTGAACTTCAACATCTTCGACAGATGACTCAGAACTGGACTGGCTATGCTCAGTGAGCAAAGCTTTAGACTTTTTCAGCTTTGACTTTGATGCAGAAACGGAGTTAGAACTAGAACCCTTCTTTCTTTCAGCAAGTAGAGCTAGTGAATCTTTGACAATCTTCTTCTCCTCATTCAATAACTTTACTTCATCTTTTTTTTAGAGGAAAAGCTCTAGGCAAATTTATAAAGATGGAAAAAAGGCCTAAGCCAAGTACAAGACAACCCCGGCAACACGCCCAAAAAAAACAAATGAACTTGGTAACGGCCCATACCAAGCAACAAGTAACCAAAACACACAAAGACAACAAGACCTCATGTAGCTAGAAAAGAAAATACAAAGCCAAAACAACACTAGCAAAGATCTTCTAAAACCATCATTCTTGAAGCTGCCAATAGTGTACTTTCTCATGGTTGATTTCTAGACAAGCGTGCCATCCTCCATGTTGCCCGAAGCTTCACAATTTATATGATCTCCTTTGTCACCTGAACCACCGATCTCTTCGGATTACGAAAGGTACGATTGTTCTGTTCCTGCCATGTAAAGTAAACTGTAGCCGCAAGCGAAAGCTTTTGCAAAACCCCTTGTGGCGCTCTCCTAGTATCCGACATAGCAGTAACAATTTCATCCCACGAGTTTGAAAAACCCGTCCATCCAATGTCATTGACGACATCTCGCCAAACCGCATTAGCAAAACCACATTAAAAAAATAAGTGATTATGGGAATCCATCCCATTCTCACAAAGAGTTCATACCCAATCTGGCGGATCGTGTTTCCAAGCCAACATGCAGTCGTGTGTGGGATGACGCTTATGACAAGAAATCCACAAGAAAAAAGCGTGTTTGGGTATATGACCCGCAAAACCAAACAGTCGAGTTCCATGGAACAGTAGCATGCTCACCCTCCATCGAACACCAAGCGTTTGCAACCGTGAACTCACCCGGGTGATTCCCAATGTCCAACCACAACACCTTGTCACGGTTTTCAAAGTTCAAAGATGGAAGGGGGTTTAGGGCTAAAAACTCGTATCTTTGCACCCAATTTGAAGTCCACGCTCCATTCATACCTTCAATAAGCTGTCGAACCATGGAAGAGGGGGAGTAGCCCGAAGAATGGATGAACTGGAAAGAAATAGTACCCGAGAGATGGCCACATGGTAGCCATGCATCCTCCCAAGCATTTGTATTCTCGCCATTTCCAATCCGAGACACAAAGAATCTCCTAACCTGCCCCCGTAACTCGATGATCTTAGTGAAGATTGACGACCACTTTGGAGAGCGGTGAACAATCCAAAAGCTTGTTGTTCGAATATGGTTATTCCATACCCATCTCACCCATAGAGAGTTTCGATGGCACAAAATATCCCATATGTGTTTCGCAAGTAATGCACGATTCTGTGTCAACCTCTTTAGTCCAAGTCCTCTATTTGCATACGACCTACAAACCTCACTCCAAGCAATTCTACATCTTACCTTAGAAATATCCCCATGCGGCCATTAAGAAGTCTCAGAATAAACTCTCCAAATCATGAACAACGCCAGAAGGGAAAAGGAATACTAACATCTAATACAATTGCATCGATTGAAGAACCGATTTAACAAGCTGAAGCCTCCCTCCAAATGACAAGAACATAGCTTTCCAGTTTTGAATCCTTCCTTTTACCCTTGCCATAATCGGTTCAAAATCCGAATTTTTGAGCCTCTTCGGAGATAGGGGAACACCCAAGTATCGTATCAGAAAAGTTCCCATCCAAAACGATAAACATGTAACAATAGCTTCCCGTGTCTGAATTGGAGCATTCCCAAAGAAAATCTCGCTCTTTTCCAAGCTTGGTGAGAGGCCCGACCGAACTTTGAAAAAGTGAAGAGACTTTTTTAAAATCTCCACTGATGGAGCGTCGCCCCTAGTAAACACAAATAAATCATCGGATTCCCCTTCCCCCTTTGAAATAGGGGGATAAAGGGTCCCCTTGGCGGATTCCCCTTCCCCCTTTGAAATAACCATATGTGTCGCCATTTAACACCACCGAATAAGAAGGTGTTGTTATTAGTTCCTCTATCCACTTTATGAACACCAGATGGAACCCGAAACCCTTTAGCATGTTGAGAAGGTATTGCCAATCAACCGTATCATAGGCCTTTCGGATATCAATTTTGAAAGCACAACACGGAGGGTCAGACTCTCTTTGATACCCCGCAAGTAGCTCATGTGCCATTAGGATGTTATCCATTATACGCCTACCCGGAATAAACGCCGATTGGGACACCCTAATAATATCATTCAAATACCCCTTCATCCTTTCCACGATGAATTTGCTAATGCACTTGTACAATACAGACCAACAAGCGATTGGTCGGAAATCAGTAACTCTCGTGGCATTAACAACCTTCGGAATCAAACACACAAGAGTGTGGTTTAACTCCTTTGCCAAGTGGCCCCGTTGAAGAAATTATGGATTGCAATAATGACATCTTGACCCACTACCTCCCACGCCGCCTTGAAAAATTTTGACGTGAAACCATCAGAGCCGGAAGCTTTATCATTACCAATATTGAACATGGCTTGACGAATATCCACATCCCGTATGGGTCGAATCATAAAATTAGCATCTCTGAGTGTCAACGTGTTCTCGAACCAACTTGATGGAATAGAAGGATCCACGTCCAAGTCTTTCGTGCCAAGAAAGGATTTGAAAAAATCTACAATCACCATCTGAACATCATCACCATAAACATAAGATCCATTAGAGTTACATACCGAGTAAATATGGTTTGCATGTCGCCTTTCCTTTATCACTTGATGAAAGAACTTTGTATTCATATCACCCTCATTTAGCCACTTGATCTTGGCCCGTTGCCGTGTTGCCGCATCCTCATCCCAACAGGCTTGCTGATAAGCTAAGACGCACATGATCAAGCTCATCCCGCAAGTCTAGGTTAGAGGGATCTCCATCTAGAGCAATTTGGACCGAATCTAGCTCCTTTTTGAGGAACTCAATTCGAGCCGCAAGGTTCCCGTAAGAAGAACGAAGTTGTCGAAGAGGAGCTTTATGCTTTTTGAGTCGCCTTGTCACCTTGTACATAAAAGTCCCATCCACCGGAATACTCCAAACATCCTTTATAACCTGCAAAAAGGAATGATGATTCGCCAAAAAATTGTCAAATTTAAACCCAAAGACCTTCTGTCGAACTCCACCCTGTGACCCAGATACTAGCATATAATTCACACACAATCATGTAGACAACAACCTTTATTGATTTTAATCACAGATTACATCGAAGTCATAGATCTAACATGTAATCAAATGTCTCACACATGTTCACTATGTGTGCGAGTTCTTCCTTACCCACACACTGATTTTGTATTTGTGTGCGTGTCTCTACTAATCTAACACAAAGACAAACCTATTTATACTAAGTCAAACTATGTTGACTTTACAACTCAAACCTTAAACTATTAAACAATTACAACTTTAGACCCTCTATTTAATCTTGAATACAATATACATCTAACAATCTCCCCCTTTGGATTCAAGATTAAAAAAAATTGACAATTATCTTCAGGTCTTCTTGTCTTTAGAAATGATCATCAGCAAAAATCTTTCTCAGCTTTGAATCTTGAAAACTTTAACATCTTCAGCAAAATTTTGAAACTTTGACATTCTTCAATCTTTGAAATCTTCAAATGATCTTTACATCTTCATAACTTTGTCATTATTTTTCTTTTGACATTTCTTGCTTTGGCTTTCACTTTGACTTTCAAAAGTTGAACTATCTTTCACTTTTTCAATCAACCATCTATCTGAATATTGAATATCTCCCCCTTTCATTACATCTCCTTTGAATTATTAAGAGTATAAACATTGTTCTCCAACTCTGACTTGAACTTTGACAAACTTTTCTCCAATTCTGTAAACTGACTTTGAAACTTTTATATATGTCCCCCTTTTTGATGAATTGTGAGAATCAGAATCATCAAAACTTATTCAATATCAGCACTGTCTTTGAAAGATCTCCCCCAAATCATCTAATAAGCATAGTCTTCATGATTAACAATCTCCCGGATTGGTCAAATATGAACAATCTCTCCCTTTGACGATAAACGATCAATCTCCCCCAAAGAGTAATAGGAAAGAATCTTTTGTCTGATCTGAATGAGCCGTCAATTCATGAATGTATTTTTCTGAATCTTTTCAAATTCAGACAAATTATGAGTTGTAACCCAGAATCAACAGATGAAACAGTTAAGAATGACTGTCAGTAACACAAAGCCACTGTGTACAACGAATGTAAAATTTTAGGAGCTGGAGATGATGTTCACTCCCCAGGACTTCCATTCAATCATTGGAAAACACAAGGTATTTTCTATGAATGTTCTGACAGAAAAACAAATTTTATGTGTTTAGGACTTCCATTCAATCATTGGAAAACACAATGATTGTTGTTTAGGCTCAAAATTATGTAAACCAATGAGACAACAAAGGTTATACATAGACTCAAATGTGCATGAAAAAGGGTCGAAGGTGGGGCAACTTTCCTTCTTTTTCAATATCAGTATTTTCCGAGTGAAGAACCAATAGCTTATGTGCTGTTTCCCCAGAAAATGTGAAACATTTTCTTTTTAAGAAAAGAATGAGTAGCTGGTGGGGTTGTATGCAAGAGATGGCATGGGCTCACTGCCTTTTTCAATGGTCACCAAAGAATGTGAACCAATCAGTAGATGTGGCTGCCCGGGTTAGAAAGATTTTTGGTGCAGAGTCTGATATTCTTTTACTCTATGCTCACACCCTCTTTCTTTTAATCTTTTAAGCTCACTTTTAACCAATCTCCCTTTTCCATTTTACCTCTTCACACACCAAAACTCTATTCTTTTGACCCCTCTCCCCTCAATCACTCAGGGAATACTTCCGGGGTAGGAAACATCGGTTATCGTGAATCCATGAAAGTTCTGTTAAGCTCTCACACTGAATCACATGTATTTTCCTAAAATAATGTATTGCCTCAATGATTTTCTTGACATTTAAGCACAAGAAATCATTTGTCAGTATATGTATGCTAATCAAAAATCAGAATGAAATTTGAGCATTTTAAGCATTTAATATTTCTCAAAACTTTGTATGAATGAATAAACATGAAAGAATAGAAATGTTTTGAGAATCTGATAATGATTAAGATCAGATCAAAATTCATGAAGAATTAGAAATAAGGGATATCAAAGAAGAATGTTGTTTATATGAACAATATATAAACATTTTAACAATGAAAGCACATGTAAAGTAGAAAAGACGTCTGAATCAAACAACAATGAATAGCAAACGGGAGTATTACCATAGAAAGATTAAACTTTTGATACATGGTAATATCAAAGTCAAGAAATGAATGTACTGAACCGTTATGGGTATGAATAGTTGACAAAGTATATGAAAAGAAAATACACAAGTATTATTCTTTAAGAACACATGGTCAGATAAACATCGAAGTATCTAATATCATTTAAAATCGCACTTCTTAATTCATGAAAACATTTTAAGAATGTGAGAAGTGGTTTGAACATTTGAAGAAACCATTTTTCATAAGTGAAAGTTGTTCATCTCTCAACAAGTGTTAAAGATTAAGATATAGAAAGATATACCTGTATGCTCCCCCTAAAATGAATATTCACATTTAAGTACACTTTGACAAAACTTCAGATCATCTTTCCTTCGATAACTGTAAAAATTCAAGTTATTAGAAAAGTATATAACAATGAAAGTACACTAGCTATTATCTCCCCCCCCCCCAAAAGATATAGCAGTTGACTCCCCCTCAAATCAAAAAACTTCTAAAAAATGTTATCAATTAAGCATCCATCAGAAGAAAAACATTTGACTACGGGTTCTGAACTAAATTATTCAGAAACAATGATTACATATTCTCTGGTGAGAATAGTAATATGCAAAGGTAACAATGAAGAATGGGTCCTGATCTGATGTAACCAGAAACCATTGTCACAGGAAAAATAACCTGCAAGATAAAAGATTTTGGTAATTATTGTAAAAATGATTCCGCCTTGGTCAGTAAATGATGAATAATGGACAATGTTCATTATTTCCAAGATATAAGCAATTTAAGCACAAAATAAGATATACTCCCCCTCGAATCATGGATTGGCATTTAACATACCTAATTTGCTGAATAGAAAGGAAAACCTCTTTTCATCCAACGGTTTGGTGAAAAGGTCAGCCAACTGGTAGTCTGTTTGCACGAAATGCATCTATATGTCGCCATTTTCCACATGATCCTTGATGAAGTGGTATCGTACATCAATGTGTTTAGTCTTTGAGTGTTGCACTGGATTAGCTATTATTGCTATCGCACTCTTTGAATCGCAGTAAATAGGAACTCATTGGTATGAATAGCCAAAATTCTTTAATTGTGTCCGCATCCAAAGGACTTGTGAACAGCAGCATGCAACGGCTACATATTCAGCCTCGGTGGTAGATGTAGATACACAATTATGTTTCTTTGACGTCCAGCTAACCAACTTGTCACCTAAAAACTGACATGAACCTGATGTGCTCTTGCGATCCAGCTTGCAACCTGCGTGATCAGCATCTGTGTAGGCAGTTAGATCAAAACTCGAACCCTTAGGATACCAAAGGCCTAGTTCGGGAGTGCCTTTGAGGTACCTAAGAATTCATTTCACATCGACTAGGTGTGATTCCTTCGGGTTAGCTTGATACCTACCACAGAAACACGTGGCAAACATAATATTCGGTCTACTTGCTGTTAAGTACAATAATGAACTAATCATGCTACGATACACTTTTTTATCAACAAATTTACGAGAAAGATCAGCATCTAAAAGTGTACCCGTTGCCATTGGTGTTTTCATTACTGAACTGTCAGACATGTTAAACTTTTTCAGGATATCTCTGATATATATTTTGACTAATTGATGAAAATGCCTTCGGGTAACTGTTTTACTTGAAGACCAAGAAAGAATGTCAGTTCACCCATCATCGACATTTCAAATCGAGATTCCATAATTTTTGAAAAGTTTTTACAAAATTTAGGATTTGTAGAACCGAAAATAATGTCATCCACATAAATCTGAATTAGGATCATATCTTTACCTTGTTTCTTCAGAAAGAGAGTAGTATCGATAGTACCTTTCTTAAACCCTGAAGCAAGTAGAAATTGAGTTAACGTTTCGTACCAAGCTCTTGGTGTCTGTTTTAATCCATATAATGCCTTGTCTAGAACGTAGACATAATCTGGGTGTTTTGGATCGACGAAGCCTTCGGGTTGAGCAACATAAACTTCTTCATGCAAAATCCCATTCAAGAATGCAGATTTTACGTCCATTTGATGGACTATAAAATTCTTGTGGGCTGCGTATGATAAGAATATCCGAATAGCTTCAATCCATGCAACAGGAGCAAATGTCTCATCATAATCAATTACCTCCTGTTGACAATACCCTTTTGCAAAAATGCGAGCTTTATTTCTAACTACAACTCCAAATTCATATCTCTTATTTCTGAAATCCCACTTTGTGCCAATCATTGATTTTCCTTCAGGTAGGGGGATAAGTCGCCAGACTTTGTTTCGCTCGAATTGTAGAAGTTCATCTTGCATGGCTAAAATCCAATCAGGTTCGCGTAAGGCTTCTGATGCTTTCTTCGGCTCAAGGGAACTAAGGAAACTTGAGTAAAGACAGAAATTTGTAGATGCCACCCGCGTTTTCACTCCACTGTGTACGTCACCTATTATGTTATGTAGGGGATGATCTCTTGTCCATCTTGTAGTGCTTGGAAGTGGTTGAACAGAGATCTGTGTGTTGTCATCATCATATTCATCATATATTGCAGGCTCAACCTCAGATGTACTCGAGACATCTTGTACATTTGTTTCTGACAGAAGTAGTTCTGGTGCAGCAGAAGAAGTACTCGGGACTTCTTTTCCAGAAACTGTATCTATAGATGCAGAATTGGAATTAGTATTGTTAGAAATAACTGGTGTAAATGTACCTGATGAGGTTGTTGTGACAATATCAGAAGGTCCAAAGATATATGTGGTTATGACCGGGACCTCTGAAGTTGATGCAGATATGTTTGATTTGTCAAAATCTGCACATATATGCATAAATGCATCAAGAAATAGTAAATCTAACTCAGATGATACATTAAGTGAGTCAGAAGACTTAGTATGTGAAGGTTCGGGTTCTATTCCATCTTGAATAAAAGCCTTCTGTTTCTGCTTGAGTTCTGAACTGTTGTGTTCAGAAATCAATGTAGATGATTCATCAAAAGACACGTTCATACTTTCCATGATAGTCTTGGTTCGTCTGTTGTAGACCCAATAGGCTTTTGACGTCAAAGAGTATCCAATAAAATAACCTTCGTCCGCCTTCTTGTCAAATTTACCAAGATTATCACGATCATTAAGTATGTAACACCTACAACCAAAAACACGAAGAAATTTAATATTCGATTTTCTCTTATTTATAAGCTCATATGCTGTTTTCTTATGTGTTTTAATAACAATGGTACGATTTTGTGTAAAACATGCAGTAGCTATCGCTTCACCCCACAGATACAATGGAAGACCAGAGTATGCCAGCATTGTTCTCGTTGCCTCAACCAGGCTTCGATTTTTCCTTTCGACCACGCCGTTGTGTTGAGGAGTATAAGCAGCAGAAAAAGGGGGAGAATGTTAGAACATAAATATGTTCACTTTAGAAGTTTAGTAAAGTAATCTACATTATTGTATTTGGGTCTTGTATATGGGTTTGGGCTTAAATGTGTACAAGGGTATTGGGCATATATGTAGTTAGTTTGTTTTGTAACTAGTCATTCAACCATGTAGACATACGGATTGTAAAAGCTCTCTGTAGTTTAGTTTGTGTTTGTGAATAAAACTACAGATTAGTTATTCAACCATGTAGACATATGGATTGTAAAAGCTCTCTGTAGTTTAGTTTGTGTTTGTGAATAAACTACAGATTCAATCCTCAATAATCCTTGTCAATCTTGTTTAATCAATTCAATCTTGATCTATTGGACCTCACAGAAAATCTCACAACCGTCATGATCTTCAATGAAACAACTATCAACAGTGAACCAAACTTGAAAATGACTGTCGTAGAATTGACTTGTACTGAAAAGATTATGATCAAGTCCATCTACAAACGGTACTTTCTTGATTGTGACAGTGCCATTTTTCAATGAACCATGATGATTTCATTAAGCTATGAATTTGCAAAACTGACTGTCCCTGCAGGTTCCTCAATATAGTTATGTAACAAATGATTAAATCCAGTCATGTGACGTGAGCATCCTGAATCTATATACCACAGATGTGAGTCCTGCAAAAAGAACACATCACTTCTTCTTAGGTACCCATATCCAAATGGGTCCTTCTTAGTTAGCTTTATGCAATATATTCAAATTATCTACCTTAGCTCTGATTCACAATTCATAACGAGGCTTCGGTATCCATTTCCAAACCATTTCCATCTAGAAAGATAAGCATTCTTAGCATGAAAGATTTTAGCATGTTGTGCTGAGGATTTAGATACAGTTTTAGCTCGAGATGCCTTTTTAGCAACTTTAGATTTAGGAGGAATGGAACATTTACATTTCAAACATTTCGGATCGTTGGAACATTTACATTTCAAACTAGCACTATCATTAACACTACTTTTATTATCAACAACTTTTTTTTCAGACTTCTTCTTCACCCATTCTCCTTTATATTTTTGCTTTCTTATATCTGAAACATGAAATGAAACCTTGTTAGTTTTCTTTTTGAAAGAAGATTTTTTCTTTAAAATACCAGAAGACTCTCCTTTCTCAAAAATGCTTGGAGTATATTCAGGAGTTTCAGTACAAACAACAGAGGTTTTAGAAGTGATAGTCTCAAACTCTGGGTTTGAATGAACATTCCATTTCTGAGATTCAAACATCTTTTTCTCATCAAGATTGTGCTTAAACAAATCAGCTTTCAAAGTATGTAACTCTTTGGAGAGTTCTTTGTTTTCCTCAAAAGATTTTTCAAGTTTGAATTTGAGATCACAATTCTCATCTTCCAACTCTTCAATAATCTTTTGAAGATCTTTGATTTGCTTCTCAAAAACAGATGTTTGATTCAGCTCAGAGTTTGATTCTAACTTCTCAATAATAGGAACAGGATCTGAAGCATTCATCGTGTTTTCAAAAATCTCCTCAGTCATTTTCTTTGAAAAAATCAGTTTTAATGCTATTATTCATGACATTTATACACTCATCAGTCTTAACCTCTTTTGGAGATTCAGAAATGACTGCTTCAGATATTGGAGTCTGATTCCCAACATCAGTGTCTGAGTCAGACTCATCATACTGACATTGAGTTTCAGGTATATCTGCTTCAGTGTTGGCTCAACAAACTCAGGTTTTCTGGTTTTATAGCTTTTGTTCAATTCATTATAAGAAAAACCAACAGATTTAAAACTTGAAATTGAATCAGCACAACTTGATGTATCATCATCAATAACTTCTTTACCTTTAGAAGAGATGTCAGACTTAAGAGTTTCAGCTTTAACAAATGTATCATGAATATCCGGGATTTTCTTAGATTTTGACCCCAATTTCTCAAAATTATACAAGTTTTCTGGAGCTCTTTTTAAACATCATTTTCATCAAAACCTAAACCCGTTTTAGCATTATAAAAACGGACATCTTGGAGTTTGTTCGTTAATAAATTCAATGTTTGCTCAGTCTGTCCTCTCTTTAGATTCAAATCCTCTAGCTGCTTAATTTTGCAATAAGCTTCATTCCATTCCTGAAAACAAGTTTCAAATTTAATTTTAAATTCATCTTTTTCAGAATTTAAATTAACAAGATTCCTTTCCAGCTCGGTGATTTTTTATTTTAAAACTTCTTTCTCTTTCTTCAAGGCTTCTTTTTCAGACTCTTTATCCTCAACAACAACTTTCAATAATGCGTTTTCATCACGAAAACTCATCATTGATTGTCTTTCGTTGCTAAGTTTGCCTTTTAAATTTTCAAACTCTTTTTCCATGTTTTGAATCTGAGCCATAAGAGATTCAACAAGTTCAAAATTATAAAGAGTACTTACCTCAGATTCACACTCAGATCGGTCAGAAGAGGTTTCAACTTTAGCCATCATACACACTTGTGTGAAGTGTGCTGATTCTTCATCAGAACTCTGGTAAAACCAGTTTTCTTCTTCAGCCATAAGTTCTTTCCCTTCTTCTGCCTTCTTTGCCAATAGAGATTTCTTGGCATAGTACTGTGAATTTTTCACCCGTTTGAACTTGCAATCTTTGGAGAAGTGGCCATGCTTACCACAATTGTAACACCTGCCAAACTTAGGCTCAGATTTCTCTTCTTTTTTCTCTTCTCTTCTCTCTTCTCTTCTCTTTTCTCATCTATTTCTTCTTACCAATGCTTTTCTGAAATTGCTTTGTGATGAGTGCCAGATGATGAGCAAAGTTTTGTACATCTTCATCTGAATGTACTTCAGTTTCTGTGGAGGAATCTTCAGAACTAGTTTCAGTTACTTCTGTAAGGAAAGCTCTGGACTTCTTTGACTTATATTTTGATGAAGAAACAGTCTTGGAACTTGATCCCTTTTTCTTTTCAACTAAAAGAGCTAGAGAATCTTTGACAATCTACTTTTCTTCATTCAGTACTTTTACCTTATCTTCATGTTGAGCAAGAGTAGTGAAGATGTTATTAACGTCCTCTATAATGCCATATCTTTGGTCATCTGAATATTTATGGCATAACTCTTCCATTCAGGATTCAAGTTCTTGATGAACTTATAGTTGATCTCAGATACTGATTTGTTCATGCCATTTCTTCTTAAATCATTCAGAATCACATTAAACCTTGTGTATGTATCCAAAAGTGCTTCCCCTACTTTATCATGAAAGCCCTCGTATGCATTGATACTTTGGTTGAGCTTGGCTTGTATAGATCGTTCAGTACCTTGGAATTGTCTTTCCAGTTCATCCCACATAGCTTTTATTGATTCCCGACTATGTACTCTGTTGTAGATATCGTTTGGTATAGCCATAGTGAGGTAGACAAGGGCCTCTTCATCGATCTTGTAAAGTTCCTTCTCTCTTTCACTAAAGTATTGATATGGCTTAGGCACATATCACACTGGAATTTCTAGAGAAGTTTCCGTGGCCGCTTGTCCAGGTATTGTAACAACTGGTTCAACTAGGGGTGTTCGCGGTCCGGTTTGAGCGGTTTAACCCCTCAGACCACAAGCCAAACCGCAAGTGGCGGTTTATTGATTTTTCAAACTGAGCGGTTTGACATTAAATGCACAGATCGGTCAAGTCGGACTGCGGTTTAGGCGGTTCGGTCTATCGGTTTCGGCGGTTTGGGTCTTTTAGTGGGTTTTAAAGTTTAAACATAAACAAATATAAAACTTTGAATTTTAAAGGATTATTGGCTTGAGTCCATTTGAAATAAAGAACAAAGTCCACAACAAAATATCAAAATCCACAAAAGTTAACAAAATATCCCAAGACAAAACACTAAAAAAAGTAATATGTAAAGTGCAAATAAAATGCACGGCTTCACTTCTTCATTTTTCCATTCTTTGTATTCCACAATCCAAAAAGATTTCAATCTTTTAAAATACCTTGGACCTTTGGTGCATGGTCCGAAATTCCCTTTGGAAGGAAATTAACCGAAGCATCATGGAAAAGGGTCGTAAAATGCACATTTGCTAACACCAATCAAGCTTCCTTCGAACTCCCACCTCCTCATTCGGCATTTGACACCAGGTATATTGAATGCCTGTGTATTTAACATCAAAAAGATCAACATCCTCCACACACGATCAAAACTCATTCATATCCGAATTACGTTTAGAGTTTCCTCCGTAACCATCATGTGGAAACAACAATGCATTGAAATCACCCATAACTACCCACGGTTTTGCTCCAAGTAAAACTCTGAATTTTATTAATCCCGACCATAATTCCCTACGAAAACCCCCATTGTTTGCATCATAAGCAATTGTAACAAAAAAGGGGTGTTGTAGGCCCCGAACATGAATCTGAACATGCATGAATTGGTTTTGTGTTTCTAGCACAATAACATCCAACGACCGACCATCCTATGCAATGATAATGCGTGTACCATGGTCCGATACATTATGATTAGCAACCCAAGACCAACGACCAAACGAGCGACTACACACATTTTCCAAATTACTATCTTGCACATGTGACTCCAAGACTGCACAAAAATTTAAACTATGACTCTTAATTAAATTGCATACCTCCCTTTGCTTTAGTGGGGAATTTAAACCCCGAATGTTCCACGCCGCCATATTAATCATGAGTCAAATATTCCGCACCATGGTGTTCCAATCCTCCTTTCACGCCCTCCTTGCATGGAGGCGTTTCATCAACCACCTTTATCTCCTCGATTACCCCTTCGTCATCCGAGAGTTGTTGGAAGCAGTTTGTGCATGGCATATCTAAATTCATGGTGCTTATTGGTTTTTGGTGTACCCAGAACGACTTGATGATCTTCTTTGAAAAAGGTGTCTCTTCCCTCGCTTCCCTTGAAAGATCTTCCCCATCCTCCTTACTTCCTGCCGGGTTTCTCGTTGACGTGTTTTCTGATTCCTCCATAATCTCTTTTCCTTTTTCATTCGATTGTTCCTATGTAGTCCCCGCCTTAACCTCCTTTACAATAACCTCATTACATGGGTTCAGATCTGAGTTGGCCTTTTCCAAACCCTCAAAGCTCACCCCCTTTCAAACCAATCGAGTTAGCATGCACTTGTGCATGTAAATTCTGATTTTGTGCATGCACTTGTGCATGTAATTTCTGATTTTGTCTCGGAAACCATTTCTTCTTTTCGACCCTAGTGAATCCCTCTTGATCCACGTTCTTTCCCTTCTTTTGGTTATTATTTCCCCTTGCTATCTCCGCTTTAGGGCATGTAGCATCTTTTTGACCAAACACATTACAATGTTTACTTCATCTTCGTGCTGTGATAAAGTAGCAAAGATGTCATTCACATCCTCCAGTGCCATTTCTTGGACATTTGTAGGTTTATCGCATTGCTCTTCCATTCAGGATTCAAGTTCTTGATGAACATGTAGTTTATCTCAGAAATTGACTTGTTCATCCCGTTTCTCCTCAAGTCATTCAAGATCACGTTAAATCTGTTATACGTGTCTATCAATGCTTCTCCCTCTTTGGCTTGAAAACCCTCGTAAGCATTTATGCGTTGATTCAGCTTTGCCTGAATGGACCTCTCTGTTCCTTGGAATTGCCTCTCAAGTTCGTCCCACATCGCTTTCGCTGATTCACGACTGTCTACGCGATTATAGATATCGTTTGGGATTGCCATAGTTAAGTATATGAGGGCTTCCTCGTCTATCTTGGCAAGATCCTTCTCCCTCACACTGTAATATTGATACGGTTTTGGTACATACCGAACTGGTATTTCTGGAGAAGTTTCAGTACCTGCTTGGCCTGGAACAGTTACTTCAGGATTCACCGGTCCATCAATTATTGATTTCATGTAATCGCGGTTTTTGTGATTCAGAAGCTAAGTCATTCGTCTTTTCCATTAGGCGTACTCTCCTACTGACAACACCGGAGGCTTAGATTGAGACCCCATCGAAAGAAGACCTTTAGACATCTTTTAAGAATCTGCAGAAGAATATGAGCTAGAATTGATCGTTAGTTTGACAAAAATTAATCAACAGAAGCAACACTTCAAAATTTTTTAGAAAATAAATTTCCCAAAAATTTCTAAGTAGAGAATTCTTACACAATTGAGATTAGAAAGCAATTCGCACAAAAACGAACATCAGAATTCGCATGACATGAGGAATTCGTACACTACAGATCAAAATTCGCACATCATAAACAATTCGTATGTACCGATATGCAAAATCTAAGGAATTCGTAGCTATCTGCGAATTCTTCACAATTCGTATACTACTCTAAGCGAATTCTTGAGTAAGAAAAATATGAACATTTAATATTTTCGCATGAGCTTTTCGTATCATAGAAAGATGCGTAATCTACACTTAGAAAAAAATTTCAAACACCAACTTTTCGCATCGATACGAAATCTATACATAGAAAAATTTTCAAAACATCATGCGAAATGTTCATGAATTCGTATGAGGCATATATGTGACTTCTAAACAATTCGTATCCTTCCTATATGTGAATTCTTTTACTTTTCGCACGTAGGCATATATGAATTCTACACTTTTCGTATACAAGCTTATACGAATTTTATCCTTAGAAAATTTCAATTTAAACTTTTCGTATAAAGGACATATGCGAATTCCTACTTTTCGTTCAATACCATATGCGAATTCTAAGCCTTCTCCGAGTTCTTCATACGAAATCTTAAGATCTTGCGAGTTCTTCAAGTTTCGGTCCTAAAACTCAAAATCTTGTCCAAATTCCAAACAAATTCTCAAATTAGAAATTGTAAACTCACAAGAACAATCACGATTAGTGTTAGAATCAATCAAAATCAATCAATTTCACAAAAATAAACTGAATCATACAAATCATGATTCAACAGTGCACGAAACTCGTTCGAACAAAAACTCACTAAAATCAAAATTATGTAATCAAAAACAGTTAAAAGTGAAAATTAATCACACAAATTCAATCCATTTTATAAAACGAACACAATCCGATTGAAAATTTGATCAAAAACACTTTTAAAATCAAATTTCGATCCCAAATCAAGAACTCAGTGTGCGAAAGCTTTTTCTGTCAAAAATGTGTCGAATTAAGCTTTGATACCAGATGTGATCCCATATTCTAGCTATTGATTCACACACAATCAATTAAGAAACACTTTTTATTGATCAATCAATCTAAATCAAGTCATATCCCTATTTTGTGGATTTTACAAAAATTCTTTGTGTATGTGTCTTTGTGTACCTATACGAACTCTGTGTCTTGAGATCCGCGTGTCTACAGTTTTCAAAGACACAAACCCTCACACTTTACAACAATTACAATACAGACCCTCATTTTAATCTTGAATACAATTTAACTCTAACATCATATAAATGTATGCTCATCAAGGATATGAATGAAATTTGAGCATTTGAACTTTGAAGATCTCTCAAAACAAGGATATTTAATGAATGAAATGAAATCAAGAGAATTGTTTTGAGAATCTGACAATGTATTAATAAGGTCAAATATCATGAGTATGGACATGAAATGGTTGGGTAATCAAAGAACTTGATAGTTCGTTTATATGAACGAATATAAACAATTAGCAATAAACGTAAAAAGATTGAAATGATGGCTGATGCTCAACAACAGTGAAATCAAACGAGGGTATTACCATCGAAAAATGTTTCATTTAGAGACATGGTAATAACTAATTCAAATGAAGTTCTGAACCGGTGTGTATGAATACTTAACAATATATAGACAAGATACACAAGTATTGATCTTTGGAAACACACGATTAGTTAACAATTAAAGCTCCAGTATGAAAAACATTTAAAAATCACACTTTTAAATTCATAAAATCTTTTGAGAACCAGAAGTTGTTTGAACATTTTAGAAAACATTTTTCATGTTCGAAAGTTGTTCTTCTTTCAAAAAATCAGAGATCTAGATTAGAAGATACTTACAAACATTTGAGCTCCCCCTCAAATCATGATAATCCGAGTTAGATTCAAATAAGCTCCCCCTTGATATTTGCATAATATCCTTATCTGAAAAACTCTTCTTTGATGTACGGTTTCTAAACTGTTATGTTTAAAAGCCATAATTTTTTGACATTAAAGTACGAGTCCTAAACTGATGTGGTTAGAAGTCTAAAATCTTTGAAGTCCGGATTTTGAACTGAAGTATTCAGAAGCCAATATTCTTTAACATTGAAGAACGAGTCCTAAACTTATGTGTTTAGAAGTCTTACTCTTTGACTTTGAAGTCCGAGCCTTGAGTTGATTTACTCAGAAGTCTATAATCTTTATCATTGATGACCCCTTGAACTGTTTTGTTCAAAAGCCATACATCTTAAACATTGAAGACCGGGTTCTGATCTGATGTAATCAGAAACCAAAACTCTTGCTTTCCCTAAACCTGTGGTATGTGTAAAACATATTTGACAGGTTTTGGTACCCACATGTATTTGGGTCCTGGTTGGTTAGATTTAGGAATCCACTTCTCAATAGATTTAAATATTTTAAGTTCGTTTTTCTGAGAAGTAATTCTGTAAGTTCCATACCAGTGATGAGCAAAGTCTTTTTGAACAAAATCATTTTCTCCACAGTAAGAACAACAAATCTTCTTTTTTAGCCAACATGATAAAATGATTAGCAGAATAAATCGTATTAGATTTGCCAAAAGATTTACCTTTATGTGCATTGTTCTTCTTAGCATTTGATGTGGTTACGGATGATTTATCATTCTTCTTTTCATCAGGAGAACCCTTCACTCTCCAGACCATCTGTCCTTTCTTAGAAGCATGCTTATCAAGAGATTTGACATAATAACTTGCTGAACCATCAACAGTTTTATCATAAAACAAATTAGAAGGACGAATCTGATTTGATTTGACAATCTTTGAATTGACACTATTCTTTTTGAAAACATTTTCATGAATAGAACTTGAAGCAGTTTTGAAAAAACAAACTGATTAAGTGGAATTGTCATAAGGTGATTGATTAATCACATCTGCAGAAATCTTTTCTGACAATTCATTATTTGCAACTTCCAGATGTTTTATCTTTTCAGTTAAAACATTTTTTTTCTTTAAAAATTGTGTCAAACTTCTTTTGTAAATCAGATCTGACCTTCTGTTCTTTTAGAATATCTGATGATAGAACAGATAACCTTTTAGTGAGCTTAGATATTTCACTTTCAAAGATTTGACGCTCTTGCTCAAAGTCTTTTTCCATGTTCTTGTTTTTTTCAGAAATTTCCTTGAAAACCCCAACATTTCTCTTTTCAGAGTTTTTTTTTTCAGCATCAAAAGACTTCTTCCTTTCTTGAAAAGATCTTCTTTCATTTTCAAGTAAGTCTTGTAAAGTAGAAATTTGCTTCGAAAATTCAATGGATTTTTCTTCAAGAACCTTTTTCTCTTTAGAAAATGTGCCTCTTTCAGTTCTTAATATCTTTTCAAATTCTGAGACTTGCTTTGAAAGTTTTATGCATCTTTGCTCCAAGTATTTCTTCTCTTGAAAAACTTTCTTAGAAAAATCAGAAAGTTTTTGAGTGTAAGCTTTCTCCAACTCAACTTTATCTACATGGAACTTTTTCTAAAGTTCATCTTTGTCAGTTTTCAAACTTGATGATTTCTCTTTAGATGTGTTCATTAAATCAACATTCTTTGCTTCTAATGTAGATATTTTCTGTTCAAAAGCTTTAAACTTTAGATGAAGATCAACTGCTTCAGCTTTAAGTTCTGATGATTTCTTTTCAGTTGTCTTCAGTTTGCTTTGAAGATTTGTTATCTCTCTCTCTCTCTCTCTCTCTCTCTCTCTCTTTCAATTCAATTTATTTCTCTTTTTGCCTTTATTATACCTGTAAAATCAGATTTAGAATTATTAATACATTTTTCACATTTAAATTTTTTCTAAGAAAGGCACTTGTCGCAGAGCCAGAAGTCTCAAATGAAATAAAACCAAGAAGTCGCAAGGTATACTTTGCGCGTTCTCAGAAGTCGCAAAGCGAAGGCTGCACGTTCTTCACTTGGCGCAGGCTTCGGTTTGCGTCAAGTAAGAAGTCGCAAATCAAAGCTTGCGCGTTGTTCACTAGATGCAAACAACCCAAAACATAAATCCTCTCCAGTCTACGAGTTCTTCGATTTTGCACATTCTTCAGTTGAATTTGCGACAACTTTGAATCTTGCGATTTCTTCACTGAACTTGCAATTTTTCAACCATTTTTTTTTCTCAAAACCTGCAATCACAACTTGAAACTTCACAAGGTTGATCGATTATGATATAAGAACACTTCTTTAGTAAAACAATTCAACTAACAGCAACAAAATACAATGATTCAATCCTAATACAGTAAGTTCGAACTTTATACAAAAAAATTGAACAAAATTCTAAAATTGACAAGGATACAGTTGGAATTTGAAGATGAAGTTCAAACAAGAAATGTCCCAAATGATAATTCGAACACTGTAGAACCAATCAATTTCTCCAAAATCGACCAATTGAAAATTTTTGAATCCAACCGCTACTTTCAAGAAATAGTCTGCGAGTTCTTCCAAAAATGGAAGTTTTTCAATGATTTCGACCAAAGAAATGCAATTAATCCATGTACGAATTCGTTGGTTTGCTCTGATACCAATTGTTAGTTCCAGATTTCAAGCACATAACATTGAATTCAATCTATCTCAATCAAGATATGACAATATCAATTCAATCTAGAGAGAGTGTAGTAGAGAGAGAAAAATTATATTTCACATATCTAACAATATGTCACATATTACACTCATACACCTTCCTACAACAAAGACTTAAAAGGTTTTTATATGGTCAAAGACCATGTACAAACACAAGTAAACTAAAAAAACTTTGACTATGTTTGACTTTACATGCTTTGACTTTTACTTTTAAATCATGGATACAATAACAGACTAACAATAAGCACTCAAAACACCGGAATAATGATTGCCGATACTCAAGCTGCTAATCCAATCCAATCAGAGAATAAATCCAAACATCCAGTATCTGAAAATCTTGACTGGCATGAGCACGTGTGAAAATTTATATCAGTTGCTAAAAATATGTGACCAACAGAAGATAGGAATGATGTCACATATGCATTACGTGAAAAATCTTTGGAACAGGGAAACTTGAAGCAAAATGGGTTCAGAACAACAACTTTTCGCATACCAAGTAAAAACTTTTCGCATACCAAGTAAAAACTTTTCGCATAACAAACAATTCGTAGACCATTAAGATTTTAAGTACACAATTTGCATGAGGCAAGAGTCGAAACCTCAACTTTTCGCATAGGCTTGTATGCGAATTTCATCTTTTCATATCAACCTATATGCGAATTCCTCACTTTTCGCATAAGGTATGGTGTGAATTCTTGACTTTTCGTACAACACCCCTTCACTGTGATGCGAATTCTTCCCTTAGAAAATAATTCAGCCTCAAACAATCCATATCGATGCGAATTCTATACTTAGAAAATATTTCATCTTGGAAGCCACTTTTCGCATACAACGTCATGCGAATTTCTCACTTTTCCTATCCAACGTCATACGAGTTTCTCACTTTTCGCACATTGTGGCTTGCGAATTCCATCTTTTCGCACACAACTTAAGCACTGTAGCAAGCGAATTCTCCATTTTTCGCACATTATCTATCATACGAATTCCTCGATACTTCACCATGCGAGTTCTTCATGCAAGTTCTTCATTTTCCTGCGAATTCTATGGATCTTGCGAATTTTGTCGACTGAAACTTCAAAAAATCTTCAAATTTTCTTTCGATTCTACGAATTTTGAGATCAAACATTGTATACATGTTCAAAAATGACATTGGAGCATTTTTGTAGTTAATGATCTTCAACAATAACCACTCTAAATCAAAATTCGATCATAACACAGTGAACTAAGTATTTCGAACCAAAAAAATATCAAATTCGACCAATTCTTCTAATGTGATTCAAAAAAATATCAAATTCTACGAATCACTCCAATGTGATTCGAATTTGAGCTATGAATCAATTTTGCATCATAGTTCATCCAATTAAGCACCACATTGAAGAAATCGAAATTCATAGAATACTGTTCATCGACAAAGTTACTGTTCCATTGAAAAAATTGCAATCTCGATCGTTTCGATGACTAATTTCGTCGATTAGGCTCTGATACCACTTGATAGGTCCAATGATTACAATTAAATCAATGTAAATTGAAGAACAATAGATGATTGGGAGGAATTGATTGTTTTATTCTCACAATCTAGAGAGAGGAAATGTTTCTATCTCTAGAAACACTGAGTTCGCGTAAGGCTACATTTTAAAATGAAAACTTAACTACAAACTAACAAAACAATTCCTATTTATACCCTCACACCCTTGTTTACATTAAAGCCCAAACCCAATGCTAAAATACAAGGCCGAAAATACAATAATGATGACTTTACAAAACTTCTAATACTTAGAACATTTTATGTTCTAACAGTCACGTAGAAGATCCGAACGGTTTAGAGATATTCAAAGCAGAAAGATATGGAAATCTATATGCGGTTAATTTTTGAACACCATCAGCAACTCAATCAGTTTGCTTAATTGCTAAAGCTTCAAAAGAAGAAAGTTGGATTTGGCATCGCCGTCTTTCTCACCAAAATTTTAAAGATATAAACACATTGGCGAGTAAAGGCATGGTAAGGCTCTTCCAAAATTGCGATTTGAGAAGGATTCTTTATGTTCTGCATGCGAAATGGGAAAGATGAAAATAAATTCCTATATGGCTATGGTAAAATCTTCTTGTAAGTCGCCGCTTGGAATGATACACATGGATCTTTGTGGCCCAATGAGAATTCAATCAATCAGTGGTAAAAAGTACATCTTAGTCATGATTGATGAATACTCCAGATACACATGGTTAGAGTTTTTGAGAGAAAAATCTGATGCACCAGAGTGGATTATTGTCTTCATCAAGAAAGTCCAAGTTCTGTTACAACTTCCAATCAAGAAATTGTAAAGCGACGACACTTAATTCTAGAATGAGACTCTACCAGGATATTTACAATCCGTAGGGATTTCTCACAACTTTTCTGCCGCTCGTACGCCGCAACAGAATGGAGTTGATGAGCGCAAGAACCATACCTTTGTCGAAGCTGCTAGGACTATGTTTGCTTACTTTGGTCTACCATTGTATTTGTGGATTGAAGCCATTGCCACCGCATGCTTTACTCAGAATCGGATGATAATCAATAAGCGTTTGAATAAGACAACATATGAGATTATAAATAAAAGAAAACCTAATGTTAAATTCCTTCGTCTTTTTGGTTGCAGGTGCTTTATTTTAAATGTCCGTGACAATCTTGGAAAGTTCGATAAGAAGGCGGACGAAGGCTACTTTCTTGGATATTCCTTGGCTTCAAAGGCCAATCGTATCTACAATCGTCGAACCAAGACTGTCATGGAAAGCATTAACGTATCATTTGATGAAAATTCAAATTTGACTTCTAAACAACACAGTTCAGGACTCAAGCTGAAAGTAAAGTCTTCTATTCAAGACGGAATAGAACCCGTGCCAAAAGAGAATAAGTCTTCTGATTCTAACTCTCAACTATCTACATTTGAGTTAGATTTATTATTTTTTGATGCATTCATAGAAGTTTGTGAAGATTTTGATAAATCTAGTACATCCGCATCAACTTCAGAGGTTCCTACAATAACTGAAAATATTTCTGGACCATTTAAACAAGTCACAACAACTTCATCAGGTACAACAACGCCTAATGATTCTGATCAAACTAATCATGGTTTTGTTTCTGCAGATTCCAATTCTAGTCAAGAAGTCTCGAGTACTTCTTTCATAGCTCCAGAAATACAACAGTCAGAATCACCTGTGAATGAAGATCAAACAACATCTGAAGTTGTTCCTGCAATTGTTGATGAGTATATTGAGCTGAACAATTATAGAAATTGTTCAACTCCTGCCTAGTACCACTAGATGGACAACAAATCACCCCTACATAACATAATCGGTGACGTAAACAGTGGAGTTAAAACCCGTGCAACGTCTGTTAATTTCTATTTATATACCAATTTCCTGAGTTCCCTAGAGCCTAAAAAGGTTTCGGAAGCACTTCAAGATACTGATTGGATACTAGTTATTGAAGATGAGCTACTCCAATTTGAACGGAACAAGGTCTGGCAATTGATCCCACGACCTAAAGATAAATCAGTGATTGGTACTAAGTGGGTCTTTAGGAATAAAAAGGATGAGGCTGGGATGGTTGTGCGATACAAAGCTAGATTGGTCGCTAAGGGTTATTGTCAGTAGGAAGGCATCAAATACGATGAAACTTTCGCCCCTGTTGCAAGGATTGAGGCTATTCGGATATTCCTTTCATATGCAGCCAATTCGGTTTATCAAATGGACATGAAATCCGCATTCTTAAATGGCATACTACATGAAGAGGTTTCTGTTTCACAACCCGAAGGCTTCATAGATCCACATCACCCTGACCACGTCTATGTTCTTGATAAAGCGCTATATGGTCTCAAACAAGCCCCCAAGAGCATGGTACGAAACTTTAACGCAATTCTTTCTTTCCTCAAGTTTCATGAAAGGTACGATTGATACTAACTTACTCCTAAAGAAAGAAGGTGAGGACTTGATCTTAATATAGTTTGATGTAGATGATATAATATTTGGGTCTACAAATCCTAAATTTTGAAAAAGCTTTTCAAAGATTATGGAGACTAGGTTTGAGATGAGTATGATGGGTGAATAGACATTTTTCCTCGGTCTTCAAGTGAAACAGTCCCCAGATGGTATCTTTATCAACCAGTCTAAATACATTCGTGATATTTTGAAAAAGGTTAACATGACCGATAGTGCATGAATGAAAACGGCCATGGCTACTGGCACGTTACTGGACGCAGATTTAACGTGCAAATCAGTTGATCAGAAAACGTATCATAGTATGATCCGGTTCATTATTCTATCTTATGGAAAGTGGACCTGATATTATGTTTGCTACTTGTTTCTGCGCGAGATATCAAGCTAATCCGAAGGAATCTCACCTTGTGGTCGTAAAACGGATGTTTAGATATCTGAAAGGCACTCTTGAATTAGGTCTTTGGTATCCAAAGGAATCCGGATGTGATTTAACTGCTTTCACATATGCTGACCACGCAGGTTGTAAGCTAGATCGGAAGAGCACATCTGGATCATGTCAATTTTTAGGTGATAAACTTGTGAGTTGGACTTCAAGGAAGCAAAATTGTGTCCATATCTACTGCTAAGGCTGAGCTGAGTACATTGCTGCCACGAGCTTCTGTTCTCAAGTCTTGTGGATGAAGACACAATTAAAATACTTTGGGTAAACCTACAAAAGAGTCCCTATCTATTGTGATTCCAAGAGCGCCATAACTATAATTGCTAATCCGGTTCAGCACTCGAAGATGAAGCATATAAATGTGCGTTAACACTTCATAAAGGATCATGTGGGGAAAGTTGATATTGAAATGCATTTTGTACTGACGAATCACCAGTTAGCTGATTTGTTTACTAAGCCTTTAGATGAAAAAACGCTTTAAGATTCTAATCAACAACCTAGGTATGCTCAATAGGTCTTCTTAAAAGTATGTCAACATCTCTTGCATGATTCTAGGGGGAGTAAATCTTAGTGTTTATACATGTCTAGGGGGAGTTAGAACATTTGCTTATATTCTTCTTTACTGACGAAGGAGGAATCATTATATATGATTACCAAAATCTTTCTTGTTTTGTAGCTTATAAAATTGTGACGATGTCTTCTAGATAACCTTGTACAAAACCCCTACTTAAATCTTTTCATTAGTACTGGAGATGAAAAGATACATATTTTTTAGGAAGTTTTTGTTGTTTGTTTGAGGAGGAGTTATTAAATTTTCACTGTCATATTTTTAAGAGGGAGAAAAGAAAAGACAAATATATTTCATTGTCATATTCATATTGTTTTTGTCTGATAATTTGACTTTTTAGAGATACAGAGGGGGAGTATCTGAGGTTTTGTCAAAGGAAGCTTAAAGATATTCATTTTAGGGGGAGTTAAGATTTCTACACTAAAGGTATATAATTCTGAATCTTAATCTCTATCATATTTGAAAGAAGAACGACTTTCAGATGTGAAAAATGTTTTCTTAAATGTTCAAATCACTTTGTGTTCTCAAAAGTTTTATGAATTTCGAAGTGAGGTTTTAAATGTTTTTCATATATGAGGTTTTTGTCAAAGGAAGCTTAAAAGATAAATATTCATTTTACGGGGAGTTAAGATTTCTACAATGAAGGTATATAATTTTGAATCTTAATCTCTTTCATATTTGAAAGAAGAACGACTTTCGGATGTGAAAAATGTTTTATTTAATGTTCAAACCACTTCGTGTTCTCAAAAGTTTTTTGAGTTTTGAAGTGAGGTTTTAAATGTTGTTCATATCGGTACTTTAATGATCAACTGACTGTGTGTTTCTTAAAGATAAATACTTGTGTATTGTCTTTTCATATACTGTCAAGTATTTTTACACACATCGGTTCAGTACGTTTATTGACTTTGTTATTACTATGTCTCAAAAAGATAAATCTTTCGATGGTAATACTCTCGTTTGAAATTCTAATTTGATTGAAATCAGACGTTATTTCTTCATAATTGTGCTTTTATTGTCAATATGTTTATTTTTGTTCATATAAACAACTTTCAATTCTTTGATATCCCAAAATATTATTCTTCATGATATTTGATCTGATCGCATCATTGTCAGATTATGAAAACATTTCACTTGAATTCGTTTCATTCATTCTATTTCATTGTTTTGAGAGATCTTCAATTTTCAACATCCTCAAATTTCATTCTTATTTTTCATGAGCATACATTTTCTGATAATTATATCTTGTACTTATCTATCAAGATGAACTATTGAGCAACACATCACTTTTTAGGACACCATACATGGGATTCAGTGTGTGCGCTTAAAAGACTTCCATGGATTCATGTTAACCAGTGTTTTCTACCCCGGAAGTTATCCTGAGTGATTGAGGGGAGAGGCGTCAAAAGAATAGAGTGTGGGTGTGTGCTGAGGTAAAATGTGACAGATAAGATGGTTAGAAGTGAGCTCGAATGTTTAAAAGAAATAGGTTGAGAAATCAGAGTAAAAAAATATCAAACTTTGCACCAATCTTTCTCTGAGTCGGGCAGCCACATAATATGTTGGTTCACATTCTTTTGTGACCTTCATTGAAACATGCACTAGCCCATACCAACTCTTGCATTAAAACCTCACTAGCTACTCGTCTTTTTCTTAACAAAAAGATGTTTCACATTTCTTTGGGGAAGCAGCACATCTACTATCAAATCTTCATTTGGAAGACATTGATAAAGAAGGAAAGTTGCCCCACCTTCGACCCTTTTTCATGCACATTGAGTCCGTGTAATACTTGTTGTTGTCTCAAAAGTTTACAGTATTAGAGCATGTTCAAACTTTAATTGCTTCAATCATTGCTACACTTGCACGAGCACACAAGGAATAAGTTTTCCTGTCTTAACATTCATAGAAAATTCTTTTGTGGTTTTTCAATGATTTAATGGAAGCCTTGGGGGAGTGAACATCAAAAAGATCCTTTCCAATGTACATTCGTTGTAAACAATGGCTTTGTGCTACTGACAGGAAAATTAACTGATTCATCTGTTGATTCAGGGTTACCATTCTTAATTTGTCTGAATTTGAAAAGATTCGGATTAATACGTTTATGAATTGACGGCAGAATGTTCATATCATATCAGATGGAGTTCATATTCTCTTTGGGGGAGATTCTATATTTTCTTGAAAGGGGGAGATTGTCTCTATCTCAGGAAGACTATGCTTATTTTGCTAAAGAAGGGGTGATATTATCAAAGACAGAGTGGACGTTGAAACGTTTTGATGATTCTGATTTCTTATAATTAATCAAAAAGGGGAGATATTTTAAGATTTCAAAGTCAGAGTTTATCAAAAAGAGAGAGAATTTAAGAAGATGATTCAAAGTAAGGAAGCAAAGTCAAGAGAAAGTCATAAAGCGAAAGAAATTTGTATTTCATGAAAAAGAAAAGTCTGATGATCGTCAAGTTGAAGAGATTGTCAAAGTTTTGAAGATTTCAAATTTATGTTGAAAAGACTTTCAAAAAGAGAGATTATTCAAGATTCAAAGCTGTTAAACATTCTATTTTGAAGATTTTGCAACAAGAAGATGACCTGAAGATCCTCTAAAAAAAAAAGATGACCTGAAGATTATTATCAATTTTTTTTATATTTTGAATCCAAAGGGGGCGATTGTTAAGTTAAGATAGTATTCAAGATTAAATGGGGGGTCAAAGTGTAATTGTTGTAAAGTGTAAGTAGTCTTGTTGTTAATTGAGTTGTAAGTCAAAGGGTTTGACCTTGACTTTAGTTTAGTTTCAGATGTCATGTTGACCAAGTATAAGAGAGTTGTGTCTTTGTAATTAGAATACAAGTACACATAAAATCCAGAGAGAACACAGATTCTAGAGAGAGAATATTCAGTAAATAGGTATATGGGCACTGTGAGATATTCGACATGAAGAAATCATTGTAATTGTTGATTCTATTAATCAAAGATGATTTCTACTTGATCAGTGTGCATTATGTTTGAACTTGGATCGGACTTTCAGTTACTTCTTTGGCGTATTGATTCTATGTTTAAAGATCTGTGGAAATTATGAGATGACTTCTCGAGATGCTTTGGCAATAGGGACTAATGTCAAACCACCAGTATTGTTCAAAGGAGAGTATGAACAATGGAAAGACGAGTTTCTGGACTTTATAGACAAACATGAACTTGGTGAGTATATCAGACTATCTTTGAAAGAAGAGCTCATGAAACCTCCAACAAAGCTTCTCACTACAGAAGAGGAAGGAGAAGAGGTAGTTACCAAACAATATCATATGGATATAGATGAGTATACTGATGAACAGAAAAAGAGGCACAAGGCTAATAGACTGGCAAGATCTCTTCTACTTCAAGGAATTCCCAATGAGATTTATGTGAAAATAGACAGATACAAAGCTACTGGGAAACAGATGTGGGATCAGCTTGAAAAGATGATGTTAGGTTTAAATGTTGGTAATCAGCTGACCACATCTTTTCAGAAGAAGTTTTACAAGAAACCTGGTTCAAACAGCCAACGATATTCATCAGGTTCAAAGAATTATGAGCATAAGGAACGAGTTGAAGGAACTAAAAGATTTGGGGAGAAAAGGCCAGAAGAAAGAAAGTATGTGATTCAGTATGTGGAGAAGAAAGTAGAGGAACCAGTCAAGTGCTACAACTATGGCAAGATCAGCCACTTTGCCAAAGATTGCAGGAAGCCTAAGGTGAAGAATTTCGATTATTACAAGAACAAGATTCTCCTGGCAAAGCAAAAAGTGTAAGGTCTAATGAGATCAAAGATTGATTGAATAATAAAGATTAACAAGGGATTGAGAATAGAAATATGTAGTTTTATTCAACACTGAAAGTAAAACTACACTACAGAGAGAATTTGTATGATGTCTACATGGTTGAAAATGAAACTTACTAACAACTAACACTAACAGATCCTATTTATACTCCCAACACCCTTGTACACATTAAGCCCAAACCCATTACAAGACCCAATAACAAATACATGGATTACTTTACTAAACTTCCTAAAATATAACATATTTATGTTCTAACAACAAGAGGAAGGCAAAACTCTGATGGCCGAAGATGATCACTGGTTGGATCACACTGATTATAAGGATGAGAAAGAGGAGACTGCCCATATGTGCTTAATGGGACATAAAGTTGTTGCGGAGAATTCAGATGAAGAGGATTCTGAAGAGGTAAATGATATGACTAAATCTGATTTTTTAACTCAAATGCAATCCATGATGGTTGAACTCCAGGATTTGCAGTCTAAACTCAAACGTGAAAAAGGTGTCATTGCAAAGAAAAACCAAGCAATACAGAAACTCAACAATGATATTGTTGAGAATAATGTATTGATTGAGACTTTACACAGAAATATTGATACAATTGCTAGAGAAAAGACTGTAATTCATAATCAATTATCTTAAACATCATCAAAATTTAAACTGTGTGAACTTGAGATAAAAGAGGTTGCTAAAAAGTGTTTATCTTTAAAGAAAGAAAATAAGTCTTTGATTGAAAAGGTAAGTGGTTTGGAAGAAAAACTTTATACTAGAGGTTAGACTAATCAAACCATTTATCTTAATAAACCAAAAGAGGTTATTTCTTTCGATGATGGTTGGGGTACCGGTTATGATAATCCTCATTACTTAAAGAAGGGTATTTCAAAAGTGCCTGCTTTATATGATTTTGGTTTTCTAAAACTGGCACAGAAACATTCTAAACACAAAGTCAAATGGACAAAATCATCAGATTAAGTAGAAGCTAAGGAAGATGAGAACAAGAAAAATAAGACTAAAATGCAACTACCATCTCGTTATGAAAAGTTGAATTTTAGTTACAATTCTAAAAAGACAAAATTTCTTTCAAACGATTGTTTTCAAACTTATTCTACAGAGGAATTGGAGGAAAAACCTATTGAAGGTAAGACCATATGTTCCTCCACTCATCTTAGAAAGTAAAATTTCTGAGCTTAAGAACACTCATGAAGAAGAAAGAATTTTGATTGGATTAGAACAAATGGTATTTTCTACTGTTTTTATAAACACTGATTTTTCAAATATGTCCAAATCTTCTATATCTATTGATGATGATGGTCTGTTTGATAATGATGTTGATTTTCTACACTCTGATGGTTGTTTTGACAAATGCTTTGAACATTTTGATTTTAATGCAAAACTTCCATATCATTCTATGTTTATTGTTAATTCTAATGGTTTACCAAGTGTGTATGAGAAAGGGGAATCATCCACGAAAGTTGATAAACCAGTTTATGTGAGTAACTATTATGCCAAGGGTAAGAAAAGAAAGAATAGGCACTCACAGAAACGGACCAACATTGGTAAATCAAAGAAGAAACAATCTCTCAAGTCTCACAGTTCTAACATGCAATATTCATATGTTTCATATCTGAAAATGAAAAGGTCCGAAGTGAAACATGAATGGAGGCCAAAGAAGAAGATTGACGAGTATACAAAATCATTTTCTGATTTTGAATGTAATAGTGTATTTGATGTAGTTGGTCAATGTGTTTCTCATAAACAAAAACTTGCACATCCTTACAAGTCTTATAAAATAAAGCAATTGATACAATTATCTCTGTCTACTATTCTGTCTTCCATATACCGTAGAAATAATTTTATTACTTGACAATATTCTTATCATTGGTTTGGTTCATATCATGTCTATCATTCTTATGTTTCAAAAGTTCTTCAAAAGACCAAAGGATCCAAATTTAAATGAGTGTCAAAATCTTGTGTTAACTTGACAGGACCCATCTATAAATGGGTTACCTAAACCTATTGTTGCTTGATTTCTCCTGTGTAGACCCGTCATGTGTGGTTCTTGGATTCAGGCTGTTCCAAGAATATGACAGGGCAGCAAGATATTTTATCTAACTATACAGAGAAATTTTGCGGAAATGTGCGCTTCAGGAATGACTAGTTTTCACCAATACTTGGATATGGCGACTTTGTGCAAGAGAACTTAACAATTAAGAAGGTGAGATATGTTGTAGGATTAGGACACAATCTATTCAGCATTGGTCAGTTTTGCGGCAAAGATTTAGAGGTGAACTTTAAGGCTAAGAGATGTTGTGTTAGAACTGAAGATGGCAAAGAACTCTTGGTCGGGACACGAAAGTCAAACCTCTACACGATCAATCTATCAAATGTCAAGACTAATAATACGGTGTGTCTACATTCTAAATCGTCAATGCAACAGAGTTGGTTATGGCATAGAAGGCTATCTCATCTCAACTTTAGATATATTAACAAGTTGGTGACTGGAAATTTGGTGAGAGGACTTCCATAGATGAAATACGAAAAAGAACATCTGTGTGACGCGTGTGAGAAAGGTAAGATGAAGAGAGCTTCACATAAGCCTAAGCCTGAACTAAGCACAAGTACTCCTTTAGAGTTGTTGCATATGGATCTCTGTGGTCCTATGAAAACGCAAAGCAAAAACGGCAAGAAATACGTTCTTGTGATCGTGGATGATTATTCAAGATACACTTGGGTCAAATTTCCAAGATCAAAAGATGAGATGCCCAATGTCATAATCTCATTTTTGAAGACCCTTCAAGTGAACTTACAGAAGACAGTTAAGCTACTCAGAACTGATAATGGCACATAATTCAAGAACAAAACAGTTGACGATTATCTCGAATCGGTTGGGATAACTCATCAGTTCTCTGTTGCCAAAACACCGGAACAAAATGAGGTAGTTGAAAGACGAAATCATACTCTTGTTGAGGTTGCACGAACGATGCTGAGTTAAATCCGATCTACCTTTATTTTTGTGGGCGGAAGTTGTCTCAACTTCATGTTATACTCAAAATCGTTCAATCATTCATCGTCGGTTTGGTAAAACTCCATACGCTTTGATAAACAATAGAATACCTAGCATTAAACATTTTCACATCTTTGGATGCAGGTGTTTTATGCTGAATGATAAGGAGAAATTGAACAAGTTCAGTCCCAAGGCTGATGAAGGCATTTTCATTGGATATTCTCAAATGTCTGCTGCATACAGAGTTTACTTGAAGAAATATAAGATAGTTGTGGAAAGCGTCAACATTTCATTTGATGAAGAAATGGCTTCTGAGCAACTCAGTTCAGAACTCGTGATAACAAGAGTATTAGCTTTTGGGCAGATTAGTGCAGAACCTGGGGTTAATGTTTCTAATTCTGACAAAGCATCAACGTCTATATCTCATTTAATAGATTTAGATTTATTGTTTGAACATTTCTATGATGAGTTTCTTGGTTCAAAAGTGACTAAACCTGTTGTGATTGACAGATTTGAAGATTCTAGTAGTCATCAACCAATCACATCAGATGTATCGACTGAATCAAATTCCCTGACTCAAGAAGAAACTCTAGTTCAAACACCTAATCAATTAGTTGAAGTTGCACTTGATACTGCAGAGCCAGAAGTTGCACATTCAGTTGGATGTACTGTCATGTCTATCCAACAGACCTCAAATGTCCAATCAACTAAAACTTCTGCACCAATTACTTCAACTGAACCCCAACAAGAAGAACATATTGGATACTTAGATGATCATCATGATCAGTCTACATCAATACCACTCCCTCATGTACATAAGGGGACCAAAGAGCACCTGGTTCATCAAATTATTGGAGATCCATCAAAGCGAGTGCAAAGTAGGTCTGCGACTGCCAACGAGTGCATGTTTGATTCTTTTGTGAGCAAGATAGAGCCAACACAAGTATCTAAAGCTCTAAAAGATCCAGATTGGATAACAACTATGCAAGAAGAGCTCAATCAATTTGAATCGCTTAAAGTCTGGAGACTAGTACCTCGTCCAAAAGGAAAAACAATTATAGGTACGAAATGGGTATTCAAAAACAAGAAAGATGAGGATGGTATCGTGGTAAGAAATAAAGCTCGACTTATTGCTAAAGGATATCGGCAAGATGAAGGAATAGACTATGATGAGACATACGCTCAAGTTGCACATATAGAGGCAATAAGACTGTTTCTAGAAGGGTTTGTCAATGCCGAAAAACCGGATCATGTTTATATTCTTGACAAGGCCCTCTACGGTTTAAATCAAGCTTCTCGAGCCTGGTATGATGTTCTATCCAAGTTTTTGGTCAAGTCTGGCTTCTCTAAAGGTAAAATCGATACCACTCACTTTATCGAAAAGGAAAAAGTTGATATCATTTTAATTCAAATGTATGTTGATGACATAATTTTCGGATCAACAAACCCGAAGTATTGTAAGAACTTTTCTAATCTAATGGTGTCCATAATTCAAATGAGTATGATGCGAGAGATGAATTTCTTTCTCGAATTATAAGTTAGACAATTTTCAATGGGGATTTTCATTAATCAAGTGAAGTACATTTCTGATATTTTGCGAAAATTTAACATGGAAATTTGTACTCCAATTGGTACCCCGATGGCACCAGGAACTAAGACCGGAGCTAATCTTTCAGGAAAAGTTGTTGATCTTAGAACCTATAGAGGAATGATTGGTTCTTTAATACATTTAACGGCAAGTAAACCGGATATTATGTTTTCTACATGCATATGCCCTAGATATCAAGCTTCGCCTAAAGAATCCCATCTTTCAGCTGTAACACGAATATTTTGATATCTGAAGGGGACTGCAGATCTTGGTTTGTGGTATCTTTAAGATACAAGTTTTGAGCTAACAGCGTATTCAGACGCAGATCAAGCAGGTTGCATGTTAGACAGGAAGAGTACTTCGGGACATATACAAGTTTTGGGAGATAAGCTCGTGAGTTGGACTTCGAAGAAACAACTATGTGTATCTACTTCAACAGCCAAGGCAGAGTATGTAGTTGCGGCTAGCTGCTGTTCTCAGGTGTTGTGGATACAAACACAACTCCGAGATTATGACTTCAAATACAACAAAATCCCGATTTACTGTGATTCCAATAGCGCTATTGCTATTCAGCGAACCTTGTCCAACATACAAAAACAAAGCACATTGACGTGTGGTATCATTTTATCAAAGATAATGTCGAAAAAGGTACAATTGAACTTTACTTTTTAAACACAGATTATCAACTTGCTGATTTGTTTACGAAGTCGTTGGACGAAAAAAGATTTAATTTTCTCATTTCGAAACTTGGCATGTTGAACCTCAAGACATAATTTGTAGTTACCTAGTACAGTTTATTTTTGTTATTTTTCTTCATTTCCTTATTTTTAATCTGAGCGATATATGCACTGAAAGGTTATATTCATGGTTTCAGGGGGAGTGTAAAACAAAGATCAGACGATCATACTTTCTAGGGGAAGTTATAGAAATTTTTGCATATATTTTGTACTGACAAATTTCATGATGCATATTTTCAGGGGGAGTAAGGACACTGATTTCGGATTAAATCGAACAAGAACTCGTTCGTTAAATGTTTTACCGCTTTAATGTCTTTAATTTTCAAATAAATGTTTTTCTTTCAATAAGACTTTGTTGATTTGACGGCTTTTTGACTATTTGCAGAACTTGAGGGGGAGCTTACATGATCATATCATTCATGACTTTGGAGCTGACTTTATGAGGTTAAAGCTGAGTGTAAGGTTTATTCTACTCTTAATCTCATTGTGTTCGAAAGAAAAACAACTTTCAAACATGGAAAACATAGTTGCTTAAATGTTCAAACAACTTCTTATTTTCAAAAAGTTTTCATGAATTTAGAAGTGTGGTTTTAAATGTTTTCTTTCATGAGCTTTATTGTTAACTAACCGTGTGTTTCCAAAGATAAATATTTGTGTGTTATCTTTTCCATATACTGTCAAGTATTCATACACACCGGTTTAGTACTTTATTGACTATGTTCTTACCATGTCTCATATTGAAACTAATTTTCGATGGTAAGACACTCCTTTTTGTACATTCAAAGTTTGTTGAGCGTTAATTCATTTAAATGGTTTCTTTCAAAAATGTCTATATTTGGTTCGTATAGACAACATCCAATTTTTCATGACTTAAGCTTTGAATGATACATCAATCATATTTGATCTTTTCATACATTGTCAGATTTTCAAAACAAATCTATTGATTTCACTTCATTCATTCAATTTGTTTGTTTTGAGTGAATCTTCCATGATTAAAATGCTAAAATCTTCATGTTTATCTTACTCAACATACATATATCTGACATGTCTTTCATACTGTGCTTTAACTGTTAAAGTTAAACTGTTCAGCAACTTTTGCTTCTAGGACAAAACACATGGTCTTTTGTGAGATTTTAAAAGAACTTTGTTAGGTCACAATATCTTGCAATTCTATTCAAGATCAATAGATTTGACAATTGTGCAACTGTTCTAGAGAGAGAGTAGAGAGAGAAAAGTCCACTAGTCTAACAATATCAAAATGTTACAATTCTTACAACACACTAAACTCACATAACACTATATATATGGTCAAAGATCATATTCAATGAAAGGAAACAACTTTGACTTATACAAGGCTTGACTATTTTGACTTTACATGTGTTTGACTTTTCTACTTAAATCTTGGATACAAATATACAACATTCTCCCCCTTTGTATTCATGATTTAAATTTTTTTTGACAATAGTCTTCAGCTCTTGATTCTTCAAAACTTTTATCTCTGACAGCTTTAAACGTTGAAGCTCTGACAATCTTCAAACAATCTGCTTTGAAGAATCTTGAAAAGTCTTTCACAATGTCTTTGAAAAGTCATCAAGCCTTGAACTTGAAATTGAACTTTTTTTAAACTTCTTTGATCTTTAAGAAAGCTTTGAGCTTTGAGGAATCTATCAATACTTGTATCTTCATCTCTGTGATCTCTGAACTGTCTTTAAGCAAACAAACTTTCTTGAATCATCTGTCTGACTTGAAATTTTACTTGAAATTCTAGATATGTCTCCCCCATTTTGCTAAACTTTAAATTACAAAATATCTTCCCCCTTTTCTTTTCTTCAGAATATTTCACTCAATCTTTCATATTTGACTTGAAAATTCGGAATATCTCCCCCTTTTTGATGATTGTGAGCAGCAAAATCATCAAAACCTTTTTCAAGTCATCACAGTCTTTGAAAATCTATCTCCCCCTTTATGATAAACTGACTTCTCCGCCCTTTTTGATCTGTGTATCCGTCAATTCATGAAATGTATATACCCGAATCTTTTCAAATTCAGATACAATAAACGTTGTAACCCCGAATAAATAAATCATACAGTTAGCTCAATCTTTAAGTAGTACGGAGCCACTTTGTACAACATATGTACACTGGAAAATAGCTTTTGTGATGTTCACTCTCCCAGGGCTTCCATTCAATCATTGAAAAACCACAAAGGAATTTGTATGAATGTTATGACAAGAAAACTTATTCCTTGTGTGTACATGAAAGTGTAGGAATGATTGAAGCTACTTAAGCTTGACCAGGCTCAAATTGTGTAAACTGTTGAGACAGCAACAAATATTACACGGACTCAATGTGTATGAAAGAGGTGTGAAGGTGGGGCAAACTTCCTTCTTTTTCAATATCTAAATCTTCTGAATGAAGATCAGATAGCATATGTGCTGCGTCCCCAAGAAAATGAAACATTTCTTTTTCAAGAGTTGGTGGGATAATTGCAAGAGTTGGCATGGGCTCACTGTCTTTTTCAATGATGGTCACCGAAGAATGTGAACCAATCAGAAGATGTGGCTGCCCGACTCAGAAAGTGGTTGGTGCAGAGTTTTGATATTCTTTTAACTCTGATCTCACACCCTCTTTCTTTTAACCATTTAGCTCACTTCTAACCATACACTCTTTTACATTTTACCGCTCCACACACTGAGACAAACTCAATCTGATGAGTTATCTCCTCCACTCTTTGATTTAAAACCCTTCACCCCTAAATCACTTTAGGATTACTTTCGGGGTAGGAAACACTGGTTAACGTGGATCCTTAGAAGTTCTGTTTTGGCTCTCACACTATTCCCATGAAAATATATCCTAAAAAGATGTGTTGTTCAACAGTTTAGCTTGAACAAAAGCACATGATATCATTGTCATATAAATATATGCTCATCAAATGTATGAATGAAATTTGAGCATTTGAACAATGAAGATCTCTCAAAACAAGGATATTAAATGAATGAAATGAAATCAAGATAATTGTTTTGAGAATCTAACAATGTATCAATCAAATCAATTATCATGAAATATGAACGTGAAAGGTTTGGTTATTAAAGAACTTGATAGTTTGTTTATAAACAATTTAGCAATGAACGCTCAAGTTGAAATGATCATTGTTGCTCAACAACAGTGAATTACAAATGAGGGTATAACCATCGAAAATTGTTTCGTTTAGAGGCATGGTAATAACAATTTAAAATGAAGTATTGAACCAGTGTGTACGAATATTTGGCAGTATATAGATAAGATAATACACAAGTATTGATCTTTGGAAACACACGTTAATTTAAACGTTAAAGCTCAATTATGAAAAACATTTGAAAATCACGTTTCTAAATTCATGAAATCTTTTAAGAATCAGAAGTGGTTTGAACATTTCAGAAAACATTTTTCATGTTTGAAAGTTGTTCTTTTTTCAAGCAATCAGAGATCTAGATTAGAAGATACTTACAAATGTTTAAGCTCCCCCTCAAATCATGATAAAATGATTTATATTCAGCTAAGCTCCCCCTGGTTATTTGCAAAATATCCTTATCCTTAAACATTGAAAACTGAGTTCTAAATTGATGTGTTTAGAAGTCTTAGTCCTTTAACATTTATGACCGGGTCCTGATCTGTTGTAATCAGAAACCATAACTCTTTGACATTGAGGTGCGGGTCTTGAACTGAAATATTCAAGAGCCATTAATCTTAACATTAAAGACCGGGTTTTGAACTGCTTTGTTCAAAAGGCATCATTCTTGCTCCCCCTACACTTGTGGTACCTGCAAAACAAATTTGACAGGTTTTGGTGCCCACTTGTATTTGGGTCCTGGTTGGTTAGATTTAGGAATCCACTTCTCTTTAGATTTAACACTTGTAAGTTTACTTTTCTGAGAAGTAATCTTGTAAGTTCCATACCAGTGATGAGCATAATCTTTTTGAACAAAATCATTTTCTCCACAGTAAGAACAACAAATTTTATTTTTAGCAATACTGATTAAATGATTAGCAGAATAAAACATATCAAGTTTTGATGAGATTTTTCTCGACCGTCTATTGGTTGCTCGAGATAGTATTGGTGAAACCTCGACCTGTTGTCTATAAAGAGACAAGAACCTTGGTATAAGATACTCCACAATCAACCCACCAAGTTGATCGATAAGTATTGAACGCCACAAACAAGAATACTTGATAAGTTCTAAAGTTCACAAAGAACAAAAAGAGTTTAAAACTCACAATTATCATTCAAATCAAAGGTTTCTTCAAAAGATTACAAAAGCAAACCTATTTATAGGATACAAAAAGATAAATCAAAATACTCAATTAAATTCTAGACTTTAATTGAAGCAGCCTTCTAATATCTTGTGAATAAATAGCCTCATAAAGACAGGAACCTTCAAAATGCCTTCCAATTCAATGAAATGAGTTATTTAAACTTGGACCTTTTTTTGGACAGATTCTTGGACGTGGATTCCACCTTTATTTTGGGCTTGGATCTTTATTAAAACGTAGGAAAAGGAGTATCTTTAAGTGGCCTTTGATTTGAGTCCATTTGGACTTTAAATGAGTGATTTATGGCTAAAGCATGGGCCATGTGTAGACTTTGCCGAATTTTCTTGGACTTGGGTGATATTTAGATGAAATAATCACAACTTAGGCTACCAATCCTTGGGTTAATCTTGGCCTTTAATTCGGATCAACAGTCAAAAGTTTCCATGGCTACTTGATGAATTGATGAGTGATTCTTTCCGACAGGATTTTATCAAACCATTAAGAGCATCATTGAACATCTTAGCTTTTGACCTTGTAATTGGACCAATCTTCCATCTCAATGGATCTTCATCATCCGAGTCGTTAGATGGTTTCTCATCAGTTTTACCAAAAGATTTACCTTTATGTGCACTTTCTTCTTGGCTTTTGTTGTGGATGCTAATGATTTGTCAACCTTCTTGTCATCCGGAGAACATTTCAGTTTCAGACCATCTGACCTTTCTTTGAATTATGCTTTTCAAGAGATTTAGCATAAAAGCTTGTTGGATTATCAACAGATTTGTCATAAAACAAATTAGATGGACGGATCTGATTTGTATCAACAATTTTTGTTTTGACACTTGTTCTTTTTAAAGTATTCTCTTTTATAATACTAGAAGTAGTTTTGAAAGAGCAAACTGATTCAGTTGAATTGCCATAAGATGATTGATTAATCACATCTGCATAAATCTTCCCTGACAACTCAACATTTGCAACTTCCAGGTCTTTTATCTTTTTAGATAAAGTGTTATTTTCTTCCAAAATTGTGTCAAACGTCTTTTATAAATAAAACCTGACCTTCTGTTCTTTTAAGATATCTGATGATAGAACAAATAGTCTTTTTTTAAGCTTAGATATTTCACTTTCAAAGTTTTGACGCTCTTGCTCAAAGTCTTTTTCTAAACTCTTGTTCTTTTCAGAAATTTCTTTGAAAATCACAGTATTTCTCTTTTCAGAGTTTTTCTTTTCAGCTTCAAAAGACTTTTTCTTTTCTTGAAATATTTTTTTTTCCTTATCAAGTAAGTCATGTAAAACAGAAATTTGTTTGGAAAATTTAACAACCTTATCATCAAGAACTTTTCTCTCTTTTGCAAACGTGTCTCTTTCAGTTATTAAGATCTTTTCAAATTCTAACACTTGCTTAGAGAATTTTATACATCTATGCTCCAAATCTTTCTTCTCTTGTAAAGATTTCTTAGAAAAATCAACAGTTTCTGGTTGTAGACTTTCTCCAGATCAACTTTTTCTTTATCTGCTTAGAGGCTTTTCATCAGATCAAGTTCCTAAGGACCATGTGGAGGTAGTGGAGGTTCAAACCGTGGAGGTGGATGGGAAGATGGATGACAAAACCACTACATGCACAAGTGCATGTAATATGATGGAGGATGCGATTCAAGGGTCGGGAGGAGTGGTGCATAGTGTTGTTCAAAGCGATAGTCAGAGTACGCAACAAAAGAATACTGTTCCGGCAGACTTGGGTGTGTTTTTAGATGGGGTTTCGGAGAAGGTTGCAAAACAGCCACCTACGGCTAAGGTGGTTGAGGGTGCGATGAAAATGGGGATGCAGCGACCGGATACCCCTTTTAAGCTAAGTGGTTCATCTTCTGGGGTGGCGATCAAGCCGATAAAGGGTATTCTAATGTCCTCAACACGGACGAATGTGGAGTCGTCGAATCTGTTCCAGGCTTCGGGGGAGACGGGAGTTCCGAATAAAGTAGTGGGGAGTTCTGCTTCCCAGATGCCAGTCTTTCCATGATTAAGTTTACAGCTTGGAATGTACGGGGTCTTAATGCTCCGTTAAAGCAGCGGGAGGTAAAAGATTTTGTTCATTTAAATAATATCTCTTTTTGCAGTATCATTGAGTCTCATGTTAAAGGGTACGCGTTGGAAGAAGTGTGTAGGAACACGCTTGGGCGATGGGAATGGAGGTCTAACCTTGTGGCCTCGCCTAATGGTACGCGTATAATTGTAGCTTGGGACGCTAGAGCTATGGACGTTATGGTTCTAGAAGCTCAATCTCAATTTATACATTGCCAACTTTGCATGCATGGGGAATCTTTGCCGTTTTTTCTTACGATTGTTTATGGTGCGAACACGTTAGTGGAACGGCGTCAGTTATGGTCCAGATTGAGAAGGTTCAAGGTGTTTGGTAATGGGCAACCTTGGGTTATTTGTGGGGACTTTAATACTATGCTTTTTCCCCACGATGGGTTGGGGGGATCCTCGAGGAGAAATAATGAAATGCATGATTTCATGGCTTGCGTGGAAGATATTGAAGTCCTTGATATTAATTACTCAGGCATGCAGTATACGTGATCTCAAAAACCAGTGGATGATAGCGGTATTAGACGAAAGTTGGATCGAGTAATGGCTAATGTCCACTTTCTCGATCGATTTAGGGATTCTACGGTTCAGTTCATGGCGAGGGGAATTTCTGATCATTCCCCCTCTATCCCGTCTTTTTTGGCTGGAAAGAGAAAGGGGGTCGTTGGGTTCAAATTTGATAATTTTCTTGTTGATCACCCTTCTTTTTTGCAAATTGTTCAACAGGGATGGATGATGTCGGTCCAGGGCTCTTTCATGTTTCAAGTTTTGACTAAACTTACAGGATTGAAGGGTTGTTTGTGGAAGTTGAGGGCTACGTATGGTAGCCTCTTGGCTCGGTCTAGACTTTGTAAAGATGAACTTGAAAAGGCCCAATTGGCGAGTGATGGGGATCCGCACAACAGGTTGTTGCTAGAGGATTTGTCGGTTGGAGATTAGCTTACCAACAGGCGTGTTATGATGAAGAAAACTCGGCTCGCCAACGTGCAAAGATTAGGTGGCTTAATGAGGGGGATGCTAATACTAAATTCTTCCATAGTGTTATGAAAGAGAAAAGTCATTCGCAACGGGTTCAGGAGGTATGTGATTCGAATGGTGTCTATCATTACGGTGATGATGTTGTAGATACTCTTCTATCCCATTTTTTCAGTCATTTCTGGGAAATCGGGATCTAAGTGTGAATCCTTCGACACAAGACTTGGCTTTCCGAAAGACTCTTTCCCTTGCTGAATCGCTCTCAATGGTGGTCCCAATCACGGATATGGAGATCAAGTTGGCCATTTTTAGCATTGGAAATGATAAGGCCCCGAGCTCGGATGGGTACTCGGCGAGGTTTTATAAAGGTGCGTGGAATATTGTTGGGCCAGAGGTTACGCGTGCTATCCACAACTTTTTCTACATGGGAAAATTGGCAAAGGAATTGAACCATACTCTTCTTTGTTTAATTCCTAAGGTCCCAAATGCATCACGTGTGTCGGACTTCCGGCCTATATCTTGTTGCACGGTTTTATACAAAGCTATAAACAAGATTATTGTGGAGAGGATGAAAGGGTTGTTGGATGGATTGGTGAGTCCATTCCAGTCGGCTTTTATCCTGGGCCGTAATATTGCGGACAACATTCTTATGGCGTACGAGTTGGTTAGAGGATATCAACGTAGCGAGGGCCCGCCCCGGTGTGCCTTCAAAATTGACATCCGGAAGGCATATGACACGGTGGATTGGAATATTTGTTTTGTTTGCTGGAGGGCATGGGGTTTCATTTGGCTATTGTTTAATGGATCAAAGAGATGGTCTCGTCAGTTTCCTTCTCGCTAGCAGTGAATGGAGAGACAAAGGGTTTTTTTTATAGGTGGTAGGGGCCTTCACCAAGGAGATCCCCTATCGCCGTATCTGTTTACCATAGTCATGGAAGCATTTTCTCTCATTTTGAAAAGTTGCATTGAAGAGATGGCTTCCTTTGGATATCATAAGGATTGTAGTGATTTTCAACTCACCCATCTTTGTTTTTACTCAGGGTGATGTGGATTCGGTTTTGGTGCTTAAGAAGGCTCTCCAATTGTTTCAAGCTAAATCTGTCCTTTCGCCTAGTCTTGAAAAAAGCGAAGTCTTCTTTGGAAACGTCTCGGAACCCATGGGAAGTGCTATCCGGGAGTGCTTACCATTTCGGGATGGTGTCTTCCCAATCCGATACCTTGGAGTTCCACTGTCCCCGATCAAACTAAAAGCTCGGGATTATGATTCCCTAGTGTCCAAGGTGATGGTGCGTGTGAACAATTGGAAGACAAAACACTTGTCCTTTGGAGGGAGATTACAACTCATAAAATCCGTGTTGGGTTCTTTACAAACTTTTTGGATGTCGATTTTTACTATCCCAACGAGAGTGATTCATAAAATTGAATCGATTTTCAAGGATTTTTTATGGGCTCAAGGGGAGAATTCGAGAGGGAGATGTAAAGTGGCTTGGGATCAAGTTTGCAAACCGGTGGAAGGAGGCGGACTTGGTCTAAAGCGATTAGCCTTATGGAACCGTTCCCTTTTGTCTAGACACGTGTGGAGCCTTGTGACTCAGAAGAATACCATCTGGGTTAATTGGGTGTATCGTTATTGCATTGGGGAAACCCAATTTTGGATCGTTCGAAAGTCTACTCGGTGGTCGTCGGTGCTTTGCAAAACTCTGGATCTTCGGCCTCACATTCGAAGATTCTTTATTTTCCGGGTGGGGAATGGCGAAGAGATTAATGCTTGGGAAGATCGATGGGGGACTAATAACCCGTTATCTACGGTTCTAACGTATCGGTTCATACATGGGGAGGGGTTCTCTATGCGCACTTCGTTGAAAGATTTGATTGATCGGATTGGGTGTGCATGGCCGAATGCTTGGATACAAAGGTTCCCGACTCTTTGTCATATGGAGTGGCCGATCATTGATAGTGTCAATCGTGACCAAATTTGTTGGGCTGATGTTAACGGTAATTTGGTGGATTTTTCGGTTAAAGACGCTTCCACTTCTATTGGAGGCAGACACACTGTATGTTCTTGGCATAAATGGGTTTGGTTTCCCGGTCACATTGCACGACATGCCTTCTGTCTTTGGGTTTCTTGTCATTGTAAACTTCCCACTCAAGACCACATGAGCGATTGGGTTTCGGAAGATGAAGGTTTAATTTGGCCGTTGTGCGAATCTGAGCAGGATTCCCACCGGCATCTTTTCTTTGAGTGTGTGTTTGCGCAGGATGTTTGGCAACGCATTAAATTTTTTGCCAACCTTGAGGAATGGCGTGATGGATGGGATGATATCATGGAAATTCTCTCGGATGAATCGTACGGGAATAAGCCGCTTGTTTCCAAACTTTTTGTTGCTGCTAGTGTATACTACATTTGGAGGGAGCGGAACAATAGAATTTTCAGAAATAAGGCAATCTCGGCGGAACCAGTTGTTCAAGACATAAGGACAATTGTCACTATACGGATTGCTTGGAATACTCGGTGGAAAAGGAATCAGATTCATGACTCGACGTGAATTTTCTTTGGCTTGGTTGTTTTGTGCCTATTTTTGGGTGGTGGTGCTTTCTTGATTTTTGTTTAGAGTTGGTAGTTGGTTTTGTTTGGTTTTTTATGGCTTGGTGTTTTCGGTCCCTTGCATGGGACATTTGTTGGATGCTTGATGTAACTTTGTTTTTTCTTTTCTGCTTTTAATATTTTTGCCGGGTTTTCCTTCAAAAAAAACATTTTTAGCTTCCAATGCAAATATTTTATCTTCAAAAACTTTAAATTTTGTTGTGTAGGCCAACTGATTCAGCTTCAAGTTCTGATGATTTCTGTTCAGTTGTCTTCAGTTTGCTTTGAAGATTGGTTATCTCTCTTTCTTTCATTTAGATTTCTTTCTCCCTTTTCTTGATGATACCTGCAAAATCAGAATTAGAATCATTAATACATTTTGCACAGTCAGAAGTTTTCTCCGAATTTACAAATTTAGCATTCAACTCCTGAATCTGATTAAGAAGCTTTGAATTCAGAATCTTCACTTTGTCACATTCAGCTTCTATGGCAGGTATTTCAGGCATGTACATTATAGCACTGTCTCTCCCTTACATTACAGTAGACATCTTGATATCTGAAAAAAAAATTACTTCAAAATGATCGTTAACAAAAATCAGAAACTTTTGATCACTATCAGAAATATGTCCCCCTCTGCAGACTTAGCACGAGGGTCCCGCTACCCGGTTAGCAGGTGAGGTCAAGGGGTCTATGGATTCACGATAACCAGTGTTTACTACCCAAGAGTTTATCCTTAAGTGATCGAGAGGCGAGGGGTCAATATCTGAGTGTGGATGTGTGATGAGATAAAATGAAAAGAGAGATCGGTTAGAAGTGAGCTTCATGTTAAAAATAAAGAGGGTGAGAGATCAGAGTAAAAGAATATCAAACTATGGACCAAACTTTTTCTGCGTCGGGCAGCCACATTACTGTTGCTTCACAATTCTTTCGTGGTCTTCATTGAAACAGACACTAGCCCATGCCAACTCTTGTTTAAACCCCACCAGCTACTCATTTCTTTCTCAACAAAGATATGTTTCAATTTTTCTTGGGGAAGCAACACATATTCTATCTCGTCTTCGTTTGGAAGATGTGGATATTGAAACAGAAGGAAGTCTGCCCAACCTTCGCATTCTGCTCAATGGTTTACACATTTTGAGCCTATTTGAAACGCCTAAGTAGCTTCATTCATTCTACACTATGCATCAACACACAAGAAATATGTTTTATTGTCTTAACATTCGTAGAAAATCTCTTTGTGATTTTTCGATGATTTAATGGAAGCCCTGGAGGAGTGAACATCAAAAAGATCCTTTCCAATGTGCATTCGTTGCACAAAGTGGCTTAGTGCTACTTACAAACATTTTAACTGATTCATTTGTTGATTCAGGTTTTCACTTTTATTGGTCTGAATTTGAAAAGATTCGGATGAATACATTATGAATTGAGGGATAATCATATGCAAAGATCAATGGTCAGATAATGGTGACATTTCTTAAAGATAGTTTTGATGATTTCTATGCTCTTCATCATCAAAAAGGGGGAGAATTAATTTGAAGAAATGTTGTCAGAAGAACAATTTGTAACATTTACGAGTAGACAAAATGATTGGATTTGGAGAAAGTTTGTTGTTTGGAAGATGAGAGAGATACAAGAATTGTCAAGAAATACAATTTACGGGAAGATTGTATGGTTTGGAAAAAGAAAGTTAAATGAGTTCAGAAACTTTATTGAAAGTTTATTTGAGGAGTATTCGCTGAAGCAAAGTGAGCTAAGTCTAAAGATAATTTCTCTTCTGAAGTCTGAAAGAGGTTTTTATTACCTTGGGGAGATTTTTATAGTTCTTGAAGAACATATTCACAGACTTTGGGTGAGAATACTGTAATTCTGAAGATTGTTTGTCAAGACATAAAGAGGAAGATTGTTATTTGATGCTGAATTCCGTTTTTGAATCCAAAGGGGATATGAAATGTTTATCTTAATGAAGATGCTAAAGGGGGAGATTGAATTTGTTAAAGATCAAACAAAGGGGGAGATTGCTCGTTTTTGCTAAATTTCTTTTTGAAAATGATATTGAATCCAAAGAGAGAGATTGTTAGTGCGCAAATATGTTGGATCCAATATCATGGGATAAAAAGTCAAAGTCCAAGTCAAAGCCTCTTTGCAAAGTGAAAGTCAAAGAGCTTAAGGAAGGAAGTCAAAGTCAAGCAAGTCAAAGTGTTTAGTTTTATTAGTTTTGTCTTTGTAACTAGTAGGTATAAATACTTATTTTCTGTTAGTAGAGTCTTTAGGCAGTACTACTTAGCGAACTTAGAGAGATAAATATTTTGTGAGAGCATCTTGTAAACTGATTGATTTCAAGATCAATACATATGAAAATTGGGATTGAATTCTTGTTGTTATCTTGATGATTTGCACATAGATTGGGAATAATATCTATGATCTACATCATCAAGAAGGGGGAGAATTAATTTCAAGGAATGTTGTTTGGAGAATAGTTTGTAACAGTTACGGGGAGACATGATCAAGAAATGTTGGATTTGGAGAAAGTTCGTTGTTTGGAATATGAGAGAGATACACGAAATTGTCAAGAAATGCAATTTATGGGAAGATTGTACAGAATGGAAAGAGATATTTCAAAGATTTTTGAAAGATTGTTGAAGTCTACAGAAAATTTCTTTGAAGATTATTTGTTGAATCTAAGTGAGTTGAATCTGAAGATAATTTATTTTACTGAAGACTAAAAGAGATGATAATAAACCTTGAGGGAAATTGATAAAGTTCTTGAAGATTATATTTACAGACTTTGGGGGAGATTACTATATTTCTGAAGACAGTTCAAAGATAGGAAAGATTGACTTTGAACATATTTTCTCAAAGGGGGAGATTAAATTTCAAAGAGATTGCATTTGTTAATGATCAAACAAGAGGGAGATTGTTCGTTAATGCCAAAAAAAAATTTGAAGATGATCTTGAATCCAAAGGAGAAGATTGTTAGTGCTCAAAAATGTTGGATCCAAGTCATGGGAATTAAAGTCAAAGCTCAAGTCAATCCTCAAAGCAAAGTCAAAGTCAAAACTTCTAAGTGCTAAAGTCAAAGTGTTTAGTTTTGCTTTGTTAGTTTTGTCTTTGTAATATTCTTAGGTATATATAGAATTTTTGCTTTGTAGAATTATTAAGCACTTCACACAAGATATAGAGTGAGTTTAGAGAAAGAAAATTTTCATATCAGAGAGCTTGTAAATCGTGGATTTGAGATTAATGGAAATGGCATCTTGAATCAATTTGTGTTGTTATCTTGATTTGCACATCATATTTGGGACACACAAAGACTAAAATGAACCAATAGCGAAGCATTACAGACCACTATGACACGTTATACCTCAAATAGAGCCAATAAGGTAAAAACGGACTCATTATGACCCACTTATTCCAATTATGAACAATGAGACTCGTTAAGGAGACACAAATCCTTTATACCCACTAAGCCCAAATGAACCAATGACGAAGCATTACAGACCACTATGACCCGTTACGCCTCAATTAGAGCCAACAAGGTCAAATCGGACTCATTATGGCCCTCATAATCCTATTACGACCAATTAGAATCGTTAAGGAGACAAAAACCCATTATACCCACTGAGACCCAAATGAACAAATAGTGAAGCATTACGGACCACTACGACTCGTTACACCCCAATTACAGCCAACAAGGTCAAATCGAACTCATTATGGCCCACTTAGTCCAATTATGACCAATGAGACTCGTTAAGAATACACAAACCCATTATACCTACTAAGACCAAAATGAACCAATAGTGAAGCATTACAGACCACGATGACAGTTTTTACCTCATATAGAGCCAATAAGGTAAAATTGGACTCATTATGACCCACTTATTCCAATTATGATCAATGAGACTCGTAAAGGAGACACTAATCCATTATACCCACTAAGACCAAAATAAACCAATAACAAAAGATTATAGACTACTATGGCCCGTTACACCTCAATTAGAGCCAACAAGGTCAAATCGAACTCATTATGGCCTACATAGTCCTATTACGACCAATTAGACTCGTTAAGGAGACACAAACCCATTATACCCACTAAGACCAAAATAAACCAATAGCGAAACATGTAGACCACTACGACCCGTTATACTTCAAATAGAGCCAATAAGGTCATATGGACTCATTATGACCCAGTTTGTCCAATTAAGAAGAATGATACTCGTTAAGGAGACACAAATCCTGTATACACACTAAGAGTAAAAGGAACCAATAGCGAAACATTACGGATAACTATGACCTGTTACACCTCAATTAGAGCCAACATGGTCAAATCGGACTCATTATGCCTACTTAGTCCTATTATGACCAATTAGACTCGTTAAGGATGCATAAACCCATTATACCCACTAAGACCAAAATGAACCAATAGTGAAACATTACGGACCACTATGACCCGGTATACCTACAATAGATCCAATAAGGTCAAACCGGGCTAATTATGACCCACTTATTCCAATTATGAACTATGATATTCGTTAAGGAGACACAAATCGATTATACCCACTAAGACAAAATGAACCAATAGCGAAGCATTACAGACCGATATGACCCATTATACCTCAAATAGAGCCAATAAAGTCAAGTCGACTCATTATGACCCACTTATACCAATTATGAACAATGAGACTCGTTAAGGAGACACTAATCCAATATGCCCACTAAGACCCAAATGAACCAAAAGCGAAGTATTACGGACCACTATGACATGTTACACCTCAATTATAGCCAACAAGGTCAAATCGGACAAATTATGGCCCACTTAGTCCAATTATGACCCATTACACTCGTTAAGGAGACACAAACAAATATACCCACTAAGACCAAAATGAACCAATAGCGTAGTATTACAAACCACTATGACCCGTTAAACCTCAATTAGTGCCAACAATGTGAAATCAGACTCATTATGGCCCACTTAGTCCATTTATAAACAATGAGACTCGTTAAGGAGACACAAACACGTTATACCCACTAACTCCTAAATGAACCAATAGCGAAGCATTTTAGACTACTATGACCCATTACACCTTAATTAGAGCCAACAAGGTCAAATCGAACTAATTATGGCCTACATAGTCCTATTACGACCAATTAGACTCGTTAAGGAGACACAAACCAATTATACCCACTAAGACCAAAATAAACCAATAGCAAAGCATTACAGACCACTACGACCCGTTATAATTCAAATAGAGCCAATAAGGTCATATCGACTCATTTTGACCCACTTAGTCCAATTAAGAAGAATGAGACTCGTTAAGGACACAAATCCTGTATACCCACTAAGAGCAAAATGAACCAATAGCGAAACATTACGGACCACTATAACCTGTTACACCTCAATTAGAGCCAACAAGGTCAAATCGGACTCATTATGCCTACTTAGTCCTATATTATGACCAATTAGACTCGTTAAGGATGCACAAACCCATTATACCCACTAAGACCAAAATGAACCAATAGCGAAGCATTACGGACCGCTATGACCCGTTATACCTCAATTAGAGCCAACAGGTCAAATCAGACTCATTATGGCCCATTTAGTCCCATTACGACCAATCAGGCTCATTATTACCCACTTACTCCCATTACAACCAATCAGGCTCATTAAGGAGACAAAAACCCATTATACCGACTAAGACCAAAATAAACCAATAGTGAAGTATTTTAGACCTCTATAACTCATTATACCTTAATTAGAGCCAATATCGTCAAATCGATCTCATTATGACCCACTTAGTCCAATTACAATCAATGAGACTCGTTAAGGACGCATACCCACTAAGACCAAAATGAACCAATAACGAAGCATTGCGGACAATTATGACTCGTTATACCTCAATTAGAGCCAATAAGGTCAAATCGGACTCATTATGACCCACTTAGTCCTCTTTCGAACAATTAGACTCATTAAGGAGACACACACCCATTCTACCAACTATGACCAAAATGAACCTATAGCGATGCATTAAGGGCCACTTAGTCCCGTTATGCCACATTTAGAGCCAATAAGGTAAAATTATGTTCATTTTTACCTACTTAGTCCCACTACGACCAATCAGACTCGTTAAAGTGACACAAACCCATTATACCAACTAAGACCAAAATGAACAAATAGCGAAGCATTATGGACCACTATGACCCGTTATACCTACAATAGAGCCAATAAGGTCAAATTGGGCTCATTATGACCCCCTTATTCCAATTATGAACAATGAGCTTAGTTAAGGAGACACAAATCGATTATATCCACTAAGACAAAATGAACCAATAGCGAAGCATTACAAACCAATATGACCCATTATACCTCAAATAGAACCAATAAGGTTAAGTCCGACTCATTATGACCCACTTATTCCTATGAACAATGAGACTCGTTAAGGAGACACTAATCCAATATGCCCACTAAGACCCAAATGAACAAAAAGCGAAGCATTACGGACCCAGATACTTGTCGGCCTTACTGACTGGCCACATTCTTGGCCACTCATTGTGGAAAGGCTCTCCACGTAGCAGGGATCGAAAGGGGGCGCTCTCAAAAGTTGTTCATTGGAGCTTTGGTTTTCTTTATTTGGAAGGAAAGGAACAATCGCATTTTTCAAAAACAAAGTCGTACTCCGGAGGATCTCCTTAGGATTATCAATGAGACGGTACTTCTGCGGCAATTGTGGAAGACTAGAGGGCATACGATGGATAATCATGATCGATCCTAAGAAGCTTGGTGTAGCTGTTTCGGCTTGGTTGGTGCTTGGTTGTTGATATGAAATGTTTGCACACCTCTACGACATGTGATAATTGAATTCTAAAGCAAGTATACAATAGAATCCAATATCGTCTTTCAAGTAATAAGATGGAAGGATACCAGATATCGTCCCACAGAGATTGTTGTAAAAGTGCAATAAAAGTGTACTAAAAGAAGAGATTTCAGATGGCGATTTGAAGACTTTGTTTGGTTTGAGTTGGTTAACAATTAGATGATTAACAAGATATATAAAGATAGAATGGGTGCAAAACTTGAAGTGAGGAGTAAACACAAATTCTGGAGGCCAATGCTATAGGGATGCTATAGCATTAGTATTAGCTCAGCAACAACAAGTTCCACCATGTACTTTAAAGAGTATCCTTCCGAATATCTACCATTGCACTGTTGTTTAGCCTTCTATCAACATATGCCTATGCAAATGTCCGGACCAGTGTGAGTGTCAAATGGTTTCTTTAAAGTATATGGAAAAACAAATTCCTTTGTTTAAAAATCACCCTTCCGAGTCGATTCCCATATCATTCAAGTTGACGTGTTCTTAGTGGCTCATTCCTGAGTCCACTACACTTTAACACTTTGACTAGTGATCAACCCGTCAAGAATCAATCGGTTTGAAAAACAAAGATAGCAAGTTCCCTTGCTAGCAACTCTTCCAAGTATACTTCCCATATCATTCAAACTGACGTGCTTTTTCATGGCTTATTCCTAAGTCCATGGCACTTTCACACTTTAAGAAGTGATCCATTCGTCAAGAAGTGCGTTTGGATTTATAAAACTTAAAATGACATAGTGGAACAATGTTATTGAAGAACAAAGTCCACTAGTTTTTGGTTTACAACCTCCCTTTTTGTCTCACACCCAAACTATAAAATTAGCTACTCATTACGTAAAAGTAAATTGCAAGAAATGTAAATGACATAAAGTAAAGACATAATGTAAATGACGGAATATAAATTACAGAAAGTAAATGACGAAAAATAAATGACTGAATTTAAATGACTAAATATAAATGACCGAAAGTAAAGAGCACAAAGTAAATGATATGAAGCAATTAAGAAAACTAGAAGAATCTATCATCCAATGCTGTAGCAACCCATGTGTAAGAACAAGAATTCCAAAAAGAAATTCAAAATTAATATTTAATTATGAATCTTCAACCACAAGCTATTCAAATCTATATTAAATCTGATAATACTTACTAAATGACCAGCCCACTCCCTCCTTTATATAGTTTCCAAGAGGGAACAAAAAGGACTAAGCAAATAGTAGCAAATAGTAATAAGTACAAAAGCAACTTATATAATACTTAATAAATCAAAAAGCTAACTAGAAGTACACAACCCTTAGTTACAATCTGATTTTAAACAAAAGAGCAGTTGATCTTCAACTTAAGTTACTATAGCTGGCATCCACTTTCGAGTTTTGGTCGATTTTCTCTTTTAAGCACGCAACAAGCCCGAATCTAAATCTGCGATTGAATGATGTGGCATCAGATTCCAGCATTGCAGCCTGCACATTTTTAGACAAAATTAGCCTACCTAATAAGTAAAAGCAAGTAAACCACAAACTTAGCTCCATATAACAGAAAAGAGAAAATAAGATAAGAAAAATGGACTCAAAGTTGGGATTAAACAAAAATGATCTATCTAAAAAGAAAGAAAAAATGCTCGTATGCATTGAATTCTCAACGCATATCACAACCTCAAACTTAAAGCTTTGCTTGTCCCCAAGCAAATAAAATAAAAGAAAGAAAATGACTCAAATAAGAATTATGCAAGATCAAGGCATTAAGTGCACACACAACGTGAAAAGACACCACATGAAGTTCATAGCCTTTCATAAATTCCTAGTCATCCATTATCAGCCTAAGTATGTGCATGAATTATAAGCTAGTATCCACTTTCTTCTTTCTCAACTTATCACAATCACATTTAGGATCAAAAGGGCTTTGGTAGGGTCACTCATTTTTGGCAATTTTTGTCTCACTTGGCCTTTTTCCACACAAATTCCCAATATTTTTGTGAATTTTTTCAATTTTTTGGCACTTTTGTGCTCTTTTTGCTTTTTCCCTTTTAGTGCACTTTGCCCCTATGGGACATTTGTGTGCACCTTACCCCTATGGGGTATTTTTGGGTGTTTGTCAAGGCCTCAAATTAGAGCTATGCTCTTTTGTATTGACATTCAAGCCTTGTTTTGTCATTATGCACTTCCATATCCCCAAATTCCTCAATCTCAAAGATGAAATTCACAATGTCCTCATTGTGAGGAAACAATGTGCTTTGGTGTATAATGGCTACAAGTGGTTCATGATGAGTGAAAGATGGCCTAAATCATGTCCCAAATAGATTGTTCAATTCTAATGTGTCCCAAGAAAGTGAAAGATAGCACTAAGGCATACATAGACTAGTTGCAATGATGTGTTCCAAGAAATTATTCAGGCTATGAATTCAAAAGATATGCAAGTAACATGTGATGATCTTAACATGAAAATAAACCTATAAATCAGCAAACTAATCCCAGACACAAAACAAAAGAAATAAATAAAAGATGGAGACTAAGTAAAGTGATTTGAACCTGCCCAACTCCTTAGAAGTAGGCTGTGAAATCTGTGCAGTGGCTGCCAATGCTGCAGCATTGGCTTTCAGCTTCCCATTATCCATTCTGAGCTTCTTGATCTCAGCCTTCCTTTCCTTCAGCATTTTCTTCAACTTCTGGACTTTTCCACCAGATTTCTCCTCCAACTCTTTTCTTACAGCTTCAAAACCATCCCTACTTTCCTTTCTCTGCTTCTTCAGCTTCTCTTCCAACCTTTCCTTCATCTTATCCATTTTCTCAAAGAACTCTCTCCTTTGCTCCAGTATGCAGTCTGTGAGGCTGCTGTTTTGAGCCAACAAATCTTGTAGCATTCCCATCATGTCAGAGCTTGATGTTTTATGTTGCCTCATTCTGGCCACTGACTTGAGGTCAATGGCCCACTTCTCATTTCCTTCCTTCTGAATGATGTCCTCCTTGTACTGAGGAACATTCTGATCCAGCAACAACCTATTCAACAACCCAGGGAAAATTAGTTTTCCTTGGTTTCTACCAGAACAGTATTTGATGGATTTGAAGATTATATCGCCCACATTAATATTTTTCCCAGATAAAACACAGTATAGCAAAACCATCCTTTCACATGAGAGGAAACCATCATGTGTGGTGGGCATCAAAGAGCTTTTTATGAAGTTATTCCACACATTGGCATTAGCATTGAGGTTACAAGCTTTGAATGATCTCAGCTTGTAATTAGTGTGTGGCTCCCAGTGTGATCCAGGCTTCCCAAGAATTTCAATCATTTCATTGAGCCTGGATAAAGGAGCCTCCTCAAACAGGCTTTCAAACTCAGTGTTTTCAGGGTTTGAGAGGCCCAACAAACTGTTGATGGCCTCTCCAGAGATAGATACCTCACAACCTCTAACTGTGACAAAAGTGATGGTGGTTATTGAAACTTCAGCATAAAACTCCCTAAGGAGTGTGAGGTTGTAATCAGATTTTACCTCACATAAACTGTCCCATCCTCTGACCTCAATTACCTCCCTGACTATGTCCACCTCCTCCCTGCTCTTGCTATCAAATCCTCTGTCTATAAGGGCAAACTAGTTTCTGAACTTTGCAAACATCTTTAGGGCTTCATCACAACTGAAACCATCCAAAGTCATTTGAGGCCTTGAGATGGGTCCAGTGGCAGACCCTTCTGCAGCATGATGCTGCTTGAATGCTCCAGCATTGGTCTTTGCCTTTCTTGGTTTCCTTGGAGGCTTTGTTGCAATGGTTTTTGTTCTAGGATGCATCTTTTGCTTCTTGGGTTCAGGACCTGCAGTTTTACTTGTGGTAGCATGTGTCTTCCCCAATCCCTTCCTCTTTTTAGAGGAAGTAGGGGCAGTGGCAGGGTCCTCACTGTTAGACTCAGGGTTAGTGCCTGCAGTTCCAATGGTCTCTGCCTCAGGATTCTGTGATGATGTTACAGCATTGTCATCCTCTCCAGTTGGTAATCCAATCTCATTTAGCAAACTGTCCACCCTTTGCATAGGGTCTACTCCCTTGGTTCCAAGGTCATCCAAAACAGGGTTTGGTTGACTGGAAGGAGAAGTCTGTGAACATTCACAAGGCCAAGTTAAGTACAATATTGGTGGTGGGTGTGCAAATGCAAATGAAAAATCACTTTTAGAATCAGGACTAGAAGAGAAATAATCCTCAACCAAAACATCAAGATTAGAAAATACCTCATCTGCATCGATGTTGAGATCAGGGACTTCACTGTTTTTGGCACCATCTTCTTGTGCCCGTCTCTCCTTAGTAGACTTAGGGCCAACCACAGTGATTTCCTCCACTGTGGTGTGCGGTACTTCAGGGGAAACCACAGTAGCAGGATCAATCACAGAGGGTTTTTCGAGAGGGGTTTTTGTCAGAGGGGTTTTTTCAAATCCAACCCCCTCGTCAGTCGTGGGTCGAATGGGAGAGTCCAAAGGGGTTTGGATGGTCTCCATAGGCTTCGGCGAAGAGGGTTTTTCAATGGTAGAATCGATCACAGTGGGATTTTGGGTTTGGATTACTTCCACCCTCGATGTGGAAATCACACCCTCTAGGGTTTTTTTAGCGGTTGGGCTTGGTGGGTTTATAGAGAGTGGAAGGTGAAAGGGTGGAGAAGGAAAATACTTAGTTGGAAAATGGAAGTTATACAATAAATAAAAAAAAAGAAGTCAGGTGGTTTTCCTTTTATGGAGATAAGAACAAAAACTAAAATATCTAGTAAGGAAAATACTAATAATAATAGAACTACTTTTAATAATAAAACTAGTACAAAGAAAATAATAATAAAACAAAAGAGCCATACTGCTGGAAAAGAGGAAGCAAGGACATCTACCCATTGTACTACTTCAACAACTAGGTGATGGTGCGTAAAAGGTGGGAAGAAAGGACCCATGTTTTGTCTCCTTTTTCTTATCATGGTACACAAAGGGTTGTTTTTATGACATCATTGTACCTTTTCTAACTGAGATTCAACCAGATGAAAATAAAGTGTCCTTCCTAGTTTTGAAATTCAAAAGAACACTTGCTTTCAATTATTTCCCTCCCAAAATTCCTGCACTGCTATGCTGGAAATGGATGCTCCAGCATCATCCTTCTTCTTACCTTCCATCCTAGGGATCTGCAAAATGACACTTCAAACATTCTTACACACAGAGAATTCAAAACAACAAGATTATTTACAAACATTCATGGACTTAGAGGGAGTCCACATCCCAAAAGGTGGTGCTTTAGAGAGTGGTAGCCAGATCCACAGAGCAATGTTCTGGGATTGCTACAGCATCATGGTAAAGTTTAACCCTTTGGCCATTAACCTTGAATATACCATTTGTCTCAGGGTTCACTAAGTCAACAGCTCCAGAAGGGTACACTTTGTGGATTAGAAAAGGTCCTGACCATCTAGTTTTCAACTTTCCAGGGAATAGCCTAAGCCTTGAATTGAACAATAAGACTTGTTGTCCTTCTTTGAGCTCTCTGTGATGGATTCTTTGGTCATGCCACTTTTTGGTTTTCTCTTTATAGAGCTTGGCATTCTCATATGACATATTTCTATGTTCTTCCATCTCACAGAGTTGTAATTTCCTTTTATTTCCTGCACTATCCAAGGACATGTTCAATTCTTCGATGGCCCAATAGGCCTTATGCTCAAGTTCTAGAGGAAGATGGCAAGCCTTTCCAAAGACTAGCTTATATGGGGACATACCAATTGGTGTTTTAAAGGTAGTGCGGTATGCCCATAAAGCATCGTCTAGCTTAAAAGCCCAATCCTTCCGGTTTGGCTTTACCATTTTCTCTACAATTCCCTTTATTTCCCTGTTTGATAATTCAGCAAGACCATTTGTCTGTGGGTGATAAGCAGTTGCAACTCTATGGTTAATATTATATTTTGACAAAAATCCATGTAACAAATTGTTCACAAAGTGGGTACCCTCATCACTAATTAGTGCCCTGGGGGTACCAAACCTTGTAAATATTTGCTTTTGAAGGAACTTAACCGCAGTCTTTGCATCATTTGCAGGACAAGCCAAAGCTTCTACCCATTTTGACACATAATCAACAGCAACAAGTATATATTGACAATTGTTAGATGGTGGGAAGGGTCCCATGAAATCAATTCCCCACACATCAAACAACTCAACTTCCAAGACCCCGTTTAAAGGAATTTCATTTTTCTGAGAAATGGAACCACTTCTTTGACATTCATTACACCTTTTTGAAAAATTGTGGGCATCTTGGAAAAGAGTGGGCCAATAAAAACTAGATTGTAATACTTTTGCTGCTGTTGTTTGTCCACCAAAGTGACCCCCATAAGGTGACTGGTGGCAATGTTGCAGTATTGCTACCACCTCAGTTTCTAGAATGCATCTTCTCAATATTTGATCTGTTCCAATTTTGAACAGATAAGGATCATCCCAAAGATAAAACTTGGTATCATGGATGAACTTCTTGAGCATATGGTGGGTGTAATCACATGGTTTGATTCCACAAGCTAAGTAATTAGCAATATCAGCATACCGAGGCATGACTGAATGCTGTAGCATCAGGATTTTCTCATCTGGGAAAGTTTCAATGATTTCCCCTTCTTTTTGCTCTATTTCATGGTTCTCTAACCTGGACAGGTGATCTGCTACCTGGTTGTCTACTCCCTTCCTATCCACAATCTCTAGGTCAAACTCTTGTAACAACAGAACCCATCTAATTAACCTAGGTTTAACATCCTTTTTTGAGACCAAGTATTTAATGGCTACATGATCAGTATTCACAATGATTTTTGTTCCCATTAAATATGATCTAAATCTCTCAAAGGCAAAAACCACAACCAAAAGTTCTTTTTCTGTTGTTGTGTAGTTGATTTATGCTTCATTCAATGTTTTACTTGCATAATAGATTGAATGAAAAATCTTTTCTCTCCTTTGACCTAGTACTGCACCTACAGCCCAATCACTTGCATCACACATGATTTCAAAGGGTTTGTTCCAATCTCGAGCAACAACCACTGGTGCAGTTACCAAAGCTTGTTTCAAAATAAGGAATGCATTTCTACAATCCTCATTAAAAATGAATTTTTGGTCATGTTGTAACAAAAGACATAAGGGTTTTGAGATTTTTGAAAAGTCCTTAATGAATCTTCTGTAGAATCCAGCATGACCAAGAAAGCTTCTAATTCCCTTTACAGTGGTTGGTTCAGGTAGTTTTGAAATAATTTCAAGTTTAGCTTTGTCTACCTCCACTCCTCTTTTTGAAATTAAATGCCCAAGAACAATTCCCTCTTTAACCATGAAATGACACTTTTCCCAATTGAGGACCAAATCATTTTCCTCACATCTTTCAAGACCTTTTTTCAAAATTTTCAAACAATCATCAAAGGATGAGCCATAAATAGAAAAATCATTCATAAAGATTTCAATGGATGTTTCCAACATGTCAGAAAATATGGACATCATGCATCTTTGAAAGGTTGCTGGTGCATTACAAAGTCCAAATGGCATTCTTTTAAATGCAAAAGTACCATAGGGACAGGTAAATGTGGTCTTTTCTTGGTCCTCTGGTGATATAGCTATCTGATTATATCCGGAGTATCCATCCAAAAAGCAATAATACTCTTTACCAGCCAGTCTGTCTAACATTTGGTCAACAAAAGGTAATGGAAAATGGTCCTTTTGGGTAGCCTTGTTCAGTCTACGGTAGTCCATGCAAATTCTCCATCCGGAGACTACTCTAGTGGGGATGAGTTCATTTTTTTCATTGGCTATGACTGTAAACCCTCCCTTCTTTGGAACACACTGAACTGGACTTACCCAAGAACTACTGGCTATTGGGAAAATAATTCTTGCATCTAACCATTTCAAAATTTCCTTTTTCACTACCTCTTTCATGACAGGGTTCAATCATCTTTGTGGTTCAATGGATGTGAAATTCTTGTCTTCTAAGATGATCTTATGTTAACAAATAGAAGGACTAATCCCTCTAAGGTCAGCAATGGTCCATCCTATGGCTTTAGTGTGTAATTTCAACATATCCACTAACTTTTGCTCTTGATGCATTTCTATAGTGGATGAGATGATGACAGGCAATTTGCCTTCTTCTCCTAGAAAAGCATACTTTAGGTGAGATGGGAGTTGTTTCAACTCCAGGTCAGGTGGTGATACAATGGATGGTGTAAAAGGCTTTGGTTCATTGTTTTCCAAGGGTTCAAATGCTACAGCATTTACTGGGACAGTTACATCATCTCCTAGGGAAAGGTCATCACTGACAGCTAGGTCTACATCATCATCATCCTCTTCCTCTAACTCACAGGCTTTTCTAAGTCCATCCTCATGACACAATGATTCAGTCACACATAAGTTTGAACATTCCTCAACATCTTCAGGGTATCTTAAGGAGTTAAAAACATTAAATGTGACTTTTTGGTCTTGGAGTCTCATAGTTAGCTCTCCTTTCTGAACATCAATCAAAGTTCTTCCGGTGGCTAGAAAGGGTCTTCCCAAAAGGATGGGAATATCCTTATCAGCCTCAAAATCCAAGATAATAAAATCTGCCGGAAAGATGAACTTGTCAACCTGAACTAAGACATCCTCTATTTTTCCTTTTGGTTAGGCAATGGTCTTGTCAGCCAATTGGAGTGTGACTGTGGTAGGTCTGGCTTCTCCTATCCCTAAGTTGTTGAAAACAGACAGCGGCATGAGATTGATACTGGCTCCTAAATCACAAAGAGCCTTTCCAACTTCCTTCCCACCTATTGAACATGGGATGGTAAAACTCCCAGGATCTTTCAGCTTAGGGGGTATTCTATTGGTCAAGAGAGCACTACATCCCTCAGTAAGAGCTACAGTCTCATATTCATTCAACTTCTTCTTCTTACTGAGGATGTCCTTGAGAAACTTGGCATAACTAGGCATTTGTTCAATTGCCTCAACAAGTGGTATGTTGATATGCAATTCTTTGAACACATCCAAAAAAATTTTAAATTGCAATTCCTCCTTTTGATTCCTCAACCTTTGGGGGTAAGGTACATAGGGAGGAACTAGTTTTATAACAGCTTTGTTTGCAAGTGTTGAACAAGATGGTTTTTCCATGCCTTTTGCTGTACTCTCTTGTGAGCTGGTTGGAATACTACTCTCCACGGTCTTTTCCCTGGTGTCATCTTCTAGGAATAATGTAGGATAATCAGTCCTAAGAGGGATATCATTGGTGACAACAGGCGCTTGGACTCCAAGTGGGTTGGAAAGTATCTTATCAACAGGGGGTAATGCTGTACCATTGGGTTCTGACTGTATGGTTTTTTCAAATTCTGATTTAGTCATTGGTCCAAATTCTTTTGGTACTGTCTCTGTTAATTCCTTACCACTCCTAAGGGTTACAACTTTTACATGTTCTTTTCCGGGAGCCCTTGGGATTTCTGTGTCACTAGGCAAAGTGCCTATAGCCCTATTGTTCTGGTTTTGTGCAATTTGACTGACTTGAGTTTCTAAGTTCCGAAGTGCAGTATGAGTTTGGGTCATGAAACCCCTTATCATAGCTTCCAGGGAAGATGATGATTCAGCTTGTGGAGGTGGTTTTTGAAAATGTTGTTGGTTATTTTGAAAATTCCGGTTCTGATGATGCTGTGAACTTTGGTTTTGTTGGTGTTGAGACCCTTGGTTTTGATGATGTGAACCTTGGTTTTGATGATGTTGTGAACTACTAGCATGATGTTGTGACTGAAAATTTGAAGTTTCTCGTGGCTTAGGAGCTGGCTGATTTAAACATGGACTGTTCCAAGAAAAATTTGGGTGCTGCCTCCAACTGGCATTGTAAGTGTTGCCATAGGGAGCATTCCTGTTGTGAACATAGTTTACTGATTCAGAATTCTGAGAACAGTGTTCATAAGAATGATCCCCACCACAACAAACACATTGTACAGAAAGCACTGATTGATTGGATGCAGTAGCAACTGGCTGTACTCCTTGACCCGCAGATAAATTTTTAAGCATTGAGGTCATGGAAGCAAGTTGTGTTGTTAATGCAGTATATGCATCTACATCATGAATCCTAGCTGTTTTCTTTTGAGTTTGGGCACGTGGATCAGCCCAGTGTCCATTGTTTGTTGAAATTTTTTCAAGAATCTCAAACCCATCATTGTAGGTATTGGCTGTAAAGGCCCCTCCTGACGTCGCGTCGAGCATTTGTTTTGCCATGGGGTTTAACCCATTGTAAAACGTCTCGAGTTGAATACAGTAGGGAATGCCATGGTGAGGGAATTTCCTTAGCAGCTCTTTAAACCTTTCCCAAGCATCGGGAATTGCTTCATCGTCCATTTGTTTAAACATGCAGATTTCGTTTCTAGACTTAGCATTACGGGTAGGTGGAAAATATTTTCGCAAAAATTTCTCAGCCATATTGCTCCACGATGGTACAGAACCAGGTGCCAAAGAATTAAACCAAGACTTTGCCCGATCCCTTAGAGAGAATGGAAATAGAGTGAGTCTCAAGGCATCGTTAGATACCCCAGGGATCAGGAATGCATCGGTGATCTCCATAAATGATTTTAAATGAGAATGAGGATCTTCCGATGGCATTCCGGCAAATTGTCCGTTTGTTTGCAACATATGAAACATGATAGGTTTGAGTTCAAAATGGAGGGCGGTCATATGGGGTCTAACTATTCCTGAATTTAATTGCTCAAAATCAGGTATAGCATAGTCCATAATTCTTCCCTCTTTGGAATTTGCAAGATTAATTATGTTTGGAATCTCATCCCTATGCTCATTGTTGTTAGATTCTGTATCATCATCATTATTATGATTTTGATTTGGTCCATGTTGTTGAAAAGGGTGCTCGGGTGGATTTCCAAAAATTGGTGGTGCATCATGAAAGATTGGTTGTCTTACTTGATTCTCTAAAAGCGGTGGTTGTCTAGGTCCCCTATTTTCAAAACCTGGTGGAGGTGGTTCCATAATGGGAGGATCTAAGGTCAATGTAATTCTTCGCGCTCTCCTCCTATTACGAAACGTTCTTTCAATGTCCGGGTCAAATTCGAACAATTCCCCACGTGGTATTCTGGGCATAAACCACTTCAAAATGAGATCACTGAGATGTTAGAAAAATCAAATCTTTTAACAAACTTTTATAGACTTTTAGCGAGCCAATCCCCGGCAACGGGGCCAAAAACTTGATACGAAATGTTTGCACACCTCTACGACATGTGATAATTGAATTCTAAAGCAAGTATACAATAGAATCCAATATCGTCTTTCAAGTAATAAGATGGTAGGATACCAGATATCGTCCCACAGAGATTGTTGTAAAAGTGCAATAAAAGTGTACTAAAATAAGAGATTAACAAGATATATAAAGATAGAATGGGTGTAAGACTTGAAGTGAGGAGTAAACACAAATTCTGGAGGCCAATGCTATAGGGATGCTATAGCATTATTATTAGCTCAGCAACAACAAGTTCCACCATGTACTTTAAAGAGTATCCTTCCGAATATCTACCTATGCAAATGTCCGGACCAGTGCGAGTGTCAAATGGTTTCTTTAAAGTATATGGAAAAACAAATGCCTTTGTTTAAAAATCACCCTTGTGAGTCGATTCCCATATCATTCAAGTTGACGTGTTCTTAGTGGCTCATTCCTGAGTCCACTACACTTTAACCCTTTGACTAGTAGTGATCAACCCGTCAAGAATAAATCGGTTTGAAAAACAAAGATAGCAAGTTCCCTTTCTAGCAACTCTTCCAAGTATACTTCCCATATCATTCAAACTGACGTGCTTTTTCATGGCTTATTCCTAAGTCCATGGCACTTTCACAGTTTAAGAAGTGATCCATTCGTCAAGAAGTGCGTTTGGATTTATAAAACTTAAAATGACATAGTGGAACAATGTTATTGAAGAACAAAGTCCACTAGTTTTTGGTTTACAACCTCCCTTTTTGTCTCACACCCAAACTATAAAATTAGCTACTCATTACGTAAAAGTAAATTTCAAGAAATGTAAATGACATAAAGTAAAGACATAATGTAAATGACGGAAAGTAAATGACGGAAAGTAAATGACGGAAAATAAATGACTGAATTTAAATGACTAAATATAAATGACCGAAAGTAAAGAGCATAAAGTAAATGATATGAAGCAATTAAGAAAACTAGAAGAATCTATCATCCAATGTTGTAGCAACCCATGTGTAAGAACAAGAATTCCAAAAAGAAATTCAAAACTAATATTTAATTATGAATCTTCAACCACAAGCTATTCAAATCTATATTAAATCTGATAATACTTACTAAATGACCAGCCCACTCCCTCCTTTATATAGTTTCCAAGAGGGAACAAAAAGGACTAAGCAAATAGTAGCAAATAGTAATAAGTACAAAAGCAACTTATATAATACTTAATAAATCAAAAAGCTAACTAGAAGTACATAACCCTTAGTTACAATCTGATTTTAAACAAAAGAGCAGTTGATCTTCAACTTAAGTTACTATAGCTGGCATCCACTTTCGAGTTTTGGTCGATTTTCTCTTTTAAGCACGCAACAAGCCCGAATCTAAATCTGCGATTGAATGCTGTGGCATCAGATTCCAGCATTGCAGCCTGCACATTTTTAGACAAAATTAGCCTACCTAATAAGTAAAAGCAAGTGAACCACAAACTTAGCTCCATATAACAGAAAAGAGAAAATAAGATAAGAAAAATGGACTCAAAGTTGGGATTAAACAAAAATGATCTATCTAAAAAGAAAGAAAAAACGCTCGTATGCATTGAATTCTCAACGCATATCAGTTGCTCTGGGTTTATTTTGTCTATTTTATTTTGTATGGTGTTCGTATCTTTTGAGCTTTGTCTCTTTTGGTTGCTTGTAGCTTGGTATGGTGTTTGTTACCAAGTTTTTGTGTTTTGTTGTTTGGGTGTTGTGGCTTTTGTAGCCTGAACTTTGTTTCGTTTTCTTTTTAATACATGTGCCTGGAGCTTTCCTTCCAAAATAAAAAAAGACCCAAATGTGCCAAAAGCGAAGCATTACGGACCATTATGACATGTTACACCTTAATTAGAGCCAACAAGGTCAAATTAGACTCATACTGGCCCACTTAGTCCAATTACGACCCATTAGACTTGTTAAGGAGATACAAACCAATATACCTACGAAGACCAAAATGAACCAATAGCGTAGTATTACGGACCACTATGACCCGTTAAACCTCAATTAGTGCCAACAATGTGAAATCAGTTTCATTATGGACAACTTAGTCCGATTATGAACAACTAGACTCGTTAAGGAGGCACAAATCCCTTATACCCACTAAGAGCCAAATGAATAAATTGCGGAGCATTACGGACCACTTGGGCCCGTTACACATCAATTAGAGCCAACAAGGTGAAATCAGACTCATTATAGCCCACTTAGTCCAATTATGAACAATGATCTCGTTAAGGAGACCCAAACCCATTATACCCACTAAGACCAAAATGAACTAATAGCAAAGCATTACAGATCATTATGACCGATTATAACACAAATAGAGCGAATAAGGTAAAATCGGACTCATTATGAATAACTTAGTCCAATTATGAACAATTAGACTCGTTAAGGAGGCACAAATCCATTATAACCACTAAGACCCAAATGAAAAAATAAGGAAGCATTACGGAACACTATGACCTGTTACACCTCAATTAGAGCACAACAAGTTCAAATCGGAGTGATTATGGTCTACTTATTCCTATTACAACCAATTAGAATCGTTAAGGAGACAGAAACCCATTATACCCACTGAGACCCAAATGAATAAATAGTGCATTACAGACCACTACGACCAGTTACACCACAATTAGAGCCAACAAGGTCAAATCGAACTCATTATGGACTACTTAGTCCAATTATGAATAATGAGACTCGTTAAGGAGACACACACCCATTATACCCACTAAGACCAAAATGAACCAATAAGGAAGCATTAGAAACCACTATGACAAGTTTTACCTCAAATAGAGCCAATAAGGTAAAATTGGACTCATTATGACCCACTTATTCCAATTATGAAAAATGAGACTCGTTAAGGAGACACTAATCCATTATACCCACTAAGACCCAAATGAACCAATAGCGAAGCATTACGGACCACAATGACCCGTTACACCTTAATTAGAGCCAACAAAGTCAAATCGAACCCAATATGGCCCACATAGTCCTATTACGACCAATTAGACTCATTAAGGAGACACAACCCCATTCTACCCACTAAGACCAAAATGAACTAATAGCGAAGCATTATAGACCACTATGACCCGTTATACTTCAAATAGAGACAATAAGGTCATATCGACTCATTATGACCCACTTAGTGCAATTAAGAACAAGGTGTTAAGGAGACACAAATCCAGTATACCCACTAAGAGCAAAATGAACCAATAGCAAAACATTACGAGCCACTATTACCTGTTACACCTCAATTAGAGCTAATAAGGTCAAATCGGACTCATTATGCCCATTTAGTCCTATTATGACCAATTAGACTTGTTAAGGATGCACAAACCCATTATACCCACTAAGACTAAAATGAACCAATAGCGAAGCATTACGGACCACTATGAGTCGTTATACCTCAATTAGAGCCAACAGGTCAAATCAGACTCATTATGGCCCATTTAGTCCCATTACAACCAATCAGGCTAATTATGACCCATTTACTCCCATTACAACCAATCAGGTTCATTAAGCAGACAAAAACCCATTATACCCACTAAGACCAAAGTGAACCAATAATGAAGCATTTCGGACCTTTATAACTCCTTATACCTCAATCGGAGCCAATATCGTCAAATCGGTCTCATAATGACCCACTTAGTCAAATTACAAAAAACGAGACTCGTTAAAAAGACACATACCAACTAAGACCAAAATGAACCAATAACGAAGAATTGCGGACAACTATTACCCGTTATACCTTAATTAGAGCCAATAAGGTCAAATCGGACTCATTATGACACACTTAGTCCTCTTTCAAACAATTAGACTCGTTAAGGAGACACAAACCCATTCTACCATCAATGACCAAAATGAACCTATAGCGAAGCATTACGGGCCACTTAGTCCCGTTATGCCACATTTAGAGCCAATAAGTTCAAATTAGGCTCATTTTGACCTACTTAGTCCCACTACAACCAATCAGACTCGTTAAGGAGACACAAACCCAATATACCAACTAAGACCAAAATGAACCAATAACAAAGCATTATGGACCATTATGACCCGTTATACCTCCAATAGAGCCAATAAGATCAAATCGGACTCATTATGACCAACTTATTCCAATTATGAACAATGAGATTCGTTAAGGAGAAACTAATCCAATATACCCACTAAGACCCAAATGAACCAAAAGCGAAGCATTACAGATGAATATGACCCGTTATACCTCAAATAGGGCCAATAAGGTCAAGTCCGACTCATTATGACCCACTTATTCCAATTATGAACAATGAGACTCGTTAAGGAGACACTAATCCAATATACCCACTAAGACCCAAATGAACCAAAAGCGAAGCATTACGGACCACTATGACATGTTACAGCTCAATTAGAGCCAACAAGATCAAATCGGACTAATTATGGCCCCCTTAGGCCAATTACGAACAATTAAACTCGTTAAGGAGACGCAGACCAATATACCCACGAAGACTAAAATGAACCAATAACGCAGTATTACAGACCACTATGACCCGTTATACCTCAATTAGTGCCAACAATGTGAAATCAGCCTCATTATGGCCCACTTAGTCCAATTATAAAAAATGGGACTCGTTAAGGAGACACAAATTCATTATACCTACTAACTCCCAAATGAACAAATACCAAAGCTTAATTGACCACTATGACCTGTTATACCTCAAATAGAGCCAATAAGGTCAAATCGGACTCATTATGGCCCACTTAGTCCAATTATGAACAATTAGACTCGTTAAGGAGGCACAAATCCATTATACCACTAAGACCCAAATTAATAAATAGCAGAGCACTTCGGACCACTTTGGCCCGTTACACCTCAAATAGAGCCAACAAGGTGAAATCATATTCATTATGGTCTACTTAGTCCAATTATGAACAATGAGACTCGTTAAGGAGACCCAAACCCATTATAGGACTAAGACCAGAATGAACCAATAGCAAACCATTACAGAACATTATGTCCTGTTATACATTAAATAGAGCCAATAAGGTAAAATCAAAATCATTATGACCCACTTATTCCAATTATGAACAATGAGACTTGTTAAGGAGACACAAATCCTTTATACCCACTAAGACCCATATGAACCAATAGCAAAGCATTACGGACCACTATTACCCGTTACACCTCAATTAGAGCCAACAGGTCAAATCGGACTCATTATGGCCCATTTACTCCATTTATATAAACAAGGAGACTCGTTAAGGAGACACAAATCCATTATACCCACCAATTCCAAAATGAACCGATAGCGAAGTATTACGGGCCATTATGGCCCGTTATACCTCAATTGTAGCCAATAAAGTCAAATCGGTCTCATTATGACCCACTTAGTCCTATTATGACCAATTAGACTCGGTAAGAAGACACAAACCCATTATATCCGCTAAGACCAAAATGAACCAATTATGAGCCATTAAGGATCATTTAGACCAATTTTACCTCAATTACAACCAATAAGGTTAAATCAGATTCATTATGACCCAATTAGTCCCATTACGACCAATCAGGCTCATTAAGGAGACAAAAAGCCATTATACCCACTAAGACCCAAATGAACCAATAGAAAAGCATTATGGACCACTATGACCTATTACACCTCAATTAGTGCCAACAAGGTCAAATCGGACACATTATGGCCAACTTAGTCCTATTACGACCAACTAGACTCGTTAAGGATGCACAACCCCATTATACCCACTAAGACCAAAATGAACCAATAGCGAAGCATTACGGACCACTATGACCCGTTATACCTCAATTAGAGACAACAGGTCAAATAGGACTCATAACGGCCCATTTAGTCCTATTACGACCAATCAGGCTCATTATGACTCACTTAGTCCCGTTACGAATAAAAAGACTCTTTAAGAAGACACATATCCATTACGACCAAAATGAACCAATAACGAATTATTACGGACCACTATAACCCGTTATACCTCAAATAGAGCCAATAAGGTCAAATCCGACTAATTATGACCCGCTTATTCCAATTATGAATAATGAGACGCAATTAGAACCAACAATTCCATTATACACACTATGACCCAAATTATGACTAATTACGAGTTAAGGAGACACAATTCTATTATACACACTACGACCCAAATGAACCAATAATGAAGCATTACGGACCACTATGACCTGTTACACCTCAATTAGAACCAACAAGTCAAATCAGACTCATTATCGCCCATTTAGTCCAAATAAAAACAATGACACTCGTTAAGGAGACACAAATCCATTATACCCACCTAAACCAAAAGGAACCAGTAGCGAAGCATTACGGACCACTATGACCCGTTATACCTCATTTATAGCCACTAAGGTCAAATCGGTCTCATTATGACCCCCTTAGTCCTATTATGACCAATTAGACTCGGTAAGGAGACACAAACCCATTATATCCACTAAGACCAAAATGAACCAATTATGAGCCATTACGGATCATTTAGACCCGTTTTACCTCAAATAGAGCCAATAAGGTTAAATCAGACTCATTATGACCCAATTAGTCCCATTACGACCAATCAGGCTCATTAAGGTGACAAAAACCTATTATACCCACTAAGACCTAAATGAACCAATAGCAAAGCATTACAAACAACTATGACCCGTTACACCTCATTTAGAGCCAACAAGGTGAAATCGGACTCATTATGGCCCACTTAGTCCAACTATGAACAATGAGACTCGTTAAGGAGACACACACCCATTATACCCACTAAGACCAAAATGAACCAATAAGGAAGCATTAGAAACCACTATGACAAGTTTTACCTCAAATAGAGCCAATAAGGTAAAATTGGACTCATTATGACCCACTTATTCCAATTATGAACAATGAGACTCGTTAAGGAGACACTAATCTATTATACCCACTAAGATCCAAATAAACCAATAGCGAAGCATTACGGACCACTATGACCCGTTACACCTTAATTAGAGCCAACAAAGTCAAATCGAACTCAATATGGCCCACATAGTCCTCTTACGACCAATTAGACCCATTAAGGAGACACAAACCCATTCTACCCACTAAGACGAAAATGAACCAATAGCGAAGCATTATAGACCACTATGACCCGTTATACTTCAAATAGAGACAATAAGGTAAAATTGGACTCATTATGTGTGTCCCACAATAACAAGTTGTGATTCAAGAATACAAATCTCAATTCAAATTGTCATATTATTCAATTCTCAAATCACAATTTGCAAGATTCGAATTACAGGATGTTTTCTCATAACTTTCTCTCTCTAAACTTATTGCTCTCTCTTAGTCAAATTGTTAGAGCATATTTGTTGAATACAAGATCATAGAAGTTGAATGTCAAAGTCAAGCCAAGTCAAAGCTGAAAGTCAACTTTCATGTGAAAGTCAAAGTCAATTGTAATAAGTCAATTGTAATAAGTCAAATGTCAAAGTCTTTGTTGTGTTTAGTTTGTTGTAAGCACGTGTAGTTTATTTTTCTGTTTTAATAGACTTGTGACTAGGTCTCTTTGTAAGATTGTAACATATGTAACTAGAACTGAAGAATACGCAGAGCTTTAGAGAGAGAACGTTAGAGAAAGTTTAATGTACGAATTGTGAATTAAGATTGGAATAACAGGTTGAGTTTTAATCTGTGTAATAATCTTGTTAATTGTGTTGTTTTAGTAAGAACTTGATAATTGGGACATTATAAATTGGTATCAGAGCAAATCCGATTGAAATCAAGAAAATACAGAGTTCGACACTGTTTCGTAGAGTTTGGATCAATTTTTGGATTTTTGTTTGAAATTTGAGTTATAATTGATTGAATTGTTTTCGAATTGTGTATTAGATGGATCTTGTATAAGTTTCATAGGGGATTGCAATGTAATTTTTCAAGAATTTTAGAGTTTTGGTAAGTCGAAGTTTCACGAGTCTGTCGCACTGTATTGAATCGAATTTGTATTTGTTAGGATTATTTATCGAAATTCAACGATAGATTTCGATTCTAGATGTGTTAGAGTGCATATTGTCAAAATTTCAGTTTGTAAATCGAAGTTTAGATGGGTTTTTGAGTGATTCAGAGGGATTTTCATCGTAGATCTCAAGAACTCGCAGACCCCTCAAGAACTCGCATCCTGAACTCGCACAACCATTGGGATTCACATATTTCTTTAGATTTCGCATCTCTTTATATTTCGCATCTTAGATTTCGCATAATTGTGTGTTCTCAATTTTACAAGTATTGAATTCGCAGATGGCTGTGGTGCGAATTGTATAGACTTCGCATAGTTGAGACGTGCGAATTGATATAATTCGCATAAGTGTGTGCGAAAAGTGGCTTTCGAAAATCATCAAGGAAAGAATTCGCAGAAGTCTTGTCTATAAAAAAATTTTGATAAAATTTTCAAAGGACATATTTCATATCTGTTTGTCTTGCAAAAAGTAAAGAATTCTCTTCTGAGAGTCATACGAATTATTTGAATTCGCATAAGTGTATATGTGAATTGCTTAGTTCAAAAATTTTACAAAGTATATAATTCGTATGGGTCAAGTGTGCGAAAAGTTTTTCATACGAAAAGTTTAGTTTTTCAAATTATTTTCTATGTTCAAAACTTGCATAGTGTTATATGTGATTTCTGTGTGTGCAAATTCTGATTTCATCTTTCATGCGAATTCTGTAGGGTAAGTTGTTTACGAATTCTATTGTTTTGTGTCTAGTGTGTGAATTCCCTGTGTTCTTCACTCTATCGTGCGAATTCTAGACATAGAATTTTGGAAATTTCAGTTTTTGAATTTATTTCAAAGTTTTCTTTTATTTTTGTGATCGTGTGTCAAGTTCTTATTGAATATTTTCATAACAGGATGACTTCAAAGCATGAACTTTCCATCGGTACGGATGTAAAGCCCCCTGTTCTTTTTAAAGGGGAGTACGAACAGTGGGAAGGACAGGCTCCTGGATTTCTTTGACCGTCACGCAAACGGGGAAAACATTTTATTGTCTATTACTGAGGGTCCCATGATTCCTCCCACTATGGAGGATACCTGGCGATGAATCCTCCGACAGTGAACATGGAGACGAGGACAGAGTAAGAAAGACAAAGACAGTCCCGAAAGATTTTGCCCAGTACACTAATGAGCAGAAAAGTACCGTCAAAGCTGATAAGCAAGCCAGATCTCTTTTATTATAGAGTATTCCGAATGAGATCTACATAAAGATCGACAGCTGCAAAGCAAATGCCAAAAAGATGTAGGATCAACTGCAGAAAATGATGATGGGTTTTAAGGTCGGTAATCAGATGAAAGTAGCAAACTGCATCAATAGCTACGAGGAATTCAAGGCAAAAGAAAATGAAAGCCTTGAGGAAACATACGAGAGATTTGTACTTCTTCTGAATGAGCTGTCAAAGAACAAAGTAAAGAAGAAGCAAATCGAGAATAACGTCAAATTCCTCAGCATTCTCCAACCTGAACGGAAAAACACACTCGGAGAATGAAGTAGATGAAAGACCTTAGCGATATTCCACTTCATGAGGTCTACGATACATTGAGGCAAAATGAAGAGGAGGTCGAAGAGAAAAGAGCTGAGAAGAAAAAGAGTGAGAAAGTGTCTGATCCGATTGCTTTGGTAGCTGGACAGAAAGATAAAGAAAATAAAGAGAAGAAAAAGAAGAAGAAGATTGTGCTCCCAAGTTCAGATGATTCTAGTTCGGGTTCTGACAGTGATGATGGGGAGAACCTCAAGCAAGCAATGCTATTGTTGACCCGTGCTTTTCAGAAGAAATTTTACAAGAAACCAAGGTCAAACTCACATAGGTACTCTTCTTCTGGATCAAAGAATCATGAACACCTAGAAAGGGTGGAAGGAAAAAGGTACGAGGAGAAGGGATATGTGGAAAGAAAGCCCGATGAGAAGAAGAATTATCTGAATGATTATGGGGCTGAGAAAAAAACAGATGACCCGATCAAATGTTATAATGCGGAAAGATTGGTCACTAGGCCAAGGATTGTCGAAATCCCAAAGTCAGAAACTCAGAATACTATAAGAATAAGATGCTCTTGGCCAAGCAGCAGGAGGCTGACAATGCACTTATGGCTGTGGATGAGTTATGGTTAGATCATTCAGATGAAGAAGAAAGAGAAGAAACTGCACACATGTGCTTGATGGGTGATACTGTTAAGTTTGATGAAAGTGATGAAGAGACATCTGATGAGGTACTTAATCTTTCTGAATCTGATTTTATAATCAAAATGGACGCCATGATGGTCGAACTTCAAGACCTTCAATGTAAAGTGAAAAAGGAAAAGAACAAAGTTGCGAAGAAAAGTCAAAAGATCTTTGAACTTGACAAGGAACATGTTGGGAACAAAGATTTGATTGACTCTCTAAACAAATCTTCTTCTGATTTTAAAACGCAAAAAGATGGTTTTGAAAGTAAGATTTCTGAATTTGTTTCTAAGCTTTCTAAGTCTGATCTTGAAAAGCAAGAATGTGTTCTAAAAGCTCATATTTTGCAGGTAGAAAACAAGAATTTAGAGAAAAAGGTAAATGGTTTGGAAGCAAAATTATATGCTAGAGGCAAAACAGATCAAACTATTTTTCTATATACACCTAATGAGGAGGCTGATTTTAAAGAAAAACGGGGACTTGGTTACGATAACCCCCATTACTTAAAGAAAGCCATCAGAAAACAACCAGGACTGTATAATTTTGATTTTCTTTTTGCTGCTGGTAAATATCATCATTTAAAACCCAAATTTGTTACCAAATAATCGGATGACGTTGAGGCAAAAGAAGTTGAGAAAAGAAAGAATTTAAAGAAAATGCAACTACCATTTTGCTATCAAAGGTTGAATGATAGTTATCTTTCGGAAAAACCAAAGTTTCTTTCTAACCATTATTTTGCTAGCTATTCTTCTACTGAGATGGAGGCAAAACCAGTTAAAGCTAAAATTTATGTTCCTCCACTCATTCTGGAAAGCAAAATAATTAAACTTGAAAATGTTTTATCTGATGAAAGAATCTTGGTTGATATTGAATAAAATGTGTTTTCTACTGTTTTGAATAATATTGTCTTCAAAGCTGAATATAATGAGTGTTCAACATCTTCTAAGGCACCTCAAACTTCAGAAGTTGATTTTGATGACTTATTTACGTCTGCAAATGATTCTTTAAATTATGATGAAGGGTGTGTTGATGAGATTGATATGTTTGACTTTAATGCTAAACTTCCAGATCATTCTACTTTTGTTATAAATGGTGAAGTTTTACCAAGTGTATATGAAATTGGTGAATCATCGACTAAGGTTGGTGAACCAGTGTCTGTGAGTACTGATTACTATCAGTCAGGTAAGAAGCAAAAGAAACAGCGCTCACAGAAACGAAAAAACACTGGTAAGCTTAAAGAAAAGACATTCTCAGAAATATGATTTTTCTAACAAATCTAAATCTTGTGTTTCAGATTTGAACAATAGAAGGTCTGAAGAACGAAAAGAGTGGCGACCTAAACAGAAAGTTGATGAAAAAGTAGAATCCATTCCTGATATTCTTTGTAATAGATCTACTGGAAGTATGCCTGATGTAGTTGGTAATGTTGCTTCGGATAAACAAAACCTTGTAACTTCTTACAAGAGATATACAATAAAGCAATTATTCTAATTATCTCGGCCTGCTACTAAGTCATCTAATTATAGACGGAATGATTTTGTTTCTCACTGATATTCTGATGATTGGTTTGGTACTTATCATGTTTGTTCTTATAAGTCATATGCATCAAAAGTTTTTCAAAATTTCAGAGGATCCATATACAAATGGATACCAAAATATCATGCTAATCCGATAGGACCCACTTTTAAATGGGTACCTAAAGTTGTTATTCCCTGATTTCTCTTATGCAGACCCATCATATGTGGTACTTGGATTCTTGTTGCTCCAAGTATATGACCGGGCAAAAGGATTTATTGTCTAATTATACAGAGAAATTCTGCGGGAATGTGAGATTCGGCAACGACCAGTTTTCACCGATTTTAGGCTATGGTGATGTGGTTAATGACAACGTGACGATTACAAAGGTGATTTTAGGCTATAGTTTTCACCTGTTTAGTATTGGACAGTTCTGCGACAAGAATTTAGAGGTAAATTTCAAGGCTAAGAGATGTTGTGTGCGTACTGAAGATGGTAAAGAACTCTTGGTCGGCACGAGAAAGTCTAACCCTGTCAGGATCGAATTCTCAACAAGAATTAATTCTCAGAAACAATATCAAAGAAGTTTGCGGAATAACACTTTGATATTCTATGAAACAGTCAATCAACACAGAAAATATGAATAACAAACTGTAAGCTTTTATTGAATGCTTTGAAGTTACAAGATTACTCACTCAACCTCAATATTGATGAACAGGCTCACCAATACGAATTCTACTTCTCTAGAATTAGGATCTATGCCTTGAGGTTGTTTTTTCTCTAAAAGAATGAAAAACAAAAGTTATATGTTATCCCCTATTCTAAACAATACTATATATATATACTGAATACAAAGATAATTACAATGAATAAAATATCTTCAGTATATCTTCTATGTATGTCTCTAAGCTTCCATGTATATCCTTTCATACGAATCTTCATCATATAAGCAGTATTAATCTTCAGCAGCATTAACTTCCTTCTAGCAACATTAACTACTAAGCAGTACTAACCACTAGCAGTACTAACTAGCTAAGCAGTACTAACTTTGTTCAAGCAGCACTAACTTTGACTAGCAGTATTAATAGTACTAGCAGTAGTAACACTCAGCAGTACTAACCTTTAAGTCTTCTAGCAGTATTAACTCTGAACTAGCAGCATTAACCATACTTGATAAATTCTTCAGTTCCCAACAATCTCCCCCTAACTTGACTTTTAGGAAAAGAAGTCAAGTTCTTCAGATCTTCTTCAAGATGCTTTCAACACCACCTCTGATTCAATTTCCCAAATTTGGATCTAGGCCCAAACTTTGATTTATAGTTCTTCTCACCACAATCTTGGCCATTTCTGAATCCTTTGTACAAACCAGTGTAGCTTTAAGCATCCCTTCTAACTTCTCCTTGCTATGCTCATATATTTTGTCCACCAGGTAGTATTCATGATAACAATTGTCAATAGTAATCATGTATACTCCACAGTTTTCAAACAGTATCCATTTGTCAATCTTCTTGAATATGAACTCATGCATATGATCTTTAATCCTATGGTGCACTCTTGCAGGCTCAAACATCATGCACAAGTATTCCAATGTCACTTTGAGAAGATTCTCTTCAGTACCTTTCAACACAGGTTCATAAAGTTTCATCCCAACTTTATATAGTTCTTCTATATCAGCTCTTGAACAACTTCTGATGACTTTCCCCCATGTTGAATAAGCTTCAAATGAACCATCAGCTCTCTTGATTCTGAAGAAATTCTTTCCATTGTCTCTCAGAATATCCCAGAAGATGATCTCTGGAGCTTGCATAGAGATTGGAACAGCTTTCAAAGGTTCCACTATTGTCATGTACGGATCCATATTTTCATCAGTTTGCTTAGTGACCTGCTCTGGACTCTGTACTGGCTCTGTTGGGGATGTGACTGAAGGTTCTGCTTCCTTTTCAGTTTCTTCCACCCTAGGCCTTTTCAACTGCCTTTTTGGAGCAATTGTTTTCACTCTTTTTCCAGACTTGGCTTCTCTACCAACATTTCCAGGTTCTTCCTTCTTCTCTTCTGCATCTTCTTTGGAAGGTGTGGTTTTCTCAGGGAATGGTTGTTGGATGTTGAGATCATGTCTCTCTTTCATCCTTCTTTCTGCTTCTTCCCTTTGAGAGGAATCCCCTTGGAGCTTTGTCATTTCCTTCCTGTATAGCTCTTCAACCTGAGAGTATGCCATATGAGTAAACATCTCCCCCTTAACACCAATTGCACCTTTCAGGAAGTTGATCATCTTTCTTCTTTCCTGATTGGCCAAAAAGGTCTTGGAGGGTTGTCTTTTCTGCTTTTTGAATGGCATTCTTTTTACTTGTACTTGCTTGGCCTGAGCTGCTGTTTTCATGCTCTTCTGATACTCTTCATTTAGTTTTCTGGCCATATTCAGTGCAAGCTCTCTATCCTTCTCAGATTGCAGTTGTTCCTCCCTTTCCATTTCTGCCTGAAGCTGCTTTGCCACTTCTTCATCCAGTTCTATCTGAATTTTCTTCTTTGCAGGTTGTTCAGGTTCAATCATCTTAGCTTTACCCTTTGTATCCTTCAACCCTGCCTCACTTCTTTCTTGTGTCTTCTTTTCAAGGTCTCCTTCATTGATGACCACTCCCTTAGCCTTTTGAGTAGCCTTAGGAGTGTCATTCTTTGCTTTTACTAAGGTTTCAGCTATTTCCAATTCTTCAACAGATAGCCCTGTTACTGCTTGAACATTATCTGTTTCTACTTCTTGTGCTTCTTTTTCTGCAGCTTTCTCCCCCTTAACATCAAATTCCATCTCAGAAATACTTTCTTTTTCTGCTTCAGCCTCTGAATTCTCCCCCTTGTTGAAATCATCTTGAACATTTGTCCTCCTCTTGAGCACAAACTGCTTCCTTCTCCTTTTCTGTAACAATCTTGTCACCATTTTCTTCAGTTTGGTGATCTGAACTTGTTGAGATAGAATAATCAGCTTCATCTCCTCTATTTCTTTTCCTTGCTTGATGACATCCTGGTTGATGTTTCCCATGGTCTCCATCAATTCATCATAGTTATATCTGTCCTCACCTTCTCCAGGAGTGTTACCCCCTATTGAAGGATCATTGGATCTTTTATTAGTAGATGTCTTCTGCCTAGCAGAAGCACTATCCACCCCTGTGGTTTCTTGGCACCAGGGTCCTTCAAATGATTGCTCATTCAAAGTTGCCATGGGGGAGGTCTTATTGATGTTACCACTGTCCTCCTCTGTGCTAGCAGGAGTAGTGGCAGCCTCATCACCCATATGCTCTACCTCCTCCTCAGAGAGCACCTCCTTTGGGTTGGGAGACACCCTAGTGGATTCCCTTTGGATATTCTCTATTGGAGAATGCTCCAATAGAGGGCTTTGAGGCTCTTGGTTAATAGTAGGTACAACAAGGGAAGGAGCCTTGTGTACCTTTCTCTTGACATAGGTCTTGGATATTATGGGAGTGGGTTTAGCAGCAAAGGACTGAGGGAAAATTTGAGAGATGGAAGGTTGGGATTGGTTAGCAGTGGGTTGGTCTAATGAGGGCCTTGACCCTGCTACCATACCTTCATTGGTTTGGGACACCACCATCATTGTAGAGAACAATGGGGTGTCAACTCCTTCAGAGTCCCCAGCAGATCTTCTCATATTTGAGAAAACCTTGCCTTTGGGGGGTTTAGGTACATATACCCCAACAGGTTGAGGTATATCCGTCAATTGATGAGTAATAACTTCTTGAACAAACCTGGGATACATAAAGAAGCTCTTTTTGTTTCCCATGTTTGAGACAAGATCATTGAAAATCATTTGTGAAAAATTGTACCTTCTGGTAGTGGCCAAGCACACCAAAGCATAAGCAATAGTGCTGCTGAACTCACTCCATCCAGTAGTCTTTTTGGATATACAATGCATTAGAGTATGGACAAAGAAACGCCATTGGGGAGAGAATTTTGCTTTAGAAAACTTGAAAACACCCAATGGGCCTCCATACCCCATTCTTGTAAGATTTGAAAACAGTTCATCATTTGGGATAGAAGTTATACCAGAGGCATCGTCTAGACGTAGACTGATGCGTATAACCTCTTCAGTAACTGTTAGTGGTTGATCACAGATTCTTGTCTTGATCATTTGCACACCATTTTCCACAACAATGGTTGCATTGGCCCAGAACTGCCTTTGATGCTCAATGTAGATTGTAGGGGAGACAGTAAGAGCATGAGCAATGTGGCTTGACTTGAGGAAATCCACAATCTGATGAAAGCCTTCTGCTTGTTTTGGCTTTTGGAGCATTGCGATTTCATTGTGCTCGTCAATGAACGCCATTGATGCCATTGACCTTGAAGATTCTTGCCTGAAAACTTTGAACTTTGAGAGAGAAAGGGTTTAGAGCGCAAGGGAACAGTATGCAAAGAGTCGTTATGAACTTTTAGGCGGGCAAAGAGTGATTATAGTATTCGGAATATAAGCAGTATTAACCTAGAGCAGTATTAACTACTAGCAGTAGTAACGGCTAGCAGTATTAACTAACTAGCAGTATTAACTAACTAGCAGTATTAACTGAAAGCAGTATTAACTTCTAGCAGTATTAACTGAAAGCAGTATTAACCACTAGCAGTATTAACTACTAGCAGTATTAACTGAAAGCAGTATTAACTACTAGCAGTATTAACTACTAGCAGTATTAACTGAAAGCAGTATTAACTACTAGCAGTATTAACTACTAGCAGTATTAACTGAACGCAGTATTAACTACTAGCAGTATTAACTACTAGCAGTATTAACTGAACGCAGTATTAACCACTAGCAGTATTAACTACTAGCAGTATTAACTGAAAGCAGTATTAACTACTAGCAGTATTAACTACTAGCAGTATTAACTATACTTACTCCTTTTAAACTTGCTAAACACTGAGTACTGCTATGCATATCCTGAAAAAGAAGATTAGTAACACCAAGAATAAAAATATACAGGTATAAAACCACTTTTTGAGAAGAAGATTTATTCAGAGTTTATCATTCCCACACTTGTGACCAAGAAAGTGAATCTACCCACATCAAAAGCTTTAGTGAATAGATCAGCAAACTGATTATCAGTGTGGACTTTGACAACTTGAATAAGTTTCTTTTCATTACAATCTCTTATAAAGTGATACCTGATTTCAATGTGCTTTGTCTTTGAGTGCTTGACTGGATTATTTACAATGCTAATAGCACTGCTGTTGTCAATAAAGATTGGAGTGTGTAGAAAGGTTACCCCATAATCCAACATTTGATTCTGAATCCATAAGACTTGAGAACAGCAACTTGCAGCTGCTATGTACTCTGCCTCTGTTGTAGATGTGGATACTGTGGTTTGTTTCTTGCACTGCCATGAGACTAGTCTAGCACCCAAGAACTGACATCCTCCAGAAGTAGATTTTCTGTCCAAGTTTGCCCCACCTAGATCACTGTCTGAGTATGCTATTAGGTCAAAAGGTGAGTTATGAGGATACCAAAGTCCCAATCTGGGTTGTCCTTTGAGATATCTGAATATCCTCTTAACAGCTTGAAAGTGAGAATGCTTTGGCCTAACTTGAAATCTTGCACATACACATACTGGAAACATTATATCTGGCCTTGATGCTGTGAGATACATGAGAGAGCCAATCATGGATCTATAATAATGCACATCCATGTCCTCCCCCTCAAGATCTGCTGTGATCTGCTTGTGTGTTTCCATAGGTGTGCTGGCAGGTTTTGATTCTGAGAAACCAAACTTGGTTAGAATATCCTGCACATACTTGGATTGACATATGAAAATGCCATCTGACTTCTGTTGAACTTGGAGTCCAAGGAAGAAAGTAAGTTCCCCCATGGAACTCATTTTGAACCTTTGATGCATTAAATCCTCAAACTCCTTGCACATGATGTTTCTTGTAGAACCAAAAATAATGTCATCAACATATATTTGGACCAGCAAGATATCCTTCTTCTTTCTTTTGATAAATAGAGTCTTATCAATGACTCCTCTTTCAAAGTCATTTTCCAAGAGATAGGATGACAGGGTGTCATACCATGCTCTTGGGGCTTGATGTAGTCCATAAAGTGCTTTCTTCAATTTGTATACTCTGTCTGGATAGCTTGGGTTTTCAAACCCTGGTGGTTGACAGACATATACTTCTTCTTCAATTGATCCATAGAGAAAAGCACTTTTTACATCCATTTGATAGACTTTGAAGTTCATGTAAGAGGCATAGGCTAGGAATAGTCTGATTGCTTCTATCCTAGCCACAGGTGCAAAAACTTCTTCATAATCTATACCCTCTTCTTGAGTATAGCCTTGAGCCACCAGCCTTGCTTTGTTCCTTATGACAATACCTCTTTCATCTCTCTTGTTTCTGAAAATCCACTTTGTGCCAATTGCTCTGTGGCCTTTAGGAAGGTCTACTAGATCCCATACATCTTGTAGCTTGAACTGTAACAGTTCTTCTTGCATTGCTTTTATCCAGCTAGATTCTTTCATAGCATCATGTGCCTTTTTAGGCTCAAGCTGGGATAAAAAGCAAGAAAGGACTGTATGCTGTTGATCTTGCATTTCTTGAAGCCTGCTTTGATGTCTAGTCATCATAGGAGAAGAGATATCTCCTATTACCAGCTGTGGAGGATGATTCTTTTGAACTCTGGTGTTATGACTAGGTTCTTCATTCAGTCCAGCCTCTAGATTAGAGTCATGCAACTCAACTGAAGTGTTTTCAGATGCCACTTCTGATTCTTGAGTCTCCTCATCTCTAGTGTCTTCTTCACTCTGACTTGGTTCAGTAAATGGTTCCTTTTCACAGTCTTCATTTACTGTGGGTATGGGAAAAATCACAGATTTAGATATACTTTCTTGAACTTGTGTGATCTCTGATTCTCCACTACCTGTTCCTGTAAACTCATTACTGAAACCAAAAGAGTTAGTTAGTGAGTCAATGTCAAATAGCCACTGAGGTCCAGACCCAACAGGATTTGGTGTGCTCTCATTGCATTTGACATTGTCACTTTCTTCAATTATTCTAGAAGAAGAGTTAAATACTCTGTAGGCCTTACTCTGAGATGAATATCCCACAAGAAATCCATCATCTGCTTTGCTATCAAACTTACCTAAGTGAGATTTGGTATTTAGAATTGTACAAGGACACCCAAAAGGTTTGAAGAAACCAATAAAAGGTTTTCTTTTATTTAAAAGTTCATATGGGGTCTTGTTCTTTTGCTTGACCACTAGAACTCTGTTTTGGACATAACAAGCAGTATTAACTGCTTCAGCCCAGAAGGTAATAGGTAATTTTGAATCAGCCAACAGAGATCTAGCAGCCTCTATTAGTGTCCTATTTCTCCTTTCAGCAACACCATTCTGTTGAGGAGTCCTAGGAGCACTATATTGTCTCTCAATACCTTTTTCTTCACAGAAGGTATTTAGATCATGATTTTTAAACTCAGTTCCATTATCTGATCTAATGACTTTTATTCTTTGATTAGTTTGGTTTTCAATTCTTAGAATAAAGGATTTGATAAGATCACTTGTTTCATCCTTAGTCCTTAGAAAATATACCCAAGTAAATCTGGAGTAATCATCAACAATAACTAAGCAGTAAGATTTCTTGCCTATACTCATAACATTTGTAGGACCAAACAGATCCATATGCAATAACTGGAGACAAGAAGAAACAGAATTTAACTCTTTGGTCTTATGAGAAGTTTTGTGTTGTTTGCATTTAAGACAAGCAACGCAATGATCATCACATGAAAAGACTTTTGAGGGTAAACCTCTTACAAGGTTATTTTTAACAAGATTGTTCATAGTCTTGAAATTCATGTGACACATCCTTCTGTGCCATAGGGAGGATTCATCTACAGAAGCTTTTGAAACAAGACAATTTAAAGATGAATCACTATCAACATTGTTCAAATCAAGACAGTAAACATTGTCCTTCCTTGGAGTTCTAAGTAGTATCATGCTTTCATCAACTACCTTGAACCCTGGAGCAAGGATCATACACTCAGTATTAGTAAATAATATACTATGTTGTTTGTCACAAACCTGTGATACACTTAACAGGTTGTACTTTAATTGATCAACATAGTAGACATCCTCAAATGTCATCTTACCTTTGGTGACATTACCTTTTCCACTTATCTTACCACCAGTAAGATTGTCTCCAAATGCAACATGTCCTCCATTGATATGTGTGAAATCCTGAAGACATGATATGTTGCCTGTCATGTGCCTAGAGCAACCACTATCAACATGCCAAATGCTCTTTCCCTTGAGCTGTTGGTTGCCCTGCACATTAGATAAATCAATTAGTATGATTGGGGACCCAAGCAACAGTTGTCTTGGGTCTTCCTTTCTCATCAAAGTATTTACATTCCATTTTAATGAGGTTTTTAAACTCAGAGCACTCTTTATTAGAGTACTTTGTCAATGTTATTGGCTTAGCAAAACCAACACTAGAAGCAGTACTAACCTTAGAAGTACTAACAGAGTTAGCAGTACTAACCTTGTTAGCAGCATTAACATTGTTAGCAGCATTAACATTGTTAGCAGTAGTATTACTTCTAGCAGCACTATCATTGTCAGCAGCACTATTTGTGGTAGCAGTACTAACAGTTTTAGTGCTTTTAGGAATCCACATATTGACACTTTCTTTAACAGAATACTTTTTCTTCATGTGGCTTTTAGTTTTAACAGTTTTCTTAGCCACATGGTTCTTTTCAATTTTCTTATAACCAAAGGGTTTTTGCATGGATCTTTGGAAATTCATTCTTTGGTTCATAGGATTGAAATAACAGAATTTTGCAAGATGATTCAATTTGCCACAGATAAAACAAGGTTTTGGTCTATTGATTTTACTCAGATCAACCCCTTGTTTTTGTGCCCACTGATTATTCCAGTTTCTTTGATTTCCCCTCTTTTTGTCCTGTTTTTGGGGCTCATTCTTCTTACATGCACACTGTTTGCAAGGACCTGGATTCACAACTGTGGTCTGTTTGTAATGGACCTTACCAGACTTTTCCTCTGTCTTCTCTATGTTCTTGGATTTGATCCAAGCCCTTCCACAATCCTCATTGGTGATAATGTTGTTTTCTATAGAAATCTCACCACTCAACTTGTTCTCCTTACTCTTGCCAACCTCTTTCTCAGTCTTATCCTCAATAATTACCTCATCTAAGGGATCTATTTCAGTGGCTCCCTCAGGCAAGTCCTTCCTATCTTTGGTGTCTAACAGGTCTGAAGTAGGAAGAATGTAATTGTTGTTATATGGTGGAGGTGTGGCATTATACCCAATTCCTCTTCTCAACTTATCATGAATCTGATTTTGCAGTAAGGAGTCCATTGCTTTAGAAGCATTGGAAAACTTTTCTACATCAAGCTTAACCTTGGTTAACTCCTCTTTCAGTTTTTCACTCTCCTCTTTAGATTTGGTCAATTTAAGTTCTAAATCCTTTTTCTCCCACTGCCAGTAATTGGTGTGATATGAGTGTTGGAGTTCATTGGTTTGAAAACCTTTGATCTGATCTTCAAATCTCTCTACAATCCTTACATAGTCTTTGATATCTTTTTCTAATCTCTTAAGGTCATCACTCATCTTCTGATTGTGATCCCTGTACCTTTTAACAGTGTCTATGCAAGTTTTAGAACAGAGATTAGAACTTACCTCAGATGGGAGATCAGATACTTTAGCCATTAGAGCTTGATTCTGAATAGCCTCTTCAGCTTGATCACTCCAATCAAACCCCATTCCTTATTGAGAAACAAGGGCTTGAGCAGAGTTTCTGTTGTTATTGAAGCTTCCAGATTGAGTTTGTTGATGGTTGTTGTTGTGAGACACTCCACTTCTGCACTCTCTAGCAAAATGTCCCTTCAGATGGCATTTGTAGCATTCCACCTTTGATTTATCAAACCCTGCTCCATCTTCTCTTCTTTGAGAGAAGTTGTTCCTCCCAGTTCTTTTTATGAACTTTTTAACTCTCATGGAGAGCATGGCCATTTGCCATTTAATATCCATCTCTTCAAGATCATCTGGATTGAGTTGTTCCAAGTCATCATTAATGAGAGAAGAGTTTCCATGACTTGCCAGAAAGGCCTCAAACACAGTTTCAGAGCCTTTCTCTTGGTTTGTTCCATTAGTAGCATTAACTGATTCAGGGTTAGCAGTAGAATCAATTGATGCTGATAGGAGTGCAGCATTATGAATATATCCAGAAGGCTTCTTCTTTGCCTCCACCTCAGCTTCAAATACTCTAAGATCATTGTACAGATCATCAAGTTCTTTTTCTTCCAACTGATCATTCTGTCTGAATGACACAGTGTACATGATCCATTCATCTCCAAGGGACCTTAAGAACTTTCTGTTCACATCATCTTGATCAATCTGTACTCCCATAGTAGCTAGTTCACCAATTAGTTTATTAAACCTGTCAAAAGTTTGAGTCATTGACTCATTCTTAGTAGAGATGAAGTTTTCATACTGTTGTTTTAAGATTGCCTTTTGATTTCTCTTGGTACTTTTAGTACCTGAGAATCTCTTCTCTAGAGCATTCCAGAGCATCTGTGCATCAGTACAATTGCAGAATTGGTGTTGATACTCATTTGGAATGGCCAAGAGCAGTGTGCTCAAGGCTTTCATCTCTATCTGCCTTGTCTTCCTGTCTGCATCTGTCTTTGGAGGGGTTCTTTTGCCATCTTCACCAATCTTTCCTGCATCAGATGGGCCATTCTCAATGATGTCCCACATAGAGTAATCTGTGAGGAGAATATATTGCTTGATTCTGATTTTCCACATGTCAAATTCATTGGATCTGAGCATTGGAACTTTTGATACCAAAGTACTGCTTGATTCTGTAAGATTTTCCATGATGAATAGTTTGTTTCTGAGAAATCAAGCTCTGATACCACTTGTCAGGATCGAATTCTCAACAAGAATTAATTCTCAGAAACAATATCAAAGAAGTTTGCGGAATAACACTTTGATATTCTATGAAACAGTCAATCAACACAGAAAATATGAATAACAAACTGTAAGCTTTTATTGAATGCTTTGAAGTTACAAGATTACTCACTCAACCTCAATATTGATGAACAGGCTCACCAATACGAATTCTACTTCTCTAGAATTAGGATCTATGCCTTGAGGTTGTTTTTTCTCTAAAAGAATGAAAAACAAAAGTTATATGTTATCCCCTATTCTAAACAATACTATATATATATACTGAATACAAAGATAATTACAATGAATAAAATATCTTCAGTATATCTTCTATGTATGTCTCTAAGCTTCCATGTATATCCTTTCATACGAATCTTCATCATATAAGCAGTATTAATCTTCAGCAGCATTAACTTCCTTCTAGCAACATTAACTACTAAGCAGTACTAACCACTAGCAGTACTAACTAGCTAAGCAGTACTAACTTTGTTCAAGCAACACTAACTTTGACTAGCAGTATTAATAGTACTAGCAGTAGTAACACTCAGCAGTACTAACCTTTAAGTCTTCTAGCAGTATTAACTCTGAACTAGCAGCATTAACCATACTTGATAAATTCTTCAGTTCCCAACAAACCCCTACACCATTAATCTGTCAAAAGTCCAGACTGACAATCAGGTTTGTCTACTATCAAAACCTTGCTGCAACAAAGCTGGTTATGGTGTCGAAGGTTTTCTCACCTGAATTTTCGTTACATAAACAAACTGGTCACTGGAAAACTAGTCAAAGGACTTCCTGAGCTGAAATACGAGAAAGAACACCTTTGTGCAGCATATGAGAAAGGAAAGATGAAGAGAGCCCCACACAAGCCAAAGCCTGAGCAAAGTAAAAGTTCTCCACTGGAATTGCTACACATCGATCTTTATGGTCCAATGAGAACGCATAGCATAAGCGGCAAGAAATATGTCTTAGTTATTGTGGACGATTATTCGCGATATACTTGGGTCAAATTTCTGAGATCTAAGGATGAGACGCCCGTAGTCATCATCAATTTCTTAAAGACTACCCAAGTTAATCTGCAAAAGCCAGTCAAGCTTCTTGGAACAGACAATGCACAGAGTTTAAGAACAAAATTGTAGAAGATTATCTCGAATCGGTCGGGATAACACATCAGTTCTCTGCTGCTAGAACAGAATGGAGTAGTAGAAAGACGAAACCGAACGCTAGTCGAGGCCTCTCATACTATGCTAAGTCAACCCGATCTATCTCTGTTTCTATGGGCAGAAGTTGTTTCGACTGCGTGCTACACACAGAATCGGTCCATAATACATTGTCGGTTTGGTAAAACACCTTATGCTTTGATAAACAATCATACACCTAGTATTAAACATTTTCATGTTTTTGGATGCTGGTGCTTCGTATTAAACGACAGAGAGAACCTGAACAAGTTCGGACCGAAAGCTGACGAAGGCATCTTCATTGGTTACTCTCAAACATCTGTTGCATACCGGGTGTACTTGAAGAAGTCTAAGACAGTAATCGAAAGCGTAAACGTGACATTTGATGAGAAGGTGGCTTCTGCACAAAACAGTTCAGAACCCGTACTTACAGGAGTTTAGCTTCTGGACAAATCAGTCCAAAACTTGTGGTTAACGCGACTGATTCTGATAAAGCTTCTACATCTACTTCTCATTTATCAGAATTGGATTTATTGTTTGAATTGTTTTATGACGAGTTTCTTGGATCTAAACTGCCTAAATCTGTTGTGGTTGACAGGTTAGAAGATTCATCGACTAATCATCCAACCATTTCAGATGTAACAACTGAACTCGTTCCCCTGGTTCAGAAAGAAACTTCGATTCAAACAATTACTCCTTCAGTTGAAGTTGTACCTGAAAACGTCAAGACAGAAATTGTTGATTCAGTTGGTTGTATTGTGACGTCTAGTCAACAGCCAGAAATAGCTGTCCCAACTGAAACTTCTGCACCAAATACTTCAACTGACTCCCTCCCTGAACAAGAAGATGACAGTGGATACTTAGATGAGAATCATGATCAATCTACATCAAATCCACTCCCTCATGAACATAAGTGGACCAAAGAGCACCCGATAAACCATATCATTGGAGATCCATCAAAACTGGTGCAAACTAGGTCTGCTACTTTGAACATGTGTATGCATGATTCATTTCTGAGTAAGATAGAGCCAACTCTTTTATCTGCAACTCTAGCTGACTCGGATTTGGTGACTGCAATGCAAGAGGAGCTGAACCAGTTCGAAGCTTTAAAAGTCTGGAGACTTATGCCAAGACCTGAAGGTAAATCTGTAATTGGTACAAAATGGGTGTATTAAAGAATAAAAAGGATGAAGATGGTGTCGTAATCATAAACAAAGCACGACTTGTTGCAAAAGGCTATAGGCAAGAGGAAGGCATTGATTATGACGAGACTTATACTCTAGTGGCACACATCGAAGATGTTATCCAAGATAACAATGCAATCACAAGATGGCAATTAATTCCATCAAATCTTACTTTGATTAATCACAAGATCAATTACAATATATGCTCACAATGCACTTTCTCTCTAACTCTGAAACTCTCACGATACTAAAATGAACTTCTCTCTTAGAACTGTTATGTTACAACTCGCACAACACTCTATTTATACAAAGGACAAAATGCGCTAACTAATGTTCACGCTAACACAACAACGTGCAAACACCTAAAACACTTACAATACTAGAAAATAGAAAAATTACAATGTTGACTTTGACTTTTATTACACTGACTTTGACTTTGATGCTGAGAGTTGACTTTAGCTTTGACCTTCAGTCTTCAGACTTCTGTGATCTTGTATCCAACATATTTATGCTCTAACAATCTCCCCCTTTGGATTCATGATCATCTCCAAAATATTTAGCAATTCAATCTTCTCTCTTAAAGCTCAGAACAAACAATCTCTTCCTTTGATCAACTTTAGCAATCTTCAGAATCTTTGGTATTCTTTTCAAAATCTTTCTTCAACAAAATAATAATATTCCCCAAGAATGATAGATATTCTCTTCAATTATCTCAAACCTCTTTCAGTCTTCAGAAAGAAATTATCTTCAGAATATACTCAGACTACTTCAGCAAATAATCTTCAAAGAAAATTTCTGTAAAATTCAGCACATCTTCAGAAAACTTTGAATTTGCTCTTTTGAACTTTCAATCTTTGTCAATCTCTGAACTTTTCTTTATCAACTCTGTCATTTCTTGTATCTTCTCCCATCTATAGCATTTCAGACACAAACCTTTCTTGATTCTTTCTCCCCATATCTGATATAAATTTCCAGACATTTCGTAACCTTTAGCTTCTCCCCCTTTTTGATGATTAGAGCATATTGATCATCAAAACTGTTCACCAAGAAATGTATTTATCGACCACTGATCTTTTAACACTGAGCCTTTGATTATATTCTGATCCAACAAACATATTCATCCGAATCTTTTCAAATTCAGACAAAATAAGAGTGTAACACCTGAATCAACAAATGAATCAACTAAGATGTCTGTCTGTAACACTAAGTCACTGTGTGTAACGAATACATATTGGAAAGAAGCTTTTTGATATTTACTCCCCCAGGGCTTCCATTCAATCATCGAAACACCACAATGGATAATTTCTATGAACGTTATGACAAGAAAAACAAATTCCTTGTGTGTTCGTGCCAGTGTTAGAAAGAATTAAGCACATGATGATTGCTTTTTATAAGGCTCAACATTGTGTAAACCACTGAGACAAAAATAATTAAACACAGACTCAATTGTGCATGATCGAAGTGCGAAGGTGGGGCAGACTCCCTTTTTTTTCAATATCCAGATTTTCCAAACGAAAACTAGATAGATAATGTGTCGCGTCCCCAGAAAATATGAAACATTTTCTTTTTAAGAAGAAAATGAGTGGCTGGTGAGGTTTTTAGCAAGAGTTGGCATGGGCTATTTGCTTGTTTCAATAATGTTCACAAAGAATTGTGAAACACTAGTAATGTGGTTGCTCGAATCAGAAAAAGTTGGTGCAGAGTTTATATTCTTTTACTCTGATCTCACACCCTCTTTCTTTCTTACTCATTGAGCTCTTTTTTAACCAAACTCTCATTTTCATTTTACCTCATCACACAACCCACACTCATTTATTTTTGACTCCTCATACTCGACCACTAAGGATTAACTTCTTGGGTAGGAAACACTAGTTAACGTGAATCCATAGAAGTTTCATTGAAGCACACACAAAGAACCCATGTAATATCCTAAAAGAACATGTTGCTCAAACAGGTTTAACTTGAAAGTTAAAGCACAATATATATACAAGTCAAATGTATGTATGCTCACAAATGTAATCATGAAGATTTGAGCATTTTAAACATTGAAGACTTTTCAAACAAGATAAATGAATGAATGAAATGAATAGAAGAAACTTGTTTGAAAATCTGACATTGTATGATAAAGATAAAATACGAATGATATATAACAATCAAGGCTTAGGTCATCAAAAATTGATATTGTCTATATGAAACAAAAATATAGACATTCTTGAAAGAACGTTCAGAAATGAAATCACGCTCAAGCTTTGAATAACAAACGGGGTGTCTTACCATCGAAAAATTTCCTTCAATTTAAAGACATGATAAGAACGAATTCAACAAAAAATAAACCTATGTGTGTGAATACTTGACAGTATATAGAAAAGACAATACGCAAGTAATTATCTTTGGAAACACACGGTTTGTTGATCATTGAAGCACAAATATAAAGAAAAACATTTAAAAATCACACTTCTATATTAATGAAATTGTTTAAGAATCAAAAGTGGTTTGAACATTGAAGAATGTTAGAGCATAAATCTGTTGGATACAAGATCAAGAAGACTGAAGGTCAAAGTTGAGAAAGTCAAAGCTGCTAAAGTCAAATCTCATTCAAAGTCAAAGTTTATTTGTAATAAGTCAATGTATTTTGTATTTGGTATTTTCCTTGTATTAGGTATTAGTATAAATAGTTTCCTTTCTTTGTAATATACAGATACGAATTAGAGAATATCTTACTGTTGTATTCTAGAGAGAGAAAGCTTGAGAGAGAGAGAGTTCGTTAGAGAGAGATTGTAATCTTGGAATTGAGAAATTAATCAAACAGGTAATTGATTGTAAACCTTGTTGTGTTTGATTAATCTTGTTTAGAAACTAGATTCAGGGACACACAATTGGTATTAGAGCAGATCCAAATCGAGAAAAATCAAGAAATGCGTATGTTCGTACTGTTCATCGAAGTCCAGAGTGATTTTCAGTTTTAGTGAGTTTTTGGAGTTGTAATCGATTAGGTTTTGTTAGTAAAGTGTAATCGATCAAGTCTGTATAGGTGTTATCAAGAATTGCACTGTAATTCATTCGATTTTTCGAATTTTGTGATTTTTGGTATACACGAGTTCTTGACACTGTTCTTATTCAAAATTGTAATTTTGGGGTTTTTGATCGAAAAATCAGTGTTAGTTTTGTGTTCGAGTTGTTTAGAAGGTCAAATTGTCGAAGTTTCAAGTTGAAATTCTAGGCAGATATAAGTTTTTTGGTGAATTTGGACGTTTTTAGAGGTATGCGGGTTGTTCTTGAGTAATGCGGGTCTATCATCGGATTGCACGGGTCACTCATCAATATTAATACAAGTTTTTCAGAGGAATGCGAGTCAATCAAAGTACGAAGTTGAAATGCATTTGTTTCTCGAAAGCTTGATATACGGGTGAAACTTGACACGCATATTGTGAAATGCGTTTGCTTAGTGAAACGCATAACAGAAAGTTACGACTCCTTGTGACACGCATAGTAGAGACTTGATATTCTTTATGACACGCAAAGTAAAGGAATTCGGTTCAAGAGTGACACGCATATTGGAGGAATTCGGTTCAAGTGTGACACGCATAGTAAAATATGCGGTTCAAGTGTGACACGCATAGTGAGATATGCGGTTCAAGTGTGACACGCATAGTTGAGGAATGCGTTTCCTGAGAGACAAGCATAGCATAAAAGACTTAGAAATTTTTTTTTCTGAGAAATTTTCAAAATTGTGATTAAAATTTCTGATTTTATATTTCAAATTTTCTGTATTTTCTTGATTGTTTCATTTGAACTAACGATCAGTTCTAGTTTCTTATTGATATATTTTTCAAACAGGTTATACAAGATGACTTCCAAAGATGCATTTTCAATTGGTACTGATGTTAAGCCTCCAGTTCTATTCAAAGGCGAGTATAAACAATGGAAGGACAGATTCTTGGATTTCATAGATCGGCATTCAAATGGAGAGAATATTCTTCTGTCTATCACCGAAGGTCCAATGGCTCCAATAACAGTTCAAGTACCTGATGTTGATGCTTCTGATAGCGAAGACGGGACTGAGGAAACAGAGTAAAAGATGAAAACAGTGACAGTGGATATTTCTCAGTATTCTGAAGAACAGAAAAGCCGATACAAAGCAGATAAACAAGCTCATCCTTACTTCTTCAGAGCATTTCGAATGAGATCTACATCAAGATTGATAGTTACAAAGGTAATGCTAAGAAGATGTGGGATCAGTTGCAAAAGATGATGATGGGATCCAAGATTGGAAATCAGATGAAAGTGGCAAACTGCATCAATAATTATGAGGAATTCAAAGCTAAGGAGAATGAGAGTCTGGAAGATACATATGAGAGGTTTGTATTGCTTCTGAATGAGCTAACAAAGAATAAAGTCAAAAAGAAGCAGTTGGAAAACAATGTCAAATTTCTGAGTATCCTACGTCCGGAATGGAAAAATCATACAAGAAGGATGAAACAGATGAAGGATTTAAATGAAATACCACTACATGAGGTATTTGAGACCTTGAGACAGAATGAGGAAGAGGTTGAAGAGAAAAGAGCTGAGAAGAAGAAGGCAGCACAGGTTTCTGATCCTATTGCCTTAGTAGCTGGAGAGAAGAAGAAAGAAAAGAAAGAAAAGAAAGAGAAGAAAAAGAAGATAGTTCTTACCAGTTCTGAGTCAGATTCAGTTACAGATAGTGATGATGCCAAAAGTCTGAAACAAGCCATGATATTGCTGACCCGTGCATTCCAGAAGAAATTTTACAAGAAGCCGGGATCAAATTCTCAACGCTATTCTTCATCCAGTTCAAAGAACCACGAGCACCGACAAAAAGTGGAAGGTAAGAGGTATGAAGAAGATAGATATGTGGAGAAGAAACCAGATGAGAAGAAGAAGTTTATGAATGACTACACCGCTGTTGAAAAGCCAGCAACTGATTCAATCAAGTGCTACAATTGCGGCAAGATGGGTCATTTTGCAAAAGATTGTCGAAAGCCGAAAGTTCACAACTCTCAGTACTATCAGAACAAGTTGTTTTTGGCAAGACAACAAGAAGCGGGTGTCACTCTAATGGCTGAAGATGAGTTTTGGCTGGATTACTCAGAAGGAGAAGAGGATGACAAGAAAGAAGAAACAGCTCATATCTGTCTCATGGGCAAAGAAGTTAAGGATGACGAGTCAGATGATGAGGCAGTTAATGAGGTATTAAACTTATCTGAAAAAGATTTTATTACCAAAATGGAAACCATGGTGGTTGAGCTACAAAATTTACAAAATAATCTGAAAAAGGAAAAAGAAAGAGTTGTTAAAAAGAACAAGAAGATCTTTGAGCTTAATACGTATGTTATTTCAAACAAAGATCTGATTGATTCTTTACGCAAGTCTGATTTTGATTCTAAATCACAAGTAGATTGTTTTGAAAAGAAGATTTCTGAGTTTGAAGGTAAAGTGTCTACATATGAATTTGAGAAAAATAAATCTGCACTAACTGTTTATAAACTGCAGGTTGAAAATAAGAATTTGAATAAGAAGGTAAATGGTCTGGAAGCAAAACTTTATGCGAGAGGTCAAACAGATCAAACCATTTTTCTCAATGCACCTAATGAAGAGGCTGATGTCAAAGAGAAATGGGGACTTGGTTTTGAAAACCCCCATTATCTTAAGAAAGCTATCAGAAAACAACCGACACTTTATAACTATGATTTTCTTGCTTGTGCTGGTAAACATACTCATTTAAAACCCAAATTTGTTACCAAATTGCCAGAAGAAGTTGAGGACCAAGAAACTGAAAATAGAAAGAATAAAAAGAAAATGCAACTACCGTTTAACTATGAAAAGTTAAATGATAGTTATCTTTCCAAAACACCAAAAGTTCTTTCAACTGACTATTTTGTTAGTTATTCCGCTTCTGAGATGAAGGCAAAACCTGCAATTGCAAAGGTTTATGTTGCTACATCTATTCTTGAAAGCAAAATAGTCAAGCTTGAAAATGTGTTATCTGATGAAAAACTTTTGGTTGATATACAACAAAATGTATTTTCTACAGTTGTAAAGAACACTGTTTTTCAAAATAAATCTTCAAAGTGTTCTACAGTTTCTAAGGTATCTCAATCTTCATCTGATAATTCTGATGACTTATTTGAGTCTGCAAATGATTATTTTAATTCTGATGATGGGTGCATGGAAAAATCTGATATGTTTGATGTCAATTCTACACTTCCTGATCATTCTACTTGTCTTAAAAATGTCAAAGTGTTACCAAGTGGTGTAAATACTGTTGAATCATCAACTAAGGTTGGTGAATCAATCTCTGTAACTGTTGATTACTATGCTAATGGTAAGAAACATAAGAAACAGCGATTACAGAAACAGAAATACACTGGTACACGAAAGAATATTCAGTCTCGGAAATCTGCTTTTCCTAATAAATCTATATCTTATGTTTCAGATTTAAGGAAGAAAAAGTTGAAAGCTCAATCCGAATGGAGACCAAAACGGAAGGAGGATGAGATAGTGGAATCAGTTTCTGATAATACTTGTAATAGATCAGTTAGTAGTGATACTGATGTGATTGATCAAATTGCTTCTAATAATCAAAACCTTGTAACTTCTTACAAGAGATATTCAATAAATCAATTGATTCAATTGTCTCCTATTACTACTACATTTTATCCTTTTCAGAGAAATGATTTTGCTTATTCTCATAATTCTTCTGATTGGTATGGATCTTATCATGTTTATTCTTCAAGATCAAATATTTTTCAAGGTTTTCAAAAGAACAGAGGGTCCATTTTTAAATGGATACCAAAATCTTGTATTAATCTGTTAGGACCCGTTTTTAAATGGGTACCTAAATCTATTGTTGTCTGATTTCTCTTGCAGACCCGGCATATGTGGTACTTGGATAGTGGATGTTCCAAGCATATGACTGGGCAAAAAGCTTTATTGTCTAACTATACAAAGAAATTCAGTGGAAATGTCAGATTTGGAAACGATCAGCTTTCACCTATCTTAGGATATGGTGACATCATTCAAGATAACATAACGATAAGTAAGGTGAGTTATGTCGAAGGCTTGGGGCACAACTTATTCAGCATAGGTCAATTCTGCGATAAAGGGTTAGAGGTCAACTTCAAGTCTAAGAGTTGCTCAGTTCGCACTGAAGATGGAACAGAACTCTTATCTGGAAATCGAAAGACCAACCTTTACACCATCAATTTGTCCAAAGTTCAGATTGACAGTCAAGTATGCTTGATGACAAAAGCTTCAACGCAGCAAAGTTGGCTCTGGCACAGACGTTTATCTCACTTGAACTTTCGTTACATTAATAAGCTGGTTCGTGGGAAATTGGTCAAAGGTCTTCCTGAGCTGAAATATGAACGAGAACACTTATGCCCAGCATGTGAAAAGGGTAAGATAAAGAGAGCCGCTCACAAACCGAAGCCTGAACCAAGCACTAGTTCTCCGTTAAAACTGTTACATATGGATTTGTGTGGTCCAATGAGAACTCAGAGTTTGGGAGGAAAGAAATACGTGTTGGTTATTGTGGATGATTATTCAAGATACACGTGGGTCAAATTTCTTCGTTCAAAAGATGAGACACCGGAAGTTCTCATTACTTTCTTAAAGACGACCCAAGTGAAAATGCAGCGACCAGTCAAGTTTCTTCGTACTGACAATGGCACAGAATTCAAGAACAAGATTGTTGATGAATATCTTGAATCAGTTGGGATTTCACATCAGTATTCTGCTGCTAGAACGCCTGAACAAAATGGAGTAGTCGAAAGGAGAAATAGGACGCTATTCGAGGCCGCTCGGACTATGCTTAGCCAATCGGACTTACCTCTATTCTTATGGGCAGAAGCTGTGTCGACTGCATGCCATACTCAAAATCGTTCCATGATACACCGCCGTTTTCAGAAGACTCCATATGAGCTGATCAACAACAAAACACTGACTATCAAATATTTTCACGTATTTGGGTGTAAATGTTTTGTGCTTAACGACAGAGAGAGTTTGAATAAATTCAGTGCTAAGGCGGACGAAGGCATTTTTATCGGTTATTCTTCAACATCTGCTGCATATCGTGTATATCTAAAGAAGTCAAAGACAGTTGTAGAGAGCGTAAATGTCACATTTGATGAAGGAATGGCTTCTGATCAAATCCGTTCAGAACCCGTTATCACAGGAGTTTTAGCTCCTGGGAAGATTAGTCCGGAACCTGCATCTACAGCGACTAATTCGGATAACGCATCTACATCTACTTCTCATTTAACTGATTTAGATTTGTTATTTGAATTATTTTATGATGAGTTTCTTGGGTCTAATATTCCTAAATCTGTTGTGACTGACAGGTCTGAAGATACAAGTTGTCATCATCCAGTCACTTCAGATGTCATAACTGAACAAGCATCCCCTGTTCAGACAGAAACTCACATTCCAACATCTACTCCTACAGTTGAAGATGCACAAGCAAATGTTGAGCCAGAAGTAACTATTTCAGTTGGGTGTAATACATTGTCTACTCAACAGCCTGAATCTGTTGTACCAACTGATACTTCTGCAACTGAGACTTCAACTGAAAACCCCCCTCTTGTTATTCAAACCGAAGATTCTGAAAGTGGATTTCTAGATGATGATCATATTCAAAATTCATCTACTCCACTTCCTCATGAGCATCGCTGGACCAAAGACCATCCATTACATCAAGTAATTGGAGATCTTAACAAGCCTATTCAAACTAGGTCAGCGACTCTAAACCAATTTATGCATGACTCATTCCTCAGTAAGATTGAGCCAACACGAGTATCTGAGGCTCTTGCTGATTCGGACTGGGTATCTGCAATGCAAGAAGAGATCAATCAGTTTGAAGCCCTAAAGGTTTGGAGACTTGTTCCTAAGCCAGAAGGTAAAACCGTGATCGGCACTAAATGGATATTCAAGAATAAAAAGGATGAAGATGGTATCGTCATAAGAAACAAAGCTAGACTTGTTGCCAAAGGCTACCGGCAAGAGGAAGGCATTGATTATGATGAGACGTATGCTCCAGTAGCGCGTATAGAGGCAATCAGAATGTTTCTAGCCTACGCAGCCCATAAGAATTTCACAGTCTTTCAGATGGATGTGCAAACAGCTTTTCTGAACGGCATTCTTAAGGAGGAAGTGTACGTGTCTCAACCAGAAGGGTTTGTCAATCCAGATAAGCCAGATCATGTTTACATCTTGGACAAAGCCCTTTATGGATTAAAACAAGCTCCTCGAGCATGGTATGACGTTTTATCCAAATTCTTGGTCAAGTCTGGTTTCTCCAAAGGTAAGATTGATACTACTTTATTCATAAAGAAGGAAAAAGCTGATATTATCCTTATTCAGATATATGTTGATGATATAATATTTGGTTCTACTAATCCAAAATATTGCAAAAACTTTTCTAACCTCATGGTGTCACGTTTTCAAATGAGTATGATGGGAGAGATGAATTTCTTTCTCGGACTACAAGTTAAACAAATTTCTATGGGGATTTTTATTAACCAATCTAAGTACATTTTTGACATTCTTCGGAAGTACAAAATGGAAAATTGTAAACCAATTGGTACCCCGATGGCACCTGGTACTAAGATCCACATTGATCCTTCGGGTAAAAGTGTTGAGGTTAGAACATATAGTGGTATGATAGGATCGTTAATGTATCTAACGTCGAGTAGACCAAATATTATGTTCTCAACATGTCTATGTTCTAGATATCAAGCTGCTCCCAAAGAATCCCATTTGGCCGCTGTCAAACGGATCTTTAGATATCTGAAGGGCACTGCAGACCTTGGTTTGTGGTATCCTAAGGATACAGGGTTTCAACTGACAGCATATTCAGATGCAGATCATGCAGGTTGCATGTTGGACAGAAAGAGTACCTCTGGTCACGTTCAATTTCTTGGAGACAAGCTCGTAAGCTGGGCATCAAAGAAACAATTATGCGTTTCCACATCGACTGCTGAAGCGGAGTATGTAGCTACTGCAAGTTGCTGCTCTCAAGTCTTGTGGATGCGAACACAGCTGCGGGACTATGGATTCAAATTTGATAAAATTCCAATCTATTATGACTCGAAGAGTGCAATCGCAATATCTGCTAATCCTGTCCAGCATACGAAAACTAAACACATTGATGTCAGGTATCATTTTATAAAAGATAATGTAGAAAAAGGAACAATTGAACTTTATTTTGTAAAAATAGATTATCAGCTTGCAGATTTATTTACCAAACCATTAGATGAAAAGAGATTTAATTTTCTTGTCTCTAAGCTTGGTATGTTAAATCTTAAGACATAATCGGTTGTTACCTAATAAAGTTACGTATTGTTATTTTTCATCATTTTCTTTATCTTTATTTTCTGAGAGATATCTGCACTTTAATTGTTTGCTCATGATCTCAGGGGGAGTTAGAGAAGATTTTAGATGATCTACATTCATTTGAGGGGGAGCAAAACTAATTTCTGCATTATACTTAACTGACAAAATTTTTGTGATGCATGATTTTAGGGGGAGCTTATAAGTCAAAAGGAGTAACACAATGATTTCTGATTATTTCTGATTATTTCTGATCAGAACTCGTTCTTTAATCGTTTTACTGCTTTATGTCTTTTATGTTCGAATAAATTTTGTGAATAAAATTTTTGACTAGACTTTGAGACTTTTGCAGGATGAGAGAAGCTGATTAGATCATATCTTAATGACTTCAGCTTGACTTTCTGAGAATTAAGATTGCGCGAAAAGGTAAATTTCTTATCTTAATCTCAAATATATCTGAAAGAAGGACAACTTTCAGATATAGAAAACATGTTCTGAAATGTTCAAACCACTTCCCGATTTTTAAACAGATTTTATAATTTGGAAGTGTGTTTTTAAATGTTTTCATGTTATTTTTTGTGTTTAATTGATAAACAAACCGTGTGTTTCCAAAGATAAATACTTGTGTATTGTCTTTTCTATATACTTTCAAGTATTCACACACACTGGTTTGATTTTGTTCAACATGTTCTTATCATGTCTCTAAATTGAAACAATTTTCTTCGATGGTAAGACACTTCGTTTGTATTTCAAAGAATTTTGAGCGATATTTCATTTCGAAACGTCATTTCAAGAATGTTTGTATTTTGGTTCATATAGACAATATCCATTATTCTTGACCATAAGCCTTAATTGATATATCATTCATTTCTGATCATTTTCATAAAATGTCAGATTTTCAAACAAGTCTTTTGCATTCATATTCATTCATTCAATATATTTGTTTGAAAATACTTCCATGTTTTAAAATGCTCATATCTTCATGATTATATTTTGAGCATACATTCATCTGACATTTGTATTTAAGCTTTAACTGATAAAGCTATATCACTTGAGCAACTCATGCTTTATAGGAACTATGGGTTCTTTGTGTTAGGACTTATTTGAAACTTCTATGGATTCACGTTAACTAGTGCTTCCTACCCAAGAAGTTAATCCTTTAGATATTGAGTGTGAGGAGTCTAAAAAGAAATGAGTGTGGGTGTGATGAGGTAAAATGGAAAACAGAGTTTGGTTAGTTGTGAGCTTAATGGTTAAAAGAAAGAGAGTGTGAGAACAGAGTAAAAGATTATCAAACTCTGCACCAACTACTTTCTGAGTCGGGCAACCACATTACTAATGTTTCACAATTCTTTCGTGAACATTATTGAAACAGGCAAATAGCCCATGCCAACTCTTGCTTAAACCCCACCAACCACTCATTTTCTTCTCAAAAAGAAAATGTTTCATATTTTCAAGGGGACGCAGCACATAATCTATCTGATTTTCATTTGGAAAATCTGGATATTGAAAAAGAAGGAAGTCTGCCCCACCTTCGCACTTCAATCATGCACTTAGAGTCTGTGTTTGTCTACTGTTGTCTCAGTGGTCTACACAATGTTGAGCCTTAATAAAGCAATCATCGTGCTTAATTCTTTCTACACATGTACGAACACACAAAGAATTTGTTTCTTTGTCATAACATTCATAGAAACTGCCTTTGTGGTGTTTCGATGATTGGATGGAAGCCCTGGGGGAGTGAACATCACAAAAGCTCCTTTATATTGTGTATTCGTTACACACAGTGACTTTGTGTTACTGACAGGCATTTTAACTGATTCATCTGTTGATTCAGGAGTTACATGTTCTTATTTTATCTGGATTTGCAAAGATCTAGATGAATACTTGGTTATGGATCAAAGAATCAGAGGCTCAGTTGGAAAGATCAGTGGTCAGAAAGAATTTCAAAGACATTTCTTGGCGAAAAGTTTTGATGATATCAATGCTCAAAATCATCAAAAAGGGGTAGATGGTATGAAGAAATGTTAAAGTTTTTCAAGTTTGGGGGAGATGATTTTCTGCAATATCCAAGTCAGAAAGTTCAAAGTAAAGATTTGAAGATATTCAAAGAATTTCTGAAGATTTGAGGAAATTTTCTTTGAAGATTATTTGCTGAAGCAATCTGAACTGAATTTGAAGATAAATTATTTCCAAAGTCTGAAAGCGTTTGTGTGAAAGCTTCGGGGAGATTGTTCATTGTTTGAAGATAGTTTGGAAAGAATGATGATAAAGAAAAAGGGGAGATTGTATTGATAGAGTTTAATGTGAAGACTGAGTTGCTAAATATTTCAACAATGAACTTGAATCCAAAGGGGGAGATTGTTAGAGCATAAATCTGTTGGATACAAGATCAGGAAGACTGAAGGTCAAAGTTGAGAAAGTCAAAGCTGCTAAAGTCAAATCTCATTCAAAGTCAAAGTTTATTTGTAATAAGTCAATGTATTTTGTATTTGGTATTTTCCTTGTATTAGGTATTAGTATAAATAGTTTCCTTTCTTTGTAAAATACAGATACGAATTAGAGAATATCTTACTGTTGTATTCTAGAGAGAGAAAGCTTGAGAGAGAGAGAGTTCGTTAGAGAGAGATTGTAATCTTGGAATTGAGAAATTAATCAAACAGGTAATTGATTGTAAACCTTGTTGTGTTTGATTAATCTTGTTTAGAAACTAGATTCAGGGACACACAAAGAACATGTTTTCTATGATTGAAAGTCGTTTTTCTTTCAACCATATATGAGATTAAGATAAGAAATAAACCTTTCACTCGATCTTAAATCTCCTCAAGTCAAGCTTCAAATCAAAATGATATGATCATTAAGTATCCTCTCAATCTGCATCAGTCATAAAGTCCGTCAAAGCAACTTTATTCACAAAACTTTATTGAAATGTAAATGACATAAAGCAGTAAAACATTGAATGTACGAGTTCTGATATGAAGTAATCAGAAGTCATATTTCTTACTCATTTTCTTTACTCTTACTCCCCCTGCATTTATGCATCAGAAAATTTATCAATAACAAACATATGCAAAAATGATTAACTCCCCCTCAAATGAATATAGATCATCTAAACATCTTCTCTAACTCCCCCTGAAAACATGAACACACGTTATAAAGTGCAGATATCTTTTCAGAATAAAAATGAAGAAATGAAGAAAAATAATCAATAAGAAAAATTTTAATAGGTAATCACAGATTATGTCTTGAGATTAAGCATACCAAGTTTTGAGATAAGAAAATTAAATCTCTTTTCATCAAGAGGCTTGGTAAACAAATCAGCAAGCTGAAAATCAGTGTTTACAAAATAAAGTTCTATTGTACCTTTTTCGACATTGTCTTTGATAAAATGATATCTAACATCATGTGTTTTGTCTTTGTATGTTGTACAGGATTTGCAGATATTCCAATGGCGCTCTTCGAGTCACAATAAATCGGGATTTTGTCAAATTTCAAACCATAGTCTTGAAGTTGTGTCCTCATCCACAATACTTGAGAGCAGCAACTGGCAGCAGCTACATACTCTGCTTCAGCAGTCGAAGTGGAAACACAAAGTTGTTTCTTTGACGCCCAACTTACAAGCTTGTATCCAAGAAATTGAATGTGACCCGATGTGCTCTTCCTATCTAACATACATCCAGCATGATTTGCATTCAGATATCTAAATTTGCGCTTTACTGTAGACATATGGGATTCTTTCGGATTAGCCTGATATCTTGCACATAAACATGTAAAGAACATAATATCTGGCCTACTTGAGGTTAAATACAATAAAGAACCAATCATTCCTCTATAGGTTCTAACATCGACAGATTTTCCCGAAGGATCCTGTCAAGATCGATAATTCTAAACAAGAATTTTAATACAAACTCAGAAACAATGTTAAAGAAGTCGCGGAATAACACTTTAACAATTAATCAAAAATACAGAATAAGAACTCAAATCATAAGTTTATATTGCATAAAACGTAATGATTACAAACACAACCTCAATCTGTTGAACAGACTCAACAAACGTTCTATACTTCTCTATAGAAAGGATCAAAACTAGTCTTGAGGTTGATTCTCTCTAATCAAACGTATGAATAATTTTTTTTCTATCAAAGACTTCTATACAATATATACAGAGTTGATTACAAGATAATTATCAAAATAAAATTGATCTTCATTATCAATACCATAATTATCTTCATCTCCTATTCTTCCGCATCAATCCATCTTTATCTTCAGAAGCAGCATTAACATCCTTATCCAGCAGCATTAATCATTCTTGCAGTATTAATTCTTCACTTTCAGAATTAATGTTCAGCAGTACTAACTACTAGCAGTACTAACTCTCCAAGCAGTATTAATTCTACTAGCAGAAGTAATCTTGATGGCCTAGCAGTAGTAATCACTTAGCAGCATGAATCATGAAGACTAAGCAGCATAAACCATACTTAGCACATTCAGACCCAACAATCTCCCCCTAACTTAACTTTTAAGAATGAGAAGTTAAGTTCTTCAGCATGAGGTCTTCATGATGCTTTCAAAACTTCAGCTTAGATTCCCAAATCAGGATTCAGATCTAGACTTTGATTTATAGTTCTCTTTACTACTATCCTTGCCATTTTTGAGTTCTTTGGACATACCAACTTTGCTTTCAACATTGCTTGCAGTTTAGCTTTGCTGTGATCATAGATCTTATCCACTAGATAGTATTCATGATAACTCTTGTCAATAGTTATCATATACACTCCACAGTTTTCATACAACATCCAGTAATCAATCCTTTTAAACCCATACTCATGATGCAAGTCTTTTATCCTTTGCTTCACTTTCTCTGGATCAAACATCATGCACAAATATTCTATGGTTATCCTTAGTAGGCTCATCTCAGTTCCTTTCAGCACTTCACCATATAAGTTCATTCCAACCTTGTACATTTCTTCTAAATCAAATCTGGAACAGCTTCTGATTATCTTTGCCCAAGTTGAGTAGACCTCATATTTGTCCCCCATTCTTTTTATCCTGAAGTATTCTTTTCTCTGATCTATCATCATATCCCAATGAATGATTTCTGGAGCATTCACTGAGATAGGATCAACTTTCATTGGTTCATCATCTGTCATTGTCATGTACAAGTGAAACTGCACATTTGATTGTTGATTTGACTACTCTGAATTATGAACTGGCTCTGCTGAAGGTGCAACAGTAGGTTCTGCTTCTGCTTCTGATCTTTCATTTTCATTCTCCTCTTCTTCAATTCCTTCCCTTTTTGCTTTTGGCTTTGGTTTGGTAGCAATGGACTTCTTTCTTTTAATATCACCAATCTTTTGTGCTAATGTCTCTTCTTGTTTCACCTCTTCCTTGTCTTTGCTAGGAGTGCCTTATTCACTATCAAGGAAAGGCTGTTGTATATTGAGGTCATGCCTCTCTTTCATCTTCCTTTCAACCTCTACCCTTTGAGTGAAGTCCCCTTTCAGATTGGCCATCTGCTTCTTATACAGCTCCTCTATCCTAACATAAGGCATGTTGGTAAACATTCCTTCAGGAACTCCAAGAGCTCCTTTTAGGAAGTTTATCATTTTCCTTCTCTCTTGATTAGCCAAAAATGTCTTTGAGGGCTTTCTTTGTCTTTGCACAGTAGCTCTCTTTGTTACTTTCTTAACAACAGCATGCTTTAAACTCCTTTGATATTCTTCATTTATCTTTTTAGCCATATCCAATGCAAGTTCTATGTCTTTGGCAGATTGAATTTCTTCCTCCTTTTCCAACTCTTCTTGAAGCTTTTTGGCCACTTCTTTATCCAACTCAATCTGATTCTTCTTCTTCAATGGTTGCTCAGACTCAACCATCTTCTCCTTTCCCTTCTTCTTTGCATCCTCCACTCTGATCTCTTTTAATTTCGTCTCTAATCCTCCTTCTTTGATCATTACTCCCTTAGCCTTTTGAGTGGCTTTGGGAGTGTCATTCTTAGCTTTCACAAGGGTTTCTGCAATTTCAATTTCCTCTCTGCACAATTATGTTTCTGCTTCAGGTTCATTTGTTACTGCTGCAACCTTAGTTACTGCTGCTTTTGCAATATTTGCTATATTCTCAAAAGTTTCTGCTTCTGAACCAACTTTCTCTTCTTTATTAGCACCAGTCTCCCCCTCAAACTGGAATTCCATCTCATTTGTACTCTCCTTTTCATCCTGTTTTTCCTGACTCTCCCCCTTTTTGAAAGCAGCATGGACACTTCTCCTTTTCTTTAGAATGAATTGCTTCCTTCTCTTTTGGTGCACAAGTTTCAACACCATTTTCTTGAGTTTTACTATCTGAGTTTGTTGAGATATAATAACCTTCTTCATCTCCTCTATTTCTGAGCCCTGCTTGATGACATCCAGGTTGACATTTGCAATGGTTTCCATCAATTCCTCATAGTTATATTTATCCTCACCTTCTTTAGGTGTGTTGACCACCCTTGAAGGATCCTTGGAAGTTTTAGTAGGAGTCTTCTGCCTAGCAGAAGCACCCTCTACCCCCTTGGTTTCTTGGCACCTGGGACCTTTGGATGATTGCTCACCCAAAGTTTCCGTGGGGAAGGTCTTAAAGATGTTCACACTGTCCTGTCCTGCACTTTGTGCAGAATCAGTAGTGTGAGCCTTGCTGCCCACATGCTCATCCTTCTCCTTATTGAGCACCTTCTTGTGGTTAGGAGACACCCCTATGGTTTCCCTTTGGATATTCTCTAATGGAGAATGCTCCATTAGAGGGCTTGAAGGCTTTGGGGGTGAAGGTACAAGAAGGGAAGGAACCTTCTGTACCTTTTTCCTTATATAAGTTTTGGTGATGGGGGATGTGGGCTTTACAATAGGAATCTGAGGAGGATTACTAGAAATGAGTGGTGTGGGTAGGTCATCAGTTTGGTTGTCAGATGAGGGCTTTGACACTGATGCCTCACCATGGGAAGGAGACACACCCATCATTGTAGAGAACAATGGAGTGTCTATACCTGAGAAGTCTTTACTAGGCCTCTTCATATTTGAGAACACCTTCCCCTTTAGGGGTTTTGGTACATACACCTCTTTAAAGGAGGGTAGATCCGTCAATTCCTTTAGTATAATCTCTTGTACAAACCTGGGATACATATAAAAGCTTTTGGTTTTGGTATCCAGGTTTGATATAAAATCATTGAAAATCATTTGAGAGAAATTAAACTGTCTAGAGGTAGCTAAGCAGACTAGAGCATAAGCTAAAGTACTGCTGAACTCACTTCATCCAGTTGTTTTTCGTGAAATGCAGTGTTGTAGGGTATGAACAAAGAATCTCCACTGAGGTGAAAATCTGTTCTTGAAGAACTTGAATACATCAGTGGGACCTTCATACCCCATACGACAAAGTGCAGCAAAGAGATCTTCCTTAGGAAGAAAGGTAATACCTGAGGCATCATCTAATCGTAGATGGATGCGAATACACTCTTCTGAGATGGTCAGGGGTTTATCACATACCCTTGTTTTGATGAACTGAGAGCCATCTTCAGTTTGAATAGCAGCATTGGCCCAGAACTGTCTTTGATGTTCCACATAGATTGTGGGATTGACAGTTAAGGCGTGGGCGATGTGTGAGGATTGTAGGAAATCCACAATCTGATGAAAACCTTCAGCCTGTTTGGGTTTCTGCAACATAGCAACTTCATTGTGTTCATCAAAGAATTGTAGTCCTGCCATCGTTCTGATTGATTCTAGGGTTTGAATCGCAACTAGTGGTTACACTTGTGAGCAAGAAATCGAGAGAGAGAGAGAGAGAAGTAATGGAAGTTCAAAGAGCCGTTTGTATTTTGGAGGTCACAAAGGGTATTTATAGGTGGAGGGTTTCAGTTAGAAGCAGTACTAAGTACCCTAGCAGTATTAACCAACGCCCAATATTAACTCATATTAGCAGTAGTAACACATACTGGCAGCACTAACACGGACTAGCAGTATTAACACATACTAGCAGTATTAACACATACCAGCAGTAGTACCACTGATTAGCAGTATAAATAAGGCAAGCAGTAGTAACTTTGCACTGGCAGTATAAACCACCTAGCAGTATTAACCATACTTAACCATATTTGAAATGTTGTCATGAGTAATATAGCGAGCAATATTAACTAAATTAGAAGTACCAAGTATCCATTTGAAGCAATATGAAACACTGAAACACACAAGGTTAGCAACACCATGCACAATACGATATGAGAAAGTAGACAGGAAGGAGTCTATACAGAAATGGTACATAAAGCAGATCAAAGGAGGCTTATTCAGTGTTTATCATGCCCACACTTGTGACCAAGAATGTGAATCTACCCACATCAAAAGCTTTGGTGAATAGATCAGCAAACTGGTTACTTGTATAGACTTTCACAACCTGAATGAGTTTCTTTTCATTACAGTCTCTGATAAAGTGGTACCTGATTTCTATATGTTTTGTTTTGGAGTGCTTGACTGGATTATTAACAATGCTAATAGCACTGTTATTGTCTATGAAGATTGGAGTGTGAAGAAAAGTCATACCATAGTCCAACATTTGATTCTGAATCCAGAGTACTTGTGAGCAGCAGCTTGCAGCAGATATATACTCTGCTTCTGTTGTAGAGGTGCATACTGTGGTTTGTTTCTTGCACTGCCATGACACTAGTCTTGCACCCAAAAACTGACATCCCCCTGAAGTTGACTTTCTATCCAAATTTGCACCACCAAAGTCACTGTCTGAATAAGCAAGTAGGTCAAATGGTGAGTCATGAGGATACCAAAGACCTAATCTAGGTTGGCCTTTGAGATATCTGAATATCCTCTTGACTGCTTGAAAGTGTGACTGCTTAGGCCTTACTTGAAATCTTGCACACACACAAACAGGAAACATGATATCTGGTCTTGAAGCAGTGAGATACATGAGGAAGCCAATCATGGATCTATAGTGATGAACATCCACATCCTCCCCCTTAAGATCTGCAGTGATCTATTTGTGTGTCTCCATGGGTGTGCTTGCAGGCTTTGAATCTGAGAATCTAAACTTGGTAAGAATGTCCTGCACATACGTGGATTGGCTTATGAATATCCCATCTTTCTTCTGCTTAACTTGTAAACCAAGGAAGAAAGTGAATTCACCCATAGAACTCATCTTGAATCTCTTGTGCATCAAATCTTCAAAATCTCTACACATTTGATCTTTTGTGGATCCAAAGATAATATCATCCACATAGATTTGCACTATTAGGATGTCCTTCTTCTTCCTCTGAATGAACAGAGTCTTGTCTATGATTCCTCTTTGAAAACCATTTTCCAAGAGATAGGTAGACAGAGTGTCATACCATGCCCTTGGTGCTTGATGTAGCCCATAGAGTGCCTTCTTCAATTTGTATACTCTGTCAGGATAATTTGGATTCTCAAATCCTGAAGGCTGACAAACATACACTTCTTCTTCAATTCTCCCATACAGGAAAGCACTCTTTACATCCATCTGATAGACCCTGAACTTCATGAAGGAAGCATAGGCTAAAAATAGCCTGATTGCTTCAATCCTTGCCACTGGTGCAAATACCTCTTCATAATCAATTCCTTCTTCTTGAGTATACCCTTGTGCCACTAATCTGGCCTTGTTCTTTATTACTATTCCTCTCTCATCTTTCTTGTTCCTGAAGATCCATCTTGTGCCAATTTCTCTGTGTCCTTTTGGAAGATCCACCAGATCCCATACATCCTGCAGTACAAACTGCAATAGCTCCTCTTGCATTGCTTCTATCCAGCTTGGGTCTTTTATTGCATCAAAAGCCTTCTTTGGCTCAATATGAGATAGAAAACATGATAATAAACCTGATTGTAGGTTTTTCAATACCCCTATCTTGCTTTGTTGCCTTGTGATCATTGGAGAATTGATGTCACCAATCACTAATTGAGGAGGATGATTCTTCTGAGTTCTTGTAGCATTGACAGCCTCCTCATTAAGATTGACTTCAAGATTGGTGTCATTCTTTTCTGGAGTGCTTCCACCATACACTGAAGAATCATCATCTGTGTCATCCTCTTCCAAAAATGGCATCTCAGGACCTTTGATTCCTGAATCTGAGGGTTGATCTTCCTTTTCACCTATTTCCTCTTCATTCTGAGCTGGTTCAGTGTCCTTTGAATCTGAAGTATCTTTCTTATCTTGGTCACAGAATTCAACAGGATCAGCAGTAGGTGTTGGGAACAGCACAAACTCTTGTCTTTGTACTTGTACCTGTTCCTGCATTATGCTCATTACTGAAACCAAAAGAATTAGACAGTGAATCAATGTCAAATAGCCAATCAGGACCTGACCCAAGTTGATTTGGTGTGTTCTCATTGCATTTGATATTGTCACTTTCCTCAAAAATCCTAGAAGAGGTGTTAAAAACTCTGTAGGCCTTACTTTGAGATGAATAACCAACAAGAAACCAATCCTCAGCTTTGCTATCAAACTTGCCTAGGTGAGTTTTGGTATTGAGAATTGTTCAAGGACATCCAAATGATTTGAAAAATCCAATAAAAGGTTTCTTCTTTTTAAAAAGCTCATAAGGTGTCTTATCTTGGTATTTTACTACTAGAACTCTGTTTAAACATAGCAGGCAGTATTAACTGCTTCTGCCCAAAAAGTAATTGGAAGTTTTGAGTCTGCCAACAGAGATCTAGCAGCTTCTAGCAGAGTCCTATTTCTCCTTTCAACAACACCATTCTGTTGAGGAGTCCTAGGAGCACTGTATTGTCTCTCAATGCCCTTTTCCTCACAAAAGCTGTTTAGGTCATTGTTTTTAAATTCAGTTCCATTATCAGACCTAATGACTTTAACTCTTAGATTTGTTTGGTTTTCAACTCTAAGAACAAAGGATTTGATTAGTGCACTTGTCTCATCCTTTGTCCTCAGAAAATAGACCCAAGTGAATCTAGAGAAATCATCAACAATAACCAAGCAGTAGGATTTCTTACCAATACTCATCACATTTGTAGGGCCAAACAGATCCATATGCAGTAAATTAAGAGGTGAAGAGATTGTATTTATCTCTTTGGACTTATGAGAAGATTTGTGCTGTTTGCCTTTAAGACATGCAACACAATGATCATCATATGAAAATACCTTTTGTGGCAAACCTCTTACAAGGTTGTTTTTCACAAGTTTATTCATTGTTTTAAAGTTCATGTGACACATCCTTCTGTGCCATAGAGATGATTCATCTATTGAAGCTTTTGAAAATAAACAATTTAAAGATGAATCATAAGGTACACTCTCCAAGTCTAAGCAATACACATTGTCCTTCCTAGGAGTTCTAAGTAGTATCATACTTTCATCAACTACCTTGAACCCTGGAGCAAGGATAATACATTCAGTATCATTGAATAATATGCTATGTTTCCTGTCACAGACCTGTGATACACTTAACAGGTTGTATCTCAATTGCTCAACATAGTATACATCCTCAAAGGTCATCTTACCTTTTGACACATTACCTTTTCCACTTAACTTACCAACTGTTGGATTATCACCAAAAGCAACATGTCCTCCATCAATTCTTTTGAAGTTTTGAAGGCAGGCCATGTTACCTGTCATGTGCCTGGAACAACCACTATCAACATGCCAAATTCTCCTTCCCTTGAGCTGTTGGTTGCCCTGCACATATAATAAAGCAGTTAGTTTTTAATAGGAACCCAAGCCAAAGTGGTCTTGGGTTTTCCATTCTCATCAACATATTCATATTCAGACTGGATGATATTATCAAACTGAGAAATCTTATTGCTTGAATACTTTGTCACAATAATGGGCCTGTCACTGGAAGCAGTACTAACTTGATTGGCAGTACTAACTTTGTTAGCAGTACTAACATCATTAGCAGTACTAATTGGGTTAGCAGTACTAACTGGGTTAGTAGTAGTATTGCTTGCAGCAGCATTATTTATGTCAGCAGTACTATTTGAAGTAGCAGTACTAACAGATTTCTTTACTTTTGGAACCCAAACCTGGACAAAGTTGTTTGCTTTCTTTGTCTTTAAGTTACTCCTAGGCTTATTTGGAGTATTTTTCTTTGAATTAGCAAACTTATTCTGAGCATGAGATTTTATAGGTGCCCTTCTCACATTCTCAGCCATATGATTCCTTATTTGCTTCCTATAACCAACAGGATTTTGTATATTTCTTTGAAAAGTGATCCTTTGGTTAATAGGATTGAAATAACAGTGTTTGGCTAGATGATTTAACTTGCCACAGATAAAACAAGGCTTTGGTCTGTTAATTTTTCCCAGATCAATTCCTTGTTTTAAAGCTCACTGATTATTTCTATTTCTTTGATTTCCCCTTGTTTTATCATGTTGTTGGGGCTGATTCTGTTTACAAGTACAGGGATTAACAACAGTGGTTTGCATGTAATGGACTCCCTGTGCCTTTCCCTTCCCTTTCTTAGAGGTCTCATCTTTTTCATTGTTAATAATCTCTTCCCCAGACTTTACTTTCTCACTCTTGACAAAAGGTTTACCCCCCCCCCTTTCTTTTGTCAGTATGTGGTTTTCTAAGGGAATATCTTTATGGTCTTCCTCATTCTTACTCTCAGAGTCCTCTTCATCAGAATCTGCCTCAACCTCTACTTTGTCTAAAGGATCTACTTTAGTGGCTCCTTCAGGTAATTCCTTCTTGTCCTGTCTTTCTAAGAGATCTGATGTGGGAGGGATATAGTTATTGTTGTATGGTGGAGGGGTGGTGTTATAGCCTATTCCTCTTCTCAGCTTGTCATGAACTTGAGTTTTTAGAAGTGAGTCCATTGCTTTAGAAGCATTGGAATATTTCTCAATATCTAGCTTGGCTTTCTCAAACTCACTCCTTATCTTCTCACATTCCTCTTCAGACTTTTTAAGCTTAACCTCTAACTGATTCTTCTCCCACTTCCAGTAGTTTGTATCATAAGAATGTTGAAGTTCATTAGCCTGGTATGACTTAATTTGTTCTTCAAACCTTTCAACAATCAAAACATACTCTCTTCTATCTTTCTCTAACCTTTTAAGGTCATCACACATACACTGATTGTGATCCCTGTACTTTTTAACAGTTTCAATACAGGTTTTAGAGCAAAGATTAGATGTTACCTCTGTGGGAATATCAGTGCTTGCTGACTCTGAAACTTTAGCCATTAAAGCTTGATTCTGAAATGCTTCTTCTGCTTGGTCACTCCAATCAAATCCCATTCCTTCTTGGGAAACAAGAGCTTGAGAAGAGTTCCTGTTGTTGAAGCTAGTGAACTGTGATGGTTGATGGTTGCTAGTATGCTGTTGAAGCATTCCACTTTTGCATTCTCTTGCAAAGTGTCCCAACTTGTGACACTTGTAACATTCAACCTTGGATTTATCAAATCCAACCCCATCTTCTCTTTTCTGAGCAAAGTTGTTCCTTCCAGTCCTTTTGATGAATCTTTTTACCCTCATAGTCAGCATAGCCATCTGCCACTTGATATCCATCTCTTCCAGATCATCAACATTTATCTGTTCTAAGTCATCATTAATTAGAGTGGAATTAGCATGACTGGCTAGAAAAGCTTCTAAAACAGAGTCATTGGATCCATCTTGCTTTGATCCATGGGCAGCACTAACTGATTCTGTATTAGCAGCAGAATCAGTAGAAGATGATAAAAGAGCAGCATTGTATGAGTATCCAGAGGGCCTCTTCTTTGCTTCTACCTCTGCTTCAAACACCCTAAGGTCATTATAGAGGTCATCCAGTTCCTTGTCCTCCAGTTGGTCATTCTGTCTGAAGGAGAGAGTGTACATAGTCCATTCATCACCAAGAGATCTTAAAAATTTTCTGTTGACATCATCTTGATCTATCTGGACACCAACAGTAGACAATTCACCAATTAGCTTATTAAATCTATCAAAAGTTTGAGTCATGGACTCATTCTTTGTAGACACCAACAGTAGCCAATTCACCAACTAGCAGTACTAACTCTCCAAGCAGTATTAATTCTACTAGCAGTAGTAATCTTGATGGCCTAGCAGTAGTAATCACTTAGCAGCATGAATCATGAAGACTGAGCATCATAAACCATACTTAGCACATTCAGACCCAACAGATCCATGTCGATCTTAGTTCCTGGTGCCATCGGGGTACCAATTGGTTTACAAGTTTCCATTTTGAATTTCCGAAGAATATCAATAATGTAATTTGCTTGATTTATAAAAACCCCGTTGAAAATTGTTTTACTTGTAATCCGAGAAAAATATTCATCTCTCCCATCATACTCATTTGAAATCTGGACACCATGAGGTTTGAAAAATTCTTACAAAATTTAGGATTTGTAGAGCCAAATATAATGTCATCCACATATATTTGAATAAGAATAATATCAGCCTTATCTTTTTTAATGAATAAAGTAGTATCGATGTTACCTTTAGTGAAGCCCGACTTGACCAAAAACTTTGATAGTACCTCATACCAGGCTCGAGGCGCTTGTTTAAGACCATAAAGAGCTTTATCCAAGATGTAAACATGATCTGGTTTATCTGGATTGACAAAGCCTTCAGGTTGTGAGACATATACTTCCTCCTTAAGAATGTCGTTCTGAAAGTGTTAGAGCATAAATATGTTGGATACAAGATCAAGAAGACAAAAGTCAAAGTTCAAGAAAGTCAAAGCTGAAGAAAGTCAACTCTCATTTAAGTCAAAGTCTTTTGTAATAAAAGTCAATATATTTTGTATTTTAGTTTCTTTGTAATTGTTGTGAGGTATAAATACCTTATTTCCTTGTCTTTGTAATTAGATGCAACTAACTGAATTCATATCAGAGAGAGAGAGATAATACGTTAGAGAGAGAGAGATTTGTAGAGAGAGAGAGAGAGAGTTCTAGAGAGAGAAAGTTTGTAATCTTGAATTTGAAAGTGAAATCAAACAGGTAATTGATTCTTGTTTGTGTTTTGTTTGTTTAATTGTGTTTAGAAACTAGAATCTGGGCACACAGAAAGGCAGTCTTCACGTCCAGCTGGTAGACAGTGTAGTTTTGGTCAGCAGCGTACGCTAGAAACATGCGGATTGCTTCTATACGGTGCTACTAGATCGTAAGTCTCATCATAATATATGCCCTCCTCTTGCCTATATCCTTTTGCGACAAGTCATGCTTTGTTTCGAATTACGATACCGTCTTCGTCTTTCTTGTTTTTGAATACCCATTTTGTACCAATAATAGATTTTTCTTCAGGTCGTGGTACAAGTCTCTAGACTTTCAAGGCTTCAAACTGATTTAGCTCCTCTTGCATAGCAGTAACCCAATCAGAGTCAGCTAGAGCTTCAGATACTCGAGTAGGCTCTATCTTGCTCAGAAAGGAATCATGCATACACATGTTTAATGTTGCGGACCTAGTTTGCACCGGTTTTGATGTATCTCCAATGATTTGGCTTATCGGATGCTCTTTGGTTCACTTGTGTTCGTGAGGGAGAGGATTCGATGTAGATTGATCATACAAATCATCTAGATATCCACTAAAAGTTTCTTGTTCAGCATTGTTAAGGGGTGCAGTTGAAGTCTCTTGTTCAGAAGTTTCAGTTGGGACAGTTTGTTCAGTTTGTTAATTATCCATTATAGTACATCCAACTGAAGTAGTAGCTTCTGGTTCACCATAATCAGGTGCAACTTCAACTAAAGGAGTATTTGTTTGAACTTGAGTTTCTAGCTGAACTAGGGAAACAAGTTCAGTTGATATATCTGAAGTAGTTGGATGATTAGGCATTGAATTCTCTTACCTGTCAACAACAACAGACTTAGGAAGTTTAGATCCTAGAAACTCATCATAGAAAAATTCAAACAATAAATCTAATTCAGATAAATGAGATGTAGAAGTTGAAGTTTTATCCAAATTAATATCTTTAGACACAGGTTTTGGACTGAATTGCACAGAAGTTAACACTCCGGTAAGTACGGGTTCTAAACTACTTTGGTCAGAAGCCACTTCCTCATCAAATGTTACGTTGACGCTTTCAATCACAGTCTTTGAGCTCTTCAGATAAATTCTATATGCAGGAGATGTCTTGGAGTATCCAATGAAGATTCTTTCTTCAACCTTTGGTGAGAACTTATTCAAGTTCTCTCTATCATTAAGCACAAAACACCTACAACCAAAAATATGAAAATGCTTAATACTTGGAGTAAGAATGTTAATCAATGCATAAGGAGTTTTACCAAACCGTCTTTGAATAATGGATCGATTATGCGTATAACATGCAGTAGAAACAGCTTCTGCCCACAGAAATAGAGGTAGATCGGACTGACTGAGCATAGTATGAGCGGCCTCGACTAGCGTTCGATTACGTCGTTCGACTACGTCGTTCGACTACGTCGTTCGACTACTACATTCTGTTCTGGCGTTCAAGCAGCAGAGAATTGATGTGTTATCCCGACAGATTCGAGATAATCTTCAACAATTTTGTTCTTAAACTCTGTGTCGTTAATAGTCCTTAGAAACTTAACTGTCTTCTACAAGTTCAACTGGGTAGTCTTCAAAAAGGTGATGAGTACTTCGGGTGTCTCATCTTTTATCCTTAGAAACTTTACCCATGTGTAACGCGAATAATCATCCACTATTACTAAAACATACTTCTTTCCTCCTATGCTTTGAGTTCTCATAGGACCACAAAGATCCATGTGTAACAACTCAAGTGTAGAATTTGTACTTGGTTCGGGTTTAGGCTTGTGAGCTGCCCTCTTCATTTTACCCTTTTCACATGCTACACGTAGATGTTCTTTTTCATAACGAAGCTCAGTAAGACCTTTCACCAATCTGCCTTTGACCAATTTGTTTATGTACCGAAAATTCAGGTGTGACAACCTTCTGTGCCAAAGCCAACTTTGTTGCATCAAGGCTTTTGTCAATAAGCAAACCTGATTGTCAGTCTGGACCTTTGACAAATTTATCTTGTAGTGGTTGGACTTTCGAGTGCCGACCAAGAGTTCTTTGGCATCTTCAGTACGCACTGAGCAACTCTTAGCCTTGAAATTTACCTATAATCCTTTGTCGCAGAAATGGCCAATACTAAATAGGTTATGCCCTAATCCTTCTACATAGCTCACCTTCGTTATCGTTACATTCTCTTGAACCACGTCACCATATCCGAGAATCGGTGAAAATTGATCGTTGCCGAAACGAACATTCCTACAGAATTTCTCTGTATAATTAGACAATAAATCCTTTTGCCGAGTCATATGCTTGGAACACCCGCTATCCAAATACCACATATGACGGGTCTGCATAAGAGAAATCAGGGAATAACAGATTTAGGTACCCATTTAAAAACGGGTCCTTTCAGTTTTGCACAAGATTTTGGTATCCATTTATATATGGATCCTCTAACCATATGAAAAACGTTTAAAACATAAGGCTTATAGGAACAAACATGATAAGTACCAATCCAATCATCAGAAAATCGGTGAGAACTAAAATCATTCCGTGTATAAGTAGATGACTTAGTAGTAGAATGAGATAATCGGAGTAATTGCTTTATTGAATATCGCTTGTAAGGAATTACAAGGTTTTGTTTATTAAAAGCAACACTACCAACTACATCAGAAGAACTACTAGTATATCTATTACAATCCATATCAGGAGATGATTCAAAACTCTCATCTATCTTCCTTTTTGATCGCCATTCCTTTCGTTCTTCAGATCTTTTACTTTTCACTGAAACATAAGATTTAGATCTGTTAGGAAAATCAGATTTCTGAGATTGTCTTTTTGTAAGCTTACCAGTGTTAGTCTGTTTCTGTGAGCGCCGTTTCTTTTGCTTCTTACCTTTAGCATAGTAATCAGCATTCACAGAAACTGAGTCACCAACCATAGTTGATGATTCACCAATTTCATGCAAAGTTGGTAAAACTTGACCATTGATAACAAAAGTAGAATGATCTGGAAGTGGAGCATTGAAGTCAAACATATCAATCTCATTTACACACCCTTCATCAGAATTTAAAAAATCATTTGCAGACGCAAATAAGTCATCAATATCAACTTCATAGGTGGGATTAGAAGATGTAGAACACTTTCGAGATTCAACATTTAAAATTGTGTTCTTTAAAACAGTAGAAAATACATTTTGTTCAATATCAACCAAGATTCTCTCTTCAGTTAAAACGTTTTCAAGCTCAATTATTTTGCTTTCTAGAATGAGTGGAGGAACATAAATCTTAGCTTTAACAGGTTTTGCCTCCATTTCAGAAATAGAATAGCTAGCAAAATAATCATTTGAAAGAGATCTTGGTTTATCTGAAATATAACTATCATTCAGTCTTTAATAACAGAATGGTAGTTGCATTTTCTTTAAATTCTGTCTTTTATCATCTTCTTTCGCCTCAACGTCATTAGAAGATTTTGTAACAAATTTGGGTTTCAAATGAGGATATTCAACAGCAGCATTCAAAAAATTAAAGTTATATAAAGCTGGTTGTTTTCTTATGGCTTTCTTAAGATAGTGAGGGTTTTCGTAACTGAGACCCCACTTCTCTTTAACATCAATGTCCTCATTAGGGTGTTTAGAAAAATGGTTTGATCTGTTTGTCCTTGTGTGTACAATATAGCTTCCAAACCATTTACCTTCTTTGTAAAGCTCTTGTTTTATACCTGCAATTTTTAGGCTTTTAGTACACATTCTTTTTTTGGAAGGCATAGCGGCATCGAACCAACGAACGACTACCACGAACACACGCACGCACACCTCCCCGGCGGTATCGGGCATTCACGGGCAGCCCACTAATCAGACTTAGACAGTTTAGATTCAAAATCAGAAATCTTACTTTCAAAACGATATTTTTCATTTTTAAACACCGAAACAGATTTGCGAAGAGAATCAATCAGATCTTTGTTTTCAATAACTGCTTTGTTAAGGTCAAAGATCTTTTGATTTTTCTTCTCAACTCTGCACTTTTCCTTTTTCAGCTTCTTTTGAAGATCTTGAAGTTCGACCATCATGGCTTCCATTTTGGTTATAAAATCATATTCAAATAAGTTCATTACCTCCTCAGATGTCTCGTCTTCAGAATCAACATCTTTCACCCCTTTGCCCATCAAGCACATGTGTGCTGTCTCTTCTTGTTCATCCTCATAATGGTCTAGCTAAAATTCGTATTTCGCCATCAATGCCTTACCAGCTTCTTGTTGCTTAGCCAATAGCATTTTGTTCTTTTAATACTCTGAATTTCTGACCTTTGGCTTCCGACAATCCTTGGCATAATGACCGACCTTGCCACAGTTGTAGCATTTGATCAGATCATCATTCTTCTTTTCAGCACTAGTATAGTCATTCACAAACTTCTTCTTCTCATCCGACTTTCTCTCCACATACCTTTTCTCTTCAAATCTTTTGCTTTCATCTCTTTCATGATGTTCATATTTCTTTGAACCAGACGAAGAATACCGCTGTGAATTTGAACTCGGTTTCTTTTAAAACTTCTTCTGAAATGCTCGAGTCAGTAAAAGCATAGCTTGCTTGAGGTTTTCTTCATCTTCACTATCCGAATCAGACTCAGAATCAGAACTGGGAATCACTACTTTCTTCTTCTTTTTCTTCTTTTTCTTCTTTTTCTTCTCTTTCTCCTTCTCTCCAGCTACTAAGGCTATGAGATCTGACACTTTCTCAATCTTCATTTTCTCAGCCCTTTTCTCTTCGACCTCTTCCTCATTCTGTCGCAAAGTCTCATACACTTCATGAAGAGGTATCTCACTTAAATCCTTCATCTGTTTCATCCTTCGGGTATGCTTCTTCCATTCAGGTTGCAGAATACTGAGAAATTTGACATTTTTCTCAATTTGCTTCTTTGTAACTTTATTATTGGAAAGTTCATTCAATAGAAGCACAAATCGAACATAAGTATCTTCAAGGCTCTCATCTTCCTTAGCCTTAAGTTCTTCATAACTGTTTATACAGTTTGCCACTTTCATCTGATTTCCTACTTTGGAACCCATCATCATCTTCTGTAACTGATCCCACATTGATTTGGCAGTTTCGTTGTAGCTGTCTATTTTGATGTAGACTTCATTAGTTACGCTTTGAAAAAGTAGAGATCTGGCTTATTTGTCTGCTTTGAATCGGTTCTTTTCCTCTTCAGTAAACCGAGAAATATTCTTTTTAACAATCTTTGTCTTCTGAACTCTATCATCATCTGACTCATAATCCTCATCAGGAATCTCTTCAGTAGGAAATTTCATTGGACCTTTTGTAATCGATAACCAAATATTCTCTCCATTTGATTGTCGGTCAACAAAATCATGAAAACGGTCCTTCCACTGTTCATATTCTCCCTTGAATAGAACAGGATGTTTGACATCAGTGCCAATTGAGAGATCATCTCTGGAAGTCATCTTGATCTACACTGCTTACTGATTACAGAAGGTCCTATGAAATTTCAGTTAAATCAAGTGGAAGACACACTTTATCTACAAAAATCAAACTCAGTGAAATTTCAGATAAAATCAGAAAATTTTACTAAGTGTGAAACGCGCACAATACTAAAATAAAGAAACTTCGCGCAAAACTCTATGTGCGAGTTTCAAAAACGCGCACACCAAGGCTTGCGTGAAATGCACTTCTCGCACAAAGAGTTCTGTGAGTTTTAGCTTCGCGCACAATAAGGCTTGCGTGAACCAAGGTTCGCACAGAAAGCTTATGCGAGTTCTAAGATTCGCGCACAATACTGTGTGCGAGTTTTGGAACTTCGCGCTAAAGCCTTGCGAGATCGAGACTTAGTAAAATTTCAGAAATATGGTTCTCGCTAAATGCAAACGCGCAAGATCAGGGCTTGCGAGTTTTAGACTTAGATAAAATTTGACAAGGAAAACTTCGCGCAAAAGACAAACGCGCACGGCACACACTTCTCGCAGAATCACACTTCGCGCACAAGGAAGTGTTTGAACAGTAACAACTCGCACCTAGTAATGTGCGATTTCTAGCTTCCCACACGACACTATTAGCGAGTTCTTGAACTTAGCACACACACAGCAACTTGCGAGTTCTTGACTTTGCAAATCCAATCAGTGTTTTTGCTGTATTCTTAAGTTTGCGAGTTCTTGACTAGCGCGAACTACAGATCTAGCGAGTTCTTTCCTTGTCAGTTCCTAAAATTCGATTTCACCTTGAATTCGTCTCAAAACTTCTTCAATTTGCTCGAAAATTTGCAGGTTGAGTCTATTCCATCTTACGAACAAATTACAAACCAAGAATTTCGGATTAAAACCATAAATTTTGAAAATCGATCTGTACCAGTTCGTTTTCAGACTTCGAACAAAAAATTGCAATACAATCCAAAATTCACACAATATAATGTGAATTGAACAAAGTTACTTAAATCAAATCTATTCTATATACAAAAACGATTACACATGAGTCATATTCATATCAAAAACATCACAAAACAACAAAATCGAATCTGTCACAGAAGCTTTGAAAATTCTTGAAAATGTCGATAAAAAACTCTTCAAATTGAATCTTGATTTCCGAATTTTGTATGCTCTGATACCAATTGTTATCCCAGATAACAATGCAATCACAAGATGACAATTAATTCCATCAAATCTCACTTTGATTAATCACAAGATCAATTACAATATATGCTCACAATGCACTTTCTCTCTAACTTTGAAACTCTCACGATACTAAAACGAACTTCTCTCTTAGAACTGTTATGTTACAACTCGCACAACACTCTATTTATACAAAGGACAAAATGCGCTAACTATTGTTCACGCTAACACAACAATGCACAAACACCTAAAACACTTACAATACTAGAAAATAGAAAAATTACAATGTTGACTTTGACTTTTATTACACTGACTTTGACTTTGATGCTGAGAGTTGACTTTAGCTTTGACCTTCAGTCTTCAGACTTCTGTGATCTTGTATCCAACATATTTATGCTCTAACAGAAGCGATCAGAATGTTTCTTGCATATGCTTCCCATAAAAACTTCACCGTCTATCAAATGGATGTGAATACAGCCTTTCTTTATGGCATACTAAAGGAGGAAGTCTACGTCTCACAGCCAGAAGGCTTAATCAATCCAGAGAAACCAAATCACGTCTACATCTTGGATAAATCACTTTACGGTCTGAAACAAGCACCTCGAGCCTGGTACGAAGTTTTATCCAAATTCCTAGTCAAGTCGGACTTCACGAAAGGTAAAATCGATACTACTTTGTTTATTAAAAAGGAAAAATCCGATATCATTCTTATTCAAATATATGTGAATGACATCATATTTGGCTCAACAAATCCTAAATACTGTAAGAATTTTTCAAACCTCATGGTGTCAAGATTTCAGATGAGATTGATGGGAGAGATGAATTTCTTTCTCGGATTACAAGTCAAACAAATTTCAACGGGGATTTTCATTAATCAATCAAAGTACAATTTTGATATTCTTAGAAAATTCAAAATGGAAAATTTTACACCAGTTGGAACCCCAATGGCACCAGGATCTAAAATTGGCACCGATCCTTCGGGAAAAGTTGTCGATGTTAGAACCTATCGAGGAATGATTGGTTATTTGATGTATTTAACTTCTAGTAGGACAGATATTATGTTCTCTACATGTCTATGTGCAACATATCAAGCTAATCCGAAAGAATCTCATTTGTCTGAGGTCAAAAGGTTTTTAGATATCTTAAGTACACTGCAGATCTTGGTATGTGGTATCCTAAAGATATTAGTTTTGAACTGACAACCTACTCAGATACAGATCATGCAGGTTGTATGTTAGACAGGAAAAGTACATCGGGGCACATACAGTTTCTAGGTGATAAACTCGTAAGTAGGGCATCAAAGAAACAACGAATCCTGTGCAACATACAAAGACCAAACACATAGATGTACGATATCACTTTATTATAGACAATGTTGAAAAAGGTACAATAGAACTTTATTTTGTAAACATTGATTACCAACTTGCAGATTTATTTACCAAGCCTCTCGACGAAAGGAGATTTAATTTTCTCGTTTCTAAACTTCGTATGTTAAATCTCAAGACATAATCAATGATTACCTATTAAAGTTTTCGTTATTGTTATTTTTTCTTCATTTCTTTCTTTTCAATCTGAAAGATATCTGCACTTAAGTTATGTTCATGATTTCAGGGGGAGTGAGAGGAGAATTTAAGATGATCTACAATAATTTGAGGGGAAGTTTATATTTCTGCATATGTTTATCACTAATAAATTTTTCTGAATCATAAATGCAAGGGGAGTAAGAGTGAGAGTAAGGAGTACTAATTATGACTTCTGATTATTTCTGATCAGAACTCGTACATTCAAAGTTTTACAACTTTATGTCATTTTATTTTTCAATAAATGTTGTGAATAAAGCTTTGTGCTTTGACGACTTTGTGACTTTGTGCAGAAATGAGAGCAAGCTTAAAAGATCATATCTTTTATGACTTAGAGCTGACTTGATGAGATTTAAGACTGAGTGGAAAGGTTTATTTCTAATCTTAATCTCATACATGTCTGAAAGAAGGACGACTTTCAGATATGAAAACATGTTTTTAAATGTTTAAATTACTTCTGATTCTTAAACGATTTCATGAATATAGAAGTGTGATTTTAAATGTTTTTATCATTATTTGTGCTTTATTGTTTACAAACCGTGTGTTTCCAAAGATAAATACTTGTGTATTATCTTTTCCATATACTGTCAAGTATTCACACACACCTGTTTAATATTTTTTTGAATATGTGTTGGATCATTAGTTGTATTCAAGATTAAAATGTAGAAAGGGGTCTTAATTGAAATTGTCTATAATTCCCTAGGTGGTATTTTGTAGTTGTCTAGTTTTTCCCTTGCCTTGGTCATGTGGACCTATATAAGGGAATGTTTCTTTGAGAATCCCTAGGGCTTCATTTGAATTATTACACACACAAGGTAGTGACTACACCAAGAACACACACTCACACTTAGACTTGTGGCACAAGAGATTTATGGATATTTTGATTGATTCATCTTGATCTCTTATCTTTATTGTGTTGTGTTATCATTAATCAACTAATAATTGGGCTTAACATTTGGTATCAGAGCCAAGAACCAAGGATTATGTTCAATTTTGAGACATGGTAAGAACTTAGTCAATAAAAGTACTAAACCGGTGTGTGTGAACACTTGAAAGTATATATAAAAGATAATACACAAGTATTTATCTTGGGAAACACACGGTTCGTAAAGCTTTGAAGTACATAATAACAAAAAAATTTAAAATCACACTTCTGTATTCATGAAATCGGTTAAAGAATCGAGAAGTGGTTTGAACATTTAAGAACATGTTTTCATGTCTGAAAGTTGTCCATCTTTCAAACACGTATGAGATTAAGAATGGAAGTATTCCTTACGCTCAGTTTGAATCTCATAATGTCAGCTCCAAAGACAGTATTCCTCCTATGCTTTGAGTTCTCATCGGACCACATAAATCCATGTGTAACAACTCAAGTGTAGAACTTGTGCTCGGTTCAGGTTTCGGCTTGTGAGTTGCCCTTTTTATTTTACCCTTTTCACATGCTGCACAAAGATGTTCTTTTTCATATCTCAGTTCTGGAAGACCTTTTAGAAGAAACATTTTATGTTGTGAGCTTGATATTGGCATATTCGAACCAACTGAACAATTTCTAGGTATGTGGATTTTTGACTCTGGAGTCGTTTGCTCAGTCACCACAACCTTTGAAATAATGTCTTCAAACTCTTTTATCTTTGAAGCAAAACTGTCTCTTTCTTTGACAAGTATGTCAATCTTCTCTTGAAACTCATACTTCATTTTCTAATCTTTCAATGCACTCGTGGATAGTTCATATAACTTCTCTGTAAGCTTATTTATTTCTTCCTCAAAAATCTGTCTTTCTTCTACAAAGTCTTTTTCCACATTCTTTCTTCCATCAGATATCTCTTTAAAGAATCCAACATTCTTTTGTTCTATGATCTTCTTCTCTTTATCAAACTTTTCTCTTTCCAAAATGATCACTTTCTCAAAATCAGAAACATGTTGAGAAAGCTTTATACATTTCAGCTCAATTGTCTTCTTCTCTTCAGCACTTTTTATGGAAAAGTCTGAGAACTTCTTTGCAAATGCTTTCTTCTCACTCTCAAAATCATCCTTTTCTTTGACCATCTTTTATTCCAAATCAGATATTTTCTTTAGAAGCTCAGCATTAGCATCTTCCAAACTTTTAATCTTCTCCTCATAACTTTCAACAGATGTTGCTTGCTGGATTTGCACAATCTGATTTCCAAAGTCAGAGATTTTTCTTTTCAGCTCAGAGTTCTCAGCTTCCAAAATCTTTACTTTTTCTCTTGAAGACAACTTTGATCTAATTTCAAGTTGATCCCACAACTGTTTTGCTGTAGCCTTTTTACTATCTAAATTGATAGGAATTTCATATGAAATTCCTTGCAAAATAAAAACTTTGGCCAATTTGTCAGCTTCATATCTCTTCTTCTGCTCATCTGTATACTCATTAGGTGATATTGGAATCTATTAGAGCATAAATATGTTGGATACAAGATCATGAAGACCAGATGTCAAAGTACAAGAAGTCAAAAGTTGGAAAGTCAACTCTTAGTCAAAGTCAAAGTGTAATAAAAGTCAAAGTCAACATTGTATATTTTCTGTTTTTAGTGTTTGCGCGTTTCTGCTTAGTTGAAGCTTGCGCGTTTTGTAGTCTTTGTATATATTTGTTTTGTGCGTGTTCTTTGTAAGTGCGTGTTCAGAAGTATCATACGAGTTTTGAGTTCTTGAGAGAGAAATATTGTAATTCATACTTGTGATTAATAAAAATGATTTGATTGGAAATTGAGTGATATATTCTTGATCTATACATATTGTGGGACACACAATTGGTATCAGAGCAGATTAATTCAGAAAGATTGGATCTAAATTGAAGATTTTCATATCGTATTTTGAAGAACTTGCAAAGATGGACTGTGACGTCTGATTTCTTTGATTGTGTGTTGTTTTGAATCTGATTTTGTTGTTGTTGCATTCGATTTTGCATCTAGAACATAGGTGTAGTATTCTGTTTAGCATAATTCAGAGTGTTTTGTTCGAATTTTTGAAATTTTCTTAAAATTTAAGTTCGTGTCTGAAAACGAACTGTCATAGATCAAAATGTATTGATTTGAGTTTTTAGTTGTAATAGATTCATAGGATTGTGTTCGAAATTTGTTCATAATCATCTTTGCAAAGTTTCGAATCAATTGGTGATATTTTGAATCGAAATCATAGGACAAATTGAATTTTTGGAACTGTAAGTGAAGAACTCGCTAGATCCAGAAAACTCGCAAGTGAAGAACTCGCAGAAGGAAGAACTCGCTAAGGTGAAGAACTCGCAAAGTACTGTTCAATTGAATCATTGAAGAACTCGCTAATAGGCTTGTGCACGAAGAAGAAACTCGCACGACCCTAGATGCGAGTTGTTACTGTTTAACTTGCTTGTTGTGCGCGAAGTGGTGTTTGCGAGAAGCTGTGTTGTGGGCGTTTGTATTTTGTGTGAAGTAAAGTTGTTTAATTTTTTTCTAAGTCTAAAACTCGCAAGATTTGAATCTTGCGCGTTTGCATTTAGCGAGAAGTTCATTTTGAAATATTTGTCTAAGTCTAGTTCTCGCAAGCTCTTGCGCGGAGCTCTAGAACTCGCACATTATGGTGTGCGAGAAGTAGAAACTCGCAGAGTACGTTGTGCGTGAACCTTGGTTCACGCAAGTAGCTTTGTGCGTGAAGCACGAACTCGCACAACATTGTGTGTGAGAAGTGCAGTTCATGCAACCTTCTTTGTGCACGTTTCTCAAACTCGCATAAAGGCATTTGCGTGTTTTGTTTAGGTTTATTTGATCCAGCTTTACTTTCTGAATTTTGACGATCAGTAAACAATATCAAGATGACTTCCAGAGACGCTCTTTCAATTGGCACTGATGTCAAACCCCCTGTTCTCTTCAAAGGGGAATATGAGCAATGGAAAGACAGATTTCTGGATTTTGTTGATCGGCAAACAAATGGATAAAATATTCTAACATCAATCACAGATGGTCCAATGAAAAGACCAGTAGGAGATTCCTTCTGAAGGTTATGACTCAGCTGGAGTTCAGAACACAAAGAGAGTTGCGAAAGATTTTGTTCAATTCACTGAAGAACAGAAGAATCGTTTTAATGCTGACAAACAAGCCAGATCTTTACTATTACAAAGCATGACGAATGATATCTATGTGAAGATAGATAGCTACAATGCAACTGCCAAAAATATGTGGGATCAGCTACAGAAGATGATGTTGGGTTCAAAGGTAGGTAACCAGATGAAGGTAGCTAACTGTATAAAACAGCTATGAAGAGTTTAAAGCAAAGGAGAATGAAAGTCGGGAGGACACATATGAAAGGTTTGTTCTGCTTCTGAATGAGCTTTCCAAGAACAAGGTTAAGTAAGAAGCAACAGATTGAAAAAATGTGAAGTTCCTCAGTATCCTGCAACCAGAATGGAAGAAACATACACGCAGGATGAAACAGATGAAAGAATTAAGTGATATACCTCTCCATGAAGTCTACGAGACTCTACGACAGAATGAGGAAGAGGTGGAAGAGAAAAGATCTGAGAAAAAGAAAGCTGAGAAAGGTTGTTGATCCCATAGCACTTGTAGCTGGAGAAAAGGAGAAAGAAAAGAAAGAGAAGAAGAACAAAAAGAAGATAGTACTTTTTAGCTCAGAGTCTGATTCTGAATCTGATGGTGATGATGGGGAGAACCTCAAGCAGGCAATGCTTTTACTGACCCGAGCGTTCCAGAAAAAGTTTTACAAGAAACCAGGGTCAAACTCTCAGAGGTATTCTTCTACGGAGTCAAAGAATTATGAGCACCGTGAAAGAATAGAAGGAAAGAAGTATGATGAGAAAAGGTACGTGGAGAGAAAGCCAGAAGAAAAGAAGTTGTGAATGACTACAACAACACTGAAAAGAAAGCTGATGATCTGATCAAATGCAACAATTGTGGGCAAGGTTGGACATTATGCAAAAGACTGTCAGAAGCCAAAGGTTCGCAATTCAGAATATTACAAGAACAAAATGCTCTTGGCCAAGCAACAGGAAGCTGGCAAGGCATTGATGGCTGAAGATGAATATTGGTTAGATCATTCTGATGCTGACGAAGAGAAAGAAGAAGAAGCCCACATGTGCTTGATGGGCAACACAGTAAAAGATGATGATTCTGAAGATGAAACGTCTGATGAGGTAATGAACTTAACTGAAAATGATTTCATGACCAAAATGGAAGCCATGATGGTCGAACTTCAAGATCTTCAATCTAAACTGAAAAGGGAAAAAGACAGAGTTGCTAGGAGAAATCAACAGATCTTTGAGCTTAATAAATCAGTTATTGGTAACAAAGATTTAATTGATTCTCTACGCAAATCTGCTTCTGATTTTAAAAATGAGAAGGTTTGTTTTGAAAATAAGATTTCTGATTTTGAAACTAAATTGTCTAAGTCTGGTTCTCAAAAGCAAGAATGTGTTCTAAAAGCTTTTAAATTGCAGGTTGAAAACAAGACTTTAGAGCAAAAGGTAAATGGTTTGGAATCAAAATTATATATTTGAGGCCAAACAGATCAAAGTATTTTCTTAAATACACCTAATGAAGAGGTTGATTTTAAAGAAAAATGGGGACTAGGTTATGATAATCCTCATTACTTACTCCGATAGACAAGACCGGAGGTTTTGATTGAGAACCCATGGAAAGCAATTCTTTAGACATGATGATTATATCTGCACACAAAGAAAATAAGCTAGTAATGATCTTTTAAATCAACAATTTGAGCAAGACTTGAAAATTTTTCAGAAACTGAAATTTCTAAAAACCTTAAGTCTAGAATTCGCAAATACTAAGAAACAAGTAGCAATTCATATGAAGTATGTATTAGAATTCGTACAATCCTTGAGATTCGTATAGCAAGTTTCACAATTCGCAAAGTATAGAATTCGCAGACAAGAGAGAACTAAATGTAAGCAATTCGCATGAACTTATATGCGAATTCTTTAGAATTCGTATAAAGCCTTCTGCGAATCCTTCACAATTCGCACGTCTCTATAATGCGAATTTTATCCTTGAAAACATTTTATTGAAAACCTTTTTCGCATACAAGCTTTTTGCAAATAGAATTCGTATAACAAGAAGGTACGAATTCTTTACTCAGAAAAATTCTTTAAAGCACTATACGAAAACTTATAAGAATTCGTATAAACACTTGTACGAAAACCAACAATTCGCACCACTCTACCTTGCGAAATCTACACAATTCGCATTACTCAGGTAAGCAAATTCTGTGTAATTCGTATAAAGATTCCTGTGAATTCTTGCCTTGATAATTCAAAAACTAACTTTTCACAAAACACACTTATGCGAATCCTTGCATTTCGGATAATGAGGTGTACGAATTCCAACACTTAGAAATTTTAAGAAACAATTTATGCGAATTCTACCACTTTTCGTATATAGCAGATATGCGAATTCTCTACTTAATGAGTTTAGATTAACTATTATATGAATCCTTTCTGCTTAAACTGAGTTTTGCGAGTTCTTCGTACGAAATACGTAGATCTTGCGAGTTCTTGAGTTCTAAGTCTAAAAAATTCAATTTCAGTCTAGAAATCGATACAAAACTTCAAATCTGATGTTGTAACTTCACAGAATCAAACAAGTTAGTACAATGATCAATCCAATGCAATATCACTATCAAATTTACATTTTATCACATCCATTTCGATCAAACAGTGACTCGACTACTTTCGAACTCAAAACTTCTAAAATCAACAAATTAATGATAAAGAACAGTTTCCAAATGCAATTCAATCCAAGAAAGATGTTCTATAGCCTTTTTCGACCACAAATCAACAAGTAATTTTACCAAAAACTCATATTTGCTCAAAAATCCGCTCAAGAAACTCAAACCCAGAAAACGAACTCAAAAACTTTCAAATTGATGAATTTCAAGCTCTGATACCAATTGTGACCCAGATTACTAACGTATAATTCACACAAACAAATTAAGAACACAATATTATTGATCAAATCATGATATTACAATTAGTCACATATCTCACACGTAATCACAAGTCTCACGTAGTTCACTATATGTGTGTGTGTGTGTGTGTGTGTGTGTGTGTGTGCGAGTTCTTACCACTTTCTCTGAATGAATCTAATACATGCGTACTTACAAATCTAACACAAAGACAACCTATTTATACTAAGTCAACATAGTTGGCTTTTACAACTCAAAACCCTTAACTATTCAACATTTACAAACTATACCCTCTATTTTAATCTTGAATACAATATACATCCAACAATTACATCCATACCGATGGAAAGTGCATCCTTAGAAGTCATCCTGTTATGAAAATAGTCAATAAGAACACACACGATCGTTAGTCCAATAGAAATCACACAAAAATATAGAAATGTAATTTCCAAAATTCTACAAGTCTAGAATTCACACACTAGAGTGAGGAACAAGAAATTCGCATGAACAATTCGTACAGATTTCAGAATTCGCACACTACACACAAATTTGATAAAGAATTCGCATGCTAGAGGAAATCAGAATTCGCACAAACAGAATTCGCATATAGCACTATGCGGAGTTCTGAAGTTAGAAAATATTTTGAAAAACTAAACTTTTCGCATGAAAAAATTTTCGCACACTTGACTCATACGAATTCAACACTTAGAAAAAAATCACTTCTACGAATCCTAAAACACAAGAATTCATATGATAGACTTCTACGAATTTTGAAGAATTCGTATACTAGACATATGCGGAATCAACACTTAACAGAAAAATGAACTTTTATGCGAAAACTTGAAGAATTCGTATAATACTCTTCTGCGAATTCTGAGGAATTCGCATATGAGTCTTATGCGAGTTCTGTCCTTCAAAATTTTCAAGATAAACTTTTCGCAAAAGAATGGTCTGCGAATTATGTCCTTGAAATAATTTTCTGAAAGCTTTTCGTAGATAAGACTTCTGCGAATTCTTTTGATTTTATAAAAACACTTTTCGTACACACACTTATGCGAATCCTTTCAATTCACACGACTCTGCTATGCGAAGTCTATGCAATTCGTACCACTCCCATCTGCGAATTCAACACTTATAAAATTTCAGAATCAAATAACTATGCAAAATCCTCTATGAATCTGTGAAAACCACTGAATCTGCGAGATCTTCACGCTTTCTGCGAGTTCTTGAACACTCTGCGAGTTCTTTAGATCTTAAAGAAAAATATGCACTGATTCACTCAAAAACCTATCTACACTTCGAATTTCGATCTGAAACTTCAACAATTCGATCTTCTATACTTCTAGAATCGAATTTAAACGATGAATTTCGATAAAGAACACTAACTATTACAAATCGAATCAAAATACAGTGCGACTAACTCGTGAACTCGAAACACATACAAATCATAAAATTGTCCAAAATTACAGTGCAATCATGAACCAAACTATAAACAAACACAATCTAATCAATTGTAACTCCAAAAACACACAAAATTCGAAAATCGATCCAAACTCAAAACTCAGTGTCGAATACCATTTTCTCAATAGATTTCATCTTCGATTTGCTCTGATACCAATTGATAATGTCCCAATTATCCAATTCTTACTAACTCAATCACACAAACAAACAAGATTATTATATGAATTAAAAACTCAACCTGTTATTCAATCTCAATTCACAATTCGTATACAAACTTTCTCTCTCTAACTTTCTCCCTCTAAGGCTCTGCGTATCAAGACTTCTAATCACAAGCTTACTTACAACACTACTAGCTACAAGTCTAATAAAACAAAATCTAAACACACGCGTTAAACAAAACAAGGATACTACAACTTTGACTTTTGACTTATTACAAGACTTTGACTTTCACATGAAAGTTGACTTTTAGCTTTGAATTTCTTGAACTTTGACTTTTAGCTTTGAATTTCTTGAACTTTTCCTTAAAAGCTTAAATGAAGAATGGTCACAACTGTCCATGTCTATTCAATCCAATCAAAATCTTAATTCTTGGTCATTAACTGACATTTATGGCACCCTAGTTGCCTAGGAAAAAAAATTGTTAAACAAAAGTCAAAAACCTCCTTAGGTGGACCACTTGCCCTCATTTCAAAACAAAAAGGTGGTTCAGAAGAAAGTCATGATGAAGAATCAATAAACTCAAAAGAAAATTCTTTGAGAAGAGAGTCAAAAAGAAAATCTAAAAGGTCTTAAAAGCTGAAGAAGGTGATCGATCATTCAGACTCAGATGAAGACATTAATAATTTTGCCAAATCTCTTGCCTTGATTACTCATCATTTCAACAAGAAATTTGCCAAGAAATTTTTTGAAGAAAGAAGAGATGATGAAGAAAGGAGAGGAAATCCAGAAGGAAGATTTCAGAAAGCTGAATATCAACAAGAACCAAGATCTACTCTTCATAGTGATCAAAAAGGGTGTTCATTACAACAATCATGAAGTTGTTCAACAATCAAGAACTCATCAACCATTTCAACCAAAGTATCCTCAACCTCAGAGGTACTTCCAGCCCCAACCACAAATTCAAAAGACAGAAACAGTTATTGCTCTTCCACCAAACCAGAATGATGGAAGATATTTCAGATGTGGAAAACCAGGCCATTTTTCTGCAAATTGCAGAGGTAGACTTGTCAAAGATGAAGACTACTACAAAAACAAGTACAAATACAATGTCAGAGAAAGGGTGCTTGTTGCAGAAATGGAAGACTGGATGTCAGACTCAACAAGTGATGGAGAAAAAGAGCCTACCAACCTCTATGGTATGGCTATAGCAGATGGTGATCAGACTAATGGATCATCAGAGGACTGCACTAAAAAGGTAAATTCTCCATCCACCTCTGAAAGTGAACTTGAAATGGATGTTCTTAAATTAACAGATGAGTTTCAGAGTTTAAAGCAAAGACTCATTGAAGAAAAAGAAAAGAGAAAACCAATGACAAAGGACCTATACTTTTATAAAAGAGAAAAATACCTTCTTGAATCAGAAAAGAAAGAATTTTTTGTTGAAAAATCTGAACATGAAAAATCTCAAACACAAAAGGAAAAATCTCAAACACAAAAGGAAAAATCTTTTTCTGAGAAATTCAAAGAACTTGAAAAAGTTTTAAAGGCAAAAGAAGAAGAAGTGAGAAAATCTGAGTATGAAAGGCTCAATTTGGTTGCCTTAACTAATTTCTTTCAAAAGGAAAGAGAAAGATTACATCAATCTCTGGAAAGAAAGGAACTTCAGATCAAGATTTATTGAGATGCACAAGATGTGCACATTAAAATCAATTCTCAGATGGATACTCAATGGATGAGATTCAATGAATTGGATTCATTCACTGGATTGAAGAAAACTTCACTTTCTTCCACTTTCTGTATTGGAAAGGTCTAGAGGCCTGACTTTCCATCTCTGGATAATTCTAACATTTTCAAAAGAACAAGAACCTCAGAGGGATCAAAAGTCAGAACTCTAAATTTCAAAAATATATCCTACTCTGAAGTAAAAACTGTTTCAGAACCTGTCTTGAAGATAGAAGAAGAAACTTCAGAGGTTCATTTTTCAAAACCTTAGAGTAATGATCCCAAAGAGATTTTTAAATTTGATTCATTCATCACTAAAGAACCAGAGGTTTCTGAAGCCTGTACCTCTGAAATAAAACCTCAGAACCTACTGAATCCAAAAGCACCTCTGTATTCTCCTGGAACAGATGAATGCATCAGAACCTATTTTGAAGATGACATTAGAAGAATTTATAAATAAAATGTCATACTTGATTTTATCAAAGATTCATGCAAGAAAAAGATAATCAAAGTCTCCAGACCTAAAAATATAGTGAAAACTTCAGAGGTAGTCATCTCTGACAAGGTTAAAAGAGACTTTCTTGATTCTGATTCTGAATCTGACACAGAGATAGATGAACAAATTTTCTATACACCAGAAAAGGTAATTCATAAAACAAAACAGACTGTTGGTTCTGGAATTTTAAACACCCCTGTTTCTGTTTCAAAAGATAAATCCAAAATTCCAATATGTCCTAATTTTGCAGACATGTGCCTACAAGCAAAAACCTCTCTGGAGTTGGAGAAAGTGTTAAAGGAATAGGATAAGAATAAAACTAACACTTCTCAGTTCTACACCTATAAACCTATCAAATTCACTCCTGAACAAAATGGCAAATGGCAAGAAATTAACCTTTCTGATCCTGTTTGTGCAGTGAGCAAGAAAGAGAAGAAGATGTTTTAGGCCAAGAAAAAGCAAATTGAAAAGAAGAACAATCTCCAAGCAAAAAAGTCAGAAGTAGTTAGGAATACTTGTAATATTCCTAGTGCTAGTTTTAAGAAGTTTCAAAAGAAACATGTACCAAATGTTTTAAATAAAATGAAAAACTTTGCTCCTTCTTCATCTTGCTCTATTAATTACAATTGCATTTAACTCATGATAAAGCTGAAAAAATCATTTCAGAGGTTCTCATTGCTTTCTGAATCAACCTCTGACCAAGACTTCAGAGACAAAGTCTCAGAAGAAAAAGAAAAACCATTCTGGCAAAGCATCAAAAGATGGAATGCCAAATGTTGATAAAAATCCTTCAAATCCTAATAAGAAAGGACCCATAATGAGATGGGTACCTAAAAATCTCTAATCTGTCTTGCAGAAATAGTATATACCCATCTGGTATCTAGATTCTGGATGCTCAAAGCATATGACTGGAGATAAAAAGTTGTTATCCTCTTTCAAAGCAAAATGTGGAGGAGCAGTAACTTTTGGGGATAATATGCAAGGTCAGATTAAAGGTTATGGTGAGTTAACAAGAGGTAATGTATCTGTTTCAAAAGTTGCTTATGTTGATGGACTAAAGCAAAACTTAATAAGCATAAGTCAACTGTGTGACCATGGTTTTGATGTGAAATTTCAAGAAAAACCTTGTTCACTTCTTCACTCAAAAACAGGTCAAGAAATGCTGAGAGCAGACAGAAAAGGTAACTTATATAGAATGAATTTTAACAAGCACATAGACATTGGCTCAGAGAAACTCTATCTAGTATCTCTGAACAGTGAAGATGTTTGGCTCTCGCATAAAAAGTTCTCTCATTTGAACTTTTCATCACTTGATAAGTTAGCCAAACTTAATCTGGTTAAGGGATTACCATCTCTAAAGTTCAACAAAGATCATATTTGTTCTGATTGTGAAATGGGAAAAATGAAAAGATCTTCCTACAAAACCAAAAGTGATAATAATTGCCCCAAACTGTTAGAACATATTTTATGTTCAGTTTAGAAGTAATCAACATATTGTATTGGGCCTTGTATATGGGTTTGGGCTTTATTGTATACAAGGGAGTATGGGGTATAAATAGGAATCTTGTAATAGATTTTAGGTTAAGCATTTTCAATACAATGTAGACATTCGGCTGTTCTTCTCTCTAGTAGTTTAACAGTTTAACTTCATCCTTATGTTGTGAGAGAGTTGAAAAGATGTCATTTACGTCCTCTTGAGCCATGTTCTTGGTCATCTAAAGGTTGATCGCATAGATTTTCCATTCTGGGTTCAAGTTCTTGACGAACTTGTAGTTAATCTCAGAAAGTGACTTGTTCATCCCATTTCTCCTCAGGTCATTCAAGATCACGTTGAAACGATTGTACGTGTCTATTAAAGCTTCTCCTTCCTTTGCATGAAATCCTTCGTAAGCATTGATGCTCTGGTTTAGCTTAGCTTGGATGGACCTTTCAGTGCCCTAGAACTGCCTTTCAAGCTCATCCCACATGGCTTTTGCAGATTTACGACTATCTACTCGATTGTAGATATCGTTGGGAATAGCCATGGTGAGGTATATGAGAGCTTCCTCATCAATCTTAGCCAGCTCCTTCTCCCTTTCACTGTAATATTGATATGGCTTAGGCACATATCTTACTGGAATTTTCAGAGAAGTGTCGTAGCAGCATGTCCTGGAACAGCTACCACAGGTTCTACTGGTCCATCAATGATTGATTTCATGTAATCACGATTCTAGTGATTCAGAAACTGAGTCATCCTCCTTTTCCACTGGGCATACTCTCCGACAGATAATACTGGAGGCTTTGATTGAGAACCCATAGAGAGAAGATCTTTAGACATTCTGATAATCTGCAAAAACAAATTTAGCTAAAATTGATTGTTAGTCCAACAAAAAGATTTAACAAATGCAGAACCTAAAAATTTTCAGAAAATAAATTTTCCAAAAACTTCTAAGTGTAGAATTCGTATGCAATAGAGATTAAAGAACAGTTCGCATGAAGTTAAGTACCAAAATTCGTATATCAAGGAGAATTCGTACAACAAAGATCAGAATTTGCATGAACTCACAATTCGCATACAAAACAACAAAACAATCACTTTTCGCATGAACCAGTATGCGAATTCCAAGAATTCGTATATAGCTACCTGCGAATTCCTTGCAATTCGTATAAACCACTCAAGCGAATTCTTGCCTTAGAATAAAAATTTGAGAGATAAACCTTTTCGCATCAAACTTTTCGCATGAAGATTTCGTATCACATGATGATGCGAATTCTTTACTTAAAAAAATTTCAAAATTTTTAAAAACTTTTCGCATCGATACGAAATCTGGACTTAGAAAAATTTTGAAAAAATATGCGAAATCCACAAGAATTCGTATAAGAGCTTGTGCGAATTCCTTACAATTCGTATCTCACTAAATGCGAGTTCTTCACAATTCGCATGAGGACTCGTACGAATTATGTCCTTGGAATTTTTTCAAACACACTTTTCGCATAAGAGACATTTGCGAATTCTTACTTTTCATACAAAGGAGTATACGAATTCTGCACTTAAACAATTTTCAAACAAAGAATATATGCGAATTCTATATGTGCGAAATCTAGTCCTGCGAGTTCTTCATATGAAATGTTAAGATCTTGCGAGTTCTTCAAGTATCGGTCCTAAAATTCAAATTCTAGTCCAAAAATCCCCTCAAATCTTTGAATTTGAAGTTGTAAACTCACAGAAACAATCAAGTTAGTATAAGAAACAATCCAAATCCATTTATTAGCACAAAATTACACCCAAATTCAAAACTTATGATCCAACAGTGAGTGCGACTTCGTTCGAACAAAAAATTTCAAAAATCGAAAATCGATGATCCAAAT